>CM062229.1:22996283-24196283 GCA_031216235.1 Syzygium jambos | reverse complement strand
CTGTCTGAGCTACTGGAACGCTTGACTTTAAATGTCTAGTTTGGCCCCGTCTTTGAGAAGAATGGAGGAAAATAAGACTGTACGATAAAAGCTTCTTGCAGCAAATGATGTGTAAATACCGCGTGCAGTGGAACATTGGAGGGATATCGAGCAATGGTACAGATACCCCCATGTGAAACAAGACTAATACCAATTTTTATCCAAGAATGATCATGGTCATCAAATGACTCAACAACCCGGAGCACAATAGTGAAGCTGCTATCAACTTCACGGTATGATGGCAAGTCTTACGTGTCTTCGACAAAGTTGTGATGTCGTTGCAATTGTAAGATACTATGGTCCCATCAATGACATCTCTTTGTTTGAATCAACTGCTTTTGGGTTGGCAGCTCCTGTAGGCTTATAGGCAACGTAGTTTGTACCCACTGTAAGTTTTTATACTGTGTAGGGTGTTGGGGGCATGGACGTGGGACTTAGCCTGTGCATTGGACACACCAGTTTTCGTTCATTAAGGCAAATAACTAATGGTTATCTCAAGAAGCATACCCATTTAGGAGCAATTTGGTTGAATGCAAATGCGGGAGACATGAAGATAATCCTTAGTACAAAGAATCCTAGGTAATAATTGGCCAGTTCATACCATACGATGTAGAGGGCAGTAGTGTCGACGAATTAAGATTTTGCCTGCTGTCGTTTTCTTGCACTCGATTTTGGGAATTGAAATTCACCATCGAGCGCGTCAAGAAGTCCCGAGAATCAAACATCGAAAACGTGGTGATAAATTGAAAACAGAGAGCAATTAGCACTCAGCATGTCCCAGTATTTACCTCATAAAGACCTTACAAAAGACACCCCAACCCCCCAATCTTACTGACTTTGACGGGGAAAAAACACGACACGAAAGAGAGACATCCTCGAACCGTGGGGGGCGGGTTTTATTATTAGACCCTTAAAACCAAAACAAAAGAGTATGTTCACTTGGCTCAGTTGGGAGGGAAAAAGATCTCGGAATCCATCCTTTTGGAGCTGAAAGCCTCCTCCACGTCCTGGGGAACGTTGAAAGATGCTTGGAGCACTTCAGGCGATAAGGCCTTCCAAACCGAAGTTCTCCCAGCAAGATGAGTGAATATAGGACTGCAATACCACCACATTCAAAGTATTATGAGTTTGATATTTATGTATGTCAATCAGGTGTGTGTGTGTGTGTGTGTATATATATATATATATATATATATATATATATATATATATATATATCTTGTGATTTTTCTAGGCTTCAAGCGCACACTAATCCTGTCTCGTAGGATAAACCTTTCCTGGCGACAGTCCAATTTAGGTTATTCAACATGAGGATTAGCAAACTTTCCTTAAGAGAGTCCTGTGTAACTTTGATATTAATATCCAGTAGCAAAAGAGAATATGAGGGCGAAAACACCGACAGTATACAGAGGTGACAAAATTTGTTGAGAAAAACACTTACTTGGGAGTTGTAATAATAGAGAACCAGGCCATCCCGTCCGGATCCGCAATCTTCGAGACAACAAAGAACCTGGGCACGATGAACAAGTTCCCAGCCTTCACGGTGGTCTCCAGGACCCTCTTGCCATCGACACCGACAACCTGGGCGCGGCCACTGCCCCTAACAATGTAGGTCACCTGCAGTGCCGAATCACAAGAAAAGCCCGGAGAGCACATGGCACTGCCATCCAGCTTAACAAGATCGGCCCCAAGACCAACCTGACTAACCAAAGGCAGGTTGTTGGTGTTCAAAACAACAACTCGTCCGCCATTCTTAATGTCGACATCCAACGGAGCCTCCTCGCAGTTCAAAACCATGCCATTCCGGTGCCCCTCCTTCGGTTCTGGCATCTTGAGACCAGCATCAAGCTTCACGATGCCACTGCCTGGCTGACTACCGACGAGCGACTTGACGATGCCTTCTTCCAAGTCCCATGCTCGGCTCACGAACTCAGTGGTGAAGCCAGTGAAGATGCCATTAGCACCGGTTAGGAAGAAATCGGTGAATTGCCCAGCTTTGTGAGCCTTTGATGTATCACCCAGAAAGAGAACGACCAAATCCGTGTCGTCCCTGTTGTACCACCAGGTAACGACGCCGAAAGGGAGGGCAATAGCATCGCCCTTCTTGATTGCTATGACCTTCTCCTCAGATTCAGGGAGGACAATTCCAGCAACTCCACACCCTAAGGGATTGCACCGCAAAAATAAAAAAGCCATTTTTCACCACAGGCTTAAATCATGATGACAAAAGCAACTGTTAACAGTCAACCACGACATCAAAAACTGACTTGTACGTAAATTCAGAGTATCCTTGCAATCTACCAAAGGCTAACGGAACATCTTGTAACTTCAGCAATTACTTCCGTGTTTCGCTTGTGACAAAAAGTTCCACTTAGGACCAAAAACAATTGTGCGATCAATAATTACATAAATGATAATCATCAGGTACTTGTGTCCAAACACTTGCATGTTAGAAACAGATTATAATATAAGAAGACTACAGATTTCCACACTAGGACGCAATCATCAAACTCATTCGCATCGATTGACGGAACGAGCCTCGCACGCGCACCTCAACCGAGTTTCTGGCTCGACGAATTCCAGCACCGGTCAAGATGATTATAGCACAAGATACGAAGGAACGAAAAGTATCCAACATCTTAACACGGGGCACGCAAAACAGAACAATGCGACCGTCCACTGAGAAAACGCTTATCAGAGAAAACAGCATTATCTGAAGAACAGCGAGTACGAAGAAAAGGAGCAGCTAAAGAGTGTTACATTAACATTTCCGCTAAGGAAAAAAAAAAAAAACGAGGAGGAGGACCGCCGCTAAAGAGAGTCCGATTCCAATTACTGTTAGAACCACAGCACAGCGAGCGAGCGATCCATCTATGCACAGTGTATGATCAACCTCGCGTGAAAAGCAGGCGACGAGAATACGACGACGAGCAGGATAAAAGCAGCGGAAAAAAAAAAAGAAAAGGATAATTAAAGTCGCGAATCATCATCCAGAAACCGTCTTCCTCGACGATCGGACGGGGCAGAGAGGAGCTCGATCGTGATCGGTCCAAGAAGCACGAATCGAGCCGAGCGGAGCGATCCGCGTCCGCGCACGGTGAAAGAAAGGGAAAACGGAATCAACCTCGCGCGCAAAAAAGCGGGCAAACGGAATAGCGAGAGGGAGGTGGAGGCGACGGATGGATGGAAGGCGACCTTGGAGGACGTAAGCGACCTTGGCGGAGTCGGAGTAGCGGGGGAGGGCGAGGCCGTGCTTCTCGAGGGCGAGCTTGGCGGCGCCGATGTTGCCCTCGCGGAGCATGGGGAGGTCGGAGGGGCACCAGGCGTGGTAGGACCCGCCGTCGCCGCCGTAGACCTTCTTCGCGAGCTTCGGGGAGAGGTCGAGATCCATGGGTGCGAGGCTGGCGGAGCGCAACGAAGAAGAAGGAGGAGCAGCAGAGGAGGAAAACGGGAAGCGAGGGCTGGTGTGGGTGTTGGGGGGGAAGGGAGTGAATATATAGTGAGGAGCGGAGGAGGATAGCGACGGATCTTTCTGTTACCGGAATTGTAGCGGATGACGACGACGACGAGGACGACGACGGAGAAGATACTTGACAGAGGAGGAGAGTGGAAGGACGTGGCCACAGCTTTTTAACTAAAGAGTGGAGAGACAGAGAGAGAGAGAGAGAGAGAGAGAGAGAGAGAGAGGGACGAACGAACGGCATCTTTTGCATGAGGGACACGTCAGCGCGCGCGAGTGGGGCCCAGGCTACAGGTCAGCATGCGTGGGGCCCGGCCACCGAGAGTAATCAATTTTGCGTCGGGGAAAAAGGGGGAATATTTCCCAAAATCTATTTTCAGCGGCTGAATTACGGAGGGAGGGGGGGTTGGGAGAGAGAAACGCGGTTGATTGTTTTTTTTTTTTTTTCGAAATTTATTAGCTCGCGGAAAGATTGATCGCGGCAATCGTCCCGTGAAACCCAACGGATCTCGTCCGTCCGCTCTTCGGAAAATTGATCATTTCGTTACCGATCCTTAAAAGCCGGACTGCCCCGTTACTGATCCATCTTAAAATTTAAAAATTCACCGCGAATTTGCTCGCGTTTGAAAGGTAGTCTCGATCATATAGATATATCCAGAGCGGTTAAGAAAAGGGTCTCGATCTCCCGAATTTCGAATTCGGAACTTGCTTTCTATATTTGCCCCCCCTTTTGATCCTATCTTGTTTTGGCCTTCTCGATAAGGATTTCAAGCTTTTGACGTGAACGGTTGTTATCAAAGAAGGTAATCGATAGGCACACGTTCAAAAGGGTAAAATGCTTGCAAATTTTCTTGAGTAGGCGCATTTTTTTTTTGCGGAAATATCAATGTAATTTCATAAAAAACGTGCATTGATTTTTTTTTAAGAGAGAGAGAGAGAGAAGAGGTGATTTTCGAGCGGAGAGAGACGTGGAATACTAGACAAACTACCAAACGATTACTCGCCTTTTGGCTGGAAAAGATCTTAAAACTGTGGAAATTAAGGGATAAAGTAGATAATGGAAAAGCAATGACGTGTCTATACGGGGAAGATTACACTTAATCCTCTCTGATTACGCAAATCTTTTAAACTGAATCCTTAAACTTTATTTTTTTTTGGTGGCGCTATTTCCACCGCCATTTTTTTTAAGACGCTCTTTTTTTCTTTACTCTTTTTTTTTTGGACTTAACTGGTTGAACTGCCATTCTATCTCTCTTCAATTTATTGTTTTTTTTTTTGTCGGGCTAACGAACAAAACTGTTCATATCCGTCATTTCTCGTATAGATTTTACGATATAAATGCCCATTACACCTGATAAGGCATCATCTTATCCTGCATCATATTATCACTTTGCCTGGATTAAAATTTTATATTTACAATGACCGATGAATACATAGTGGACGGTCTATCTTTTATTCAAATAGTTTGAGTGAATCTGGTTAAACTTTTCATATTTTAATCTGAATTGCAAGATGAAGTTGAAAATCTAGTGACATTTTTTTCACTTTCAAACTCACAACAGATGATTTCGGAGAAGAGTTTTAAACATATTTTCAAATTTTGATTGGGCTTGTAACGAGATTGAACCTAACATCGATATTAATTATTTTCAGAATAGCAACAAGATCACGTGATCGTCCTTCCAGTCTCCTCACCGACAAAGGACCACCAAGTATCGACGGTGGAACCGTTCATTAGCGGTTCGGTGGCATAGTCCAAACTAACTACAATTCTATTTGGTTCAGCTGTGTAAATAGGCATTGGAAAAATGCAAATGTCTTTAACTTAAACCATACGGGGAAAATGCAAATGGCGTTTATGGGTAAAGGGTTAGAGCTCCTGGCGAGCCAGATCTAGTACCGACAGTCATCGCCCGAGGTCGTGCGACCCTTGGCAAGGGTTGCATGACCTAGGTGGCTATTGTTGGAGCCGCGCAACCCCAGGCAATCGTAGCCTGGGTGATCGTGTGACCTCATGCGGCCCTCACCGAGGGTCGCGCGACGTCATTGGCTCTTCACAGTCCCGATTTGACCTTATCAGCCCTCGCTAGCCGCCCGCCCTTGCGTAAAAAAGATGAACAATAACAACGAGGGGAAAAATCAGAAGATTAAAGAATTAGTGAGGATAGTTTGGAAAAAAAAAATTAGTTTGGCAAATGCTAAAAGCCCTATGAGCTTTGGACTTTCAGCTTTTCCAATGTTAGCTTTCACTTTTTTAAGAAGGTTTGCCAAACACCCTATTATTTCGCCAATGGCTTTTGGAGGTCGAAAGCCCATTCGAAAAGCTTAAACAAACGGGGCCTATGGCCCGTTTCAATGAGAGAGTCAGAAGATATCCACATAGTACTAGATCTCTTTTTCATATTATTACCTAAGTCTAATTTTTTAGAGGTGAGTCCTAGCTTAAACTAAGCTAATTATCACCATTTTTTATCTTTTTTTTCTAATGATGTCTGATCCATTGAATTGAATCATTGTCTTGGTGATATTAAGCTACTTGCATCCCTAGAGGTTATTCGACTAAAGATAAGTCTATGATGAAACCTAGTCTAAAATTCAAAGTCCAAAAAACTAGGGGTGTCCAAAAACACCTGAACCGGCCTGACCTGAGCCTAAATTTTCGGGTCGGGTCTTCTTTCGGTTCGGGTAATAGATATATCAACAGGCCTCGAAGCTATTTGTTTCGGTTCGGTTCGGTTCGGGGTTTTCGGTTCAGGTACCCGGAACCCCGAATCGAACCAAAACAAAAATAAAAGCCTTCATCTCTATTTCCCAGACTCCATCGCCTCCTTCCTCCGAACCGAAACAACATAAAACCCTTCATCTTCTCCTTCTCCACCTCATTCATCAAGCTAGACACTGAACATGATCCCACACAGCAGCAGATGCAGAGTTAGTAAACAAGAGACGACTCAACAATTGAATCGCAAAATTTTTAAGGAGAATACCCAATTTGAACATGATCCCACGCAGCCACGAATTCTCTTGGGAAATGAAAAAAAATATCTGAAAAACGAGGGCACTTTGTCTTTCAAATAAACTTCTCAAGCCCATTCACGGTGTGCCGATGAAATTCGCATTAGTTATGTCAGGAAACTTCATAGCAACGATCATTCGTTTATGATGGTCAATACAAGTGCCTCAGGCCCCGTTCAGACCCCGCATATATCGGTCAGGATATGGTAGCTTCTAGGACAAGAGTGCAATTACTTAAAACGGCTTTCCAGGCGACCGATACTATTATGCTTTTCAAGGAAAGTGTTCCAGTGCAAATTAACTTCATCTGATGGCCAGAACAAAAGAAAACCGTGTGTGACAATGCATATAAATCGTATTGATATTAACAGGCAATGGAGGCAATACCCAAATGTTATACACTTGCCGTCCATTGAGATGAAGCCAAGCTCAAGGAGAAAAAGATTTGGCTCTAAAATGACCTTTTATAAAACGAATAAGTATTTGATGACTGAGTGATACAAAATTCCAGACAAGCATATGCTCTCAAAAACGAAAATTGGTTCGGAAGATCAGAAAAACGAGAAACATATCTACTTGCTTTGGTTATGTGTTGCTCATTATACTGTAAATGTATCCCTTTTGGCTTCTCGAAGTGTTGATTGTGCAGACTAAACTCGAACGGAATTAGACTAACAGCAGCTCGACTAACAGCTGCTGCTCTGTTCCTCGTTAACCGAAGACTAATCCCTGATAGCAGTGACCGATATTCTCATGACTTCGCAGGACCAGAAGCTCCATTTGGCATTTGTTCAGGGAGTGATGCCTTTTGAGGTACTTTTCGCAGGAAAGTTTTCGTATAAAGGGAGCCAAAGACAATAACCTGTTCAACAGAACAGCAGCGTGAGTTAGCTAGGTCAGAAGCAATTCAGTGAAATGCTTGAAAAGAATCAGGTTGACGCTTACCGCTCCAATCCACTGTTCCCAGCTAAGAGGATGGGCAAACCACACACATGATAGCAAAATGCTGACCAACTACAACAGAAAAAACTGAAGTCAGAAGAATCCTTTATAAGCCTACGGCTTCAGGGGTCAGAGATATATTACCTGTCTTGTGGTCATTATAGTGGCAAATGTAAGAGCTCCAAAGGTCCGAATAGTATAGGAAATAAAAAATTGACTGGTTGTTGCTACCTGATAAGTAAAGCAGGATTTTGCACAAAGTATAATACAAGAGGAAAACACTAAAGTTAACTAGACAAGATACAGGAGTGGAAAAAACCGCTTACAGTAGAAAGCAAGGCAATGTCAAAGAAACAATCGTTATGCCGATAAACAAAATCCACGGCCGGAAGAAGGTGTCCTTGTAATATAATACCTAATCGAATAAGAAAAAATCAATGACTGCATGCAATCAATAAATAGTAAGAGTAGAGAATTTGCAGTTTGCCATGACACATCATTGCTAAGACCATCTCTTCCAAAAAAGTTTGAAAGACCTAGATTACAACCATTAACTTTTTTTCAGTATGATGAGATCATATGATTTTATTACTCATGCTCAAACATCAATAATCATTAATCAATGTCGCAGAAAGCACATATACGAGTCAAGTAAACATCAATACCGGAGATGCAGAATGCAAAACACCACCAGAAGAAGATGTTAAATTCAATAAAAATTGGGACTTGCCTGTCAAACTGAGAATACAGGAACATATCGTCGTATAGAAAATTTGATTGTGTATCTCCATATTGTAGCCCTTAAATAACTTGTCCTGGAATGTGCTAGTAAAGCCATCAAACCTAGTAAACGACAGATAATTGTCCAAGTCACAAACACACAAAAATCGAGAAGAAAGAAAGAGCAGCTTCTCCAAGCTAGTATGGCCCAATAAGCATAAAATCTCACGTAGGCGCGAACGAAATATGATACAGACCTTTCAAAAGAAAGCAAATGAGGAAAGAAAACCATAAATGAAATTGATAAAGTTATGTAAGAAATGTTGAAAGGGAATGGATAAATACCCAAGATAACCAACCATGAGGGAAACACCCCAAACGGTATTTTCCCTTCGTCTGCTGTATGGACTAATGTCAGGACCTGCCTACAATGAGAAGGAAAAAACAACGGGATCAGAAGGCATCTGAGTAAACAATATATTCAAACAAGGCACCAAGGGGGTATTCAGCACTTTGCCAAACCATTCTCTCAACCAACTGAAAAACTACATAAATATTTATGAAAATCTCATCCAGTATTTTCTAGAAATTGAGAGTTTGGAGCCATCTATCCTCCACGAAATAGAAATCTAATCTAAAGTTGGAATTCTTCTATCCCTCCTCCACACCAACCAAAGAATGTCCAGAAGGTTGCATTTTAGCACTTCACCTTCTATCTGCCTCTTCCTTTCTAAGTCTAGAGCTAATAGTACATCTAGTTCACTCTGGGCATAAAAGAGCCAACAATCTCACACTTCAGGGAGAAATGAGACTTGGAAAATTTGCACGGTCAAACCACGAGATAGCCAAACAAGAACGCCGCTTACTATCTTTCAATGCGGCACCATATCAGTGACTAGCAAAACGGACAGCCATCATCCAAAGTAGAGAAATAGTTCTTTTAAGTTATCCCATCACAAGCACCACGGATTCAAGTTCTTAAGCTCGACATTCATAGGTTTATATCACTCACTCTCAGATCTTATGAGCTTTCAGATGCCAAAGAACAAGTAGGTCCCATAGTACGGAGCAAGAATTTCAAAAGGAGAGTAAAAAGGAGAATTTGAGGGGTCATTACAATGGTCACAGAATCGTAGAATAATAGACCTGCTAAACCTAATCTGCAAAATCGTTATTAGAATGCTTTGCTAAATCGAGGTGGATGCCGGTGCCCTATAGAGCAACACCTTAGAAAATGAGCTTAGATAGGATGAGAACACGGCAATATGTCAAAGAACAGAACAAAAAATACTGAGAGAGGAATTAATAACAACTTGACAAAATTCATTTTCTCTTGCTAGGCAAGTGATAACAATAGTCATTTAACGCCAAGGTATTTTGTGTATTTTAGTGAACTTTTTACAGCTAAGACACCTAACACATTGCACAAAAATGAGTACCAATAGAAGGAGAAAAGATTATGTATCTGATGCGATAACAAATATGCATAGAAACTAACCTCACGTTTAACTAATGTATTCAGAAGTTCAATAGGGTAAAGTAGATGCTACCTATTAAATCTACTAGAACACATAAGCAACTATAAGCGGGATGGTAAAGAAGCTGAAAAGTACAAATCTAAAGCTCAAATCAAATCAATTACCGCAGAGAATACCGCTTTTCTTTTCAATAAGGATGCTCCTAAACTATGCTGCAATAATTAGTGTAGATGGGAAGAAAACTCCCACCAAATTTGTTATATCTTAAGTCAAAATGGCAAGCTCACATCTTTCATACATTTAAATTGTACATCAACTCAAAGGAACATAGGCGTAGTGTATTCAAAACACAACTGAGAGAGGTCAAAAAAATAGGTTGGGACCACGATACTTACTGGATATAAAATAAATATCGAGCACCCCAGTGTCACCAGAAAAGCTATCAAATAGTCAGGTCCCTTGTATCTCTTTTGCATGATTACTGTTCCCCAAACCTGCAGAAAATTGAAGGAAAAGTGCAGTTCGCAAATAACCACTCAAGATAAAGCATTGATCCTGCGTATATAACACTAAAGTTTCTAGCGTTATCAAGAACTTGGACAAAGCTTGTAATAACTCAATAATCAAGCAAGAATAATAGTATTTTCCACCCCAAAACAACTTGCTGATTATTAACTTTAGTGGACCTACCGGATTAACTGGAAACATGATAGGAAATAGCATATGTTTCATTTAGTGATAAAAAAAAATACAGCTTATATTGATCATCAATGATCGAGGTCATGGACAATCTGCAAACATGACTAATTCTTGATCGTATCTTTGCCAAAGACAAAGTTTTGTGTCTTTTAAATGTGGCAAAGAACTGTCCAATTAGCAAAGTTTCAAAATCCTCCATTCACCTAAATAAAAATAGGAGTAAGGTGCTAACTATACTGTCAGGTGGATTCACATAACAGCAGCATTCACCTAGGCAGGTCTATACAATTGAAGTCATTACGACAATGTACATCAAAACTATATTAATCAGACAAATTTTGACTCTCGCCAATTAGATACATGATTTACAGAGATGTAAACTTTTCCGGCAAAGGCTTATTATGAAAAGCAAAAGATATAACCAATTTTCTTATGGTGTTGGTAACATTAAGCTCACCATGACAGGTATCATCTTTGCGCACTTTGCCAGAGTCTGAACAGGAAAACTGACATACTTCAGTGCCTACAGAAAGCATGTGCTGTCAGAAATGTCCATGTGTATGTTCATCTATTTATGTGTGTGATCTAATGCAAGCCTCTTGCATAGAAAATTTGCGATAAAGCTAATATGTTAATTTGTTAACAGTTATAGTATCTTAAAATAAATAAGCAAAACAGCACATCTTACCTCATACTGACACGTTGTTGTCAGGATATTCGATATTGATATGAGGCCATATTTATAAATTGGAGCAACAGGGTCCAAGGCCTTCTTACTTGCCTAAGAAAAAATGAAAGATATGACCATAACTGGCAGGAATAATGAAAAATTTATCCAATATAATTTGTTATGTGCCTAACAGAATATATTTTGCCCCACCAGCCTAAGATACCCAGCTGCTTACTCTTGTACCATCATGGTATAAGTAACATCCATCTATTGAAAAAAGTTTATGCACCAACTACTATTCTTATCCCTTCAACAGGCATCTATTCCCGATAGACAGATTACATAAGGTAGCAGCATGCAGATAATCTCAACTTACAAGCAAAACACCCGCTGAAACGGCAGATGTAGCGATACGGTTGCAGAACACGAGAAACAGAGAATACTTAAAGTATTCCTGATTTGCCCCAGCACCATAAGGCACTCTCATGATCTTTTCCTGCATGAAAGGACTTTAAACAAATTAAAAGACAATAAGCAACTGCAGATGACAATGCAAAAGGATAAAGGGGTACAGAGAGCACAGAGATAAGTATAATAAAACAGAGAAAATAGATTCATTTTGAAAGGTCCGGAAAGGAAGACAGCCTTTCAAGTCCAAAAGGTGCAGATTTCAACATAATCACTTGCAGATTGTATTTATAACAGTGAGCTAGATAATTATAGCCATAAAAAGAACAGATTAAACAAAATAATCCGAAGCAAACTCTGCTAGTTCTGGAATATGTAAAAAAGCCAGTTAATCAAGCATCACCATTGTACAATTGGTTAGATGTATATACATTCTACATACTTTCAACTACTCTCAGAGCTCTCTGAGCAGAATCCCTGCATAGAATTGCTCTCCATAAGCAGTTTAAACAAATTTATTCGAGCTGAATGATGCCATATCATGGCCATTGGCCATCGAAGGTGCACGATCCGTGGCAAACCCGTATTAGCTCTCAAACTAATGAACTTGAATGAGAGAGCCCAAAACCAGTTCAAAGCGGTCAGCTCGGAGATCCAATAAAAAAATTCCAACAATTGCAATAAACTATCAGAAACTCAGTATCTCCTAACACAGTTAGGTCAGAGTACTGAGTATCGACGCGATCCACATAGCAAGTCTTCAACTTTCGAGCCAGCATTTCTCCAACTCCACTTCTAATCTAAAAACGCTAGCCAACTAGTTAACGTTTTATTGATAAAATCACACGAACCGCCAAAAGAATTTCGTTGACACGAGAAATGCAAAAATCTTTTCTCCCTATCGACGCCAAAATCCAGCTCCACCGTAGGACAATTTCGCACATCACCAAAAAGGAAAAACGCAGCCAACGTGTCAAGATGCATTCATTTTATTTAGAAGACGCGACATTAGAAACCTGCAGCACTCCGTAGATGACGAGAGTCGTCATGATTCCGGTGACGGCGAAAACGCCCTTCCATAGCTTGCTCTTGCTCTTGCCCTCGCCCTCTCTCCCCACCGCCGGCGCCGTCGGTTCTTCGGCCATAAACCATCCACGAAATCTCTTCCCCGGCGAATCGACAGCTCTCAATGCCGCGTCGGCCTGCGACGGAAGAGCTCGAGCCCCGGAACCCGCTTCGCGAGGGAGGAAGCCGACGCGCTTCGCGACTGCTCGGCGGCCTAAAAATCGGAAGCCTCGACGACCGGACCGACCGACCGATCGATCTCTGCTAGGGCAACGGCGCGGCGGAGGGAGAGGAGCTCGAGCGAACTCCGATTCGATTGGAGGGGAGTGCTTGCGCGACGCGACGACGACGACGATCGTCTTCTTCGCTGCCTCGTCTCCACTGCTGTTATTTCTCTTGCGTTCAGTTGCATTTTCTAACTCCTTTTTTCCCATTTTATTTTATTTTCCGTTTCTCGGAAACAAATTCAAGGAGGGATACATGCTTGCCACGTCAGCAAGAGGAGGTGGGTCGGGGCGATTTTGTAAAGTTACTGTTTTGTTTTCCGACTTTAGGGTGATTTGTTCCCCGAAAAACATATCATTCCTGAAAAATATTTTCTTTTTGGGTATTTAGTTAAAACCTGAAAGAGAACTGAAAAGTATTTGTCCCCGTTTGTTAAGAAAAATTTGACGGAGAAAATTATAAAAAAATTGATATTTTTCAATTATTTGTTTCTTTTTGCTTTTTCCTTAACCAGATGCCAACCACAGGAGAGCTCGCCTGATCTAACAAGGCTTTGGTTAAGTGATTTTGTTCAATGTGACATAAATAGTTTATGAACTTTAATCTAATGTGCAATGCAATACCAATTCCTAAATTTTTAATTTGTTCAATATAATCCTTGAACTTTAATCTAACATATAATGTGGTCCCTATACTTTTATTTGTTCAATGTAATTCATGAACTTTTAATAAATGTTTAATGTAATTCCTGAATGTATGAAAATGTTCAATATTATCTTTCCATTAATTCAAGATTAGAGACAATATTAAACATTTTTATATAGTCCAGGAACTAAATTGAACATACACAAAAAAGTTCAAAGATCATATTACACATCATGCTAAAGTTTGTGAATCACATTGAACAAATTAAAAATTAAAGGCCACATTGTACGTCAAGTTAAAATTGATGGACTATATGTGTCATTTTTCCTTTAAACAAAACACGAAGCATGGGGAAGAAAGAAGTATAACATGTGAAGCTAGATAACCTCGACTACAATGGTGATTCCTGGGCACGTGGTAGACCTGTTAAATGGGTGGGTCGGGTTGGGTTTAAGTCGGGTCATAAATGGTCCGACCCAAATTGACCCATTAACCCGTTTATGACCCATTTATACGCAATGCAATTTTGTTGACCCATACCTGACCCGACCCATACCCAACCCATACTCGATTAGACCCATATTGCTAAAATACTTCCATATTTAATTAAATATAGAAAAATTCATACCCAAACTGAAATGAGAGTGCAGAATGAGTGAGTGCAAGATTGAGTGAGGGTGAGAAAAATGCGTTGAGTTTAAATTAATTGTAAACTCATTTATGACCCATTTGCGACCCATTTATGACCCATTTAACACTAATATAAGACTTCTACCCATTTATGACCCATTTACTAAATATAACTAACCCATTTATGACCCATTTACTAATAAATGGGTTAAGAAATGGGTTTATGACCGACCTATTTTGACAGGTCTAGCACGTGGTTAGGAGGTCTCCGTACAATTCCAGTTAAAACTTCCGGATAACGGTCCCGGCGACGTCCAAGAGCATATATCCAGAACCAAAGGCCGTACTTTCTGCTTTGTATGCACGCAAAATCATGAAGGCAAGTTCGTCAAGAAACCAGACAGAGCAACAAGTTACAATCTTGAAAGCACGTCTCTTGAACTGCTGTTG
Organism: Syzygium jambos; assembly: GCA_031216235.1. Classification (NCBI taxonomy): domain Eukaryota; kingdom Viridiplantae; phylum Streptophyta; class Magnoliopsida; order Myrtales; family Myrtaceae; genus Syzygium; species Syzygium jambos. The sequence goes on along the minus strand of CM062229.1, from coordinate 24,181,837 downwards.
CGGTTCATGGAATGCATTCTGTTCCCTCGTCCTCTTTCCCCTCGCGTAGCCGTCAAGTCGAGGTTGAATTTGCTGAAACAAGGCTTGTTTCGTTCACCCTATTGGGATGATAATGTCAAGGTTCTTGCTCTGTTGTTGCAGTGTTCGTGTGTTTCTCCCAGCTCATCCGAGCGCGAGGATTGGAGTGTACTGGAAGCGGGGGTTGAGCTCTGCTTGTTGGGCTGTAGGAAGCGAGGCTGGAGATCTGTTAGGCGAGAGTTTGCTGAAGGGAAGTGAAAATGGTTCTTTGTTTAGCGCTCTCGACGATTCGGCTTCGGCGCCATTTGGGACTGTGGATGCCGAGATCACACAGGAGACTATCGATTTCTTCGTCAGCGATGCCGAGGGCGATCCTGATTGCCCATCAGAAGGGTATTCTTCGATTGAGCAGGTGCTCAATTCTCTGCGCGAAGGAAAGGTCAGAGAACACTCCAGTTGCTTCGCATTTTTCATTTCACTACCATTCAAGAGTTTATGCAGAAGAAAGTTAGCTATACCTGTCCGTGAGCCTGAAATTGGTGTTTGTTGTCAATGAAGAAGACAGTTATTAGATGAACAATATTAGTACACCCTAGCAAAATTTTGTAATGGATTCCACAATTATGCAGAGATATCTGTTAAATTCCGAACTCAACGAACCTTTTCCTTTTCCTTTTTGTACTTAGCCTGAGCACGATGAACATACTCTTAACCATCATTGCCCGTTCTTAGATTGTGATTGTGGTAGATGATGAAAGTGGGACTATTGAAGGAAACCTTGTCATGGCAGCCGCTCTTACAACTCCTTGCGATGTGGCCTTCATGGTGAAGCATGGTTCTGGAATAATTTCTGTTGGCATGAAGGAGGAGGATCTGCAGAGACTGAAGCTTCCTCTGATGTCGCCCGAAACCGAGGAAGAGGACTCGTCTGCTCCCACCTTCACGATCACCGTGGTATAGCCTTTAAGCATGCAGCTTTCTTGAGTTTATATGCATGCATTAACTATATCTGCCACTTTAGAAAGCTGTTGAAAGTAGTTAATGATGATAAAGATAACGCCAGCTACATCTTGTGCCTGCATAGGATGCAAAATCGGGCATGTCAACAGGGGTTCCTGCTTTTGATAGGGCGAGGACGGTTCTCGCTCTTTCATCTCCTGAGTCCAAGCCAGAAGACTTCAGAAGGCCGGGCCATGTGTTTCCCCTCAAGTACCGAAATGGGGGTGTCCTAAGAAGGGCTGGTCATACTGAGGCTTCGGTGGACTTAGTTATGCTTGCTGGCCTGCGACCAGTTTCTCTTCTTACGGCTGTAATGGATGCAGAAGATGGTTCCATGGCTTCTCTTCCCAACTTGAGAAAGCTGGCATTGCAGTACAGCCTTCCAGTTGTTTCAATAACAGATTTGATTAGGTGACGCATCATTTGTTACCATAGTATAGTTCCCTTCAATTACTCAAAGATCTCCTTTCTACTACATCAGCAAATTTCCTTTGCTGAGACAAAATCACCTGAGAGAGATTGAATGGAGGAATTCGCCAAATAGAAAGGTTAAACATTTTAGACCAAAAGATTGACTCAGCCTGAAAAATTATATATAGGAGCTCATCTTACTTAGAGAATGATGCTCGGAATTATCTCTTGTAATCAATTTCTTCACACTCAATGTTCTGGGGTTAGTCTGTACCATTCAAACTGTTAAAAACTTCATAACATTAATCTACTACATAAGTAGCAATATGGTGACAATGTAATTTTGATCTGTTTTATGGTAATGAGACACCATCCTTTTTGTTATACTCATGATTGGTGGTGGGGTTCTTCTCTCAGGTACCGAAGAAAGAGGGAAAAACTGGTTGAAAGAACTGCCCTATCACGTTTACCTACTAAGTGGGGATTATTCCAAGCTTACTGCTACCGCTCCAAGCTTGATGGGACAGAACACATAGCTATTGTAAAGGTCACATGCGAGTTATAAGTTCACCTCTTATGTTTTCCCGATTATGTCTACTGTTTAATGCTTTTACGTGATACTCTCGATTACCTGCATGAATGATAATCAGGGGAACATTGGTAATGGGGAAGACGTCCTAGTGAGGGTTCATTCCGAGTGTTTAACAGGGGATATATTTGGGTCAGCTCGGTGTGATTGCGGGAACCAGTTGGACTTGGCAATGGAATTAATAGAGAAAGCTGGTAGGGGAGCTGTAATCTATCTCCGAGGTCACGAAGGAAGAGGGATTGGCCTGGGTCATAAGCTGCAGGCATATAATTTGCAGGACCAGGGCCATGATACAGTTCAGGCCAATCTAGAACTAGGGTTAGCAGTCGATGCTCGAGAATATGGCATTGGTGCCCAGGTCTGTGTATTTCACCTTCTTCTCTTAGTTCAGTTATATCAATAGCAAGGTTAGACTAATGCATGTGATATCAAATGATAGAGTGGGTTGGAAGGACGAGTGAACATATAATACGAGGACTCTGTGAGTCCTACCCAAATTACCCAAAAAGGAAGATGATAATCTAGACTGAACCATCAGCGACGAGATCTGTAAGGTGCTGTTAAGATGGTTCATGTGTTGGTATATAACAGATGTAATATAACAGATGTAAGTCAAGAAGAAACACTGCTGAAGTTTTTGATGCTCAGAAGTTGGGGAACTGACAATTTTACATTTAAGCAATAGACCATTGAATGGTGTCAGTAATTTCTGCTAATCTTCTAACTAAGAACCATACTGCGAAAGATAATTTCGTTAAATTGGCGAGTAGCGCGAAACCAATGTTTCTACAGATCATGTACAGAGAGGAACAGCCTTTAATTTATAGGTTAAGATTGGAACAGTTGCTTGCTACTGCACATGGTAGTTTTTTGGTTTCTGCAGTCAATTGGTGATGCTCTTGCCATGCCATATTGTCTGCTCACCAGACTTCTCTCTAAGTTCTGCAATATTGAAAATGGATCAGATTCTGAGAGACGTTGGAGTTCGAACCATGCGGCTGATGACCAACAACCCAGCCAAGTTCGCTGGCCTGAAGGGCTACGGATTAGCCGTTATAGGCCGGGTTCCCGTGCTGACACCCATTACAGAGGAAAACAAGAGGTACCTGGAGACAAAGCGAATGAAAATGGGTCATATCTACGGCTCCGACATTCGAGGACCGCTTTCCGGATTCGTCGATCCAAAAACGGGCGAGGACAGTTTGTCGGGGGCTTCGTGAATGGTCCACAGCCTCGATATAATGGGGACAGGTGCTCATTCGCACCACAGTGAGTTGGGACTTTTGAGTCGTTCTGTACGGCGACGCAACTCATCGGACCGCTTGTTCCCGCTTCGACATTCGATCGAACTACAGATGATGGAGGATGGATGAATGGGGGTGATCGGACAAAGCACAACCTTTTTTGTTTTTCGGTCAAAAAGTAAAGCGCACTTTGATGCACGAGCACGGAGACGCAATTTTCTGCAGTTATGTACATACCTGTGATTGTACTCGTTCATTTATCGAAATCCCGGTTTTCATATCCTTCTCTTTTGTATTTCATGGTTATTTCATTATTTGATATGAATTTCCCGTCGAGATCTCGCTTGAAGACATTACGAAGCCGTAGATCTCCAATGCCAATGCTCACCTAAATTCACTCTGGATCGGTCGTCAATCTTTTTGTGATGCGATTTCCGAATCTTTCGATTCAAATCTTGAAGCTTTAGAGTGCCTTTGATTTACAAGAAAATTCGCGTTTGTAGTGATTTTAGTGAATAAATAGAATTAATTAGGAAAAAAAAATGTCCGGCGGCTTCCCTATTTTTTTTTCAAATCATATGAGAGCTGGACGTATTTACGTTACATAAATTATTCGGAGGTGTTAATCAATTTTTCATTTTGCCTTTTTTACTGTTGTCGTATAACTATATTTTTATCGTGGAATTAATTGTATAGTAGGATAATGATACAAATAGTTCAAGAACTTTGATCCAATGTGTAATTTAGCTCATGAACTTTTAATTTATTGAATGTAGTCCTTAAACTTTAGTCAAATGTGCAATGTTGTCCCCGAACTTTTGATTTATTTAATGTAGTATCTAAACTTTTAGTATATGTTCAAGTTAGACTATATAGAAATGTTCGACAATATTTTTTCATTAATTCAAGTTCAGAGACAAATTGAACATCTTTATATAGGCTAGGAATTATAGTGAACGTGTATCAAAAGTTCATGGACCACGTTGAATAAATTGAAAGTTCAGGAACAACATTACACATTGAGCTAAATTTTAGAGACTACATTGAACAAATTAAAATTTCGGAGAACAAATTACACATCGAACTGAAATTTCGAGATGATTCGTGTCATTTTTCCTTTCATATTTTTCTAACCGGTGAGGAAGCACGAATCTCCAACGCGCACGAACCAAACATCCCACTATGTGGGCCGAATCGAATGGGCCGAAGAAGCTCAAACGGCCCAATATGTGGGCGGCCCCGTCTTATATAATCCCGCATCTTCTTCTCCCTCCGGAAGAAACCCTAGACGACGTCTCCGAACCAGGCCGTGGGTGTCTCTCTCGCTCTCTCTTGCTATGTCTTTGACGCCGATGGAAGTTGTACTGATGGAATCTTGTCTTGCGTTTGTCGTTAGGGTTTTCGAAGGATCCCGGAGGTTTCAGAAAGACCTTCTCCAGCCGCCATGGCCCCTGCGAAAGGTACTTCAGGATTTTTGCCCGCTTGTATTCCTGTCTCTCTGCGTGCGTGTGTGGCCGCCGTCGCTCGAGATTTGGTGAATGGGCTTCGTTACTGTCGATGGCGGCGATGGTTTAGTGGGCATGGATCGACATTTGCCTCGTGCTGCGTTTTAGCTCAGCTCTGTAGCAGTGCAATTTAGCTTTGGCAGAGCCAGCTAAATTGCTTGTTTTGGTTTATTCCGAACAAAAATGTTTGCCGAAGGGCGTTGGTTTTGGGAATGTCACCGGTGTCACAGCATAGAAATACTGCCAGGATGGTTTGTAGTTTCTTTGTTGCCGCGGCCAGTCGCAAGATGCCGTCGCCCAGTGTCTGTGAAGTTCACCTGACCTGGTCGCTTTAGATTGCGGTCATGCTTGTTTTGGCTTTTACCATCATTGTGGGTTTCTCAGCGTCTGTCGTTGGGTAGATTCATTCGTATATTAGCGTTTCTTGATATTTGAAATTACTGAGTAGATTCATTCGTATATGTGGCCAATGTGGAAGCTATAATTTATGCTGTTCTTGAGGCTAGAAGTTCCCCTCTGCAACCTGTGGCTGTGTATCATTGCTATTTGCTACATGAACTAAAAGTGTTTCGACCGAAAAAAAAAAAACTAAACTTGACCATGTCCGTCATGTAATTTTGTGTGGGGATAGTTGGTTTGCTGTTGGAGGGGTTCACCAGCAAACATAGGGTTTCTGATTGTGATTTCAGCCTTAGAAACTCATCTTTTGTGTCTTGTCGCCTGCAGCTGACAATGCTAAGAAGTCTGATCCAAAGGCTCAGGCCTTGAAGGCTGCGAAGGCAGTCAAATCGGGACCGACCTTCAAGAAGAAGGCTAAGAAGATCCGGACTTCAGTCACCTTTCACAGGCCAAGGACCCTGAAGAAGGACAGAAACCCCAAATATCCTCGCATCAGTGCCCCACCAAGGAACAAGCTTGACCATTATCAGATCCTCAAGTATCCCCTCACTACGGAGTCTGCGATGAAGAAGATTGAAGATAACAATACTTTGGTATTCATTGTTGACATCCGAGCTGATAAGAAGAAGATCAAGGATGCGGTCAAGAAAATGTATGATATTCAGGCCAAGAAAGTCAACACCTTGATCAGGTAATCCCTTTGCTGACTATGTAGTTGTGTGTAGGACTGTTTAAGCACTGATCCCTACGTAGTATTGTCAAGTTTACCTAGATAATTGATAGGTGTATAAATTGGATTGTTACAGAGCTAGATAGGTTGATATTAGTTTGTTGCCGATGAATAAAAGCATTCCTCCTGGGGTAGTTGTTAACATGAATAAGAGCTGGCTGCATGGGTTCACATAAACACGTGCTCATTTTATTTATCTCTTTGTTAATTTTAACTTCTTGTTATATGGTTTTGTCTGAACTTAAATGTGGCATGGTTGCTTTGATTGTCAATATTTCAGTTAATGTAGATTTTATCATTGAATGTCTTTGAATCTTATAGAATGTGGACATGCATTTCACTGAAGGGGATAAGAAGAGCCAGTAGACTAGCAGTAGACCATTTTGGCTCGCCTGTGGATATTGTGTGCTAGTTTCAAAGCCTTTTGTTTTATGTCTGTCTTTGGTGTGTTGAACTGTGTTCATATGCCATTCTATGAGTGTTTGTTTTGCCTTGAGGCAATTTTCTTGTATGAACTGCTCTAACCCATCAAAGTAAGAATCTGTTTACCTGTTCTATCTTCTAATCCGGTTTTTGGTTGTCTTTCGATTTGCTTTTTCGAAGTGCAACTTGTTCTCTGTCTAATTTTGACCATAACGGGACCTATGTGAATCTTTATTGTGATGCAGGCCTGATGGTACGAAGAAGGCATATGTTAGGCTGACTCCAGACGTTGATGCTCTGGATGTGGCGAACAAAATCGGCATTATTTAAGTTGGAATCGCTTTTTCAGTTTGATCATCATTCTTCTCTTAGTGTTAAGACAATTTTGTCGAGGAGTTGAGAATGGAGACTCATTTGTAATGTGATGCTACATTTAGTTAAATGTTTTTTTGCGGTCTGAAAATTCAGATTTCAAGTGGTGGAGTGATTAGACTTGCATCGAAGCAAAAACCAGAATTCTTTAGTGCATATGTTTCCTCGACATCAACCCTACTCAAATGCTGTATTATGATGGTGTCCACCCATCCTTCCTCCTGTTAAATGTTTAGTGTTGACTGCTTTGAAGTGAACGGATTCATTTTATCTTTTGCCTGGGTAACAATGTTAAGCGTTAAAATCCCAACCCAGCTATAGTTAAGCAAAACTACTTCCAGACAAAAGCTGTTCCATCGCTAACCAAGGGGTATGTCGTGCTTCAAGTTGGCCCCTTCGGAGAAAGCTGAGTCATTTTGTCATTCCGTTAATGTGACTGGGCCTTCTGTTTTGTGTTTCAGGGTCCTGTTCTTGCTATTAGGCTGTATAGATTCCTGATTTGCTATTACAAATTTGGGGAATTGACATCTGGTTTGAAACAAAAGAAAGAAAACATCCGGTGCGAAACATGTCATATTGTTTAGTGCTGTCTATGAAGAGGATGGGATATATTTGGAAGAACACATCAAGGAAAGTCGAAGTTCATAGCTTTTTGTATGAAAGCAGGAAGCACAAACGAATCCAGCACTATCTCTAAAACTGGCTATAACAATTGACTAGTGCATTTACAGTTAATATAAACCTCAAGGCTCAATTGGGGGGGGACCTTTTCTGGTTCAGTTAACGAAAAATAACTACCAAATTTCGGTAACATTTCCTATCAAGAAAAAAGTTCAGCGACTTCATTGAAGTTTTCGACGTTTATAGCTAGTGTGTATTTGGCTGTTGCTCGTAATGCTAACACCTGCTGGCAAAATCCAGCTGTTCCCTGGGGACGAACCAGAATAACTAGCAATAAAGTTAAGCATGGACCCCGAGCATGTCCCAGGAGACACTTCTGGTGCTTCAAGATTTGGCGACGGGCTTGTGAATCTCTGAATTGCGTGAGTAGAGTCCCAAATGTGAGCCTGCACGCTTGGAAAAGGGTCATAACCGGTGATGTTAACTGGTGGAATGCTGAAGAGTTTCAGCGGAGGAGGATTTCTCCACCTAGGAAGAGTCCCTGACCAAAGAAGTGTCTGCAGGAGTGGACCTGCTTCCATCACGGCCTGCAAGAATTTGCCTCTCTCAGGAAGTGCTTTTCCCATAACAAGATCATCAATCACATCCGAAGCTCGATCCACAGTATCGACTTCTCCTGAATTTAAAAAACCCGGAGTGCAAGAGACACTGCACGGATCATTACTTGAACCGGCCACGGAAGCATTCAGGAAATCCAACGGAGGAGTTGGCCCGAGCGGAGAATGAGAGTGGGAAGAGAGGTGTAGTGGATGGTAGTCAATTGATTTGGGGGTGTGATGGGTTTGGTTTGTCACTGGGTTTGCTCGTAGTGGTACTAGGAAGCTCCAGTGGAGTCCTGAAGGGCAAGGACTAGGAGTGATGTTTCTGAGGAGTTTCTGCAGCTGATTTCTTGCTTCATCTCTTTCCTGGTACGCTGTTTTCAGGAGACGAAGCAGATGCTTCAAATTCTCCTTGTTCTTTCTCGTTTCCTCGAAAGCTTTTGTTTTCACGGACTCGAGTTCAGTGGTGTTATACAAGATCATCTGCTTCAGTTCATCCATGCTCTGTCAAATCAGAAAATACAAAAAACGGAAGCAATGTGTTAGCTTCTGTAAGTAATTGAATAAAGGAGGGTTCCTAAGAAGATCATAAAAGATAGACATGCAGAGAATCTGCATCCTGATTTACTCTATTCGTCGCATTATCGGAAACAGGATTTTGACAAACAAAGAATAATAAAAGATAGACATGCAGAGAAATAGAAAGAAAACCTGCGTAAGTATTTCAACCAAAAATGAAAATCAAACTTAAAGTCAATGCTTTCAACCAAAGAAAGAAAAAAACATGCAGATGAGATAGGGACACCAACCAACCTCTTTGAAATGCTTAAGTTTCTGCTACTGAGGATTGAAAGTTCCATAAAAATCAAGTCCAACGACAACAATTTCAAACTCGGATCGAGTACTATGTTGCAACGGCCAATGGATTCATTCAGATCCTCACTTTTGTGGTCAATTGAGATTACATTTCATAGAAACCGGTCGACTCAACAGGCAGATCGAATCGCGATGAGCAGACTACATTGGATTTGGCAGTTTTCGTTCATATTTTAAGTGGGTTTCAGTACAGACTCGACTGTCTGAATCCAACTCACTTACGGTTAATTTTGCAGTGGTTGCTAACCTCAATAAACGGAGATTAGAATGAACATATCCTGCCTTGCCAACTGATGCCACAGAAAAAAAACAAAAACTGATACCGCAGAACAACATCGCCATAAGAAAACTGAGATGTGCATGAGAAATTATATGTATGAGATGCTCCAGTCGAAGCTAGAAGAAGCAAATGCACCCTAAATGTCGACTCTGCCACATCCTCTTCCTCTTCCCTTTTGTTGAAATCCTAGTCCCAAGTAACCACTGTCAAAAGTTCTACTCCTTTTTTCCTCAACATTCGAATTTCCAACAAAACAAGGTGCAACATCCTATTATTCGGCGGAAAACAGAAGCAGGTGTATGAGAGCCAAACAGTTTTAGCAGAATTTAATGGTACTCACACAGTAAAAGACACATCGAAGCAAGGAAGATTGGTGACAATGAGGATGCAGTGCGACTTACATGTGCGTGACTCCAAAGAGAGCCCAGCTCCTCCATGCGCGAGAGAAATGACAATGAAACTATGAATAGGAGAGTGTTTGTGAAAAGGTGAGCGCTTGACTCATTTATAGAAGATGAGGCAAAACCAAAGACAACAGAGCGTTGATGGCTTTAGACCCCACGATAGGTCCATATCTAAAAGGGGAAGTCCGCGTCAAGGGAAACAAAAAATTCAATCTTTCAAGACATTCCAGTTACAGAAATTTTCGAGATATTCCATATTCTACTCTGCTTATTACCATCCAAAGGTATATGTGGGGTTGTGCTTGTGACAAGTTTTTGTTCATCCTCATGGTTCTAGTCTGATTTTACCTTGTACATGCCAAATCTAGGTGATTGTAGGTATGGAAAATAGCAACTATTACAGGTCAGAGAATCTAGCCGTTATCTTCACAGCCTTTCACACCCGTTTCCTCTTTCTTTTGGATTCCATTTCGATACCTCGTCGTAAGATTTGGTAAGGGAGAGATGATAATCTTGGGATCATTATGATTTGTCGGGGAAAAAAAAAGAGCTGATTATACTCTTACCGAAAGAAATTTGAAAATTCGAGTATTTTGGTCGACTCAACTCGACTTGCCATGAACTAAAGACCTTTTCTATGCTCGCAAAGAATATACAATTTTCGGTCATTAGATGTTTATGATGACATTATACATTCCATGTTGATGTAGGGCTTGGATGTTTCACAACTCATTGCTTTTCTCATCGTTATTTTCACTGCAGCATATCTTAGCTATCCATAGCAGAAAAGGGAGGAAAGAACCTAAGGATCGAAGCTTTATTTGCCCACAAGTCGAATGTGATGCAAAAGCAGAAGGCAAAGATGAAGATCCATTGGATTCTCTTCGGCTGCAATAAAGGGTAACAGACAGTTGACAAAGCTTCCATCCCAACGAGCTTTCTCTCCCTCTCTTCTGTGTTTAGTTTTGACTGGTTCAAAGGAAAGAGAAGCTTTTTCCTTTGCTTTTGGGTCTATTCGGAAACAGTTAACCTAAAGTTTGAACAAAGTTTTGGTGATATCCATCTCCTTCCGCTTTCAAGATTACAGCCGACTGTGACTGTGATCCCCCCACAGAACAGAAGAGAGAGAGAGAGAGAGAATCTAGTCAAGGGCAAAAGGTCAAAGATCGAGTTCCTTTCAACGACATGATTGCCATTAGGCCCATCGCCATGATAAATGCGGGTGCCTAACCTTGATGATGATGATGGCGCTTGTAGGAGAGTGTCGCTGCTAGGCGGACCAGCAAGGGTTTGAGCATCTTGGGGGACCAATAAGAATTGGCTGATAAGCTGAATTAAGGAGCTAATTGAATTTGGAATTTAAGAATTTATAAAGTGGAATTTGGTTTTCCTTTTCGTTGCACAAATCTTAGTTTAAGTCTTTTTTTTTTAAGATCAAGACATTAACATGAGTCCATCAGTTGGAACTGGAACTGCCCCTGACGATCATACGGACGTCCATGTTGTATTGCACAACTCGAGTCCACCCTGTCATGAAAATTATATAGTGATTAGATTAAGACCAATATTAGGGATATTAAAACTTGTACACCAAATTGATTCGAATAGTTTATAAGTGATTATTTAAGTTGGTGGACTTCATTGAAGCATCTGAATCTGCCACATTATTTATTAAATAAATAGGCATAATACTCTAAAAAACCTCAAACTTTAACTTTTGTCGCAAATTTACCTTTTGTCTTATAAAAAACCTCCAATTTTATGTCATATCCCATTACTACCATAAACTTTTTTTGGGTTCCATAAAAAATCCTTAACTTTAAGTAATGATTCAATTCTACCCTAAACTTTTTTTTGTCCTATGAAAAGCTCCAAACTTTAGGTTTTGTCCCGATTTTACCCTAACATTTTTACAGTAACATAAAAAACCACGAAATTTACTCAATTCACATATCTACCCCCATTAACCCTCCGTCCAAAATTTCTCATCAACAATCGAGAGATGGAAATTTCTTAAGCACAAGCTATTCGAGCATCCCGAGCACGAGCTCTCCGACTGCAAGAATTGGAACATTCCTAAGCATGAGAGATTGAAGACCGAGCATAAAATCACTAAGGGCGATTTTGACGGACAGTTAATGGAAAACAGATTTGGGACTCGAGTAAAAATTAGTGATCTCTTATGAGACAAAAAAAATTAGAGTAAAATTGAAATTGGACCTAAAGCTGGGATTTTTGAAATTGGACCTAAAGCTAGGATTTTTTGTAAGACAAAAAAAATTTTATGGCAGAATTGGTATTGAACCGAAAGTTTAGGGTTTTTTATGAAACAAAAAAAGTTTAAGGTAGAATTGGAACTAAACCTAAAATTCAGGTTTTTTTTATGAGACAAAAAAAAAATTTATGGCAAAATTGGGACATGACCTAAAGTTGGAGGCTTTTTATGAGACAAAAGGTGAAATTAGGACAAGAGTTAAAGTTTGAGATTTTTTAGAGTATTAGTTCCAGATAGATATGGACTTAATGGAACTTTCTAGAGGAGCAATAGTTAAGCTAGGCCTGCCCCATGTGATTCTTCAACATTTAGGCCCTGACAAGCCCAATGGGCCAAATTCGGCCCACATACTTCCTGGGGATAAGTGAGCCCCTCGGATTTTTAGCTTGGCTCGGGCCCGTCATTAAGGTGCGGTTCCAATAAATTTATGTTTCATTAGATTGGATCGGATCGGATCCAAATCTCACTCGATGATCGATATGATAGAAGTATTCGGCTGGTAGATATGCTTCGTGAAAATGATACGTAGACCTAACTATAGAAATCAGAATGTGCATTCTTATCGCAGAGTTGCATTATCGCTCAGGTGTTCGATCCGCTTCCCGTTTCATCACCTACGTTTGCATATATTCGCTATTCAGAAGCCGAGGATTTACAAACTTTATGGAATATCTCGTGCTGATCTAAGGCCGCCGGGTGTAATCGAAACTCGCCCACCCATCACAATTTGTGCGCCTAGCAAGTGCATACGGTAAACAAACTAGCGTCGCGTCTCCTTGCTCTCGACTCGAGATTGTAAGTCGAGCCACGATCGTCCTCTCCTCAAAAGAACTGGCCATGCTCCCTCGTCAGGAAAATTAAGATTCGGGGATACATCTACTTCCTAACGCGTTGAATTTGTGGCGTCGTGTGAAGCAGGATAGACGGTCGAAAAAATTCCGGCTTAAATGACGGGAAAAAAAAAAGTTGGTTATCCGTTGCCACCTCGATTATCAAAAAAAAGAAATGCAAAAAAAAGAAAAGAAAACTATCCGCAAATTCTAACTTAAAAAATCGATACGACGGGCTCTTGTCGAATATACGAATATAGCCCGTTATCTACAGCTTACCGCGCTACTTATCGAAATCATTTGTGAGTTAAGTAATGCATCCATATCATTACCCTTTTGACTTAGGCTAATTTAAAGTTAATAACATGCTCCCAAAAATTTAGCTCGTCGGTCCAAAACTCTAAGCTGGCGTCGTTGATGTCGGCAACCCCAGATGCCTTGTTTTTTCAACAAAAAAAAAAGTTAAAGGGGGGAAAAGGGTTGAAAATGACATGATAGTTTCGTAGTGGTGGGAGGGCAAAATCGAAGAATAAACCATCTCCTTTCGGCCCCCGCAAGAAGCACCGACAGCTGCTTGATCTAAGGGAATTTATTGGCTCGCGAACAAAAAGATGAAGTTAAATTATCAACGAGTATAAAAAAAAATATTTAACCTTATGTTTTATGACGGGCTTGTTCACACGAACGTAGTTTTGTGCCAAGTACGTTGTCTACTTACAATGTTACCTCTAGTCTCCAAACTTGAGTAGTTTAGTTTTCTGCTACGCATAACAAAAACGGACCTCGCATGCTCGAGTACGTATTTGTGCCGAACACGTGTCTACTATTCATGGGCGAGGCCATGGCCGCCTCAGCCCGCGGCCCCAGGCCTCGCCTAGTGGCCGACAAAACTCCCCAGCCACCGTGGAAAAAAAAAAGAAAAGAAAAAAGGATGTGGAAAAGGAAAATTGTAATTAATCAATTCAAATAAATAAAAATATTATTAAAAACTATCTATGTCAGTGACGGTCAAATAGATCGAATTGACTCGAGCACAAAAAGTTTATGACTTAATTGGCAAAAAAAAAAAATTTAGGATTGAATTGGCACAATCACAATAAATTTAAAACTTTTTCGATTATTTATCCTGTATCCGATAAATTTTTGGCAATGATTATTTGCTGGGAAAATATCAAAAACATACATCGCATTCTTAATGACTACCTACATACCTCTACTCTCGAAAATATGAAACACCTACTCAAGCCGTAGTTGATATCACTTTGTACCTTCGTATCGATTATCCTTGTCTCCTGTTTACGGAAATACCATTTTCTTTCAAAAAAAATGCACATCCCAAACCCTAAATTCTTATAGTTACTCCAAATGTTCAAAAACAAACCACCCAAATCCTAAGCAAAATAACAATGGGTTTATAAGTAGGGCGAGCAACTTGATCTTTTCGAAGCAAGTTTTTCTTAGAAGTATGTGAATGGTATTTGAAAAATTCGATGTACTAAAATGGTCATTAGGCGAAAAGTGAATAATATTTTTTTTTTGGTAAGGAGTGAATAATATTTTTTGTAGCTTCCTTATTTGGTCTTACAACAAGATCCAATCGAATATTTAATATATTTTTTACTGCGCTTTCGAAATTTTGAATACAGCGACTATCATCCGAGCTGATATCATATAACACAAATCTACTGTCCCTCATTTTCATTACGCTTGTTATTTCCACGATTATGCTTATTTCGCGTCCTCTTGTTATATTCGTCCAATCACACATGCGGCCATATCTTATTCACGCGAGTGAAAATTAATGGTTTCTTCCACCAGAGGTGGGTAGAATACAGAAATTGAAACACGAAATGAAAGTAACGTTGCTCTTATCTATAGACCCTAATCCACATGGACCGGGTTCAGTAGAATCGTCGACCGTGTGCGCCTTGCTTGGGAGCCCACACGCACGATCAACGGCTACGATGTGCCCCGTCGACTAATGAACCGGGTCCATACCGAGCATTCTCCCAAAAAAAAAAAATTTGCCTTTTTCCTTGCCTGGCGACTAGATCGCATAGCCCTCAACATATTAAGCCGCGAATGGTATATCATCGTGGCATCATTTTCGGATCCGTCGGACATACGATGTGCGAAAAGGTGCTATTATTGTAAGACCTTAAAGAACATATCATTAACTACGAATGACACGGGGAGCGGATAGGCATCCCCCAGATTTTTTTATTTGATGCCATCGATTTTTGCCAGAAAACCACCGAGCCGTCCATGATAAACAAATGCAAGCGCAAAGATAAGCTAGAAAAATTGGCTACAAAAAGGTGGCGCTTGCTCGTTCGATATTCCTAGACAAGACGAATACAAATGATGATCAGCGTTTAATTAACAAGCGCAGCCTTCAGATCAGACTTACGTTGTCATATGCTTTATGTGTACTTCTGGCCATCGTGTCGCGTTACATGTCCTTTTATTTTTTATTTTTTGGGGGGGTCTTGAACATTATGTTATGTATACAAGTATAGCGGGCTCGACGGATTCGCTCTTCAGTTTAACGTGCCGGTAATTGCGCTCTCCCCGATTCTCTTCGTATCTCTGTCTTCCCCGGCCGAAGAGCGGGAATACCCTCCGAAAGTTTTATATCTCGGTGATCACGAGGTCCGGACGATGACCGAGACGAAGCCCTCGAAGGTGTTTGATCGGGACCCGGCGTCACGTCGTACGCTCGATTGCCGGGGGAAAAATTACTAAGTTTTTTTTTCTGGTCGGCGAGACGGCCATGTAAGCGAGACTATTCAATTTCGAAACGCAACCAGAAGTCCACCATGGCGTGCCCCTCCCTAGTCACACCTACTCCTCAGTCCCTCGGCTCCCAATGCGCACAGCTTCCCCCTTCACGTCGCTTTTCTGGCGCCACGTCATTTTGGTTAATTAAACAGGGGATTAGCGACCGCTAAACACTGAACGTGTCGCGTGGCCGAGCCTCGTTAATCATCAAAAACCCTTGTTTGTCTTTGCCGTTTGTATAGGAGTAGCCAGCCGCTCTTTCTCGAGTAGAGTCCTAGCATAACTTTGGCGTCATGATTGATTTCTTATTGCTTTGGAGTTTCGCTTTATATATGGGGGCGGGGCGTGACGAGGAAAACGTGGGGGCGTCGTTGACTGGATCCCCTCTTTGAATGATTGGTTCTGATTTCGGTTCTCTAAGTATTATATGGTCATTTGCATCGGCCGGTGATGTGGGTCGTGGGAATGCGACAGTGAAGAGAGTGACGTTTCACGGAGCCGCATTTCCTTTTAACTCAAATCCCGTGATCGATCGAAAAGTCGATTAGTATCGGACGGGGTCCAATCGACGCGGCGAAACGCTTCGAAACGAAACTTCCGGCCCGTACTCTCCCGGGTTTTCCGGCGGAGCGTACCTCGGTTCAAAGTAATCATGATGCTCGTACCCGAGATCCGTGGCCAGGAAGGAAGGGAAAAAAAAAGAAAAAAGGGAAAAATATTCCCGGCATTGTATAAGATGTGGTTAACCTGCATGCATGCAGCTTGCAGACGAATGAGCAGATCTTGCCTTAATTAGATTATCACAGGGAGGGATAAAACAGGAGTGCCATAACTTTTGTACGACGCTCACTTGAGTATCATAACTTTTTCTTACTCACTTAAGTACCATATCAAAGTAAAATAGATCATTTGAGTGCCACTTCTTGCAAATTGTCCTACGTGGCTTTTTTAATTAATTTTCCATCTGAAGTGGATTTCAAGTTTTTTTAAATTATTATTTTTTGAAATTTATTTTTATTTTTAGTTTTTGTTTTTATTTTTTAATTTTATTTTTTTTAGGGCTGGTGAGGGTCACCGATGACCCTCGCCGGCTGCGAAGCCCTCGGCCCATCAGCATTTAAAAAAAAAGCTAAAAAATGGAAAAGAAAAATTCAAAATTCAAAAAAATATTTAAAAATTGTCTATGTCAGTACCGGCGAAGCCATGTCGGGTGACTGGCGTCCACATCGAATTTTCCGGCGAGGAAAATCGCCGATGGCACTTAAGTGATCGTTTTTTTAAATTTATGACATTCAAATGAGCAAAAAAAAAAGTTATGACATTCAAGTAAGTGCCGTGCAAAAATTATGACACTCCTCATATTTTTATCTCTCACAAGGATGTGATAATCCTGCATGTTGGTCCAGAGAGGTACGGAAGCTCCCTAGAACATGCGGATGGATATCAAAGTAAGGCAAGATTATTAATGAAAGAAGAAAGAGCATGTGCATTGGATCCAAGTTGAGCCCAAAATGCACATGCCCAACAGTGCTGCTGGTTAGAAAAGATAGTGCAGCGTGCCTGCTAAGTCAAAAAGCCTACATCTCGCCCTACAGAATTGGAGCTGTGCACTTTGGCCTAATCCCCCTTTCGAGATCCCACCGCTAATTGCACATGGACATCCATTTTCAATTTAAGCTGCGAATTAAACTTCTAGCTTCGCAATAAGACCGCCGTCGAGAGAGACGGGTCAATTTTTTTTCAAGGGAAAGTTACGTTCGGGGCGCTCTCTTCTTTAGCTTCGAAACGGACGATTCGAGAGTTCGTCAAGTGGGGCAGGAATTCCCACACGGGTCGCTGCAGGAAAGGCTTTACATCGACCAGAAAAAAAACGTGTCGTGCCGAGTCTATTTCGATACCATCCTTCTCCAACTCACAAGACTAACGCGATCGAAGCTCGACCATATGAGTCCATTCCACAGTGAGTATCGCAAGAAAATCCCCCAATTTGCGAACGTGAACGGCATTTTGGTTGCGCTCCAAAACGACCTTTTCCGGGGGCAAGATTTCACGTATCTCAGCACACAAATCACGGGTCGGGATCTCGAACCACGTCCTTTGCATAATAATCCACGACCCTCGCATGACCTCCATCATCGACTAAACAAAGGCCCCAAAAAATTTTTGGCAAAAAAAAAGAGCTTGATTTTTTTTCTTTTGGGCATAATCGACTTAATTAACGAAGGATTACGAGAGACCAACCCTAGCTAACCACCCCCCCCCCCCCCCCCGCTGCGGTCCACGTCAGCCCCGGCATAAACAAATCCCGTGGTCGGTCAAGGTTAAAAAAAAAAATGCAGCATCATTGGACGGGGGGACCCACCACCCCCACCGCAAAACCGTTGCCATTGGGCGGTGACGCTTGCCCACCAGTCGGTCAGGGTCACATCAGGCCGTCCACGTGTCGCGACGGGAGCGATCTGGAGGCCCGTCGGCTCGGGCCGTCTCCAGACCGCGACAGGTGGCTGCCCAAACAAAAAAGGAACAGCCACCCGGTCCGGTTCCAACGTGCTTGGAAAATCGGTTTTGACCGGATGGAGACCGGCTATTCCGGTTTCAACGGGCAGCGTTTTTGGCTCGCTATATATGGGGAAAGGCTTGGCTCGCTTTTGGCGCAGGAAGCGAGCGAGCAGATTTGGTTTTTTCCTAAGCACTCTAGCAAAAGCGCGAAGAAAAAACCGGATCTTCCCGAGAATGCCGATTTCTAGGATCGCCGTCGGGTCCCCGGCCGAGGTTGGCCAGGTCGATGCTCTCAAGGCGGCTCTGGCCGAGTTCATATCGATGCTCATTTTCGTCTTCGCCGGCGAAGGCGCGGGCATGGCCTTTAGTAAGTCTCCCGTCCCTTTAACATTGTTGTCGCGACAGCATTAATCATATTTAGCATCTCTTGCAGTCGTGCTAGCTATAAATCCAAGATTTTCCTCGATCAATTTTGATGAAACCGAGTTCTAAAAATGCGCGTTAGCTTCAAACGCATTTTTCCCATCTAATCTTAGTTTAATTATATGATCATTAGAGATTACAAAATGTCAGTTGACTATTTTCCAGTATAGTAAGGAGCCATTCAATAATAGATAAGCATGCCAAAAGAGTGGCCATGTACTTTTACAAGTATGTCCTCGAGAACCTAACGTACGACTGGATCTTTGTGCAGACAAACTGACTGATGACGGGTCGACGACGCCCGCCGGCCTCGTGCAAGCATCGCTGGCCCACGCCTTTGCGCTGTTCGTGGCCGTTTCGGTGGGCGCGAACATCTCCGGCGGCCACGTGAACCCGGCCGTCACCTTCGGCGCCTTCGTGGGCGGTCACATAACCTTGGCCAGGAGCGTCCTCTACTGGATAGCCCAATGCGCCGGATCGGTGGTCGCTTGCCTGCTCCTCAAGTTCGCCACCGGCGGATTGGTAAGATGATTTGCCATTTGAATGGTCCTAAAACCAATCAAAATATCGAGAAAGTGCAAAACGAAATATCATAAGGTCAAATTGCCAAAGAAAATAGTGAAGTTGGAGGAAGAATCGAACGGCACAAATCGGTCTATATCAGGAAAAGTCAACTGTCAACTTTTCAATATCGTTGCTTTAAAAAAAGAAAAGCAAAATAACAATTTTGCGTACATGTAAATTTGTTACAGACGACCTCGGCATTCTCTCTGTCGTCCGGCGTGACCGTGTGGAACGCGCTGGTGTTCGAGATAGTGATGACCTTCGGCCTGGTCTACACCGTGTACGCGACCGCCGTCGACCCGAAGAAGGGCAACATCGGGATCATCGCCCCCATCGCGATCGGCTTCATCGTCGGCGCCAACATCCTGGCCGGCGGGGCCTTCGACGGCGCGTCCATGAACCCGGCCGTCTCCTTCGGCCCCGCCGTCGTGAGCTGGTCTTGGAGCAGCCACTGGGTGTACTGGCTCGGCCCGTTCATCGGGGCGGGCATCGCCGCCGTCGTCTACGAGCTGTTCTTCATCAACCAGACCCACGAGCAGCTCCCCACCACCGAGTTCTAGGGCCGTGAGCCGGTCGATGTGGAAGTTGTTTTTCTGGTTTCAAATTGGGTCGGGTCGGGTCGGTCGTGAGTGTTGTTTCTCTTTGTATCTGGGTGTTTCTGTCAATTCTCGTCGCAAGTGAATCTTTAATTTTTTTTTTTTTGGCTTTCTCGTGGGAAATTTTTGGATCTTTGATCTTGATCACCAATTTGTCAAATTTCAAGAATAAGAGCAAAGAGCCTGTCTACAAGAAACTGAAAATGAAAAGAAGTAGGCGAGTTTGTAATAAGAAAGGGAGCAATGTCTTAACTCTTTAAAATAATATGGAGCTGAATGAATTGCAGCTTATTGGATCAAATGAGAAGAAAAATAAAATCTCGCCCCTCTACTTCTTCGCGTGCAAATCGAGTTACCCAAATCGAGTTACCCGGGATAGTTGTCCAAAAAGCCGTAAACCAATTTTACGGCAGCCAAATCAATTTTGAACATTTTAATCTGTCAATTTAGTCATAGACATTTTGAAAAAAAAATTTGCGAATTTAGTCCTAACGAGACCTCCGGCTACCTAATGTAAGCAGTTGAACCAGCCAAACTCGGTTTGAACTAGCAAAAATTCGAAAAAAAAAAAAATCGCGCTAACCAGAAAAATGTACATATTTCCAGGGGGATTGCTCTTACTGGATATTCGATCGTGATGTGCATATGATGGTACGACGGAGATACCGGAAGCGCATCGAAATTGATGATAAAAATATCGAGCCGTCGAGAGGGAAACGCATTGGAACTTCACATTCGAACGGGAGCTCTGGATTTTGTGAATCTAATCAATGTCTCCTTCGCCTTAAATTCCCAACAAAAGAAAGAAGACGGAACGTGATAATTGTTTTCAAGTCAACGTTGATCAATAGCTAACGGCGAGCAAATGACGCCGAGCACCGCAATTTTTCTTTGAGAAATTGAATCGCATTTACGATTTGTCAGATGCAAATGAGTCGAGTCGTAATCGAGCATGATTTCAGGTTCTATCGAAAACCTTATTAATGGGACATGTAGGTTCTACGTTCTAAAATATGCAAAATAAATTGTAGATTTCAAAAAATTAGAGAACCTATTTCGTCAGATAAATTTCGGGTAGGTGGAACCTAGAATCTGTCTTCTCGTGATCCTGCAATGTTTCATGGAATTAGATGAAGAGTGTATAATCTGAAGGATTAATACCACGAAAAATCCTAAACTTGTACACCTGTGACACATTTACCCCAAACTATTTTTTTGACCATAAAAAATCCCAAACTGATATACTTATGATAATTTTACCCTGAACAATTTTTTTTACCATCAAAAACCTTAAACTGGTACACCTGTGACAATTTTACCCTGAACTTATCACAAAAAATTCCAAACTGGTACATATGTGACAATTTTACCCTGAATTAAAATTTTATTATTTTTATTTTTATTTTTTTTCGAATTTATTTATTTATTTTTTTCATCTTCAACCTCTGGCCGATCGCCGGTCTGGCGACCGGCCAAAGGCGGAAGCCGGCGAGGGCCGCCCTCATCGGCGTCGGGCGAGAGCGCTCGACACAGGCAAGGGCGCCCGACGTCGGCGAGGGCGGCCCGACATCGGCGAGGGCGGCCCGCGCCGGCTTCTACCTTTGGCCGGTTGCCGAACCGGTGACCGACCAAAGTTGAAGGTGAAGAAAAAAAAGAAAAGAAAAGAAAAAATAAAAATTTCAAAAAATTTTCAAAATTTTCAAAAAATAATATTAAAAATTAGTTCGGGTAAAATTGTCACATGTGTACCAGTTTTGGATTTTTTGTGGTATGTTCGGGGTAAAATTGTCACAGGTGTACCAGTTCGGGGTTTTTTATGGTCAAAAAAATAGTTTGGGGTAAATGTGTCACAAGTGTACAAGTTTAAAATTTTTCGTGGTATTAACGTTAATCTGAAACCACTAATCTGAGCTTTCATTTTATGATTTATTAATGTTTTATATTCTTCGTGCATCTAAATATAAATTGTGATTAGTGGATCATAACGGTAAGTAGTGTTTATTAAAGATAATGATTCACTGTAATTGTTTAATTAATAATACAAATGAAACTTGAGTAGATTATGGAATTGACCCTCGAACTTGTGATAAGATAGGTTTCAAGTTCCAAAAAATGAGGAACCTATTATCAAGGGTGGGATTTATACGGAACAAGGAACTACTCACTCCTAGTATTGATTTACGCGATGACTTCTCATTTTAGTTATATTTATTTGAACCATAATTTCAGGAAAATTAGTCTTTTGTATTCTCTTTAATGAATTACAATCTTGTTTAGTATTGTTGCGTTCATTTTTGTTTTGTTTAACTAAAAATGCAATAAATAAAAAGAACCTATTAGACCCTCGAACCCATGACAAAATAGGTTCCTGGTTCTGACGGGTAGATTTTAGATTCCAAAAAATGGAGAACCGATACTCGAAGGTAGGTTTTAGGTTTTATGTGGAACTTGTAAGAAATCTGGAATCGCTCGCCCCTAATCATCTCCAACTAGCGACCGTCACGCATTTGCCATAGTCTCCTCTTGTCGTCTTTGTGGACATTACTCCACGACGACGAATGCTTATCGCAACGTAACGACGGCGTGCAAGATACTTATGTTCTTCGGAACGGGCGTGTTGGGCTCCGCATGGTATGTAGGCGGGGGTAGATCCGAATACCCCTTTTTCCCGCCCGCCCAACAAGGGACTGTTCGGGTCGGGTCGGGTCCGATTTCGACCGTTTGCGATTGGATTCGGGCCGAGCGCGAACGCTCCGAACCGATCTCGGAATGCCCGCCAAAAAGGGAACGACGAAAGCCGAACCGCCGTCGACTGCTTCGATAGCTCGACGGCCAAAACACCACACCGCCGCTCGGAGCGTTCCGCCGCCGTCGTCCCACCCTTCCGATCCCCAGAGTCGCCAGCAGCGAGCGCGGCTCCGGCGACGGTGGCGCCGTCTCGTCTGTGGTTCCCCCGGGGCCTAGGGCTCTCGATTTTGGACACCGCGCGAAGGTAAATCTCTCTTCGAATCTCTTGCCTTTTCTCGTTCGGTCATCGCTCGGGCTGTTGCTACGGCGGCCGCTAGCTGCGCGCGTTTGCTCCTACCGGCTCGTTTCTTGAACGGCCGTGTGCATGGCGATCGCCGGATTTGTCGCCGTCTCAGTTCGATTTCTGCTGTTCTCCGTCGGCCCTGGCCTCCTCGGGAACCGCGGTCTATTTTCGACCTAAGTGACCGTGCTCGTGGATGTATGTCCCATGTTCATCGATTCCATGTCGCGTATGAACTCGATTGAGTTAACTCGTTTTCATGGCGCGCGCTCGCGTTAGGACACGATCCATATGGGGTAAGTAGGTATTCGGCGGTATTTAGTACAAATTGTGTGGAGGGGTCGGTTGTTGACGGCAGAGATCTTATGCCGAATAGGGGTTCGAAGGAGGAAGGACCTTTTTCCTGAATAAGTTCTCTGTGAGCAGTAAGCTTCTTTTGTAGTGACTAGTGACTGCGTGTTTCGATTATCGTCTTGCTAGCTCGATTGTTCTGAATCCGAATCAGCTTTCTAGAGGATAGAGTTCTTTCTAGGGTGCCATTTTGCGTGGATGTGTATCTGACCGATTCTTGGCCAAAGGAAGTGTCCAGAGGTCAGATGTTGATACTGTGGAGAGGATTCTGCCCAATTGGGTGGTGGAGGAAAAATGGTACTCCGGATCTGACGAATGATGAAGCTCTAACAACTGAGGTTTTAGCGCAGAAATTTTGTGCTGGCAATGGAGAAGACAGGATGGAGTCTTAAAGCGTGCAGATTCATGTTATACTGTGAATTTTGATTTTACTGAGCATGAGACTGTCTTGGTTCTTGCTAAAAATCCATTAGGCTAAGGTGAGATAAAAGTATGGTTTGGGATGAGCATTCAGTTGACGAGACATTCGGGCAAAATAAAGCAATAACATTGTTGTATTTCTAGTCTGGCTGTCCCTATATACATGTGAAAGTACGTGATCGCTAGGAGAAGAATTATCTCACTAATTTGGTAGCGAAGATTCCTCAAATGAGCGGATCATTGAAATAGATCTCTAATTTTTGTGCTCCATAAGATGAAACTGAAGTCAAATGAGATGATCACAGCGAAATTCCAATTGGAAATTGTGGTTTTTGCAAAGAATGATTAGGTAAATTGACGAGTGGTGTAACGAAGTAATGAATTAAGAATATTAATCTCTTAGTGGGTATTATCATCCTGCTTCCCTGGTAATATGTGGATTTCCATGGACAATAAAACTGCTTTTACACAGGAGTGAGTTGATTCAAGAGGAAGTTCAGATCCAAATAGGGGAATATGTATTATGAAGGAGTCTAACTTGTCCTATGAGACATGCCTAATGTTTCTTCTTATAATTCACGTTGTTGTTATTAGGTAATTTTGGATTAGTATTAACAGTTGAGTTGTGTCCCTTTGTAAAGTGCCGTGTGTCCTTTCAGAAAGCAATAATTGGTTGCAAGACCAGATTCTTCATTCTATACATCAAGGGTGATATAGTTCTTGGTCCACCACCACTTAAGAATGGCAATGCAAGATTTTAAACATGGTTAGCGTTATACCATTACATGAGACCGGCATAATCCATTTCTCAATGAATTATAAGTGGCATATTCGCCTGAAAATAAATTTCACCTCTTCTAGATTTAAACATGTCTTGGTTCTACATGGCAAAAAAACTTGAATAGGTTTTAATGATCCTAAAAGACAGGTTTCACTTTTACTCTCTTTGATGATATGAAAGGTCATTATATGGTTTATTATCTGTTTTCTGCAGTCTTTTCCCATTTCAGATACCTACTCTCTCTTTTTTTTTATCCCTTTTGTGGTTAAATGGCTACTGGTGTAGATCATAGAGATACTAAATAGTGTCAAGGTGGGTTACTGAATGTAGCAAATATCTTTCCCTTTATATTTGGCTTTTCTCTTCCCGAATTTCTCTTTTCTTATTTTGTCCCATTGAGTGGTAATTGTTGTCTTCACATAGCCTGTCATAGACCAGGCTGGGTAAAAGGGGAGATTTTTACTTAGGATCTTCACAAGTGATGATGTTTTATTGAGTTGATTACATACTTTAAAGTTAGTTTTGGTTTCTTCCTAAGTGACATGCCAGTGAAACGTACAAAATCCACTAATAAATGGTTACTATTGGTGGGATGCTGGATTTGAGTGTTTTTACACTTACTTTACTTCAGAAACACCAAATAAAGTATGCCTGTTAGCGGATGTGCCTGCTAAATTAAAGGATCTTGAGATATCTTGTTGAGTCAGGTATATCTTTATTCGTGGCTGGATATTCTACTTTATCCCGCCTTATTTATTTTGCTCTAGCTTCTTTAGTTGGGATTTCCTAGTGGTTTTACCTTTCAGCTATTGCCAGCATTATATGAACCATTGATTTGGTTATAGCGGTAATGATGCTCGAGCTACTAGCATTGGAAAATCAATTAGATGTGATTATTGCGGGCATAATTGACAGAATTTGTTCGTGTTAAAGCATGTCGATATTTTGTTAAGCATTGGCTAAAATACGAAGGTTACCATTCACTTAAGAAACACAAGAGGAGTTTCAAATCTATATTACAAGAAATCCATCAATAGGATTACTACCTCATTGGAGATCGACGAGGTTATTTTTCCTGCTTTATAACATAACATTACCTATGGATGAAGGACTCCAGTATGCATGAAATGACACTCATTTCCGTGGACTGGCTACTATCTTCACACCTTAGACTAAACCATGCTATATGGGTTAGCGCTTACTCATAGGGATACTACTTAACTGGAGAAATATTAATTAATGAAATTCTGATCAACCAACAAAGGACCCTCTCTTGACTCCTGTATTTACCAGGAATAGTAATGATTGCTCATAGGGAGAAGCATCTCACTCTCTTCTTCATCCATTTTCCAGAGTGAGTCAGAGTAGAATTCCCAGACTGGTGAAGCCATTTGAGGACAGGTGTAACTGTAACTCTCATCACTAAAGCAGTTATAAGGCTGCGTTATATCATTATCCCCCTCTGAAACAGCAATATCTTTCCATATATCATCCATGGAGTCCCCTTTTTCTCGGTCTTCTTTTTCTTCACTCTCCTTTCTTGTTGGAGCTGATGCATCAGGACCACCTGTATCATAGTAGCTTACTTCTCCAGTCTCTTGGAAGGGTAACGAATCAGCTGGAGGATTTTTTGATGTGGATGAATAGCAATTGGAAGATGATGACGATGGGGAAACGGGATGCTTCCTCTCCTGAGCTTTTTTCCTCATATAAGTTCTCCAGTAGTTCTTGATTTCGTTATCTGTGCGTCCCGGTAATTTGCGAGCAATTCTGGACCATCTGCATCACATAAGTGTTGTACATTAGAAGAAGAATTAGACAGGCAACATTTTGAATTTGTTCAATGCATTAAGAACTGTAGAGCGGTATAATATACTGACTGATAAATTGAAGCTAAGAAAAGATAACCAAGTCTTAGGACCTATTTCCCCATTTGGCATGAAGTTCGACCACGAGTTTCTCTTCTTGAGGGGTCATCTTCCCTCGCTTGAGACCTGGGTGGAGGTAGTTAACCCAACGTAACCTGCAACTCTTCCCTGTTCTATTCAAACCTACATCAAAACCATTCAATCAGTGGTAGCCCCTTCCAAGAACCTCCATCTCTAAGATAAGCCTACCTATTATCTGCTCCCGCCACCTTCAAACCTGAAACCTTGGCTATAAAATCCCAACGCCGATCTCCAAACAAGCCCACAAAGCAGACCAGCTTGAAGTCTTCCTGTTCTGTCCATGGACCCTTTCGGATTTCTTCTTGCGCCATCTTCTCTTGTATCTCTTGTCTCTTTCACTTATGTCTGCTAAGGGAACCTGCTCCAGGTATTCTTCTATATGCAGATGTCTTGGTATCCTCTAGCTATATATATAAGCAAGTTCCAGTGTTGAATCTCTATGTGATGGCAATATTTCCATCTTTACCGTACACTTGGTGCAAGCACTTTATTTTCTGATAGGCACCTTATGCATGTGACGTCAGCATTATGCTTATATAACCAGGGCTAACGATTGATACGTAGATGTAGCTTTCAGAGTGGAATCCTCAGGTTCAGTGAGGATTTATTTTTGCATTTCTAGCTGACAATACAGGTAGCTACTTTTTTTAGTCTGATTAAAGTTGTTTGAGCCAAAGATGCCTTTGAGATGAATATTGGCATTTTATAAGCACCCACTGAGAAGATGTGATGTTCTGTAATGAAGCTATCTTTCTAAATCTGTGGTTCTTGAGTGAAAGTTTAGACAGAGGACATGCTACAATTCAGATGAACAGACTCTGAATTAAAACAGTGTTTATCATGACCTGAGAACTAGCGGCCAATATTCTAAATGAAAGGGACTGGGTCTTCTTTGCCTTCCATACAAAATGGGAAAATGATTGTTGTCCCTTGACTTCTGTGCAGGCCACTAATTAGCAGCCAAGTGAAGTAAATAGTGAATGACAAGGTAGAAGACGACAAATTTTGCAAAGCAAGGTTTCACTGCTTAGGCGTTTCTTAGGTGACTGTTCATGTAAGAAGAATGCATCATTTTTTGGACTCCATCATCCTCATACGATAAGTGAACTTCCTACTTGAGAGATCCACGGATCCAGAAATTTTTTATGCCTTTTGCTGCTTTCTAGAGACACTTAGGGTGTATTTATTTTGGTAAAATTGTTTTCTGGGAAAGTGTTTTCTGCACTTTTATCCGTTTGGTTGTCCAAAAATAATTTGGTTAACCGAAAACACTTTCCGGTCAAGGAAACCATTCAAGTATAAATTTAAGAAAGTGAGTTCTCTACTTTAAGAAAGTGAAAATACTTTTCGAAATTAATTATCTTAAATTTGTTAATATTTTTATTTTCTTTTTTCTTTTATGTTTGTTTTTTTTTTTTCCTTTTACCTTCGTTCTTCCTCCGCTGGTCTCTGGCCTTGGCGACAGCTGGCAATTGGCCACAAGTGCGGGCCGGCGACAGCCAGCCTCAGGCGAGGCCGAGAGTCTCGCCAACCTCAGTGTGGCGAGGTCGAGCCTCATCGGGATCTAGCGAGCTTGAGCTCGCCAGTGTTGCACGAGGCTTGACCTCGTCGCCTCGACCTCGCCTCCTCCACCTTGCCTCGACCTCGTCCTAGGTCGGCGAGCTCGAGGCTCGACAGATCCATGCAAGCTAGGGCTCAGCCGAGGCCCGATGAGCTCGGGTTCGCAACTTGCCCTAGGCCGGCAAGCTTGAGCTCGCTTGGTGTTGTCGCCGGCCGATCGCGGCGGAGGAAGGTGGAGAAAGAAAAGGAAAGAGAAGAAAAAAGAAAAAGAAAAACAAATTAAAAATTCGAATTTTAATATAAAATAATCAAAATACAAATAATTAAAAATTCAATTTTTTTTTGTCTGAGATAAAGTCATAAGATTAAAAAAAGGTCAGAAAATGATTTCGATTACGTATTATCAAACGAAAGAAAATTAACCATTTTCTTAAAGAATGCTTTTCGAAAAATTATTTTTCTTTATTATTGAATTTTCTGCGAAAGAAACGCACTTTTAATATGAAATAATTAAAGCTGCTCAGAGCTAGTAAAATATGCTATTTGAAGGACTAAATTATTTAGAGTTTAATTGCTACTTTGCTACCGAGGCAATCAATCAGTCAAAGATGATTTAAAGCCCTGAAAGCTGCAATTAATTTATTTTAATTGCAGGGTAATCTAATTGCGGTGTATATCCTAGAAGATTCACTGAAAAGGTGGGTCTGATTGCACCAGTGGACTCATTTGCGTTGTACTACTATCAGTAGTGGTATTAATTAAAATTCCCTTTTAGTATGTAAAATTTGCACAAAAAATGCCTCAATAATCTCAACCTCCACTTAGCAAAATAAAAAAGCAAATAGTGATGTACTTCCATTTATGTTAACTTGTATGGACCTCGGCCCCACCACACTTCCGTTGCGCCACTTCTTATGTAATATTGTCCGCTTTGGACACTAAGTCCTTACGGTTTTAAAACGCGTTACACAAGAGTTAGGAGCCAAGCCTTATAAACTCACCAAGATCTCACTCCCTAAGCAATGTAGGACAAGAGCAATGCAATCCCCTCGCCATCCGCGAGATCTGCCGGGAGCCGCTTCTTGTCCAAGCCCTCTCTAGCTCCGGCGATCACTCCCTGCCCTCGTCGGACCGGGTCGTTACATAACTTGCAACAGAAAAGACAATTACATGCTTATTGTGGATAGTTGGCTTTTTAGTATGTCCTTTCTTCAATCTTGATCGTTGCATTACATTTGGATTTCAAGACCAATCTGATTTATTGTACAGAAACATATGAGACATGCTTTATCTAATGTCAGTATTTTCTTGAGGCAAGAGGTGCTCATGGACTCTTCTTACTTAAATAAAACATTGAATTAAATAAATATTTCTAGTTTATACTATCTGAAGTTTTAGAAAGTTTATGATTTCAAGCTTTAGTTGAACTTTAAAGTCACTATGGACTTGGTAGACTGAAGGTATGCATGTGCTGTAAATTCAATTGTAGTTGTAGATGTTTAGAGTAGAATTTACAAAATAACGTTTCTAATCTACTTTGAGTAAAGTATGTTTTGTTTTTTAACGGTTAGGTGGTGTCAGGGCCAGTTTTCATGCACCTCGACCGGTCCATTTCCCTGGGTGATCTTGTGGGTGTACTCCTCCACATCAGCCTGGTACATTAAGATTTTATTGTTAAAGTGCTCTCAACTTGAAGCTAAAATCGCAAGGAAACGAGCAAACCCCCTCGCTATCTAAGTCAATGCCTCGTTGGTGAGGGAAGTATTTTTTTTAACTCAATGACGAGATAGACATGCTTATAAAGCCTGAAAATTCGTTTTAATAAGACTTTTGGCTTTCGTGATTAGGGTCTAGTCTTACTTCAACAGACATGTTGTGCTCTCTCAATATCCATAAAGTACTTTCGATTTGTGCAGTAATGAAATATAGCTCCGGAAGAGTAGAAAGAACTTAAGTGAAACTTGCTTTGCTCATATGACAAATTTTTTTGGTGCCCTGTTCCTTCAGCAACCATAGCAGTTGTCTCCGTTCATACTTTTGGAATTGTCCTTGACATGACGTGACAGCAAGTACTGGGTTTTAGATGCATTTAAAGGTACACAACTATGTCATTTTATCGCAATGCTGTGGTAATGAAATTACAGTGCCACATGTCCATTCAGTGTTCTCCTTTTCTTTGTCGGCTTTTATTTCTTAATCGACGATGTGCATTGGAAGCAGGAGATAGGGAGAGCTTTGTATATTATATGGCAATGGAAAATGAAAAGTGAAATATGCCACCATATGCCTCTCTTATACTAACGACAATATATGTGTGGTGGAAATGTTAGCACTGTATCCCAACATTGGACAATGAGCGATGGAAAAGAAAAGGTTTGGGAAAGGAAACGAAAGGGGGATGGTGGTTGCTCGCTTCGGGGCTCTTCTTTAAGTGGATTGGAGGCTTTGAAAGAATTGCCAAAAGGGGAACCAGCATGACGTGGATTCCACTAGTTTATTGGCCACTCCACTTATTTTTATCCCTGCTTAATATATGTGAGCCTCTCTCTCTCTCTCTCTCTCTCTCTCTCTCTCTCTCTCTCTCTGGCTCTGTTGGTTGTGTGAAATCAAATTGCACAAACACGATAGATCAGATGCAATTGACGATTGAACTTATGAAAAATTGTCACGTAGGGTCAAGAACCAAATACCAATCGTAGATGTATATATATATATGTGTGTGTGTGTGTGTGTGTATGCGTTATGCGTTTTGTGTGCACACCTGTGCGTGGGAAACTCTGCCGTAAACTCTGCCGTGGAACATTCACAAGCACTTAGGGTCTCACTACTGTTAAGTCAGTCATCACGTAGCGTTGAGGATCAAGCAGATTTGTTCATATCACATTTGACAACGATGCAGAATCTATGAATATGCATACCTTTACACTTGTGCCCTACGTATTGATGCTGGTAATCAGTGTATTATGGTCTTTAAAGTATGGAAGTATCAATACATTACTTTATCATAAAGTAGTGAAGAAAAGGAAAGGGCGGCCCAAAATTCTGGACCGGTGTACTTGCGAGACAGTCAGAGGCATGCTTTTAGGATTGAAGAAATATTCTTATCCTTTTGGCTTGGAATGATTCGTGCGGTTTGTGGGCCGGTGGGTAAAGTGAGGTATCAAACGTTGATTTTTACTAGGTATACTAGTGAATAGTCATGGTGGAACTCTTGCGTGCTCAACTGTTCAGCTATCCTAACTCAATTTTTTTTTTTTTTTGATATAGTAAAGATCACCGATGTTAGTGAAAAACCTTTGCCCAATAACGGTCATTTACGGTCATAAATCCGTAAAAGAATGGGATATGTTACTTCATCTTTCGTTTCTCTCTTTTTCTTTTTCCCAATGTTCATGGGTATGCTCATGTTTCCATCTAGGGTCGTCCATACTGCACTTGGTTCAAGATAAACCTATGTTCATCGGCTTTTACTTTCTTTTTCGGGCTAATGCAGAGCTAGTTTCACTTATCAATCGAGAACTGTTACTCTTGTCGTGTTCTTCTTTTCTTCTTCTTCTTCAATGGAGGAAGCGTGGATGATTGTACTTTTGAATTTTTCCATTAGAAGTTGAAGTTCAACGAAACACAAAGGGTATTCTGGCAAACTGTCAGAGGACTACACTCGTGGGGAAAGTGTTTTTCATGGAGGAGCAATCGCCCAATAGTTTACACCCATCTTATCATATCTTATCGCATGCTCCACTAAGCTCCATTTCTTTATAATATAGTCGTGGTAGTGTTTTTGTCCCCTTGTTCTAAAAGTTGGAGTTAGTGGTCATGAGGAATGGACTTGATAAGTCACGATCATCATCTTATGCGAATTCCTCTGATAAGTGCTTAAAAAAACGAATAGCGGTTTGGATGTGATGCTGCGAGGACTTCTTTTTCGGGGGGCTGAATTAAGTGGAAGGAATCCCGAGTGCTTTGCTAACGTATGGCTTGTCGAGGGCCAAGACGAAGCTTCCGCGAACTCTCTGATAATACTATACAATTGGCCGTCGGAAAAGGACGTATCGATTTGATGAGCGGATCGATAGCCTGTTGCATGGTCCACGCTGCGGTGTATTGGCTAGACTATTGCCGAGGACGTCATTGAGATGAAACGCACATTAGCTTATGCAAATCTGGTGGCACGCCCTCTAGTCTCTTTTTTGAACGAAGAGAATGGTGAAAAAACCATTGAGGTTTGAGGTGAGTTTTCATTCGAGTTCTCAGAATCTTGAAATGGTATGGAACCGCCTCTGCCTCCGCCTCTGCCTCCGTGATCTACTCGGTGTTGCAAACTTGTCTCTTCATTTTCGGCATAACCCTCGAATTGCATTGCATGTTGGAAGAAGCACTGAAATTCAGGAGCACTTGACTGATCGTTCACGGCAGACGGGAAGCTCAAGTGAAGAAATCAAAGTGCAAGTAGCGACACACAAATTATGATGTGCAGTTATGAAAAGTCTTGACCGATTAAACTTTGATGCTGAATTGTGTTGGAGGCGGATTGGTCGTGAGTTTGAGGTTCGACGATAGAAATCCTGCCGGGGTGGTCCTAAAATTCTCTTCTCTAGAAACTTAGTGTTATGGTGCGAGGAGATATTGTCATACCTTGATGAGATGATGCCGTAACACAAAATTTAAATGTCCGAGCTACCTTAATAAAATGAGATTGCATCTTAAAAGGAATTGGGTTTCCTATCTTCAAGCTACTAAAAAATCTGGTCTGCGAACTTGTTTCGCACACTAGTTCTGAGAAAATATTTCAGGAGAGAACTCAAATTAATAGAGGGAAGCTGGGGGATTTCCAACTCAAGAATTCCTGAGCTTGAACTTCATGAATTGCACACAAATCGCTTTGTGTTAAAGCCAAACCACACAGGTTGAGTGTCTGAGTTTATCTGGTTCATGGGCTCATAAGGTATTCATAGATTTTCAAGTAGTCGAGTCTCTGCATCTATGCTCATGGAGCAAAAAAAGGGAAAAACAAAAAGAAAATCACTACGGGGGCTAAAATTGAACTTGAAGATTTTTTTTTTTTTTTTTTGATAATCGAGGTGTCCGCGTGGCCGGCGAGCTAGAGCTCAAACCAGCGGTGATGCCCAACTAGTCCTCGAGGGGAGCTAGCGCAGCAACCCACCGCCACGACCCCCCACTTAAATCACCGATGGGCGAGTTTGAACCCAGGACCTCTCGTGAAAGGAACTGAGCGCAAACCAACGCGGCCACCGATGGGTGGCCGATGCATAGATGATTTCTTTTCTCTCTTGAAGATTTCTTTTCTAATGTTTGAAAATCAAGAATCCAAATTGAATATTGGTTCCAAAAATCAAGATCCCCGATGCATGTTCTGCCCTTTCTAAAGATTGATTCTGTCTTCCTAATTCGATTAAAGATCAGGCTAAATCTTATTTCAGGAGTTGAAAGAATTTGTGGGGACATGGCGCTCTCTCAATGATAAGATCCTTGAAAGGAATGTCTGACGAAAAATTGCAGAGATTTTTGACCTTTTTCCAAGAACCCCTTAGTGGATCGACATTATCTAGAGGCCTACGTAAGCTTATCCATGCACTGAAGATGGTGCGCGAGAGTGTGGTGACCCTATCTCCCGTCGGTCAATTCACGGCAATCTTTCGTAAATGCTTCTTCCCCTTTGCCCTATCATTGTTTAATCCCCCTCCTTAATGCCCATTTTTGCAGTTAATGCCCTATTATTTTTTCCACTTTTGCTTCTAGCCAATTTTCGTCTGAAATTGCTAACTTTGCGGTTATGCCACATCGGACGGCCAGCGATGGCTGAACTGCCACGTCGGTTATTTCCGACGAAAATTAGCAAAATTTAAAAATTTAGAACTAAATTGGCATCCGTCCAATAGGTTTTGAACTATTGGGATGATTTTCCGTGGTTGTTATTATGCACATCAAGACATCTTAAGCATATTTCATAGGGGAAAGTTACCCAAAAAGTCATAAACCTATTTTAATTGTGTCAATTCAGCCTCCAACTTTTTTTTTGCCTATTGAGTCATAAATCTTTTGTATTTGTGCCGATTCAATCCATTTGGCCAGTTGTCTCTGACATGGACGTCGGCGTCCAACTTGACGCGGACGTAGGCGTAAACAATTTTTAATAATATTTTTTCAAATTTCATTTTCTTTTAATCTTCATTCTATTTTTTTCTTCCCTTCTTCCTCTAGCCAGTTGCCAAACTGGCCAGAGGCGAGATCAGTGAGGTCCTCGCCAGCCTCGGGCAAAGTTTGCCCCCGCTAGCCACTAGCGTTGCTCGCCTCTGGGGAGGTCGACCTCGCCATGGCTAGGCAAAGCTCGAATGCCAAGGGCGAGGGCATGGCAACCGTGAGATCGAAAGATTAAAAGAGATTCTAGGGTTTCTGTAAGGTGATTCGAGTCGGCATTAGAGGCATTGACAAGCTCCCATTGAGCAGAAATGGCTTCATCAACTTCCGACTCGACGTGGAACAAACCAAAGTCAAGTTCTTCTTCGACGTACAAGAGCAATTCCATCTTTATCTCCATGATCGAACCGATTCGAATTCCTCTCTCTCTCTCTTTCTCTAGATGTGTTTCGCAAAGGGCGAGGTCGAAGAAAAGAAAAAAAGAAAATAAATAAATTTGAAAAAATATTAAAACATTATTAAAAATTATCCACATCAACGTTGATCACGCCTGGCCAGTAGAATAGCCAGCGTCCATGTTAGCGCCGACTAAATGGACTGAACTGATAAAAATACAAAATGTTTAAAACTCAATTGGCAAAAAAAAAATTCAAGATAATAAGTTTATGATTTTTTTAGTAATTTTCTCTGTTTAACAGGGAACGTTTCGAAATTCAAAGTGTCGATCATGCAAACACGAGAAAGGCGGTATATTGGAGAACTGCCGACTATCTTCACATGCATCGAGTAGTCAAGCAGAAATTGCCAAACAGCGTTTTTTTTTTCTGTTTATTTACCAAAGCACCGATTTTTCTTTGATCTTATCTGGCATTAATAAGATCTTCCTGACGAGGGGGTTTCAGGGTCAGGACGGTGATGGTGAAATCCATAAGCGACGATCGTCTCTTTGTGATCCTAGCAAAGAAGGGTAAAAAAGCAAAAGAGAGCCCTTCGCTTGGGATGGAGGATGCATGGCGCAAAAGAGAAAAGTGGTTCACTGATTTTGAACTTCGGCTTTATCTAAGATCGTGTGGGATTGTTATCAACATCTTGCCAAGCAAGCGAAAAGCCGTCTCCACGACCTTTGTTTTTATATAAATTTTAAGGAAATGGGCACGGAAGTCTAGTTGCCTCGAGGCCTATGGAACGCTCTATAAGCCCCATGTTCGTCGTGTCTTTGGCCAATGCGAGTGGGCATTGTTCCAAAGCAACTTGCGCATTCGAACATGTGACCCGCGTTTCTTGAGCTTGAACTCCTCCAATGCCCTAGTCAACCGTGCCAACCTTTGGAGTCATAATTTATTGGGTGATCTCGAGCCTCTTTCGCACAAAAAAGCTAGCTTAAAATGTAAGGCTTTTTCTTACGCTAGTAAACTAATCATATGCCACTTCCATAGCTAATGTGTAATAATCCCAACATGGTTTATCATATGTAGTTCGAGAAGGCACTAGTTTGAAACATCGACTGCCAAATTCATACTAGCATTTGGGTAAAACAATCGTGGCAAATCGGCCTTACAATTATGTATATATTTTCTCAAGGAGAACCACACACCGTTTTGTGTTTATAGCCCTGGGATTGGTGTAATTGGTTAGGATGTTCAAAGATTGTTCAGCTCAAAAACCGGAGATCATTCGATCGAATTATACTAATTGCATCCAAATTGCTATGGGTTAGATCGACCTGTGCAAGCTACAAGCTTGAATTTAACCGGTTCATGGGTTTACAGGATGTTTCATGAGCCTTTAGATAGCCGGGTCGGTTGAAAAGGTCACGCTAGCAAATTAAAAGAATCCGAGAACAGGAAAATAACAGTGAAATCGATGAGTGATGAACGTTTTTTTGTGCTCCTGGCAAAGGCGGATCAAAAGGCAGGATGAGAAAGTAGGGTGAAAAGCAGAATCGACGGTCTAATTTCTCATTATGCTTTTGGCTTAGTCAAATTTGTTTCTTCCACGAAAGACGAGCAGCACGATTGGTGTGCGCAAAGGAAGAGCGCTTTACCGATTTCATAAGCTGGTGAAAAAGTTTCATTCCAATCGGGAGGGACGAAACTTCAAGTTGAGCTTCGGCTTATCCAGATATAATTCAGGGAAATGGGCATGAAGATCGAGCTGTTTAGAGAATCATGGAACACAATGCAAGCTTCATGAATTGGTTAAGTCCGCATCTTTGGCCTGTACAGGTGGCCTGATTGATCCGGAGTAGTTTGTGCACGGTTTGTGGGATTCGAACATGCTTATACTCTATTACTCGAGTTGGAATATCGTTCAACACCCAACCAACTGTGCCGACCTTGGAGTTCCTACATAATAATTTACTATTTGTTATTCGAGTTGGCGCTACCAGAAACTTAGAAAAGTAGGAGTCGTGCACTAGATACTCATTTTATGCTTGTTAGGACCGAACCGAACCGAACCGAACCGAACCTAACCACCGGTCCATAGATCAAAGAAGAACCTCTTGACGTTGCAAATTGTCACGGCTCTGCTCGCAAGCTGAGATCGGGCGGGGATGCACGTGCGAGGAGTCGGAATTCTTGATTGTCGGGGCCAGTTATCCTCAGAGCGCGGTAATTACAGACGGGCCTACATCATGGGAATAATGTAATCATTGGTTGTGATTAATCCCAGTCCACTAAACCCATGTTTGGGCGAAAAGCTATTCCAAATTGCGAGACGCTTGGCAGTGTTATCTTGTATATATTATGGAGGAGAAAGTGTCGAGGCCCCCCTACCTTTCAACTCCTGTCTGGACAATAATTTGGCATTCAAATATTTTATCCGTACTTGGGAGTGTTCGACATTCATACATCAACCTCTTCCTGGGCCCAACATACCGATCGCGCGATTGGCCGAGGGCATCGAGAGACTTCCAGATCACGGAGCCGAGATCGATTGGTCGAAATTCCGCCGGTTGCGTCGTGAATTACTTCGGGCCAAAGAGCCTGTGAGCGCGGACCAAAATCCCCGAGCGTAACCGGTTCGTGGGATTCACGGGACATTTCACGAGCCTTCAGATAGTCGGGTCTTTGTGCCGATGTCCCCGGGTCACGAAAAGAAGGGATGCTTAGCGTTTACTCGGCCCATGGACCAACTCAATTGCTCGTCCTCGAAGGGGACTATTCGGGCCCATCTTATACATGCCCAACGTATCTATTCAGCTAAAATAGAGCTGATGGTTTGAAAATTAAGCTACTTCAAAACTCTCAAAGTTTAACAAAAGAAAAACACACACACACACACACACACGAATTGGAAAAAAAAATTAATTATTATTTTATGAGTCTCCACACATTAATATATATTTTTCTTACCAAATATTATAATCCGGAAATATGATCTTTCTTGTAATTCGCATCTTCCATTTTTAAAATGTCGCGTTGCGGTAAAATGTAAGCTTCCTACCTTTCGAACCGGCGCCCGAAGCACTTCTTAACAGAGGTGATTTTTAAACCGGGCAGACCACCCTTCCGCTCTTGTCCAAGCCCCGCTCGTCCGGAAGGCCGAACGGCGGGCGGCGGGGGTCGAGATTCTTACGTTGAAGCTCAGCAGCTCATTCTTGACACGAGCCCAGCCCAGTCGACGAACCTCAAGATGTTGCTCTCATTTTCTTTTTATTTTCTTCCGTCGCCAAGTCGCGCTCTTGAAATTTGTCTTCGTCGCGAGCTC
This sequence comes from Syzygium jambos, assembly GCA_031216235.1. Taxonomy (NCBI): domain Eukaryota; kingdom Viridiplantae; phylum Streptophyta; class Magnoliopsida; order Myrtales; family Myrtaceae; genus Syzygium; species Syzygium jambos. The sequence continues at coordinate 24,144,440 of CM062229.1, read as the reverse complement.
GACCCGGAAAGTGTACAAGGCATACAAGTCAACGAAACCGTAACGATCCGATCGAGCGAGACTCGCCCGTGCAACCAAGTCTGCCACGATTCAAGCGGTGACTTCCTAGCAACGGATGAATCGCGATGCCTCGTCGGATGTCGGTTCGGATAGTAATTGAAGAAGGGTATTTCCCGACTAGCCATCTCGAGCCCGGCCGCGCGACGAGGCACGGAATTTTCTTGTCCTTGTGGTGACCTCTTATCCCGAGCGCAAAACGAATCTGTCGAGATCCGCACGAGTTGGCGAGCACGGCACCTAACCACGCGGGCCCGAAAAGGAAAGGGGAGGGAGAGAGAGAGAGAGAACGACTTCTTCCCATTCTGCCTAAAGACGGCACGAGCCCATCATCGAGGCGACCGGTGAACAACGACTTCGATTCGACCTTCCGATACGTCAACTTCGTCTCCGAACATTCGGCAAAACCCTTGCTCAACCCGAACCGATCCACGTGAGCCGAGTCCATCAGTCGACCCATGACGCGTTTCGCTCTGTTTACCCAGCGTGCTTCGAGATCCGTTGGCATATCGGACCTAGCAATGGCCTTGACGGGTCGGCCCAAGCCCAAATCCGATCCCATATTGGACCTAAAGCTGGAGCTTTCATGAAAGAGAAGGCTTGAGAGTGTACGGGCTTGTTTTCTGGTCATTTACACAAGTGTTCGGTTCAACAGAAAGAGCTAAAAACCAGTCTTCGTTACCAAATGCTGCTTTTGTTGACCACTTTGACAGCTTTTATTGGCCTAGAGTGGAAGGCTACGACCAGATTCATGAATATCAGAATGTGCATTGCAGTAAGCAATGCCCATTGTTTCAAAGATTCAGCACACGAATCGTCGTCCGAAAGTCGTTGTCTTGACAGAATTATCCCAAAACCACGTCTAGAAAGAACAATCGAACCGAATGTCTCCGTGCGATTCGGTTTTCCCGTTTATGAAAATAAGAAAAGGCGACAGTTTTCGATTACGGTATAGATGTAGTCAAGAAATCCGAAAGAATCAAAAGGATATAATCAAACATACTATGTAATCCAGCTTAAAAAGGAACTTTGGAGTTGACATGTCCGTTAATGACAAACAACAATTCGAGGTTATAATTAATGCCTTGAAAGACATTTTCAAGTCGCACACGCAATCTCAAATATAAGTAGCCTATTTCCCAAACACAGAGTCATCAGATATTAAGAATCGATACTTGAGGTGTTCTTCTTAACATTGTATTACTTTCTGGGTATAGCTTCTTTTGCTCTTCCGGTATCGAAGACCCTCGGGATCTCATCATCAACTCAAAGGTAAATCCCAATTTCTTCATCACACTTTCTTTAGGAAGTTCGCCCATCTTAACCATTTGATAAGAAAACATACCTTATTTTTCACCCAACGAACGATTGCATATCCCTACATTTGAAAACACTAATTTCATGCTAGAGTTTTTACCTTTGAAGAGCAGTTTGCACTTTCACATAAATTATTCCCGTGTCCCTGTTTACGAAAACACCATTTTTCTTTTCGAAATTGCCAATTCTCATATCTTTAACGGCCACGCCAATTCAAAACACTAAAAATCAACTGGAAACCTAATTGCCCAAACCCTAAAGAGGGGCAATTCGGTCTTTTCAGTCATGTTTTCTTTTGTAAGAGGCATATTGAACGGTATTCGCAAAAAAGATTTTGTCAGGGAGTGCATAGGAGCACTTGATAAACAACCAAACAAGAAAATGTTGCAACTTCCAATACACCAACTACTCTCCTAATATACACAATTAACATTTTAAAAATTTGATAATCCCCCGTTAACTAAGCTTAACCAATGCCCTAGAGGCACTCCTTAACACGCTATCATTTGCAAAAAAACAAATTAAAGATATGTAAGTAGTCAATCAAGTATGCTCTTGATATTTTTTCCATTAATTAACTCAAGGAAGCTAAAAAAAAAAAAAACTACTCGAGGAAGCTTAGAATTCGCTTTTCTCAGATTTGTCCACTCGAGTATTTTCACTTTCTTTTTTTTCCCCCCTTTCATCCGCGGTAGAGAAAAGCTTATGGTAACGCAAAAGCGATTCTTTTTTTAAAGTCACCGTTAAAGATTAGTTTTTTTTTTATTTTTTTCAAGAAAGAAAGTCTTTCCACATTGTCTTAAACAAATGCGAACCAACTTGTGTGTGCTCTGCTTAGATTGCTCGCGGTTGCCCCGATATATAAGAAAGCTCTCTCTCTCTCTCTCTCCATCTGATTCTTTGTTTCTTTTTCGCTCTCTTCGTTTCTGTTTTTTTGTTGTTTTTTCCTTTGTGTTGCCTCCCTCCCTCTATTCTTGCATGCTTCGAGCACACAGCACGAAGCACTCGCAGCTCATTGATTACCATGAAGAGTTCTGTCCTGCATGATGTGCCTCGCTGTTAGTGCCCTCGTCGTCTCATGAAGTTTGTGCATTGAAGGTAATGGATTCCGAGTCGACCTGGTTTCGTGAATGATGGGTATTTGTCGTACTCTGGCATGGGCTCTCTTGTTTCGTCAATGATTATGATTTATCGCGAAGTCATTAAATTTTGAGTTTTGGGCTGAATTGGGTGTTTGTCAGATCATGGGTCCTGGGAGAAGCCTGAGGAAAAAGAGAAAGAGAGAGAATATGAAGAAGAAGAAGAGTGAAGCGGATGCTTCTGCTTCTGGGTCTTCTCAGAAAGAGGAGTCTGGAGATTGGTTTGATGAGCTTTGCAAAAGAAGCAATGGTATTCTCTATTTACTGTTATTGCTCTACCGCATGTATCTCTTGGGTGTTTCTTTTTTCTGATTTTTTTCATTGCTGTTGCTAAGATGATACCTTTTGCGGTTTTAGTTTTCTTTGTTACGTTCGCTGTAGATGACGATATCTTCATTCTGCTCTCGCTGAGATTTTGCAATGGGATTGACACGCTCCTTATGAGGAAATCTAATTAACGAATTGACAGTCATTGTATTCAACTCGGTCAATGCTACATTTCTTGGTCTTGCAAAATGAAAGAAAGATTATAAAAAAAAAAAACCCTTTTTCTTCAGCAGTCGGGTTTGTAGAAATGTGAGAGTTCTGAGTTCATAAATCCAGCGGTTCATTTAAGCACAGTGATGTCCTATTACTGTCTTGGTATCATAATCAGGTGAACTCTGGAGGAGCGTAAGTTAAATGAATAAGGGTACGATGCAAACAGAAATTCTGCATTTTTTTGGTAAAATCATTGGATTTTGTTGTGTTCGTGTGTCAACTGCAAGTCAAATAGTCGCTCAAGAAGAAAATCTCAGCTGTTATTTCGTACCTCTTGCTTAGAACTCCTTTTTCTTTTCCTGTTATCAATAAAGTAACTCTGTCCACTTCACAGAGTTGATCATGTGCTCTACGAGGGTCTTTAATGATACCTCCGATAGAGAATAATCTAGTAGAAAATTTTCTGTTTTGGTCAATAATTTTCTGAACTCTCGTTCGCTGTCAAATGAATAAAAAGCCTTCGATCAAAAAACAAAAAGAAACGGTGCACAGACTTTCCTATAGTTCTCGCCAATTGATGAATGTTGCACTCTCTGAGACATGCTGCTTCTTACTCTTTGTAGGATATCTGCTTTTAGATCCCTATGTTTGATGCACAAATATATGAATTGATTATTGCTATAAAAACTGTCCTTTTTGCATCCCATCTTAGTTCTCAAAATTGAATATAAGTGGCCACTGGCCGCTCAAGCAGAAATATCATCCATCTGTTTGTCTTTGATAACCGAGACTTGCGTAAGCTAGTTTTGCCATTGATCTGGAAAAAGAGCTGACCAAACTCTTCAAGTTTTGTTTAAGTATGCATCAAAATATCCTGGAGATTGTATGCATGCTTAAAGTTGTCAGAATGATTAGTGGATTTGAGTTTTGGATGCTTAGCTTCAGCTCCACTTTCTGATATCTATATATTGAGAATGGTGTCGCGTATGTAGCCATCCTTGCATATGATGTAGATATTTTGGAACTTTTGGGTGATCAAGATGCTACTGTATCTTTTCCCAAATCATGATTCTGCATCTCTCCATTGTGCTTGGTTCAGTAGTCAATTATTAGCTCGTCGATTTAATATGCTGTGTACTATTTCTTAGCTCAAGTCTTGGTCTATACACTTGATATTTCCTGAGATTGCTCCCTGTTCATTTGTAAATTCATTATTGATTACGGAGTAACTCAGCAGGATGTCGTTCTTTACTTGTTTGAATCACCTTATTCCTACTACAGTTAGGCTTACAGTTGTGCTACTTTCTGTTGCATAATATGCTTAAAGGTTTCTCGGCAGAAAAAGAAGAAATAAGAAGCTTGAAGGTTAGCAAACATTTTATATTCTTTGGAAATTGATTGGGGAAAGGTTAAAGATAACTAAGGTTATATATGAACTCCGATCATGAAAAAAGAAATGATGCCAGTTGTTCTTAAAAGATGTTGGCAGCAGCTCATGTCTTATATTGGGGTAAACCATTCAGAAAGACACGATGATTCTTTCAGTCAAACATGTTGACATGTAGCTCTGGAAGTCTAAATAGTAGCATGGACAGAAAATCAAAGTTCCAACAATTAAGAGTTCGTCAAAATCTCTATAGGAATAGCACCTGCTCTGTCCCATAATTAAGTAAGTCAGGGGATGATGAAACAAGGGTTGTCATCGTTGTAATGACATATGTGACCCTGTCTGATGTGTAAAGTATACAGAGTGGCATCATCAGGTTGAGGTGGTAATTCATAAACTAATGTCGGCAAATAAGGTTCATCAGAAATGTTGATACTGTTATTTTCTCGGATCAAATCAATTAGAGCTTCTGGGGTGATACAGATGTGTCAAAACCACCCTCTGGAGTTCCATGAGATTGATAGTCAATGAAAGTATTTTGTAGTTTCTGTTGGCATGTTTTGTACCGAACAAAAGTATTCTGCCTGATCTCTGAATTTAGTGGACGTATGTCTTGATTTGGTCTCATCTTCCTGGCAGGAAATCAGGACCTCCTATTTCCTTTTTTCCAGATAATCTTTTTCCATTGTATATGTAAAAAAAATTTCCTCTCACTTCACGATCTTTAATCCCTTTATCCTTGTATTTTGATGATGTTTGCTGCTGCAGAAGTTATACTACTGCTATTAGCAGAATGAAAGCCTGAATGTGCTTTGACAGTTTCAACTTCCATCTTTTTTCACCCAATTCTTCGCAGGTCATCTTCCTTCAAAGAATGGACTGAATGAGTTCCAATCCGTTTTTGGAATTTCCAAGAGAACCTTCGATTACGTATGTTCACTTGTAAAGGAGGATATTATGGTCAAGCCAGCGAACTTGGTGTTCAAAAATGGCAGCCCTTTATCATTACATGACCAAGTAGCTGTAGCTTTGAGAAGGCTGAGCTCTGGAGACTCGCTCATAACTGTAGGAGATTCATTTGGCCTGAGCCACTCAACTGTGTCCCAAGCTACTTGGCGTTTTATTGAAGCCATGGAAGAGAGGGCAAGTCATCACCTACGTTGGCCCTCCACTACAATGGAAATGGCAAACATGAAATCCAAGTTCGAGAAGATGTGTGGCTTGCCTAATTGCTGCGGTGCCATTGCTTTTACTCGCATCTTGATGAACTTGTCCACATCGGACCCCAATAGTACCTTGTGGCTCGACCACGAGAAGCGTTACAGTATGGTCTTGCAAGCAATAGTGGACCCGGATATGAGATTTCAAGACATAGTCACTGGATGGCCAGGGGGTAAAATGAACAGATGGTCAGTCTTTCAGAATTCAGGCTTCTATCAACTGTGCAACCAGGGAGAGAGATTGAATGGGAACACATTAGAGCTTTTGGATAAAACAATGGTGAGGGAATATGTGGTTGGGGATTCAGGCTATCAGTTACTTCCTTATCTCATCACACCATATGAAGGGAAAGAATTTTCCGAACCAAGATCCGAGTTCAACAGGCGGCTCATGGCAGCCGCAGGGGTGGCAGAGAGGGCACTCACAAGGTTGAAGGACTCGTGGAGGATCATCCGTGGAGTCATGTGGAGACCCGATAGACACAGGTTGCCGAGGATTATTCTGGTTTGTTGCCTTCTTCACAATATTGTCATTGACGTGGAAGATGAAGTCCAGGACAAGACGACAGTATCTCCCCATCGTGAGTCGGGATGGCCCCAGCAAGCATGTGGAGTAGGCGACATGAAAGGTGCGTCTCTGAGAGATAGACTGTGTCTTCACCTTTCTGGAAGCCCTCCACCATAAATCTCTTCGCTCAATCCACGAGGCCGAGTCCCCCTAGTTCCAAATTGCTGGTTACAGGTTTTGAAATTATAAGTTCAAGGATAGAGGCAGGATGACTTGTAAACTGAGATTATAGAGCTAAAATCAGATTTGTGCTTGATTGTCCGCTGCTTCGTCTCTGGGAATGATTTTGTTTTTGTCGGTCCTATAACTCGTACTGAAGTAACCCAGTCGAACTACCATACATTGTGCAAGAGAGGCGACAAGCTCACTGAGCACAAAGGGAGCATCCAGGTTCAAAAACGAGTCCTTCAAAGCAAAACAAAGGGAAGAATGTTGCTGCATGCATATTCATTTCCAGCTTCCCAAATGTGCTTTGAGAGGGCCGGTTGGTACTCCGGCAACCAATGTCGTCCTGAGAGCTAGCTCTTGCTGGCAATTCTTTCTTCAATGCTGTTCGCTCTCTCGATTAGGATGGCAATTATATACTGTTCACGAAGTAAGACGGCTACACATACTTCGATAGTACATGTGAATGTGAAGAAAACGATGGTATTTGGAATTTGCCTCGGTGAATTTCTATAGCATGACGTTTGACCATATCAAGATGATCTGCAATGCACGGAAATAACTTTCGACCACTTGCAACGTGTTTGAATAAGCAAAACTTCCAAAGAAATTGTCTTGCGCCTTCATTTTCAGACCAACCACCCTTATATTACAAAAAGGTTAAACTTCATACAAGTTTCTGAATATATACTCGCATCATCAAATGGACATGCTTCAGTTCTCTGCTTTCTTTCCTCTTGAACTCTTTTAAGAACAAGCATCTTAGCCTGCTATTTCTGCTGCTAACGTCCCGAGTCCCGACTGGCCTGACCAAGCTGTCCAAAGACTCGGGCGTCGGTTCGTCGGCGAAGAAAATTAACGAATATCTCATTCACTGGAATCACATACACAAGCATCAGAAACAAGTACATCACATCTGAATAACCTCATCACTGGTCGTCACATTACTATCCAAACCTAGAACTCCCATTTTAAGCCGTCGAATGACTGCTTGCACATACATTCAAAAGCGACTATCCATTTGAAGCCTGTCTTGAAAGCTTGCCAGAGAGTTAATCTCGATCAAAGGCGGAACTCGAGGCATTGCGAAACCTGGCAACACTATATGCCGATCCCCGGGGATGGTCGAAGGAAGCACAAGGCGCGTCGCATCATCACTATAAGATCTTGCAGATTCAGTATCCACACAATATAGTACCTGACTTGATTACGATACTATTTATTAGGGATGCAACTCACGTTGCGAAATGAATATGGCCATAACGATTACAACACGGCACAACGCATGTTATAAATGATGCCAAACAGACTTGATCTTGATTTAGGTATCTTATTGTCATTTGTGCCTCAAGGCATTAATACAAGATGTCAAGGCAATACCATGCGATGATGAAATTTAATTTTTATTCGGTTCTAATGGGGTATTTGGTTCAGCTTTGGGAAGGGGCTTTGAGCCTCAAAAGCCCCTTCCCAAAATGTTAGGGTGTTTGGTTCAGCATTTGGCCTAACATTTGGCCAATGCTAGCATTCCAAATGCTGAAAGCCCAAAACTGGTCCAGACCAGCCTTGGGCTTTCAGCCTTTGCCAAATGCTACTGTTCATGCGTCACTGTTTATCTTCTTCGGCAAGGGAGGGCGACCGGCGCCTGGATCACGCCAACGAGGTCGCACGACCCAGGCGACGGTCGCCGGAAGTCGCACGATCGCCCGAGCGCCGCTGGCCTGGGTCGCGCCGCTTGGATTGCGCGACCTCAGGCGGCCATCGCCTGGGTCGTGCGACCCTCGCCGAGGGTCGCCTGACCTTGGGCAACTGCCGGTGGCGGCAAATCTGGCTCGCCAGGGGTCACCTGACCTCGGGCGACGGCCACCGGCGCCAGATCTATCTCGCCGGCGGCCGTAAGCCATTGCCGACAGTCGATTCCTGTAATGGATAGGTTAGTTTTTTTTTTAATAAATAAGATAATTCTCAAAGTCCATTTGCAAAAAAAATTCACCAAACACTATATTTTGCCCAAAGTAGCTTTATGAAATATTTTTATCAAACACCATTTGCATTTTTCCAATGAACTTTCACCCAAAGGTATTTACATTCTCCAAGTAGCATTTTCAAAATTGAATGAAAGAGGCCCTAAATCTCTCTACTCTTCCAAAACACATCAGCATCCATGTTAAGGTTTTCAAGCCATGGGAATTTGTTCAGTAATTTGGTAAAAGTAAAATAATTTTTAAATAATTTATGGAACTTTTATAAAGAGTTGGAAGGAAGGGAAAGGTGTAAGAAAAAGCACGATGTAAAACCAAAAATGGAAACTACATAAATGCATAGTATTTGAAGCGGACGGCTTGATTTCATTTCCGAAGGTAGACACGACACGTGTACAGCAGAGATGCTCGTCGCCTGCCACCGTGGCCATGCGGGCGCACCCTTCTTACGATGCTCCTCCGCGCGAGCTAGAATCTCGTGTGACTCATGCACTCCACCGTCAACTGCCTCTCTCTCTCTCTCTCTCTCTCTGTCTCTCTCCGCGACGCAGCGCCATTTTTGTCCTCCGAACAAGCGCTGGCCGTTCCGTTACCGGCGACAAGCGACTCGATTCCGTGACCGGCGATCGCGTCTCCGGTCGTTCCATTTCGCCCGGCGATCACCGTAAGCCACGACGGGTCTCGTCGATTTTCGTTTTCCTGCGGTTCCCACGTGTCTGTAGGCTTAGGGCATTGTCGGCTTGGCTTCCCGTTCTTCGAAAGCCTCAAGGAACGGCTTTGAGAATGCATTGCGTCTTCTTGAGGTGTTGTTGGCCGCGAATGAGGTGGTTGCGTCGGATTTTTTCGCTGTTTCGCGCTTGTTCAGAAGTGGGTTCATTGCTTGTTTGCAGGTCAATGCGCGTAGGCTGTTGGTTGTGCTTATTGTGCGCTCAAAATAGCCTCCTTTTGGTCTGTTGCAGAGGTTTTGATGTGTATTCGGACCTCGCTGGTTCGCACACATACTCGTGGGTAGAAGGAAGGGAGGAAGGTTTCGCAGAAGCGGGTACGAAAGCCGGAGTGGTATAGCATGATGCTGTCTCCTCATTAGACTTGGAGAAGCAAAATGGTAATATTTGCTGGGTTCTCATTTCTTTCTGGGGCTCTTGTCTACTTGTGGATTTAGGTCCATATAACTATATAAGCACTGGGGGATGGGTTGTATGCTGTTTAGCGTTGAACATTAGCCGGTAATAAAATAGTTAGGTGCTAATGTTTCTTTAAGATCAAGGAAGCTCTCGAGGATTGTGTACAGAATTGAACTATGGCCATTTAACTAGAAACACGGTAGCTTCGTACTCTTGGAAATACTGGTAACAATTAAGATGTTGGATATTAGAAAGAAGCAAAGCATAAGCAATCTTTTGAGTTGTTTCAAGCCATGGTGAGTGGATTGTGGACATGATAAGTGATAACCAATGCATGAGAGTTTCTACATGAAAAGCCCTTTTTTCCCTTTTTTTTTTTGTTATTTTTGTGTGCGTGGGGGAGTGTTGATTGGGGAGGGATGGGCTGTCCTAGTGTTTATATACTTTCTTTTTAGTGTCATTTTTATTAAAGAGGGAGCTAGCACATGATTGTATTTCCTGTTAGAGCCTATAGGCGTCAGTTGGTATGACCTATTAGAAATTGTGCCATCTTTAGCTTTTGGATTCGTGCCATGTGCCTATGTGTGCACTCAGTCAACTGAAGATTGCCATCCTTTCTCTTGTCTCTCACCACCCATACTTGCAAGGGAATGTGAAGGCGTATTAAAACTTTAACATCGAACCATCATTGATGATTGTGTTGTTTGGCTGGTCATTTCAGGATAAGAGTTTTTGGATGGCCAAAGGTGCTGAAATAGATCCGACTTTTGATAACCCCTCCAGAATTGTAATAAAACGGACTCATCGATGGTTAGCAGATTCTGGTGAGGCGGAGTTTTTCTCTAGCAAGAAACCTGCATTACAATCTCCAAGTGCCCAGTCAATTTCCAGAATTTCACATTCCAACATTTCCGAATGGGAGAGTGTAGCCATCTTTCAGCCGACATCCAACCAATTTGTTGACAGGTTTTTTGGATCCGAAAGTATAAGGCCTGTCGACTTTGCTGAAAGGAGTATTTCTCTTGTAGAAGCAGGTGGGGCAAATTTGAGTGAAAAGGATTCAGAGGAGCAGTTCGAGAATGACATTTCTGTAGGTTTGTCCATATCTCAATCCACGGAGGACCCAGAGTTGTGTCTCAGCTACAATGGAATTAGAAAAGCTAAGGTCAATCAGGTTAAGGATTCTGAAACTGGAATCTACAGCCTGAAGATGAATAGCTTTGACAGGGAAAATCATATTGATATGCATAGTGCTCTGGCTTATGACAGGCAAAATGAGATGGCCATTATACCAATGGGACAGGCCTACAGTAAGGACATCGAGAATGTCAATTTAATGAGGCGCACAGAGGAAGGTGCTCAAATTAGATCAAGGGACTCTACATATAATAAGGAAGATCCTACTGTTGTCTCTGTAGCTGATTTATATAAGGAGGAAGGCAACATTATCTCCTTTGATTGTTTTAACTATGAACGGGACATCGTCCCTGTAGGAAGATCAGTTGGTGACTTAGATGAGTCTGACAGTCGGTCTTCACTTCAAATATCAAAAGCAGATGGTAGGAAGCAGGTGGCTGCTTCAAATGTCAATGTCACAAGGGTGGTCAAGTCTAGAAGTGATTTTGTTTCCAAGAATAAGCCAGAGTCAAAACCATCTAGAAAAGAAGCCCCTAATAGCTTCCCTTCAAATGTCAGAAGCCTGATATCTACTGGCATGCTTGACGCTGTTCCAGTAAAGTACATTTCTGTGTCATGTGAGGTAACCTGCCTTAGATTGTTTCCATTCATTCGTTTCCGTTCATTGCTGCTGAGTGACTTATAGTCATAATACTCCATAAGGAGCTTCGGGGAATCATAAAGGGTTCTGGCTATCTTTGTGGCTGTCGATCATGCAATTATTCAAAGGTAAGACATTTACTACTGCATAAGGAGATGATAGAGTCATACTCTATAGAGAGCTTATACTTTGTCAATTTTTGCTGTAAGGTGCTTAATGCTTATGAATTCGAGCGACATGCCAGTTGCAAGACAAAGCATCCGAACAATCATATATATTTTGAGAATGGGAAGACCATCTATCAAATAGTTCAAGAACTACGGAGCACTCCTGAGAGCATCCTGTTTGATACAATTCAGACTGTGTTTGGTGCACCAATTAATCAGAAATCTTTTCGCATTTGGAAAGGTAAAATAGATATCTTTCTCAGAATTATATCCAGTTTATGTCCCTCCCTCCCTCCACCTTCAAGAAATCCTTTGATCTTTTGTAATTACTGCAAAAGGTCCTTTAACCCTGCAGATTATATGTGAGGATTAGTTACTGTGGGTAAGCCGATGAATTTTATAGATTAACGTTTAACCTTTTACCAGGATAAGCATGAGTAGCCCTCATCGCTTGTATAAAATTCTCCTGATCTTTCCTGACAATGTCAGGATGGAGGCTCTCTATTCACTAACTGCAAGTTTGCTTTTCCTTAACTTTTTGGAAAATTGGGGAGTTTTCGCATACAGTTACCATGGAAACTTCTCATTAAGACACCGCAAGTTTTCTTGTCAAAGTTTAAGAATTTTTGTTGTTTCGGCGAATTGTACCTTCTTTGCGAGTCTGACAAGTTCATTTTCCTGTTTTCCAGAATCTTACCAAGCAGCAACTCGTGAGCTTCAGCGAATTTATGGGAAGGAGTCGAAACTGTGAAAGAGTCTCCAATGTGAGTCTCAAGGAAGTCAACTTGTAATGTAGTGCAATCTGAATGCGGCTATTGTGCATAAAGCATGTCAATCTTCAGTAGTTCTGTGCCTTTTTGGTTATTTTCCTCCATCAGTTTCCCCTTTTCTTTTCAATTTGTAGATTGTATAAACATTAGCTTCTTCTGTGGACAAGTAGCTACAATTGAAAAAGAGGCAGTGCGTGTATGTTTTGGATGAATCACATGATAGCCATCCTAGTGGTTTTCGGTTGAAGCTACTTGCAAGTGAAGGTTTGTAAATTGCCCTGATAACGAAAACCTCTGGACGAGTCTTTATGGTGTAACCTTTCATTTCTGCAAATTAATGGAGACATCAGCTTGTGTGGCAACTGGCAAGCAGTGCTACATTCCCTTCTTGATGGGTCTGCCCTATTTGAGTGAGAGATGTCGGCTGGGGCTTGTCGTGCTACCAGCGATCCATTAAATAATTTTGATCGTCCAACATTTGAAAGGTCCACAAGGCACCTTTCAAGGTGGTACTATGAATAACGGTTGATCGCAGAATTTGCTTTACTTGTTTCTGTCAAATAGATTACATGCTGCTGCATTTTTTGCGGTACAAGAATCTCGGGAGCTAGAATGGTCTTGTCAAAATCCTGACTAAAGGGAAAGGCAGGAAATCTACGAACGTGTTCTACAGATATCGTGGAATATATTTGGTGGTATCGTTGATTTCTGAAAAAGTGCACCATCCATCATTGTCGAACTGTAAGGGTCGGTGCTAGGCACGGTACGGGCTTAAGCTGAAAGCGGCTAGAGAGGTTCTCATTAGATCTATGATTTGCTAACAGCAATTTTATCGCACTCTGTTCTTTGCTTGAACCCCTCTTGTGGACTTGTCGAATCAATGGGCGGTTTGGTTTTAGGCTTTCACCGATTCCCAAACCGAGCAAATACGGACGAGATAAATGTTTTGGTGACCCAACCCGAGACCTGAACGGGGAAGAAACCGAACCGAAATGACAGTTCAGGTTGGGTTGGTTTATCGATTTTGCGTGGTGTGTTTTTATCCCCTCCTCCCCTTTCTTCTTCACAGTTCTCTGTACATACAACGTGCTCTGCACACATCACCATGGATCATCTCCAGATCGCGAAGCAAGCTCATCATCGAGAGACAATCTTCACCAGCAAAGAGGAAACTACTAAAATCTCCCTCTCCTTTATTCTGGGGCAATCACAAGCCATCGGCTCATTGTTAGGTACTTCAGTGCCCTCCGAAGCGACGATAGGCGACATCAGATACCACTGTCGATGGTTTGTTCAACATGGGAGGGTTATGAGAAAACCCAGAGAAACTCAACCCAGAGAAAGTCAATCACATTTTGTATCAGCATCAATCTCATATTTCATTCTTGACACGCACAAGAAACCCCTTTCCAATTCCACAACAGGACCAAAGCAAAGAGAGCAAAAAGAAGAGGGAACGTCGGCCATATAGAATAAACATATTCGTCTGCCGCCACAAGGTAAAAATGTTTTAGAATTCGAGAACCTACTTTCCACACACTATAAGTCCATCTGGAAAGAATCACAATTAGGAAATTACAAACACCGCGTGATCTTGTCATCACAATTAGTTTTTCCCCTTTGCCATTTCTCCCTTTTCAAGCCAGTGTCAAAGCCATCACAAGCTCCCACTCCTTGCATCTTTACGAGCCACAGCAAGCGGATCTCGGTGCAGCCTGACCAGCTCCAGTTGCTTGGTCCGGTTGGTTAATCTTGATTGTTGAAGGATGCTGGAATTACAGAACCAAAGGAAGGAAATTAAAAAACATAGATGCCAGGTTTAGTTTGGAATAAGGTTCCTGAGTAGAGTAAGAGAATGAAGGTACCTCAGCCTTAGAATCTGTGTCTGAAAGCCTCTGCTTTATATCCCTCGCTATCGAAAAGAACACTTGTTCCACATTAAGATTTGTTTTAGCACTCTGCAGGAGAATGCGCTTCAGTGTACAACTAGGACTTGCAATTAGATAAAGCCATCAACAAGCTTCTACTTACAGTCTCGAAGAACTTAATTCCATACTCATCAGCAAGTGCTTGGCCCTTGGCGGTTGGCACAGCCTAAACATGATCAGAAACATCACGAGGACAATGAGCAAGTGGGTAGATTAAAAAGATTCATATCCTTCTTTCCCCATTTCTTTCCTTTTTCTGAAGAAATATCAGAAAGCTTATATTATTAGCCAAGCATGATAGCCAGACATGGATGACAGATTCATCAGAAGAGCATCGCCAGAGTGAAGGCAATTGTGTTTTCTATTGAACTTGCGGCGAAAGCACTCTTATCTCTGTGCTAGGATGTATAATATAACCAAAGAGATTTTGAAAGATAATAAGCGTAAGATGCAACATACCCTTTTGCTTTCGTCCATGTCAGCTTTGTTCCCAACCAGTATCTTATTAACATTGTCAGACGCATGCTGTTCAATATTGCGAATCCAGTTCCTTATGTCTGAAAAATGATATAATGCCATGTCTATTATGAGATGCAAATCCCGAAAAACTTCAAATGCTACAGAAAGTTTAAAACCAACATGCACCAAATTACTACACATTGGATCGAAGCAGTAAACACGGAAAGAAAGATGCAAACGGACTTATCACCTACATGCAAAGTTTGTTACGACAAGGGAGGGAAAGAAAGTTACTGTTGAAAGATGATTCGTCAGTCACATCGTAAACCAGCAAAATACCCATGGCTCCTCGATAGTAAGCTGGAAGGTAGTGGAAACAAATGTAGCATATATGAGCGTAAATTTTGGTAATGATTTATGTAGTATAATAGAATAGAGAAACTTAGATAGTGAAGCAGCAATCCAAAGCGAGGCTCAAATATGAGTAATAAATCAAATAGCTGAAAAATTAGCATGAACAAGGATCTAGCACCACCATGTCCACAACTTAATGCCAGTGATGCAGCTTCTAGCAAATCAAATTATAAAATATGGAAAATCATCGCTACCTGATTAGGACACATTCTGTAAGGAGCAACCACAGGACTGTAGTGCCATGTGTCCAATGTCCTAATACCCAACATCCAATATAGAGACTAAGACACATTTACCAATGGGCAAGTAACTCTAATTACATCTCAAAGGCCGGTAAAACGGCAACTATCGGTGAAACTGAAAACCTTGACTAATACATCAATGAGCCATGTGTTGGTCATTTAGCTCAGCCACAAAACCCTGGCCCCTATACTCAAAGAGAACCGCAAAAGCTCAAACAAAGCAATATATCAACCTGAGAGCAATACACCCCATTATCAAATTACAGACAAGCTGGCAGCCAACAAGGTATATTTTTCTTTAATTATATCTTAGCTGCAGTTATGCCGGAATTGTGCCTTCTGTGTTTTAACCGTAACAGGATCTCTCCCAAAGATATACTAAGTTTCCATGAAATTAAGTTTAAAATGTCCACACTTCAATAGGACATTCTTTCCAACAAAATCCACGATACAATAAGGCAAACTTTGCATTGAAGTGTCTATTTTTTTCTTGGCATAATTTACCTGGAAGTTAAAGCCGATCGATTTTTTTGTCTACTATTTTTCAGGAGAATTATCTTGACATCATAATCTGTATAATTGCCAGATTCCAGTATTCCACACAAATAGTGTTTTGGCTTTGGCCAGCCTTTAGAGCTATATTAATCTTCTGTAGTGGAGTCCATTTTCCAATATTTGCAAAACCTTACCGGTGGTGATTGTACGAAACCGCTCCTGACCAGCAGTATCCCATATTTGAAGCTTGATTCTTTTTCCATCAAGCTCTATAGTCCTTATCTTAAAATCTATGCTGCATTAGGTACAAATGGCATGCAAAGATCAGTGAAAAGCTAATGGGAAAAAGAAACTGAGTTCAAGGAATACACACCCAATTGTGGTGATAAAACTCGTTGTGAATGAACCATCTGAGAATCGCAAAAGGAGGCAACTCTTTCCCACACCTGGCCAAGGTAAATAGTACCAGGTGAGGATTTCAAGCATTTGGAGCAAAAAAATCATAATCAGTATCCCACGCTAAAGCAAAATGATTACAGATCTCAAAGATGAGGTTGTACTCGTACGATTTCTAACCACCGAGCTATAGAAGCACTAAGGATCAAGCTAGTAACAGCAAGCTCCATATTCATAGTCAAACAGCATTGAAAATCAAACTATCAAAATGGAGGTCAATCTTGGTAGAGTCACGACTCATTCCAATTTCCAATCCCTCACCATAGCAATGACGACACGCCATACTCAATATACCAGCTGTAACTTCCATAGCAAGTTCAGCCCAACTGCCGAAATTCTCTCCCGACCCCTAAACCCCACCACTCCCATCCTCCCAAACACCATGAAGGCCAGCTCCCACCGCACAACGCAATGGAAGCCCCTCTCAAACGGCATATAGCGCGAACAATACCGCCTTCCCACCGAACCACGACCAAAATTTTCTCGGAGTGGCAACGGGCGGAATCCAACAGCACAACCAGCAACCCAAGCACGGTGGCAGAAGACAAATGCCCGGGCTCCCTCTGCCGCACACAACTAGAGGCACGATGCATCCCACCGAACGAACAGTGCCAATTAATGAATGATCATCCGCGTGTAAACTAGGGTCGAGTTCATCAAATGCCCATTCCGAAAACAGGACTTCATCAGCAATTTCCATTTTAATGTCGCCATTTCCCCGTGTCGAATCCCCAACATCAACAGATCCGTACCAAAGCGCAGAGTTGCACGCCCCCCTTCCTTATTCATCTCACCCCCAAAATATAAAAATAAAAAGACAAAAGACAAAGACGGACCGAGCTAAGACCTGTCTTCACGCGATCAAGCCGCGCGAACGCTACCGCATCTAAAGATCAAAAATCAGGTTAGCGCAGACGGAGATCTGCGACACACATCCTCCAAAACTTCGGCCCCTAGAAAGAGAAAGAGAGACAGCGAGAGAGAGAGAGAGAGGAGAAGAAGGAGGAGGAGGAGGAGTACCGCTATCGCCGATCAAGAGGAGCTTGATGAGGTAATCGTAATCGGCCCGTGCCCTCGCCGGTGGAGCCGCCATTCCAATCCCCAGGTAACCTGCGCGGAGGAAAATCCCGGCGCCGCGCGCGTCAACGCAAGGAGGTCACGGCGAATCGGTGGAAGAACACAGCACAAACCGAAATCGCGGAAGAGAGAGAGAAGAGAGAGAGAGAGAGACCCGATCGGAGACGATGAGAGAGAGAGAGAGAGAGAGAGGGAGGGAGAGCGACGGTCTCCAAAGTGTCAGAAATGGAGGTCCATGCAGATTTAGAGATAGAGAGAGAGGGGGGGGGGGGCCGAAATAGGGGAGGAACAACCTTGATCGGTTCACCACCCGCAAGGCGCAAGCGAAGCTGCTCCGACAATGGTGGGTTTGCTAAAATGCGCACCCTCTCTCTTCTGCGCCTCTGTGCCTTCGTTTTCCCTCGTTTTTTTTCCTTTTTTTTTTCCCTTTTCTCTTGGTTTTGCCTCCCTCCTGATCGTAATCGATTTTCTCCCTTTATCAAGGAAAAAGGAAAAAAAAAAAAACCACCAAAAATCCCAAACTTTACCGCTAATGACATATTTATTTCGAACTTTTTTTTGTGACACCAAAAACCTAAAACTTTACTATTTGTGACACATTTACCCCGATGTACATTGTTCATAAGCATTTTCATCTTTTTTGTTTTTTTTTACTTTTTTTTCCTTTCCGGCGAGGGCAAGCCTCGCCGATGCCAGCAAGGCTCGCCCTCGCCTGGGCAAGCGAGGGCAAGCCTCGCCCGACGCCGGCGAGGGTCGCCCTCGCCGGAAAGGAAAAAAAAGTTAAAAAAAATGAAAAATAAAAAAAATGAAAATGTTCATGGACAATGTACATTGGGGTAAATGTGTCACAAATAGTAAAGTTTGAGATTTTTAGTGTCACA
The DNA here is from genome assembly GCA_031216235.1 of Syzygium jambos. Classification (NCBI taxonomy): domain Eukaryota; kingdom Viridiplantae; phylum Streptophyta; class Magnoliopsida; order Myrtales; family Myrtaceae; genus Syzygium; species Syzygium jambos. The sequence goes on along the minus strand of CM062229.1, from coordinate 24,126,335 downwards.
AAAAAAAACTCAAAGTAAATATGTCACAAATAGCAAAGTTTAAGGTTTTTGGTGATTTTTTCCCAAAAAAAAATTGAACAATTCTTTCTTCTCTTTTCTCGCCCTCTTTTTTCCTTGCATAATTCGCCGGGGGTGCGTGACCCACTCGCGCACCTAGCAACTCGGGCCACCCACCAATCGGGAAGACTTCTCTCCTTTCTCTCCAACCCATCGTCACCAAATTGACGCCATTGCCACCAAAACAAATGTTCATGGGAGAGTAAGATGGTCTGTCCAGCTCCAACGGGTAATGCGTGTTGGGTCTGAACCGGGTCGGAAATGATCCAAATTAAAATGACCCATTTAATCTATTTTCATGCAATATAAATATAGTGAGTCGTACCAAACTCGATTCATACTCAATTCATACCCAACTCATATCTAAACCGAAATGAGTGTGCATGAAATCGAGGAGAGAGTGGGAAAAAAGAATCGTAAAGGTGGATTAGATGTAAGTTGTAAATCCATTTAATACCCATATTATTTTGGATTTTATCATTATAAACTCATTTATGACCCATTTACTATGTATAACTAACCCATATAACAACTCGGGTAATCAAATATGAGTAAACAAATGGGTCCATGACTCATTTTAACAGATATAATCAACGATATAAAAGTCACAGTAACGACAAATTTTTATACTGTGCATTGTTTTGTATTACGCATTAATTAGATCCTTCGACGGTTAATATTGTCCACGAATCTTCTCATTCGATTTAATCTCCGAACTATTTAAAATCAATTCAATGTCGCTCTTTCATCCTATGCGGTCCTGATCACACGACTCTTTCCAACCCATTGGATACCCACTATCTGGCGATGCAAAATCCCCGCGTCCTAACTCGATTGACCAAACCCTCGAGATTTTCGGATTTTTTTTTTTTCCTTTATCACCTTGACAACCGGAGCAACCCGGAAGTGATCGAAATCAATTGTATTCTATGGACGGCACGTATTCGAAACAATCTTATTTTAGCTCGAACTCAAGATTGAATATCGAGCAATTGAAATGGTCTCGAAGCGCGTGCCGTGGCAAAGTCCACAAACATTTCGAATCAAACCCACCCCCAAATTGTATGTGGGCCTGGGCTTTTTTTTTTTTTAAACTCTTTTGCCTTTGCATTAGGTCAAGGGCCTGTGAGCCTCTCCGTTCGCGACAGTCGTGTCGCTTTACCGTTTCCGCAATAGTGGGGAGCCAAGTCAACATTGACCGGACCAGACCGCACGTGCCTTCTCGGACCGCGACGCCGTCTCCTCGTTGATGCCGGTCGTCGACCGGCGACATAACGGTGCCGTTAGTGTGGCGGTGTTCTTCATTTTTATTCAATTTTCCTGTTTTTTTTTTCTGATGTCAACTATGTTTTTTTTCCTTTTCGACTTAGGGGATTCCAGTACCGATGCATACGGGAATGGTCGTGGATCGCAATATAAGGTTCATGTCAATGCTGACTGAGTTAACTTGCCATGGATTTTTTAGAGCGACAGAAAACAAACCTTAAATGTGAAGCGGCGGCTTTGCCCAAGCATCGATGAGGACCGCCGAGTGCTTGCTAGACTCTAGCCGACCACGGCAAGGCCATCGCTGCCTCCGATCGAATCACGGGCGGAAATAGGGACAAGAGGAGAGACAAAGCTGGGGAGAGAAGTGACGGTGGCTCCGACCACCAGCATGGCCGCTTGAAGCGAGGTCGAGCAACCCTGGTTGGCCTCTGCCCGAGGTTGTCGAGACCCCGACAACCACTAGACTGTGGCCATTGGTCCTGCACGTGGTGGTGGTGCTTGTTAGAGTTGGTGGTTTTTCTCTCTTTTCGATTCCAAATTATGCGCTTAACCTCTCAATCGATTTATTATGAATTGCATTGTATCGACTTTTCATGCAAAGCAATCTCATGCATCTTTGGTTAATTTTCATCTGCTAAAACTTCTTGTATGCTCGAACATTGCATCTTTCCATTGATTCTCTTCTCATTTCGCTTTTCCTTAATCGATACAGTAGTTGACACTTGACTGCCTCCAGCAGGCATGAGGCATAAAGGCAAAACCAAACACAAGGGCGACGCAGAGGACCACGCCTTTCGATCCAATTATAAAGAGAGGCAAGTAGCTTTGCTATTTCTTTATTTAGGAGAAATAATATGATATGGGTGAATAAAAAACATTCATGTTCCATGTGAGATGATTGGGTTATGCAGAGTGATTTGGGATTGCCCGCCCAAATGCAGAGTGATCTTCTGGTCAGAACCATGATTGGTGTATTCTCTTTGCATAAAGCATGCCAATTGGCCTATTATTGCCTGCATTTCCCAAATCCTTTCATAAATCAATGGCTCTAATAATAGTTCCAACCAATCACACCATGGCAATAATCCAAACAAAGACGACTGCTATGGAATCAACTCGTCAGACGATAAAGAATAAGAAAATCACATGGACCATATGGTCTGTCAAGATTGCAACAACAACACGATATCGTAACAGGACAAGGCAAACAAAATACCATTCTATCACTGTACACCATAATAGCACGCACATTCACTGTTCACTTTTGTTGTAGCACCTTTCTTGTAACGACACGAATATCATTGTACAATTACGTGCATTTGTCCTGTAAATAGGCATATGCCTTCACTCGCTCACTTCAGAACCCTTTTTTCAGAGTAGAACTTTTACATCGTAACTCTTATAATTGTAGAAGAGAAACCCTTAAGTGCACCGAAGATATTTGTAAGTTATCTTTGAACATATCATTTATCATTTCTTTCGTAAGTTATTGATCACTCACTGTAACTACGCGAATATCATTGTACAATCACGCGTATTTGTAGTTTAAATAGGCATTTGCCTTCACTCACTCACTTCCGGACCCTTTTTTCAGAGTAGAACATTTACACCGTAACTCTTACAATTGTAGAAGATAAACCCTTCCGGCGTTCCCCTCTACACTTGTATCTTGAAGTTCTTTGTAAGTTCTAATTTAGCAAATCATTTACCATTTCTTTTGTAACTTTCTTAAAGGACAAATGGCTGTGATTGCACACTAATATCCGAGTAGTTACAATAAAAGTGCTACAATAAAAGATAGTGAGTGATTGGCAATTGCAAAAAATAAAACAGTAAACGTTGTAAGATAAAAGGTAAAAACCAACCATATAGGTGGTAATACTGATATTAAATTGGTAAGACGGTTTCTGGTCAAAGACAACTTACAACTAACTTTGGTGCATTTTAGAGTTTCTCTTTTATAAATGCAAGAGTTACAATGTAAAACTTTTACTCTGAAAAGAGGGCTACGAGATGAGTGAGTGAAGCCAGATGCCTATTTACTGGACAAATGCGCATGATTGTACAGTGATTACCTCTTAGTAGTGCCAGTGTAAAAGTGAATAGTAGAGCCCTTACTGTTATAGTCTTTAGTGATTTCGCTACAATGATTGAACAGTATTTTGTCCGTCGTACATAAAATATATATGTATGTATAAAGGTCTACACATTCTAATGATTTCCCAACCGATGATTTGCTTGCACTTAATCATGTGACTATTTAATCTAAATTTTGCGGCTGACACAATGACATTTTTTCACAATACTTAGATGTTGACATGCAGATCTACATATAACTTTTTGTAACTTTCTTATTGTGAATAATATTACAAATTTTGACCGGACTTTTTATTTTTATATGAGTCAAAAAAATGCCCTTTTTTGAATAAATAAATAATTACTCACTCGAGTTTCGCACAATCATCTATTCTTTTACCCCACATGCCTATCGAAAATGTTTGCGTGGATGAAAAACCGAGTCTTCTGTGATGGTCAACGTGCGTTAAAAAAGTATGCAAAATTTATGTTTGACGGTTTGTAAATTAAGTAGATGTGCATATTTATAAAAAGAAAAAATTCCGCTTAAATTGTGAATTTCACAAACGCTACATACACTAAGGAAAAAGGCAGTTTCGATTCATAAATACAGTAAAAAGACTATTTTTTGACGAACTTGGTTCGCCCCGCTTGCTCTCTAGAACTTTTGGTCGAATCTCTTTCCCCGAGAATCATCGATGGCTGGCTTGCGACTCGAGCCTAGTCACCTGAAGGTCTTCCGATGCACGTTGTCTCTTTCGGCGTCAGGCTAAAGTAGACAAAGAATAATGCATCTGGCCGAAAGAACGACGCTCAGAAAAAGAACAAGAGCATGATAATCGGTTCAAAATAAATCCCAAAAGAGGTGATGAAACCCACCCGACGTGCACGGGTCGCGGCAAAGAGGGTTGCCACAAGTTTTGGGGGAGGCCCACCTTTTCCAAATCAATCCTAATCAAGAGCTCAACAAGAGAGAAAATTGACAAAACGAAAAGGGTCATTGGAAGACAAAGATGGGTCAGCAAAGCAATCAGACTGGTAATGCTTCGAGCATATGCTTGGGAAGATCCCCCCCTCTCTTTCTTTTCCCCTTCTCTCTTCCCTTTTAAAAGCTCAGGAACTTCATCGTTGGTCACTCTCTCCGAGCCCCCGGGAATCCCTTTCCCGGCGGCTTCCATTCCCACCCAAAGTCCCCTGCTCTCTCTGCCGGCATCTCCGGCGAAGGGCGGTCATGGCGCCAAGATCCACCACGGCAGCAGCGGCAGCGGCGGCGATGACGGATACTATTTATGAAAGAATAGTAGCTCTGTTGTAGGCGTTCGTGATTTTGGGCAACTAAAGGACCCTTTGGCATTTCGTTAATGCATCGGCAGTTACTTTCAGGTTGGTTCGGCCAATGTTCTTTCTTTGTTTCTTCTCTTTCGACTCTAATTTCTAGGTTGGTTTTGATTTTCATGGTTGATTTTGATCATTACAAGCAGTTAATCAGCCCGCGGCAGAGGAGTTGAGGCATATAAAGGCCAACCACGTTCGAGTTTGTTGTTCCTCGGAACCGGGTGTAATATCATCACAGGTCGATTGTAATGTTATTAGCTGAATCTTCTTGAATCGTGTTCAAATTTGTTCATGATGTCGAAGCTACGAGCCTCTTTGATGAGTTTTACTTTTTATTTTTTGTCAAAAGAGCATTTTGTCAAGATCCAACCCGAGAGAAACATAAAAAATACTTCCAAGCAAAACAAATCCCAAACAGATGCAAAACGAAACAAGGCCCAGAAAACAAAAGAGTACGGCCTGCAGTTATAAACACACTCTTATCCCAAAAGATCGGATCTATTAAGGTATCAAAAAACAATTGGTGATCAGTGATGAAGACACGACGAGATCTTCGCCTTCTAGAAACTAGGGCTTGCAGTATACACCTAGATTCGATACCTTCAACATAAAGATGACAACAAACATCTTGAACCACCATAGATCAAACCCTTAAAAGATCTAGATTTAGATCGGGAGAAAAGAAACGGATTTAGATAATCCAAATCTAGAGATGAGAGCTTTTGTCGAATTTTGAAGAAGTCTTACAACCACGTCCCGGGCATCCTACTAGGTAGATTGGTGATGACATTCTCTCGAAGTTTTTAACTGCAAGCAGGTTTATTTGCCACGACGAGCGAAGAAGATGCCAAACAGAGTGAGAAAAGACTCCCAAATTAGATCATAAGAGAAAAAAAAAGGGAAATCAAAGCCTAAGAAAAGAAAAACAAAGCAAAGCATGATGAATGATGTGTACGTGGGCCTAATTAGGGCGAAATTGGACGTCCTTTGGCACTTCTAACATGATAAAGCTTTGTGCACTATTCCAAGGAAATGGGGACTTAGATTAGCCTACCGTTAGTCGTAACAGTAGTATTCGATTCCAGTGGGCCGACAAGGCTCGACAGGGCAAAGCATATAGAGTATAAAAGGAGGTGGAAGGAAATGAAAGAGCATATGCCCTTATCTGTACCTGTGATGGGGCCTCAGTGCCAACCCGCACTATGAATTACAACTGGGTGATCAATGTATCAAATTTGTATATATGCACGGTCGGTTTGGCATTAGAAGGGAATAATGATATGCCAAAAATGCATAATCTAGGCCCATCTAAAAGTGGCCTTTGGTCAAATTTGGCCCTCGATGGCCTTGGCAGACCTGCGATAGTCAGTCTCATGATTACGTCTAGTGATTGCACATGTCCAAACTATTGCAGATCCCATCTTGAGAGGAAAAGGCGAAAAATAGCCAATGGATCAATTGGGACGCACACGGGCCCAAAGAGAACAGAAAATAATTCTCCTCCGTTGTTTTTCGTCGTGCATTGTATTAACGAATATTATCGATAGATTGTATGTAAATGCAGCGATACATATATAACACAATCCATGTGTTTTGCGAAAAATAAATGATATAAAAAATATTTTCAAAAAATGATCGGTTGTATCACTCGAAATAATTAGTCAATGACAAATATTTTATATTATCGATAATAATTCATGTATAAACATTTTCATTAACGATGAAAATATTTTTCGTTCTTTATTTTTATAAACGATACGAGTAATTATTTTAGGAGAATAATTTCTAAACTAATTATTTTTCTGGAAACAAACGGAGTTTAAGACTCAGTTCCAGTAAGGGTAAGCGATTCCCGGTCCGGTCTAACCCAAGAATCGGAAACCGGACCGGGAGGATCAGTTTCCAGTTTCTAGGACCGAGAATTGAACCGGCTAATGTTGGGACCGTGGACCGGACCAAACCGATGGACCAATCACTTAGATTAGGTTTTCTGTTTTTTTCAAAAATTTTAAAAAGTAAATAAATATATATGAAAAAATTAGAAAAATATATATATTTATCAGTCCAGTCCGGTCTGGTTCTCACCCTAGAACCGAGAATCGGACAGCCTGGAAATCGGTTCCGCTTTTAGGAACCGAGAACCCGACCAATATTCCTGAGAACCGGATCAAACCAATCAGTCCGGTCCGGTCCTAATTTGGGCGATTCATCTTGCTTACCCCTAGCTACAATGCCAATAGTCAACGGACAACTAATACCGATAGTACGAGCCAAAAGCATGACCCTAACAAGCAGAAATTGCCGAGACAAAATACTTTCTTAATTTATTTTTGCATAACACAAAAAATATTTTCCAAATTATTCATTTTTTAGTAAAACAAATGGAGCCCGAGTTTCTCACACGTTACTCAATGTCGCGGATAGGCTAATATGCACAGTGAGAGGGAGGAAACGACGTCATTTTCTCTTTGGCCATATTGAAAGGTTTGGACTGATTGAATTATGGCTTCACAAATGAGATGCAAATTATGAAAGAATCGAAAAATTAAGTTTTTTCTCCCACTTTGTAAATCTTAAATATTCAAGATTGCATTCACAGAGAGATTGATTGAATGCAATATTAAGGGCCATGAGCCATCTTATAGCACCATCGATTTATATTTTCGAGTCATGTGTCGAGACCGAAACCCTAATCAAACTCCACCATTAGCCATAAGAGCTTCGATCCTATACCTTCAATGTTCTTATTTCGATGTCCACTTCATCACTCTTCTCTAATTCAGGACCAACCAGAACAGATGTTAATCACAAGCTCGCTTAAATGATCGAAAACAACACTATTTCCGCGCTTTTGGGGAAAAACGACATCATTTAATGATTCACTCGCTATGGACATCAATATTGTTTGCCATGTCTTTTGAGCGGACTGTTTTTTTTTTTAATCAGATGAGTGGGCTTTAAGAATAGCTATTGTTATCTCTCGAGTAAGAGTACGTAAATTATTTGACACGCTTGAAAATTGAAGCCGAATTTGTTGTGGAAGTACAATGATAAGAAACCATAATAAAAATATACCACGATAAAAATATTACTCAGTGAAAAATATTTGAATTTTTTTATATATAAGGTTGGCGACATGTGAAATTTTATAACATTTATTGACATTGAAGATTTTTTTAAATTCATTTAAAAAAAACCCCAAATATTTTGCTTTTGGTCCGCCTCATCCTATGACAAGTCAACAATCTCGTCCCTTATGACCAGAAAAAAAAAAAAAAATCCTCGTCCCATTTATATACGTAAATTTAATCCTAGCCCTCGATACGAGAACCCCCTCAGTCTCAATCGGACGCTCTAAAAGCCGCCAAGTCAGAGATCCGCGAGCTCCCCTTCCATCCAATCAGATCCGATCTCTCACCCCTATATAATCTCTCGACGAGACCTACTTCTTCTTTCATCTCATTCATTCTCAAGGTCGCAGCGCGCATACGCTTCGATCGACTTCGCTACAATCTTCTTCCTCCGATTTCTCATCCGAATTCTTGATGGCCCCGAAGGCGGCGGAGAAGAAGCCCGCGGAGAAGAAGCCGGCGGAGGAGAAGAAGTCGGCGGCGGCGGCGGCCGAGAAGGGCCCGGCGGAGAAGAAGCCCAAGGCCGGGAAGAAGCTCCCCAAGGAGGGCGGCGCCGCCGACAAGAAGAAGAAGCGGGCGAAGAAGAGCGTGGAGACGTACAAGATCTACATCTTCAAGGTGCTGAAGCAGGTCCACCCGGACATCGGGATCTCCAGCAAGGCCATGGGCATCATGAACAGCTTCATCAACGACATCTTCGAGAAGCTCGCCCAGGAGTCCTCCCGTCTCGCCAGGTACAACAAGAAGCCCACCATCACCTCCCGGGAGATCCAGACCGCCGTCCGGCTCGTGCTCCCTGGCGAGCTCGCCAAGCACGCCGTCTCCGAGGGCACCAAGGCCGTGACCAAGTTCACTAGCTCTTGAGGTGGTGGATCATCTGTGGATTGTGGCGGCGTTTGGTAGATAGGCTTAATTTTTAGCTGATTAGGGTTTAGAACGCATTTCGGCTGTTTCTTTTTCTTTTTCCTTTTTTTTTTTTTGCATTTTTCGTCTTTATAAAGCGTCGTATGAAGTTCGGATCCAGTTGTGAATCACATATGAACGATTGGTCAATGATAGATCTCTCATAACTTTGTTAATTGCTCTTCGACTCCACTTTCCTTGCATCCTCAAGTTCTTTCAACTCTTTTCGGAGTGTGAAATGATCAATCGAAGTTGCATTTCTCTTCCTCTTAATGAAGGTCGTCATGAGAATGGGTATGAATTTCTCAGTCTTTTAAGGTGGTAGTTGTGGAATTGGAAGGTTGGTGGTTTGATTGGAGTATTTTGTGAAACAGCTCTTGTATGCATCCTTTTAAATGATAATCACCGCCCTTATTCTTAAACTGTAACTCCAATTCATGTATGCCATCCTTTTTACTGGATTGCATCATGTGGAAGTTCAAGTAAAGAAGTTATAGAGCTGCTTGCTGATTCATTATTCAACTACTGGGTCTCTCGGGAATTTGGTTGGATGATTTCTTCCATTTGCTAGGCCCAAGTTCGGTAAAAGACATGTCATCTAAGGTTGATGCTGTGATGTAGCGGATTTGCTGTTGCTGCAAAGTTGAGGGCAGCATATGTTCTACTCTTTGAACAAAAGGGGCGTCTCTTATTTGGTCCTTGATGCCTTTTGTTGCACCATTTTGAAGAGACTAATGGCTAGCTGAGGTGCTTTCATGATGGGGAATTTTATGGAATGCTTAGAGGGATAATCAGCTATAAAGAAAGCATATTTTGCTAAAGCCCTCCCCAAGCCAAACCAAAAGAAAGGGGTTTTAAGGAAGGTGATTTATGTTGCTATTGCTTACTTGTTTAGGGGGAGATCTGATTTTGGGATGGATTTTAGAATAACCTGTCTGTTGCTGTAAAAACATCTGTGCAGAGTATGATCTACATTTTGGGCTTAAACCCTAAATTTGCGATGTACTTGAGGGAAGTAAGTATGATTTCTTCTCTTCCGAAGACATAAGAAACCTTAAAAGTAAAGTGATGACTCGCATTATGGACTCAGTCAAGCTCCATTTTCTTTGGCCGTACCTTGTCATTTTTGAACAAGTGAGCATCGTCCCCCAGTTCAGGAACTGAGTTTATAATAAAAGTCGGAAAACTATGGCCCCTATTCTTTTAAGTGGTCTGAACTGCTTGCTTCCGAAGATCATCATCATCACACATGGCCAGTTGATCCTGCTGCGAGCTATTTGTCAGTAGTAAAACTCCCTCCTTCTCTCTTTGTCTCCAAGTCATTTATCCTGAGTTAGTCACCCTTTAGTCTCGTGCATATCTAGGTCTGCTTTACTTCTTTGTTTCCAGTATTGTTCCTTTCAAATTATTTAGGATTGTCATGCTAAACCTTGGAGAAAGGATTGAGAAGATTGTTTTCACCATTCGGTTTAGAACGTCTGGCTTGATCCTTATCAGAGAACAACTTTGAGGTTTTGTTGACCTTGATATTTGGTCTTTGTAATCAGGCTGATCAAAGTACTCAAGTACTGGGAGGCCGAAAGGTTTCGGTTTTGCTGCTTATGAATCAGAGGTCGCAGCGGACAGAGTACTGAAGGCCTCAAACGGAAGGGTATTCTTCTTGCTTTCAGGTGCCATCGGACATGATTGTTTTCTATGAAAATCTTGGTTCCTATCAATTGAATTTGGGGTTACCAATGTTTGGTAGTTTGTGCAGGAGTAATTTATCTGACAGAAAAATAACATCTGCAGAAATTCTTTTGGGTATAATAAATTTGTGGAGTTCCCAGGTCTCTGGAATACTCAATATATGCCGAAACTATCTTAGTAAGCCTTTCTTATGCAGCTATGGATGACCTGTTGGAGCACGAGAATGGGATGTAGCTGGGTGTGATATTTCATGATTTTGAGTCTTGGGCAACAGCTTGTATCTGCAGATGGTTTCTCAATAGAGGGGTGATGACACTATTTTTTTGGTGATTGGTTTGTTGGGAAGCGGTATCAGCCTCATTATCTATTTCTATATCATCCCTCTATATTATTTCAGTGGCTACGTATTCAAATTTGTTCTCTAGCAAGGTAGAGTTTATGATCCATAAGCTGCGTTGCATTAGGTAAAGAAAGAAAATCGAAACTCTGGTTGAAGTCTTACTTTGTATTAGAGGTTGGGTAATTGCTGAGTTGTGTCAAGTTTGAAGGACTGAGGAGAAATTACCTCCTTCGTTGAGAATGCATTTTTCTGTTATTTTGCATATGCAAAAAGCAGTAGGGAGGGCGTCGAAACTGCTGATGGTGCCGTAATCTCATTTCCATGATTCAACAATTGTCCTCGTGGTCATACTGCTTATTACGGTAGTGGTCAAATTATTTAGGATGTGATTTGGGGTGGTTCTATTGTATGTGAAGTTGCTTTGCTTTACCATTCACAGGACCGATAATATCAGTATACTTCTGTTGTTCAGTTTGCTTTTCTGCTTCTACTTCGATCTCTCTAGTCCCATGAGCTTAGAGATATGTTCTTTGAGAAACTTTTCTTGAAAAGAAGCTGAAACATTCACATGCTCGTTCCTGTTTGGCAATCAAGATTCTGTTAATACTCTCTCCTCCTTTCCGAGTAAGCAGTTGTGAGAACTTTTAGTTTGAATGCAGATTGTTCTTTTCAGGTAAGCATTTGTGAGAACTTTTAGTTTGTATGCAGATTGTTGATGGAAGGCTGATCCTGGTGGAATTGACATGAGCTAGAGTACCTACCCACTCATGAGAAATTGTTTGGCGCTAATTTCGCTTGAAGAGTATTCTTTTCAAGGCGCCAAAATCAAAACGGAAGCAGTAATCCATTTTGTCTATATCTCCGGTGGAGTTTGGTCAATTGTTAATATAACAAGAGCGATGGTCTTCAGAGTCTGATGCTGATAGATATTCATCTTCCGTGCAGTAATTTGTTTCGGGGTTTAGGTTCTTAAAGTTCATGGAGAAACTTTGTTGCAATGTGCACCTCTTCCATGGGAACGAGTTTCAGTAATTTGTTTCGGGGTTTAGGTTCTTAAAGTTCAAGGAGAAACTTTGTTGCAATGTGCACCTCTTCCATGGGAACGAGTTTCGGTGTTTGTTGTGCAACTCAAGTGGTGTTTAAGCTTTGTAGTATATGCTGCAATATGTCAAGCAGCATGAACTCGAAACAGTCCCTATTATTAATTCTAGTACTGAATGGACAGTTGGTTGCTTCGGTATAAAAAGGTCTCCAAAAAGAAGAATCCTTCTGCTTCAAGCTCGATCGGCTGGTGGATAATGATCGAGTAGTTCTGGGGGAGAATGTGTTCCTATTGTTCAAATGTTGGACGGTATGATCGAATGGAGTGCTTCCTATTTATATAAGAGTCCTTCTAAATCCAACCGTTAATGGGCGAGATTTATTCTCACAAGCTAATTTCATGTACCAATCTAACATGGGGAAGAATTCGACAGCATATGTTGACATTAACTCACTTTCAGTAATTTAAGAATAACATAAATGATTAATAAAATCAGTATAACTTAAATCATGTGAGAAATTTATAAAAATTAATGGTCACGTTCAATATCCAATTTTGTCTTTTATTCGACATTAAAGACTTGCAAGATTTGAAATATATATATATATATATATATATATATATATATATAAACACCGTGATGAAAATGCATTTACAGAATTATTTTTCGTATTTTATAAAAGATTTAAATACTTTTTGGGTTTTCTTATCTTGGGAAAGAGTAAATAAGGAATCGAATAATTTGCAAAACTCGCCACTAATGTTCCTAAAATACACTTATATTGACATTTGAAATTATATATATCAATTTTATAATCTTCTGGAATTTTTAAAATGAGTTTCTGAAATTTCGGAAAGGCATGTGGGCCCCCCCCCCCTTAAAAAAAAATTTTGCGCCGACGCCGGCCCCTAAGAAATTTTCGGTTCCCGCCTCGCGGACGAGACGAAACGACACATCCGCAATCCGAGCCCCTCGCTTGTATCTAGACGAAATCCGAGCCCTCCACACAAAAGTCCAGTCCGCCTCAGATCCGACGCTCCAGACGCCGCCAGGTCAACCATCCGCGTGCTCCCCCTCCGATCCAATCACATCTCATCTCTTCCCCCTATATAACCTCTTCGCATCGCCTGATCCTGCCTTCATCTCAAGGTCATCCCCTCGGAACTCCGACTGATTCCGTCGTCTCCCTGCTCCGCGAAAAAAACATCGTTTCTCTACTCGTCCCCGGTTCCATTTCCTCGCCGATCCCTGATGGCCCCGAAGGCGGAGAAGAAGCCCGCGGAGAAGAAGCCGGCGGAGGAGAAGAAGTCGGCGGTGGCGGAGAAGGCGCCGGCGGAGAAGAAGCCCAAGGCCGGGAAGAAGCTCCCCAAGGAGGGCGGCGCCGGCGCGGCGGACAAGAAGAAGAAGCGGGTGAAGAAGAGCGTGGAGACGTACAAGATCTACATATTCAAGGTGCTGAAGCAGGTGCACCCGGACATCGGGATCTCCAGCAAGGCCATGGGCATCATGAACAGCTTCATCAACGACATCTTCGAGAAGCTCGCCCAGGAGGCCTCCAGGCTGGCGAGGTACAACAAGAAGCCCACCATCACGTCCCGGGAGATCCAGACCGCCGTCCGGCTCGTGCTCCCCGGGGAGCTCGCCAAGCACGCCGTCTCCGAGGGGACGAAGGCGGTGACCAAGTTCACGAGCTCGTGAGCGTGGGGGGTAGGGTTTCCCGTGTTCGATGGATCTGTGGATTGGGGGTGGTGCTTGGTAGATAGGCTTAACTTTTTAGCTTGCTAGGGTTTGGATTCTTCTTGGATGTATTTTGCGTGTTTATGAAGCACTATGTGAAGTTCCGGTTCCTGTTTTTAGATTCTGCCCTGGATGGCGAATGAATGAATGATGATAGATCCATTACAACCCCTCTTTACCTTGTCGTTTGCTCTCGACTCTCGATTTTTGCGGTTGCTTCATGTTCTCTAACTGTTTGAAGTGCGAATGTGGGAAATTAAAGTTGCAATTTTTCATCTTTTCGTTGAAGGTTGTCATTCAAATTGGTGTGAATGTCGGTCCTTTTCAAGATGGTCGCTGTGGGATTTGAAGGGTTGGTGCGTTCATAGGAGTAACTTGTGAAACTACTGTTTTAGGCTCTGTCTTGAAACCATTGTAGCTCGTCCTGATCCTTAACCCGCGCCACGGGGTGCAATTTGTCCAATTCGCGAAACACAGCTTTAGTACTTGAGAGCTTGTTCGAAACAAGTCTTAACTGATCGGTTCTTGTGTATTAAGCAAATGACTTGTACAAATGTTTGGTAGGCATCGAGTCTATGTCAAGCCTTAGGAGTTGCATGAGGAGGATAAATCGGGTATAGAATTTGGGGGAGTTGCTTATTCATTCGACTGATGGGGTTTCTCTTGGGAGTGTTCCTTAGATGATTTCTTCCATATTATAAGGCCTGTGTTGGATGAAAGGCATGTCTTTTAAGACTGACGCTATGATGTAGTGTGGCTCTGCTGTCGCTTCGAAGTTGAGAGCGGCAACTAGTGTGAAGTTACTCCAGTTCTTTTGGGAGAGAATTGAAGGAAAAAAGGGTTATTTGTTATGATGTATTCGATGCCCATATGTTGCGCTTTTCGAAGAGACTAATGTTTGATGTGCCTGAGGCGGCGCGCCTTCATGCTGGAAGGAAGTAAATATAACTTCATATATAATCGGGGCTTGAACATTATTATACGCTTGAAGAAAGTAAACATAACTTCATGTCAAACTTCTATCTCTCAACAAGGGAGCACATCAACCAACGGTGACATTTTGAGCAATTTAAGGGCAACGATTCTAGCAATCCAAACGGCGTCGTTTTGCTCTTGGACATGGTGTAGTCAAGACCTGTTTCAGATTAGATGCGAGCGATACGTACGGACAAACTGAAGGAAAATTTATGATTGCGAATTCCATAGATAATCGGGGCCTGAACACTATCATATGCATGAAGAAAGTAAATATAACTTCCTGTCAAACTTCTATCTCAAAACAAGGGAGCACATCCCCTAATTTAGGAGCTTAGACACGGTACGATTGGAAAATCCTGAGGCGTATACTTACCACTCATCGAGCTAGTCAAAGCATAGCTTTAGCTTCAGGACATTTTCCTCACCTTGTCAAACACTCCCAACGCTTCCTGCTCTTCTTGCAAACTCTGTCTCTGTCTCTGTCTCGCTCGAGCAGACCATCATAACCATCATCCGCACATGGCAAAGCGACTCTGCTCCGAGCTATTCGTCAGCAGTAGGAACTCCTCATCACCCCGAGTTATGGTCGCCATTTACTTCCGTTCTGTTCTGACTCTCTCTGATACGTTTCTTTCTTTCCCCTCTTCCAACAAATTCTAGGATTGTCGTTCTACACCACGGAGGAAGGGCTGAGGCGATTGTTTTCGCCATTCGGTTCAATTAAGGAAGGTAAGCCCGGCTCGATCCCTTATCAGAGAGAGCACAACTTTGTTCGACTCACCCACCCTTGAGGTTTGGTCGACACATTTGCTGGTGTTTGCAGTCAGGTTGATTAAAGACCCGAGTACTCGAAGGCCCAAAGGTTTCGGCTTCGTTGCTTACGAGTCGGAGGTCGAAGCGGATAGGGCATTGAAGGCCCTGAACGGAAGGGTATTCTTCTTCGTCTCCTCCCCTTTCCTATGCCATTGGTCATGATTAAATTTACGGTCACCACGTGCTTGATGGTTTGTCTAGAAGTGATTTATCTCAGAAAAACTGAAGTTGGTTGAATTTTCCGGGTATAATGAACTAATGAAGTTTCCTTGTCTCCGGAATACTTGGGCACGTCGGAACATATTAGGCAGCCTTTCTTTGTCAAATGTCATGGATGAACAGTCGGAGCTTGAGCCTGGAATGATTTTGATCATGGCCAGATGAATATTTCATGACTTGGAGTCTCGGACTCCCTTGATAGCTTCGTGCCCTCAAATGGTTCATTGATATAAGGGGTGGTTGCATTGTCATCTCCATGATCATTTTTTTGTTAGAAAGCTAAAATGCCCTTATTCTATATTATGGGTTTGGATTAGTTCAGGTAGTTATGTATTTCAAATGTGTTCTCTAGTAAGACGAGTTGTCACGAGCGTTTAGACACTGGGAGCCATAACTTCTCCTTTTCCATGGAGTTTCTGATCGATAAGCGCTGCGGTACTATGAAACTCTTCTTTCCCAATACGGCAACGTTAGGCAAAATGAAATACGAACTCTGGTCAAATTCTTACTAGGTATTTAAGTCATACTGGCACTGAATTGTTTCAAGATTGAAGGAATGGGAATAAATTGCCTCCTAGATTGAGGAGGCATTCTTCTGTTATATCGAATTGTGCCACGTACACAATGTGAATCGTGTCGTGACGGCTTATTATGCCCTGCTCTCGTATCCAACATCCACCAAGTGTTCTCATAGCCATGACGCCTTATGTTGAAATTATGCAGAGTGCTCCAATTATTATGGATGCTGTAATTTAGGGTGGCTCTGTTATATATTATGGATGAAGTTGCTTTCTTCCATCTTTTACGAAATCTAATGTACTCTTATTTAGTTCTGCTTCTACTTTGATTTCTTACTCATTCTCCGTACTTTGAGACAAATGTTCCTTGCAAGTGTTTTTTCTTGAAAAGAAGCTGAAACATCGACATCCTTCTGTTGGGCAATAAAAAATTCAGTGATTCTCTCGCTTCTCCTTGTTGGGCTGGACTGAGTATGCACTTGTGAGAACTCAAGCTTAACGATTCGTGCTGATATCGTCTGCAGATTGTTGATGGAAGGCTGATATTCGTGGAATTTGCACAAGCTAGAGGGCCTGAAAAGGCTGCCGACTCTCGTGAAGATGCATCAGGATAGTATTGATTGAAGAGTATTCCTTCGGAGGCACCAAAAGGATAATGGAGTCGCAGATCCTTTTCGCATAAATCTCCAGTAAAGTTTCCTGACGTGCTAATAAGAGCAAAAAAGATTAGGATCTGATGCTGATGGTTACATGTAAAAGATTAGGATCTGATGCTGATGGTTATATCGACCTTCAATGGGACTCATTCACTGCAGTCAGGTTCTTAGGGTTTTCAAGACAAAACTTGATTACAATGTGCATTATTTCTTCGAGAATGATTTTTCTTTCCTCCTTTCAATAGAATGAAACTTCCATTACTTAAGAAACAAGAATATGCCAAAGCAATGTTGACGCACCAACAAAAACAATCAGTGAATTTTCCTATGAATCATCTGAATAGCATATTCGCATTGCGCATCAGCAGGACGTGTTCCGCGCTTGACTCAGCAACTTGTGCAGTACTCTGCCCCTATTTACTGAGAGTTTTTTTAGGCACAATGCGTAGGGTGCACCCAATACATCCTCCGTCCTTGGATTTGGTGGACATAAGTCGTTCGATGCAACTAATGTTCTCTACCATTTCGTGCAATGTAGTTTCGTTTGTGCTGGAAATTCTAAAATTTAGAGTATCTATTCCAGCCCATTTGAATTGATAGCTGAGGATTGCGGACCTAATTAGCCTTCAGTTTCCGGAGAAACTCCTATTCGCCTCTCGCAAAGGGCTAGCGTGCTGCCTGCAACGGCAATTCTTTACCCAAAAGCTTATATCAGTTTTTATGGAGGATCGAGGAACAAGTTCATCGCTGTTTCTCAGACATCATATGGATTTCCTCGATCAGATCCAGCACTCTCGCCCTGCAGCATCTTCACAACGAGAGTCTCTAAACAAGGGCAACTCCGTCTTGTCTTCCACTGCAAAATAGATATGTAACACATCTGCGTGGCGTTTAACCCCAGGGGCAAAGTTGCACACCCATTCCTCCATGAGAACATGATTATGTCTAATTTGCAATCTCTCTGGTGTTAGAACTTTTAGAATGTCATATTTCATCCAAGGAGTATGAACTCAAAAGCAATGATACCATTCATCTTACTAAACAAACTGTTCTTTGTTTGGGAATCCCTTTTTGGACCACGTCTTGATTTTGTTTCTCATTTCAAAACATGCTGATCTTCTTGTTTGCCGACAATTATGAGAGGTCTTCAAAGAGAAGATTTTCAAAGTTTTTCCTCGAAACTTGACTGATAAGTAGAAAGGTAGTTCAGTTATTCATTCGAAAACACAGACATCCTAACAAACCCTCCCAAATAACCAAAATGACATTGCTCTTGTTCATAGACATTGTTCCAAAACTACAATGTCTTGTATGGGAGTATAATTTTCCCTTTAACAAGAAGCAGGAGTTGCACCGCCAAATAATCTAGAATGCATATTAAGACCTTGCTCGCTGCCTGGGACGGTGAATACGCACAGTCACTGCATTCTTCAAATTTAGAGACATAGAAAAGATACTTTATTACCACCGCCCTCAGCGGCTGCGTTGGCTTACGCTCTGGTCCCCCCACGAAGGGACCAGAGTTCAAACCCCAGCGTAGGCATTAGGGATTCTTAAGTGTGGCGCCGTGGTGGTGGGTCCTACGCTAGCGTCGCCCCAGGTTTACTCCTCCGGCTGTCGGCCGTGTGGGGGTTCCTGGGTTATAAAAAAAAAAAAAAAAAGATACTTTGTTGAACCTATGATGAACGCTTCCTGAATGTAATGATTGAATTGATACTCGGAGATCAGATTGCTGTGCTTCCCCCTCACAAGAAGCTCCCACATTCACGTGTCCTTGCATGTATGAAGCACTTCCTTAAAATTGACCACAATGTGCTTACAAAGAAAGAAAGATGCAGTCAGACTCAGAATCTGCATCTTTCCAACTTTACTGCAATGTTTGTTTTCTGGTCCCCATTATGAATGAGGAATATATGAAACTGGAAAACATCGATGCCTCTAGTATTTACTCTATCACTTGATTGAATCAGTCATCAAATCCACGAAATAACTAGATAAATCTCCAAAGCCTTTTCCTTAAGAACCGCAGTCGATGATGGTCTTAAAAGCCTCACCACCTAATGCATATTTTACCCAGCTACAGTTGAGACCTCCAGAGTAAAACAATGCAATACTGCTCTCATTTGATAAACCTAGCAGTTTTATCATAAAGATAGGTAAATTAATTGTAGTGCACAGCGAATGAGAACCGATTCCTTGTGTTGTAGCATGGGAGATATCAGCTCCTCAAACAATAGTGCATTTCAAAGTGCTGTCACGAAATCAACATGCAATCCCAGCATCCCTATACTTTAAATCGACACAAATATCATTAATCTAGGATGAGAATATAAAGTAAAATTTCAAAGAATGTTAGTAACCTGCTAATCCTATAGACATAAGGAAGTAGCCATTTGCTAATTTGAAGTATCAGGCCCAGATTCACTGTTCATACGTTTATTGAGAAAGAAGAATGGGAGAGGAAGAGAGAGAGACAGACCTTTATTACTCGCTCGATTGAAAGAAAAAATCGATACTGGTAAATTTTACTGACACATGAGAAAATAGAAGAGGCCACCTTCAATTCCTGTACCACCATCCAATTTGCTTTCACAGGTTTCATGAAGTGTGGCCATATGGAACATTCAGTCCAGTACAAACAAAAGATCATCAGCTAAATAGCAGTCCATGGAAGTGAAAGAAACTTACCTATATCAATACTAAGATCATCATAGTCTGCCATTTCTCTTCTGCGCATAGTGTACACGAATGTCCCTTCCGTCTAATGACTGCCACGAGAGAATCTAATCAGTACCAGTTTTGTACATTGAAAATGGACTTAACACACTGACAGCTGTTTACAGTAATATAAGTAAGTCAGAAATAACTTGCCTTTCCATCCATTTCATTCAGAGCTGTGCTGGCCGCAGCTTCAGATTCGAACTGCACAAACCCATACCCTTTGGATTTTCCACTCACGTGATCACATATCACCTTAACTGCCAAAACCATCAATTTAGTTACCTCAACAAAAGTTCAAGCCACCATGAGAAGAAAACACATGGAGTTCAAATCTCTCTCCTGACATACCTTCAATTATATCACCAAATTGGCGAAAAGCATCCTTTAGAACAGGTTCGTTAGTATCATAAGAAAGTCCTGCAGCTCGAACAACACTGACTTTAAGAGAACAAACAACAACAAAGCTCAAAGACTGTCCATAGAATAGTTTGGCATGCACACACACTTAATTCATCTACCAGTAAAGGATTCCAACAACTTGGCTGAGCCTTGGCATACACATGCTTCACAGATCGTCCAGACATAACCGGCATTCGAAAGAAGAAGAATAAAGCATTTGCCGATTCGTGAACAAAAGAAGGAACATGTTCAAAAGCAATTGTTTTGAAAAGCCATACAGTTCAAAGAAGAGGCACGTGACATATCTTCAGATGTCCGGGTTCCGCGGCCTTATGCGAGCCCAACACTTGTTTAGCTCATACACGCGAAAACAGATCGAGTTCGATGTGACATTCATGAACATTGGAAGATACACAAATGTTCAAGCATAGGTATATTCAGCCCACCTTATGCCTACTAACTTGCTTCGATGTTCACGCTCAACAGAGCACATTTCACAACAAACCCAGTAACCCACAACCCGTTCTGAACTTTGAAACGTAGCGTTCTCTCTATCATCAGCAGTAAGCTCAAGCATAAACACGGCCAAATTCGTCATAGCATGGCATAGTTCTCAAATGGGACATCAACTTTCAATCGCAGTTACAAACAGAGTAAACAGAGGGAGCATAAAGATCAGGACGGAATCGATTCGAAACGGACGTGGAAGAGCAAAAATTTAAAGAAAACCCGGGCAGGGATCAAGAAAAGGATAAGAGGGTGAAACCTCCGACGAACAATTTGGTGCAAGAACCGCTAGACAATATCCCTCCGGCGAGCGGAGAGGCGCGTGAGCGACGAGCAACGCGAGCGCCTAAACCCTGCATCGTACCCTCAGAGCCTATCAAAGCGACGCCTTGAGATTTGCAGTACAACTGAAACAACTGAAACAAGTTTTGTTTTTTTTTTTACTTACCCGTTGAAGAAATTTCCGCGTTCGTTTGTTTTGCTAATTTCCGCCATTAAAGCATCTGAAATATTAAACCAATTCTCTTAAACAATCTAGTCTTATCTGTCTTTCGTGAAATAATCAAAGCCTTAATAAGAAAAAAAGATATCGTTCCATGATATTTTCGAAGATTTCATCGAACTTTTTGTTATATTTCATTAACCTCAAAACTTTCAACTATTTCAATTATTGAACGTTTCGTTAAAGTTTTACCAACCTCTCCCTCATTAATATATCGATTGTTTTTCGTTTGACATCGATTTTTTCCACAAGTTAAACAAAAGAAATTAAAATTAGAGTATGAAAAAATGAGAAAAAAAATGGATTTGTACAATCTCATTTTGGTAATGTCACAATGTTAAATTTTAGAAGAATTGAAGATGTGAGTATAGCAATAAGAATTGGCAGTAGGGCTGGTTTGCCCTCCCCTAAACATCCTAATGACATTCATTTTGCATGTGGAACTCCAATCTCCAGATTGGCAGTGGCGGAGCATGGTGCAATACAGAATGAGAAGTTTGGTGATTGGAAAGAATACCGAGACGATGATGATTCATGTGCTAAAAGAAGTTTTGGGATAAGTTAGTTGGTGCAAACTATGTTTTCTACACTCCCACTTATCTGCTGGGATTGCCAGTTGGGTTATTGGTTGTTTGTAGAGACATTATTGAGGGATTAATCTCAAACTGTCAAAGGCTACTACATGATTGTAACACATAACCCCGTTGTTTTTTTAATATCCTCCTAAAGGCACTGATTTATCAATCAAGGAAGTGGATTTCCTGGTGCAGAACAAGACAAACCTGTTATCTGAACATCAGTGTTCTGCAAATAGGAAATCTTTTTACATGCTCCTTCGTTGCATTTCTTTTGTGTCATAAAAGTACTCTTGTTCTTAACACAGGTAATCCGAGAGTCGATACCGAAACTGATAAAACTATACCGTTCTGTGTTGAATGAAATTCATCCTCAACCTCAATCTTTGAGATCAAAGAGGGCCCATCCACATAACTTTCTGAAATTGCAATAAAGTTATTCTCTTGTACATGGAGAACATAACCACGGTAAGAATGGTGGTTTGTACAGATTCTTCACAGAAACTACAGTATTTTTAATTTCCACAAGGTCATCGATAGAAACACTAAAACCTCACGACCGCACCCTCACGACCGCAACATCTCACGGTTGCTTTTAAGGATATACCATACCAAACTTTGGGATGTTGCGGCTTTAAAATATGAGTCAGTGAACCACATGGACTAGGGCATCATAGGCCAGCTACACCACATCACAACTATAGAGATGCTCAAACAATTACTAAGTAACTTCTGTCACCGCATCCTAATCTAAATCTGTGTGAAACAGATTCCTAAGCATTCCAATTTGTTGCCATGCCTTCTAGAGAACAATCATCAAGTGCAGTGGGCGTTTTACGCCCTCCGACTTCCGCAGATTCCACAACAATATCAGCTTCCCTCCACAATCTGCTTGGAGGATCAACGCTCATGCTCCCTGCATGAAGTAAAAAGATGCTGCATGACAATCCATCTTGCCAGAACCCTCTTTATAGAATAACCGAGATAAACAGTGTAGATTGTAGTAAAGCAATTTCAGCTTCCCGAGGACAAAATCACAGATATGATGACAAGATCACCTCTTGTATAGCAACCATTGTGTTTTTGCACCTATTCCATGGAAGGAACTATTAGTCCAGATACAAGCGCAACCAGTCATTCTAAAACAAAGTTCATTCATCACAGGCCTAAGACATGTAATATATTCGACCAAAAAAAAAAGACATTTAATATAATGTTTTGATATTCCACAGACATGGAAACTTCATATCCAGAAAATGCGGTACTTGCATTCATCTTTGTGAGATAAATCACTCCAAGAGGAACTATCCAACACTTGGTGCCCGCTAACAGAACATCTCTCCACTGAAAACAGACATATCATCCAATAGCATTGGAAAGGAAGAAGAGGAGAATTCTCGGCTATTCACAGTTTTAAACATCATCTGGCTGACCTTCGACTTGTACGTAGCAAGTCCCAAAAAAGGACCAATTTACGAATGATAACTAGTCAAACTTACTTAAAAAATAGCTGAATTATTTTAAATTAACAGGATCTGGACATACCTTTAGTTCCCGACCCATGTCTTGGTTCCATGCTTGGAAATCCACATATCATTCCACTACGATCATGCAAATGACATTTTAACCGATCTCGCATCATTACGAGAAAATGAATTCGAAATTGGAAAAGCTTGCTTTTCTTTATGCCCCAATCCCTCAAATTTCATAGCTGTTTCGTGCCAACTCTTTTTTGGTGCTCAGCCGCATTCCTCTGACAAATAAATATACAGCAGTGAGGACTATAATGTCTAAAATGATTGATGAGAGGTGGACATATGCTTTGAAACTCTAAATGCTACATATAAGGAAACAAATCCAGAAGAAACTCAACATCCATGCAATCTTTAAGTCTTGACCTTCACTGGTCCAAACCAGCCAGCGGAAAAAGAAAAGAAACAGGAAATGCAAAACCTCACCTGCATATTTGGACAGAGAGATGTAAAGATTTCACTGTAGCAGTGAACGCCCTCGTGTTGTGCCATTTGCTCAGTCCTGAGATTACAGGTAAGTGACTACATGTACGATCACAAGTGAAAAATAAGAGAAACATGCAGGTGATCGAGCACTCACAAATATGATGGCCCAGAGAACCACAAAATGCTGTTATATGCATAATGAATGTTTGAGGTTCATAATTGAATGTACCAGCTAAATAATTAATTCAGGCAGGGAAAGTTGGCACACATTTCACGTGGGAACGTGTACCATTAGATAAGATAGTTTTAATAACCATAGCCTAAGGATGAACACCATCCTTGAATACTAGAATTCATCTTTTTCTTGCCTGTTAGTATACAGGATTAGTAAACCCTAAAAAGAAGGAAGGGGAAAGTAGAAAAGTAGTTACTTGATCGCAAACTTGACTGGAATGCTAAAACCAAGAAAGAGCAGCGCTTACCTGGACCATTGTGGTTCTGACTCAAGTACAGTAGACTGCCGCACATGATAACTTCGCAGCCATAGCTTACAAAGGATCCCATCTTGGGTTCGTTTAACGTTGAATAGTTCAATCTACTTCATCTTATGGTAAAATGTTAAAAGAAGCTCCATGGCTGAGATTACTATACGTGACCTGATTTGGTGTCACACCCCTTCTTATCATATCATCCCGCAATTCAAAAGCTTTCTTATGGTTTCCAGTCACGCAACAACCATAAATTAAGAAATTATATGCTATTGTATCTGGCTTCAGACCCTTACTCAGCATATTTTCCCATAATTCGATTGCTTCCTGTAAATGACCCCTTTTACAATAGTTGTAAATCAAGGTTGAATACGATATACAATCTGGAAAGATGCCATTTGCAGTCATCTCAACTAGAAGTTCAGAAGCTTCTCGAATTTTAGCCAATCTGCAGAAACCACGGATCAGCATATTGTAAGTGGTGGAGTTTGCCAAAGACCCTTTAAGCATTGCTTCGTGCAGCATTGCAGCATTTTCCATATCACCTGTTATTGTCAAGTGGTCAAGAAAGCAACCATATGTTACATGGTTCGGGAAGGAATTAGTAACTAGCATTTCCTTTAGAAGGAGCTCAGCTTTATCTATGAATCCCGCCTTACATAAGCAATCTATTAGGACAGTGTATGTCACCACATTCGGGCTACACCCTTCTCCAATCATCACATCCCAAAAACCGAATGCCTCCTTCAACTTCCCTGCTTTGCCATAAGCATCAATCATGCTGGTATATATTACGCTATCAGGCCTTAAACCAAGATCGCGCATCTCCTTTAGGACACATAGTAATCTCCTTACGTCGTGCTTTTTGAGAATTCCGTATATAAGTACAGCATAACACACAAGATCCACATTTATACCCCTTTCAACCATCTCAAAAACAATTGTCATTGCCTCCTCTAATCTTCCTTCTTTGCAAAATCCATGTAAAAGTGTACCATAGCACTTCTCATTTAACCTAATATGCTGGTGGCATAGGTTATCCAAAAAGTCTTTGGCCTCGGTTACTCTACCAATCACACAAAGGCCACCGATTAAGGACCTATACGTGTATGTGTCAGGCACAAGGCCCCTTTTTTGCATTTCATTAAACAATTCAAAGGCTCTAACTATATTGCCTACCTTGCAGCACCCATCAATCATAACATTGTATGTTACCTCATTTGGGAGAATATTCTTTCCCACCATTTCATCAAATAATTTACAGGCTTCATCAACCTTATTTACACGACACAGACCAGAAATGAGTGCAGTAAAGGTGTATATATTAGGTCCTATACCCTTCCCGGTCATTTCCTGGTAGAGCCTGAATGCCTCGTGCATTTGTCCTTCTTTGCAGTATCCGTCGACCAATAGCGAGTAAGTTATTACAGTTGGTGTAAATCTCTTCTCAGTCATCTCATGAAAGATAGACTTGGCAGCAGACAATTTTCCTAGCTTGCAGTGTCCGCCTATTAAAGAATTGTAGGTATAAACAGTAGCTCTTATTCCTGCCTTGCCCATATTATCAAGAAAATGGAGAGCGGTTTCCAACTCTCCTTTCTTGCTGAAAAAATCAATAAAAATGGTGTATGTAACATCATTCGGAGATGGACCATCCTTCCTCATCTTATCAAGAAGCGACTTAGCTTGATCCAACTTGCTGATTTTGCACAGACAACTTATTAAACCATTACATACGAACAAGTTAGGCAACACTCCAAGCCTCCCCACTCTATCAACCAAATAATAAGCATCCATGATCTTACCCTTCCTCCTCAGCCCTTCGGTAAGGCCAGAAAGAGCCGCTTCAGTTGGACAAAGTCCCAACTCAAGCATTTCATTCATGTACTCCAACGCAACCTCATAATCCTGTGCTTTGCAAACCCCGAGCACTAATGTACAGTATGTTACGACGTCCGCTTGCAGTCCGCCTCTTCTGAGAGAATTCTTGATCACGACGGCATCCCCAATCCTCTGATCCTTGCAAAGCCCATTAATCAGCACATTGTAAGGTACTACATTCAACTGACACCCAGAGTGCTCCATTAAACAGATTACTTCTTTGGCTCTCATGAAATCCTTCGTCTCGCACAGGCTCCTGATTATCATCGTATACATGTAAACATCCGGCGAGACGCCTAAGCTCAGAATAAAATCGAACAACTCCACAACCAACGGAAACTGCCTGCCTTTCACAAGCCCGCTCAAAAGGGCACTCAAAGTCCTCGTTTCCGGCAGCAACTTGTGCTCCGCCGTGAGCTCGAAAACCGCACAGGCATCGAAGACCCTTCCTTTCTGCACATAGCTCTGAATCAACAGATCAAAACCCAGGCTCGAAGCGAACCCGCATTCCTCGTAACACTTCAAGAACTCCCCGAAAACCTCCCTCGGGCTCAGCTCGCGGAGCAGCAGCGTCTGCAACAGCGACGAAGCGGGCCAGAAGAGGTTGCCCTGGACGAGGGCGTGGACGAGGATGCAGAACGACGCGGTCGAGTGGACGAAGCCCCTGTGGAGACCCAGGAAATTGAAGAACCGAAGAGCCAACCGGCAGTCGTCCAAGGTTCCGACCAGCACCCTCTCGACGTGACGGGGCGCCAAGGAGCTCGCGATGAACGGGTTGTCGAGCGCGTCCCGCCAGCTCTTCTTCCCCCGGACGATGCTCGCGAGGGTGGCCACGAACCGCGAGTCCTTGTCGTCGCCGTCGCCGTCGCCGGGCCCTGCGGAGGCTCCGCTGCAAAAGGGTCTCGACCGGACCCGAAAGCAGAGGCCGAAGATGGGCTTTCGCGAGCGAGCGAGACTCTTCATTTTGGCGCACCGATGGAACGAGGAGCGTGAGCCATTGATGGGGGCGTTGCGGCGCCGGCGACGGACCTGAACGACTGCGCTCTCGGGATTCGCTCGTGTACGTGCAGGCGTAGGGAGAAAGATCGATCGATCGTCGCTTCGCCCCAAGGCCAAGGCGAAGCCGAAGCGAAGCTAAATCGTGGGCTTTGAAACTGAGCCCAATTTCTTAGTGCCGAGGTTCGTAATGGCCCAAATTTCAGAAAAAAGGCCCCCCAAAAAATAAATTTTATGGATTTCTCTTTTTTTTATTTGTCTCTCTATTTATAAAATCAAACTCGATCTATATATTTCGCTCTTATTTTTTAAGTTCTGAGATAACGATGTGTGTTTTTAAGATGTATAATCCCACGTGTCTTTCGCGTATCAAAATCGAATCTAATTCATTCGTCGTAATCAAGGAGGAACATAGAGAGTTTCCAAGTAATGCAAATCCCAAAACAGCTGCGAAACAAAACGGAACTCGGAAAGAAAACACAAGAGCACGGCTTGTTGGTATAAGCATGCCCTAATCCCAAAAGACCGTATCTATCACGGCTAGACCTGTCAAAATGGGTCATAAACCCATTTCTTAACCCATTTATTAGTAAATGGGTCATAAATGGGTTAGTTATATTTAGTAAATGGGTCATAAATGGGTAGAAGTCTTATATTAG
Source organism: Syzygium jambos (assembly GCA_031216235.1). Lineage (NCBI taxonomy): Eukaryota > Viridiplantae > Streptophyta > Magnoliopsida > Myrtales > Myrtaceae > Syzygium > Syzygium jambos. The sequence goes on along the minus strand of CM062229.1, from coordinate 24,098,885 downwards.
TGTTAAATGGGTCATAAATGGGTCGCAAATGGGTCATAAATGAGTTTACAATTGATTTAAACTCAACGCATTTCTCTCACCCTCACTCAATCTTGCATTCACTCATTCTGCACTCTCATTTCAGCTTGGGTATGAATTTTCCTATATTTAATTAAATATGGAAGTATTTTAGCAATATGGGTCTAATCGGGTATGGGTCGGGTATGGGTTGGGTCGGGTATGGATCAACAAAATTGCATTGCGCATAAATGGGTCATAAACGGGTTAATGGGTCAATTTGGGTTGGACCATTTATGACCCGACCCAAACCCAACCCGACCCACCCATTTGACAGGTCTAATCACGGCATACATAAAAAAATTTAAAAAAAATAAAAAACTAATCGGCAACCGATCGCCAGAATTGTTGGTGATGGGCATGCGTCGAGATCTTTCCCTCCGGAAACTACAGCTTGCGGCGCGCACCTAGATTCGACATCCTCACCAGCATTGCCATATAGAGAAATCGTAGAAACACGTTTCGGGCATCCTTCTGGTTGGACCAGTGATGACGTACTCGCAAAATTTTCGGTTGCAAGCAGATTTATTCACCGCGACGAGCGAAAGAAGACGCCAAACGAGACGAAAGAAAGACTCCCAAATTAATTTCTTATATTTCGCTTTCGCTGCTTATTCGAAAAGCCTTTTTTTTTTTTCATTTTTTGTTGCCGGTACACGAGTGTCCGCTTTTTTGTTAGATTATGTACAAAACAAACTACGATTTATGAATCAAGTATCAAAACAGATGTCGTGATTTGAGGAAGTACCTAAAATTAGCATCTCGTGTCCTAGGCCATGTGTATATTGAGTAAGGACTACAACAAAATATGAAAGTTGGAGGGAGATTCACGACCCACGACAAAGATATCGTAATCGCATTATGATCTTTATGCATAAAACGGTGTCGTTACTTGCTGTTTTTATCGACAATAAACATCTAATTATATACAAATCGCAATTATTCAGTAAGTAAACGTTATAAAAAAAAAATTTAATAATCGTGTGATGAGTTATATATATATCAAGTTGTGGATTCGCTTATAATTCAGGATAGTACTGATATCACCCCATATGTACACGTAGTTTAAACCTTAAATCGAATCGAAGCGTAAATTACGAATTGAGAATCAGTGACTTCCATTAACTTTGCCACCAAATTTTCCAATTACCCGATCATTTTCTATTATAGCAATACCAAAATAAAAAAAAAAGGCATGCATTAAGGCTAAAGATGCATCCGTCCATCCTCTTGGAATCATTGCGCTTGCGTATTTAAGGAGTTGAATGGTTCGAATTCATAATTTCTTGCTCTAATATCATGCGAGATTTTGCAGGACGACTGCTGACTATTATAAAAGCTTAAATCGTCGAATGACATGTTGCTTGGTTTTTGTAATAGGCTTGCACTATTTTCACCCTCTTATTGACTCCCAACACTCCAGATCACGTTGAATTGACTACATTATATCTTGCATGTCTCGCTCTTGGCTTAAGATTATTTATTACATTTTCTTCTTCTTTTTTTCAATTTTATTTAAAGACAAAACTAGGCACGTCTATTTCAAATAGCTTTTTTTTCACCCTAGCCACTTCTTCCGCGCTCATTACATTTCAATGTTTCCTTCGTATTTGTCTTCTTTTGAACTTATTATCCATTATTATAATCCGAGCATGCACTAATCATATATCGGAGTAAAGAAATGTTAGTGTTATCCGTAAATTGTTTACTTTATTCCCCTAAATTATCTTCAGCATTGTGAATTTTTCGACTTTGATTTTTTGTACAAATTTATGAGAATTTACTCAAAGATTGAATATCATGGCTGATGTTTGCATTATCCATAATTTACTCGTTCTTTATTGTATTGTTTTTTGTCGTGGAGTCACTCTGGAAGACAATATTATTTTCTACTCGAGTGTATCTATCGATGATGAAATTGCGAATCGAAAAAATAGCTATCGATCATCTCGAAATGTTCATTCTAATGCCAGAGAATCTTTTGAGTTGCGTGCAGACGTATCCTCTAACTCAAGGTTATTTTGTCTCTACAAAAAGGTCAGAGAGAGACAAATCGTCCTTCTTAGTCGTGACAGGGAAGCTAATTATCGTGATCGAAGTAATAATTCTATTGCACGTCGGAGAAGAAAGACCGAATCTTGTTCAATTAACTGTCCTTTTGAAGTGCTTCGCTATTAAAAGAATAATGGATCATGGTCACTCAAAATATCGAATGCATCACGCAATAAATAATTTAAAAAAAATTAGATTATTAGATTCACATAATAAAATGAAAGCCGAGCATTTAATTCAAAAGGATGTGTTGGCCGATTATTAGCAATAAATGACGCGGAAATAGCCGGTCCCCTAAGTTTATACTTACTTTGCTTAATCCGCCAATTTAAAATCGCGGGTGCGATGATGTCTTCCGAATTTATGTCACGTGCGTGGCACGTGAATTAAATGAGCTCCGGCTTTTGTAATCGCCTGCTCGTGTCGAATTCCATGAATCAAGAACACGATTTGTCCCCCCCGGTTAAAGAGTTTTGCTCCGTGAGGGGAAACGCACTAAATTGGAAATCGGAAACACGCTGCAGAATTCTCCCCGCCAATAAAACCAAACCGCCCCTCTTTCAAAATTCCCTCCAAAGGCCCGCCCGCGGGAGCCGCCCCCGCGCCACGTCATCGATCCGCGTCTCTCCCGCTCCAACCAATCACAACCCATCACTCCCACCTATAAAACGCAAAAGCTCGATCTTCATCCTCCTCGCCAAAGCCTCCCCCTCCTCTTCCACCTGTGAAATTTCGAAACTCGCGACCTCTCTCTCCCTCCCTCTCTCTTTCTCTGTTAGACTCAATCCCAATGGCGCCCAAGGCCGAGAAGAAGCTCGCCGAGAAGAAGCCTGCCTCCGAGAAGCCGGCGGAGGAGAAGAAGTCCGCCGCCGTCGCCGAGAAGGGCCCGGCGGAGAAGAAGCCCAAGGCCGGGAAGAAGCTCCCCAAGGAGGGCGGCGCCGGCGCCGCCGACAAGAAGAAGAAGCGGCCGAAGAAGAGCGTGGAGACGTACAAGATCTACATCTTCAAGGTGCTGAAGCAGGTCCACCCGGACATCGGGATCTCCAGCAAGGCCATGGGCATCATGAACAGCTTCATCAACGACATCTTCGAGAAGCTCGCCCAGGAGTCCTCCCGCCTCGCCAGGTACAACAAGAAGCCTACCATCACCTCCCGGGAGATCCAGACCGCCGTGCGCCTCGTGCTCCCCGGGGAGCTCGCCAAGCACGCCGTCTCCGAGGGCACCAAGGCCGTGACCAAGTTCACCAGCTCCTAGAGGGTCTGTAATGAAGTTTGGTTTCTTGCAGATAACGAGGAAATAGGCTAATTTTTGGAGCTATGTTGTCTTTTGATAAGTGACAATGGTTCTGGGGGTTTTAGTGGTAGTGGGTCACTGGCTCGTGGGATGTAAAGATGCGACTTCATTGAAGCAACGATGGTTTTACTTTTGAATGAAGTATGTGTTTTCCCAATTCTCCCTGCATTTTGATATATAGTCGTTGCTTAGTACTTTGATTGTTGGGTTCTCAAGTTTCCAAGCTTTGAATTCTCATGCGATTTAGTTCTTTATCGGTGCCCTGTCTGCTCGTGCTGGTTCATCTTCTTGCCGTGTGAACGAATGTTCTGCAGGTTCTTGGAGCTTTAAGTATATGTAATGGAATCAAGAGATATCTGTTACCAGCATGATACGACTGTTCTGAAAGTCTCTCGAGTCTTTGGGGGACCAGGGGAGGGTTGTCTAAGCTTTATCAGATTGCATGGCCAATTACTTACCAAAATCTATTGCGTTTGCGATGGTAGACATTACGATAGATCATTTGATACGACCAGATTAATGGGGTGCAGTTGAAAATTGTCGATTTCGCAGATTCTGGTTGGCTTAGCTATTAACTGGAGGGGACTGATGATAATATGATCAAAACTAGACCCCTCTTGAACATCCGGTGATGGATTGTCTGTAGGTATTTTACTCATTGACTCGGCTTCTACATGTATAATGAAATTTGTGAGAAACACTCTGGTTACCGCTCTTGCAGGGCCACTCCTTCTGAAGTAGCCTCGCGGTGATCTGTAGGATCTTTCCCTTCATTGGGCACGCGACCACAAAGATTGTGTTGATGAGTCTAATTTCCTCGAATAAAATGTGGATCAACTCAAGTGTCCCCCTTTCGGTTTGGTTAAATGTCTGCTCGATTTTTAACTGATTATCGTGTCCGGAAGTTTCCCCAAAAATTTTACACCCAAAACCGTTCCGCACGGACATAGGCAAAGTTCAAATTTGATTGTTGTCTAGTTCAAATTCCACAATCCAATGAAGCTCGAAGGAAGGGTAAAGAAGAGTTGTACTCGTTATGTAAATAATATGGTAGCATCACTTGCATCAAAAGGGTCCATAGCTCAGTGGTAGAGCATTTGACTGCAGATCAAGAGGTCACCGGTTCGAACCCGGTTGGGCCCTTTCTAATTCCTACTTTTTGGTATTTATTTTTTATTTTGGGGGTAAGTTCTCCAGCTTTTGAGTGGATCTGTCGCCGGCCCCACAACGCAAATGTCGAAAAAAACTAAAAATGGCGTCGCCCGGACTCGAACCGGAGACCTTCAGTGTGTTAGACTGACGTGATAACCGACTACACCACGACACCTCTTTGCTTGCTCTGACCTCACCTTTATCACCTCAACCCATTTGCTGCAAAGTTGAGTTCCCAGTTCACGAGTCTGCACCCTGCGTCATCCGGCTCCGTTTGAACCCACTCAAGAAACGCGGCGCGGACCCTCCAAAACAATGGCTCGGGAGCACCGATAGAACGACAAACTCATCCCAAAACACAAGAACAGAGCGTACGGAATCAGAGAGAGAACTTAAAACTGAAATTTCTATTCACCCAAATGGAGATCCCATCCGTACATAGACCCAGAAAACTAAACCCCCCACAAGCTCATTTCGTTCGAAACACGAAACGCACTACGCCTAACATCACCACGAACTACACATCTAAGAAACGCTACTAAAATACGCATCTAAGAAACACTACTAACAGACAGCCGGTTTTTCAGCCGCCGAAGCCGTACAGGGTCCTCCCCTGCCTCTTGAGCGCGTACACGACGTCCATGGCCGTCACCGTCTTCCGCCGCGCGTGCTCCGTGTAGGTCACGGCGTCGCGGATGACGTTCTCCAGGAAGATCTTCAGCACCCCGCGCGTCTCCTCGTAGATCAGCCCGCTGATCCGCTTCACCCCGCCGCGGCGGGCCAGCCGCCGGATCGCCGGCTTCGTGATCCCCTGGATGTTGTCGCGCAGGACCTTCCTGTGCCTCTTCGCGCCGCCCTTGCCCAGCCCCTTGCCTCCCTTCCCACGGCCCGACATCTTCCCTTGCCCTCGAAGCTGAGTGAACTCGAAGAAGAAGAAGAAGCAGAGAACGGAGCTTTTCCGGTGAATTGGTGACGGTGGTTGATCCACGGAACTGGGGACTTATAAGGTGTGGTTGGAGCGAGTGCGAGGACAAGCGCAGGGCAGATGCGAGGCGTCGGATCAGGGATTCATCGACGGCTGTAACAAGCGATCCGCGTGACCTCGAGGTGTTGAACCTGGACCGTTGATGGAGGAATATCCACGGTCGAGAGATGGTTTCGCTGGAAGCAGTTGTGATCCAGGCTCGGATACCGGACTTCGCGGCATGTGCTTCCTTTGGCTTTGGCGGGATATCTAAATACGGGCTGCCCGCTTTTTTAATTTTTTCGGCCTCTTGCTGGACCCGCGCCTTTGTGATTTTAAATATATTGACTTTAGTCAGTTTGAATAATATTATTTAGCAGATAATATTCTCAAACAATCCGCTACAAAAAACTTTTCTTGCAAAATCATAAATAAATGTGGACAAATTTGATGAAGATAACAAATAAAATCAAATAAGATCCAGTTGAATCACTTTGATTTAAAAGGTGAAAAGGACGTTAGAGCGATCACTTGAGCGCCACATCAATAAAAAAATAATCACTTAATTGCCTCTTGTGACAAATTCCGTCGATTTTCTTGCATGACTTTTTAAAGTTAATTTTGAATCCAAGGTGGAAATTTGTTCGTCCAATATTGCAAAGTGAACAAAAGGGCGATGCTTCATTTAAAGTTAAGGAAATCTCTATATCTTTGGAGCTAAAAGAGCAAAGCTCTATCTTCCCGATGGAGAGATAGAGCTCTGTGTCTCGAGCCCTCGTTTGCGTTCGCCATCATGATGCTTCAATGCTCGTTTGCTGTGGCTCAGGATGACAAAACCCAAAGATAGGTGAAGATGAGACTAGAGCATGCATGATAACAATTCTGTTTCCGTTCATAACTAGTTTTCTGTTCTCAGAAACAGGTTTGAAACAGAAACTTGTTTGGTGATGCAATTTTATTTTTTTATTTCTGAAATAATTTTTTGTTTCAGAACAAAAAAAAAGTAGGTTTTCTGTTTCCGGACGAAAAATGAAAATCATTTCTCAAAGAATCTGTCTTCTCTCTCAAAACATATCCTTCATAAATTTGGCCTCGGTTTGACCTAGTCAGACCAGTCCGAACCAGCTCAGTTCGATTCATTTTAGGTTAGAAAATAAAAAAAATAGAAAATTCAGAAAATCGAAAAAAATTCAAAAAATTCATAAAAATAAAAAAAATCAGAAAATCCATAAAAATTGAAAAATTCCAGAAAAATTCATAAATATTTCCAGAAAATAATAAAATTTCAGATTTCGAGAAAAAAGAAAATTTGGTGAAATTTTTCAAAAAAATCATAAAATCAAAAATTTCAAAACTTTACAGAATGGCTTAGAATACCTGTGGCCACCCACTTTGATTGAAATTTAAATTTTTTGAGGTGCCCAAATGGTATTTTTGAAGACTCCATAGTTTAGGGATTTAAAAGGGGTTTTTTTTTTGTAAGGTAAGAATTTTATATACTTTTCAAAGTGCAACTTACAAAGAAAGTAGTCGAAACACAAAAACCTCGCACTTGAGGCGACACAGCAAATGTCCCGACAGATGCAAAGGTGTATCGACTAAGACCAATGCTACAATCGTGAGAGCGCAACAGCAAGGCCATAAAAATGACCAACCGAAAAAGGACCTATAGTTTAATTACAGTGTAATCAACGGATTACTCAAAAATAGAAGGAGAGATGCCCCACTTTTGCTGAATTCTTCTGTTGCGGATATTATCCGCAATCGGCTTCATGGACAGGCCTTTGTCTCTTACAAGTTTAGCGAGGTGATTGCGTAGGGCCGGCATGAAAACTGGATGGTTCCTGAATAGGATGTGGTTTCGCTCCGACCACATAATATGGCACATAGCGCCCAAAAGGGGTCTTTACCCCTAAAAAAACCCTAAAACCCTATAAAACAATACAATCCCCTGAATGAATAAGCCTTTAAGGCTTTACTAGGATTTTGGTGTTTTGATTGATTTTCATTTTAAAGACCATTTCTGAAAAAATGGATTTCTGTTCCGAGAAATAAAAATTTGTGTTGTTATCAAAAGGGTTTATGTTCTAGAAAATAAAAATTTTATGCTGATATCAAAGGATTTCTGTTCCAGAAATAGAAATTTTTCGTCATTATCAAACAGGTTTCTTTCCTTAGAAACTCGTCCTGTTCCAAAAATAGTTTATGGAATGGAATGGTTATCATTTGCGCTCCTAATCTTTGGGCTTGGAGGAGGAAGAGGATGCCTTGTAGAGAAGATGAGGCCATAAGTGGAGGATTGAAGACAAGACCTTGCATTAAAATAGACTTTTGGAGAACATAATTAATTTGCTGAATTGATTTTTGCAATTGATTATCAATAATCAATTTAATGTAATATATATTTTAAAAACTAGAATTTTGGACATTTGAAGTATTTACTTAAATTAGATAAAGATATCCTTTTCCAAAGATTGAAAAATTTAAAAGTTTTCTGAGTAGTAAAAGAGACTCAGAACGTTTAAGGGAATTAAACCTTAATTCTTCAAGAGATAAAAGTTTAAAGTATTGGAAGCAAAGTAAAATCAATTTTTAAAATCTCAATCTAAATACAAACATCGTATTGTATTGTAAATTTCCACATAGTAAAAATGAGCTAGGAACAAGGCTATCGGTAAGAGAAAAATATTTCAAAGTATACATAATAATAAGTTATGAATTTTAAATTACATATTGTAAATTTCATTAAGAGAATATTGAATCCAAATCCCCCCAAAAATAAGTCGAGAACAACCTTTATGAAACTAGATCATCTGTCATTCCTATAGCCGAAGTTGCATCACTCTATTTCGGAAGCCACGTTGGCAGCATTTTCATCTGCGATACCATGCACGTGCCCCAAAAAAATGAGAAGACAAGTCACGTTTATATTTCGTGCATTAGATGATACTGATAGACCCATCAAATAAGTGAATCAAATCAAAAATGGATCAATTCAAATTGATCAATTTCTACGCAATGCATATATAGTAACCTATACTCGACCCAATCAATATTGTTAAAAATTTCCATATTTAACTAAACATAGGAAAACTTATTATCAAACCAAAGTGAGTACATAGAGTGAACGAGTGCAAGTTTGAGTGATGGCGAGAGAGAACCATAGATGTGAATTGGGTTTTAGTAAGTTATGAACCTATTTACCACTCATATTATTTTGAGTTTTACATTTCTAAACTCATTTACAACCTGTTTAATATAATTAACCTACATAACACATTAACTCATCAAATATGGGTTAATAAATGCGTCATAAACCCATTTTGACGTATCTAAGTACTGTCACAAAAGCTTTATCCATTTATCGCATTTTAAAGCTCGATGCCTTTAGCAAAAAAAGAAAAGGCTCGATGCCAAAAATATATTCTTAGAAAATTGGAGTTAGCAAAGGATAACGGAAGACGAACAGCCTACGTGCACAGTCAGCATTGCACGTGACAATGCGTGCCGGATCAGAAATCTCGAGAGAGAGAAAGACGAGACGAGACGAGACCAGTCTTCTGTCCGAGTCAGACAACTTTCCTCAGACGCAGACGGACAGAGATTCTGCGTCCCATCGCGAGAAACACACGAGACATCACCTTTGCCGAGCCCACCGCATAACACTCCCCACCACGCCATAAAGAAACGAAAAAAAAGCGATCTCTATCTTCTTTACTTTCAAGCCTTTTACTTTAAAGATCGATTTGCGTGCAGCCCGCTTTCTTCTGCTCATTCATTCATGGGTTATCTGAAAAATGCACCTTTTCCTTTACAGAAACGGGCTCATGCCATTTAGAAACCTGAAGAAGAAAAGGTTACACAGGGAATGCACATCGAAATCTTCACATCATCTTCAAGCTCGACACACTCAAAACGATCGACTCCACCCACAACGAAACCAGACATTTCGTGCTGGTCTTTCCTAGTAAGTAGATGTCCTGTTTATTACGAAAAACCTAGGACTAAAGCTTAAACTCCACTGCACTGGACTGAACTTGGCGTCGAGCTCTTGCGGCGTTGGCGTCAGTGGCAGAAGATGACCTTGAGCTCGCGCGGCGAGGAGCACTCGTGCATCAGCGAGGGGCTGTCGTGCGCGAACGTGAACGTGGCGGGGCACGCTCGCTTGAAGAATTCCGAGTAGCTCGACGCCCGGCACGTCTCCTTGCTGTTGTAGTGGTTCCTGCAGCACAGCTCGTCGGTGCGGAAGGCCTCGCACCCGCTCTTGCACGCCACCACGGGGCCGTGCCCCGGCGGGGACCGCATCTGCAGCTGGGGCGGGCACGTCGCCAGCAGGTCGGCCCGGCAGCCCACGACGGGGCACACGCCCTTCCCCTCGTGCGGCGTCACCGTCATGGGGACGTTGAAGCCGTCCACGAGGCTGACGCCGTAGGAGGAGAAGTCGGCGTGGCCGTGGTGGATGGTGAACTGGGCGAGGGTGGCGGGGGCGGCGCCGCCGAGGCCCCCGCACTCGAGGCGGCCGCCGCAGTCGCCGGTGGCGCAGGAGAAGCGGCCGCCGTGGGCGTGGGAGCAGTGGGTGCGGGCCCAGACGCGGCCGGACCAGAGGGCGTCGGGGGCGGGGAAGGAGCGGTGGGTGAGGGTTAGGAGGGGGAAGCCGCCGCGCTCGAGGACGGGGTGGCCGGCGTTGGGCTGGATGGCCGGCCACACCGTGAACGGGCAGTTGTTGACCAGGGTCAGAGTGAGTGCTTGGGAGAGGCAGGGGGCACGGAGGACGAGGAGGAGGAGGAGGAGGGTGGCGGCGGCGGTGGTGGTGAAGAGGAGCGAGGCAGTGGAGCGAGCCATTGTCAGAGAGAGGGAGAGAGGGAGGGGCAATGGCCAAGTGTGAGAGGAGAAGGGTGGAGGGGGAGTGAGATTTTATAGGCGCGGAAGGAGTTCTTTGGGCCTAATGGAGTGGCGGGATGACTCGTTTGCCCCCCAGCTCAGCTAGCTCTTCTTTTGGAGAGATGGACCCTACTATGAAGCCACTAAACTATTGGCTTCGTGTGGACAATGTTTGTCTCGACTCGTTCGAATAAATACTTAAAAGAGTGACAAAGGTTCGGATTGTATCGAGTTTCCATTGATATCCGACCGGACCCCAACATGATTGTCGTGTGTTTATTGTGACCCGAGCTGCATGGAACTCAGACCGAAAATACGACTTAGGTCAATACGATTCAGATCGAGTTAATTTTTTTCTGACGTGACTCACTCTCTGTACGTAACTATCCCCTCTTTCTCCTTTCTCCCTTCCTCTCTATCCTCTGCCATGCTCTAAGTTGAGACATAGCCATTGTCCCTCAACCACGATGTTACTGGCGACCCCGCAGCCCGCCTCCGAGTTTGGCAGCAAGAACCGAGCGCCTAGATATGGGCTCGCCTAGATCCTTTGTTGAGGAGGGCAGGTTTTGGTCACGCCGTGCCTAGTGGGTTCAGGTAGGTAAAGAGACACGTTTAAGGTCGTTACAAATGGGGACGGGCAATGGAAGGCATAGAGGGGCGACGACGCTGTACGAGGGGTGAAGGAGTGGCGGCCAAACAAAAGAGGGAGACCGACATTGTGATCGAGCTGCAGACCAGGAGCGGAGTCGGCCGTAGCGTTCTAGGTGATCGAGGTGCAAACGCTATTCCAACTCACTCCATTCCGGGATAGGTGGTTAACAACGAGAAAGGAGACAATTTTTTTAGTGATTCGCGTTTTCTAGGAGTGAGAGGGTGTATTCTTTAATGTGTTTCGATTTAAGTCAGGTACCTGATCCGACTCGACCCGACCCATCCAAAATTATTATGATGCAATTTTTTGATACATATTATCCAAATCATAAAGGCTGCGTTTGGTCGTCCGGACTTCTAAACAGGATAGGACCGGATAGGATAGAATAAAAAATCCTGGGATTTTTTCATATCCTATCCGCTGTTTGGTGGACTACGGATTTAAAGTCGGATAGGATAATTTTTATTTTATTTTTTGCTATTCACGGGGTTCGGAGGAGTCGGTGAAGGAAAAAAAGTCGAGAAATTTTTTTGGTGAAAGAGCACAAGGTGTGGGGATGAAGAGGATGGCGAGTGGAGCGTAGGGTTTCTGGAAAAATAGGTATTAGAAATCCTATTCGGGTCTATCCCACTCCTCCCCTCGGATTTTTTTATTCAGATTATATTAGGTCTATATCCGACCTTATTCTATCCTGAACCACCACCAAACACAGGATAGGATAAAACATATCTTATCCCGGCTTTTATCTGGTTGACCAAACACAACCAAAGAGACTTGACCCGAAAAAGATCCAAAATTTTCGAGTTAGTTCGTGTATTTTTGGCACCGCTTGATAATGAGGGAAGAACTTTGCTAGCATAATGATTTTTGGGCTACTGTGAGACTAAAAACATATTGAGTCACAATTTTTTGAAAAAATGGATCCCACATCAACCTATAATTATTTATTATTTATTTTTTTATGGTCCAGAATGTTGTGTTAATTTCATAGTACATTAAGGACTGCCACTTAATCATTTTCCATAGGGAAATTATCCAATCAGTCATAAATCTATTGTGAGGATGCCAAATTAGTCATAAACTTTTCAATAATTTAAAGATGCCCAAAGAAGAAAACAAGATATAGAAACCAAGTGTACACATCGAAACAAAGCGGCCGCGTGTCTAATTTACTCAAAGATCTAAATTTATAGGAATAGATGATGGTGCATTCAATTCAAAAGCTTTTTGAGCAATGCACATTGTGATTTTTGTTAGGGAAAAATTATCCAATTAGTTTTAAATCTATTGTGGGGATAGTAATTCAGCCATAAGCTTTTCAATTTTATACAATTTACTTCTAAAATTTTGATTGAAAATTTCAATGTAGCTCTTTCGGTCAATTTTCGTTAGAAATCGCTGACTTAGCGATATGCCACGTACTTCGATTGACGATGACTGGATCGCCATGTCAGTCATTTCTAAAGAGATATTAGTTAGAATGACTATATTGAAAATTCGCTCAAAAGTTTGAAATTAAATTGACAAAATTGAATAGTTTATGATTAAATTGACATCCGTACAATAAATTTATAATTGATCGGTAAATATTTCTCCGATTTTTGTGATCAACGTCTCATTCACATGAAAGTAAGAGTAGGCAAGCGACTGACCCGATTTTGAAAATTCAGAATCCATGGGCATTGGGGAAATGGAGGCCAGCTGGGCACATGGATCCTCCAAATTCCAGCCTACGGTCGCGATTCCCATTTGAGGAGTGGCGTGGAAACGACGACGTCTTGCGCTGCATGGATCTGCATGCATCGGTCCCGAGGTGAGGTCGACAAAACTCGTTGGCGCAATAAGATAAAGCTTCAACCCACCACGAGGTCGTGTCGGCCTCCCCGCTTTTAGAAATGTGGATTTTGTTAGAAACCGTGCTCCGACAATTTGTATAAATTTATATAAAAAAAACCATGTAATTTTAGGAATGCACGAAGGAATCGTAAATCAGACTAAACCGGTTAAGAACTGGCATTTCCGTTAGGATCGGTTCGGTTCCCAATGAGTACCCGGTCTGATTCCAGGCATGAAATTGCCCAGCCAATATATATAAAATGGGAGCATGCATCAGAAAATCACGGTATCATTTCGTATTAAATGATAAGCAAGAGATGGAATCAAATGTCCAAATGAAAGCATTCATCTTAAAATCACGGTATCATTTCGTGTTTAGATTTCTTTATTATTCTTATCTTTTCCATTGCAAAAAAAAAAAAAATACCCACATAGGAATCATGCTCACTATGATATTAATTGATGAATGCAATTTTTGTGGTGATTGGGGACTAGTTCCATGCACCCACTCGGGAACTGGATTGGACTGGCGGCCCGATTCCTGAGAGGATTAATGAAACCAACGGACAGTTTCCGATTTTAATTTTTCGAAATCGGTCCTTAGTGGGCGGTTCCTGATTCTAGGGTAGGAATTGCCCATGCAAACCATGCTCGCCCCTACAAAATTTCTAACACACTAAATGGCCTTTTGTTTTCGTGATAGGATAATATTTACTTCTATAGGTAGTTGGTATCTCATTAAATATGTTGGAATACAATCATATAGGCTTTGAAATAATGGAGGCGCGTGCTAGCTAGCGCCTCTCCAGGGAAAAGGTGAAAAGGTTACTTTTGACTTTTGATAATATAGAAGAACGACCCTAAATTAAATTAATATATAAGTTAGATTAATATAATTTAGATGAAATTTAAATTGCATCGCCAAATTAAAGACACCCGTTATAAGCGCTTCATAAGCCATGAATACCATATTTCACATTCACAACAAGCGGTGCATTCCCGTGGGAAGATCATCAGTGCGCCGGTAATTCAGAAAACTTATTGCAAGGGTGCAATCGTTCCCAAAATTTTCGATTAATGCAATTAATTCCGATAACTTATTAACTCTTTAATCCATTGCCTCTTTAGTTCCGTCCAGTTCGAGCTCAAATCTATGACCGACATCTAGGATTGATGCTGCCCGAGCGAGCCGCCGGACCATGCGAGATGACCTCAAGCTCGTGCTGTCGGTGTCGTTCACTCGGTCTCGTTGTTTCTACTGCCAGCTTGCTGGGGACATAATCCGACGCTGGTCGAACCAACATCGGGGGTTCCTCACCCACGAACAGATTCAATATCGACCCATTTCCCCCCTTTTCTCAAGTCTATTTGCTTTTAGTTTTTTTTTCTAAAATGGCTGAAAATGGCTGACGTGATTTTGAGTTCCTAAGGATTATCGTGATTTTCATTGGAAAAGTCGATTATGAAAACTGAAATGAAATATCACATGTGAATTGTAGAGAGGTCGGGGACGATTGTCGAAGACTGTGGAAGGTCATCGAGGCCACTGCCCTTAAGAGATGGCCGCGATGGTGGCGGTGGTAGCGATAACGAGTAGCGATCGCAATAACGAATTCCTCTGAGCGAGGTACTCTCCGCTAGGGGCGTGTAAAGGAACTGGAAATTGGGAACTGCCCGGAACGGGATTGAACCGAAATCAGCCGTTCCTATGGGGACCGGTCCGATTCTCGGTTTCAATTTACTAGAATCGGTGAGTATCCATCCAGTTTCCGGTTTTAGGTGTGGAACTGTCTACCCACCCACCCACCTGGACTGGACCGGTAATGTATATATTTTTAAGAAAATTTCCAACAAAAAAAAGGAAACATTTTAAGAAAAATCAAAACCCTAAAATCCTTAATCTAAAACTCAACGCCCATCAACTGAGTGTTTGTCTCGTCTCATCTCATTCTTACTTTGTTTGAGTCGTCTCTCTATCCCTTATTCATGATCTTTACTCTTAAGCTTATTGCCCATCAACTCGCTATCTCGACTCTCAACTCCCATTAATTCACCGTTGATTCGGCCGTTTATCGCCTTCCTCTCTCGATCTTAGTCACCTCCATTTATGTGAAGCTCGGGGACACACCAGAAAACCGGATTGGACCGGACTGTCGATCTGGTCCTGTTCCTAGGTGAGTCCATGGAACTAACGAATAGCTTCCGGTTTCAATTTTTCGGAACTGGTCCTAAGTAAACGGTTTTCTATTTCACGGCAGGAATCGTCCATCCAGACCATACTCACCCCTGCTCTCCACCCACCCCATTCGGATCGGGCTCAAGAACGGTAATTGCGTCGGATCGAGTCGACTTGACTCGACTAGACCCCGACCCAAGTTAACCTGCTTATAAATGGCGGTCTTGTCCGTGTTCCTAGCTCAACTTCCGACGCCGGGCCAACGAGTGATCTGGATCCGGATGCGGGTCAAGTTCCGGTGAGGAATCGAAATCACGTGCTGGGGTCAGAGTCGGGTCTGCGTGTGATGATCAGGGATGCATCGATTTCAAGTGGGCCCCACCCTTAATCATCTCATCAAACGGCCCTCAGTTTCCGGGCTAATGCCATAACTGATGATCTGGCCCACTGGGCCTCCATTACTAATAATGCGGTCAGGCTTTCTGTTTTTGCTTTTTATTTTATTTTATTTTAAATTGCATTGGAACAGTAGTATTGATTGCATTGAATATAAGATAGGATTACAATAATTTTCGCATTTGATGTGAAGTAATGTCGAAAACCGACTTGTTTTTGCATTTTTAATAGTGGATACAAGAGAAAGACAATTGCCGGATAAGTCTACGAGGAACGACAAGGGCGCCGGAAAATTTACATGGTTTGGCACGAGTATTGTTACCTGCTCCACGGAGAGAGCCGACCAGGGACAGTAAGGAAATCCGCTATTAATTCGGGGAATTACGCCAAAGAGATTCTCCATCGTGTTGATGTGTTTGGTAATTACATTATCTCTTGTTTGATAATAAATTCTAAGATACGTAGAGTTCTGCATTATTGCTCAAGAATTAGTATCATAGCCAAATGCTTGATCGGTGACTCAATCTCAATATGTACTGGTGTTTGGTGGATATCTCAAAAAAGGAAAATATTAGACGTGACAAATGGTGTCCCCCAACTTCCCGCTAAGCTTAGCTGGGCCAAGGCAATAGAGGTAAAGTCCGGAAGATAGATATTGTCGTGACGAGTACTTGCCAAACTCGACCATGCCAGTGTGGATAATCTCGAGTTAATATAAAGTTGGCGTGGAAGGATACCTAGACTAAGAGGGAGCGAGCCTGAAGCAGGTGGCTCGCAAATGAGAGAGGAATATAACACGGAATAGTTAATATATCCTAACCCAATCCTAACTTATCGACCTGAATTTTCGAATGGAGATACAACCAATAGGATATACCGCACTATTCAGACTCGGTCTTGTTCTTACCAATCTTCCCGGACCGAGATATCGTGCTTTTGCCGTGCCTCCTGACACGAACAATGCATCCTATCGTACGTTCGACTAGGAAATACAACCGTTGAAGTGTTGTGCTACATCGCTCGACTGCGGAACGGGTCCTAAACGCTCTATATATTCGCGCGGTGTCCCTTTCGTGAATGTGTTTCCACCCACATTTGCCAAATTTCATGGTGCTTTGCTGAAAATTCCACGCGCTCAAATTTTTGAGCAGGACTTTCTATCGGCGATGGTGTTACTTTCGAAATGACAACAACAATGTGATCCAGGTGCATTTGAATTGTCGTGCAAGATCGATTAGTTGAGCATGGAGTACAGTTCGGTGCGGTCGTGTTCCGTCAAACGCGGGCGCACGACCCAGCTAGATCTTCGCAGGTGACCGTTGTCGCGCTGTGTTCCTCCCCCTCCTCCGCTGGCTTTGCTTTGCGTCCCCCCCCACCACAACCCGAACAAAAAGAGATCGAAGCTTTCTTGCTTTCGCGGACGCCCGCGTGGGTGATGCAATCACCGCCGATTATTTAAAAGGCTAATCCCATTCAATTCCGAAGATTTTCTCCCAAGGACTCCCTCTCCTCTCGTCTTCTCTCTTCTCTCCTCTCTCTCCTTCTCCGTGGCCTTTAATGATGCACGAACTTTAGCGAACCCCCATGTGATTGCGAGCTGATCCCTTTTTTTCCGCCAACTGTAGATTTCCTCCACTCTTCTCCCCTCCCCCCCTCGCGCATCTTCATACAGCCCACCTTCCACACACATCCCTCCGTCGTCCATCCTATATAAACAGGCAATTCTCCTTTCGCCTCTTTCGTTTTTTTCAAGCAAAATTTGAGGTCCGTCCGTGCGTTCCTGTCTGGTTTTGAGCTCGGAGGGGGAAGGCGGCGTAGTGATGCTTCGTCTCCGTCTCGACCCATCTCTGGCTTGAAACGGTTGAGAATTTGGGCTGGTGGGTAAGTGTTTTTTTCTCCTGCAGCAGCCCCGTTTTTCCACTCTGAGGCTTGCAAGATACCCCCCGAGTTTGGATCTCGTCAGCCGTGAGCGAGAACTTGCCAAGCTCTGGCTAATTCCGGGAGGTTGCTTCGCGCTTTGTGGCTTTCCAAGAGAAGATAGCAGGTGGGGTCTTTTCTGTTTTCTCTTTCGGGGAAGTCTCGACTCCGTGGTTGAATTCTGGGGGCAAGTTTTGGAGTTGATTGTTTGCTTCTGCTCAAAGCGAAGTTTTTACCGTTTGGGTGTTCTCAGTACTCGCTAGGAAGGTCATAATTGGAGTTGACAAGTTTGAATTATCTGAGCAAACTTTTCAGTTGCCTGGGAATGTGAAATTGGAGTGAGAAAGATGGCAACTTTCAATCATCTGGGGCTTGCGCTGAGCATAATCTTCGGTTGCCTCTTCTTGGCTTTTGTAGCGGAAGTGTACTATGTGCTGTGGTGGAAGAGAAGAAGAATAGCCTCGAGTAGTATTGCAGACGTCCCAGAAGAAGAAGACTACACCAAATACGCAAAAGAATTGCTCCAGCTCATCTGCTGGAAAAGGCCCTCTTCGTTTCAGCACTCCGCCAACGCCAAAAACAGCAGCGCAAATCCAGCCAATGGGAAAGATTTAGGTGCGAATGGGCACGAAATGTCAGACCTAGAAGTTGGAAACAGCAAGGACTTGCTGTCGAAGAGCCTTGGGGATCAAGAGAGTGTGGACTCGGAGCTCATGAGGCTCCACAACCTCCATGGCCCGCCGAGGTTCCTCTTCACAATCAAGGAAGAGACTCGGGAGGACTTGGAGTCTGAGGATGGGAGGTCAAGGGGTGATAAGAGCAGGAAAGGCTCAAGGACCAAGAGCTTGAGTGACATAATCTTGGCCCTCGACCAGACCCAGTTCCTCACTCCTCTGGCCTCACCTGCAATCAAGTCATCATCAGCCCTCAACCCCCTTGAGAGTTACAGCAGCAATGGGTTCAACAACCCCCTGTTCGAGTCCTTGGCGGAGGCTGAGTGGGCTCGGCCTCAGGAGTCGCCGCCGCCCAAGTTCAAGTTCCTCAGGGATGCAGAGGAGAAACTGTGCAGGAGGCTCAGAGAGGAGGCTGCTAGAAGAGCAGGGGGTCAAGAATGTGGCTTTGCAAAGCCCTGCGGTGGTGATGGAGACAACAAAGAAGGGCCTCTTGTGAGGATCATCGTGGGCAAGAATGGAGAGAAAAGGGAGGTTCTTTGGAATGCGATGCCGCATTTTCCTTCAAGCACTTCCCAGGTACTCCCGCTGGCATCTTCTCCAACAGCAATCAGACCCCTAGACAAGAACTCCATTGTTCATTGATCTCCATGAACTCTGCCTTAATGGCTGCTTGTTCATTCTTTCTTTTAAAATCTTTTTTTTCTTGGGATGTGATTGCTTATCGTGTCGATTCTATTTTAATCCAAAAGGGCACTTTATTCCATCCGAGCTAGCTGTTTCTGTTATGTGGGGATTTGGGTGAAAGGCCTGATAAGTGATAAGTAGTGTCTGGGACATTCTTGGTCGTTATGAGTCATGAAGCGCACCAGAAGATGCATGAGAGTTTGCCCTGAGCATTTAATGCGAGCTCATTGAAATTGGGATAAATCATGGTAAGGTCACGTCAAGCTCAAGTGGCGTGGCGACCCCCCCAGCCGAATTTTTCAGCATCTAAATCATTCAAATGTCCAGGAGCCTTTGGACACAAAACAGGCAAACATTGAACAAGGGAAAAAAGGAAAAAAGAAAGCGAAAGAGAAAGAGAAAGGAAGACGAGCTTGTATGCGCTGCCGCTGGAGCCTTCTCAGCAACTTACAAGATCACTTAGCTTTCTCTAGTTTTTTTGCCAAGTGGGTGTGTGAAAATGCTCAGTCGGAAAAGAAAAGATTCTCCTTTTGGCTGGCTTCAATCTGATACCAGAAGAAAAAACACTGTAAAATCCTTTTACTTTAAGAGCGTTCGAATCACTTTTCTTCTACTTTCTCGATTCATTCTCTCCCTCGCTTTCTCAAAGGATCTGATTCTTGGGTACATATGCTTAAAGCGAAGGAACAAAACGTGGTGCCGTGAGCAGCTTTAGTCGTGCGGACGAAGTCTTTTTATCTTGTTCGTCTTCTCTGTCTTTTTTTCTCTGTTCCCCCCCCCTTTCTTTTCCCTGGTCACAAGACAAGTCGTTATCTCCATCTTCATGGAGGTGGAGGACGGTGTGGGGCTGCACCAGGCAGACCCCGGAGAAAGAAAAAAAAGAAACGGTTGGCTCATCGTCATCATCATTATCGTCTGCAATTTTTTTTTTCCCCCTTTTATTTTCGCTCGGCTCGCATGCATGTCGTGGGGAGCATATAAGCATACGAATAAGAAAAAGACGTTGATGGTTCCATAACACCTACGTCGTGCCAAAAACAAAAGATGAGATTTGGGGGGGGGAAGGTCTTCTCGAGTCACGCGTCGAAACGCATTATGGTGTCCAGCTAGCTGTTGTCCTCTTGGTCTTTTAGATTGATCCGCCCCCCGTTTTAAAAAGGTGGAAAAAGCAGAGAAATTCCAACTCCCACGCCACCGCAAAGTCATCCCTTTGTGCTTAAGTCAATCGAGGGTAAAGACTTTTGCCGTTTGCTCGGCACGAATCAGGACTCGATACACCAGAGAGACCGAGACAGAGACAGAGGGAGATGGTAGCGGCGGTCTTTGCCCAGCTCATTCTAGAAAAGGCAACCCCGAAGAAACCGAACTCTTCTCAAAAGAAGGAGGCGGGAGTGCGATGACTCGAATTCGAGCCTCGGGGGGACGAAGGGATTAGCCCTGGCCGTCTCGTTCGAGCAAACCCTTTGTAACGGCTCGAGCGATCGGCTCGTCCGACGAATGAATCGCACGAGAGAAGTCGCCGGAAGAAAAATGGGGGGATCGCGCGAACAAAGGCTTGACGGGACGAAATGTCGAGCGGCACATAGAACGGGGGAGACCGGTTTTTTTTCATGGAATTCGAAAGCAAAGGGGTTGGTGGGGAGAGGTCGATTTCAAAGGAACAAGTCTCGTTCGGAGAAAAGAATCGGACAGGCCTCGGGAGAAAAAACGAAGGGACGGAGTCCCATCGGCATTTACCTAAACAACAAGAAAACGTCGTCGCTTTGTTCACGCGATCGGGCCGAAAGCTTTTCGCCCCGCCCTCCCTCTCCCTGCTCTCGAGTTTTATCAATTCCCTTTGCAAAACCCCCCACCTTTTTCTTTTCTTTTCTTCTTTGCTTTTGCCAAGATGAACACAATCTTTTAGAAAAGAGAGAGAAAAAAAAAGAGATTTTGAAGCAGCGAAAGACAACACCGCCACCAGCGCCCATTAAGAAAAGATGGTGCCTTTCCAAAGCATAGAAAAAGCCCGAGAGATTGATTAATGATAAGTGCAAGCGAGTGGGTGGAAAGAAAAATGTCATCCCTTTTTTTTTTTCTATCGATTCTAGATTTTTCCTTATGACATTGAAAATCCCAAACTCGTATTTGTACGACGCATTTATCCTCCGTCAAAGTTCATAACAGTTAAAAATCTAGTTACACGGAAGTCAGAAAGCAAACAGTGTTGACATGGCGTCAATGTATCTTGAGTGAAATAAAAACGACATTTTAACTGAAAAATCATTGATTGAATCTTGACGGGGAGTAAATGTATCACGTGGGTGCGAGTTTGAGGGTTTTGATGTCACAGGAAAAAGTTTGAAATAAATGTATCACGCTTGAATAATTTGGAATTTTTGACGTCGTAAAAAGAAGTTCAACGTAAATGTACCACGGTTGGGCGTAGTTTGGAGGTTTTCCGGTGGCTTTTCGCCTCTACGGAAATGTTGAACCACGTGGCATCTTGTGGACCACCCGAAACGCCAATCGCGGAATCATTTCGTGCTCGTGTCGTCCATCCGAAGCTTTCGATCCGCGCCTTCGTATCGTCTCGCTGGTTTTCGGTTCTCATTAAAGAAAAAGATAAGGGCGCGAAAAAAAAAAAAAAAAAACCAAAACCCCCCCGCCCCCATTGATCATGAATGGACGTACGACACGACGACATGCTACCAACTGTATTTTTAGAAAGGGGGGGGGGGGGGCGATAAAGCGATCTTTCGAAATCGAACTCTTTGGTTTTTTCGCCTTATTTTTCTTGTACGGACATCATTTGAATATGGGTCGAAGGAGTAGATACTCCGGGAGACGTAAGACGACGTTATTAATAGCGAGGGACACGACGCCAGAGCAGACATGTCTCCATGTGAGGGTGCGGCCCCATCGACATTTAAAACTCGAAAATGGCCGACCCCATCATCATCATCAATTCCATTTATTTTCGGATCCGCCACCCACCCTTCTCTCTTGTTTTTTGGGGGCCTCTCCTCCGTTCGGAATTTCGGGAGCGCAATGAATGTGTTCACTGATGGGGCGTGCACCATACTTTTCCCGTTGATAAGGAGACATTCGTGATCAGTAGGATGATCCCAAGAAGCGCCGCCAGATCCCGTTGGCCATGCTTCTGGTGGCGCCGCCTGGTTGTATCGGCGGAAATTCTCGAAGAGGCGGTCTCTAGAAATTCTCGAAGTCGAAAGACTTATTAGATAATATAGAAGACAGAAAGACGGAGCCGACTGAATCCCGCCCTGGCGGAGGTCATAGGATCAGCGCTCTTGAGCTGCCAAATGACTTTTATAGTTTGGGTCCGTGTATTATTTGTAATTTGAGCTTGGGCCCATAAATATTATCTTTAACATGAATATTTGGGGATAAGGATACCAGGAGCGCCGTAACTTTTGTGCGGCGCTCACTTGAGTGTCATAACTTTTTTTTGGCTCATTTAAGTGCTACTTCCGACAAAAAGTGATCACTTAAGTGCTATCGGCCATTTGGTAGTCGGAAAATCTGACGTGGCTTCACCGGAGCTGACATGGACAATAATTTCATATATTTTTTAAATTTTTTTATTTTTGAAATTATTTTTCCTTTTTTTTTGCAAATTTTTTTCAATGTTGGCGAGGGTCACCGGTGACCCTAACCGGCTGCGAAGGCCTCGGCTAGATTGGGTGAGCGCCGCCTTGCCCTTAGCGGCGAAGGCCGTCGCCAGATCTGGCGAGAGCCTTCGTTGACTCACCCACGACCGGTGAGGCCGCGATGGCCTCGCCAAGGGCCTTCGCGACCAAGGGTAAGGCGCCCGTCGCCCAATCGGGGCGAGGCCTTTGTAGTCGATGAGGGTCGCCAGAGACCCTCGCTGGCATTGAAAAAAAAAAGGAAAATAAAAATAAAAAAGAAAAAGAAATTTTTTTAAAAATTCAAAAAAAATAAAATAAAAAACATTTAAAAAATTCACATCGGATGGAAAATTAATAAAAAAAATCCACGTAGGATGGTTTGCCGGAAATGATACTCAAATGTTCTATTTTCGTCGAAAGTGGCATTCAAGCGATCTTTTTTTGCCGGAAGTGATACTTAAGTGAGCGAAAAAAAAGTTATGACACTCAAGTGAGCGCCGTACGAAAGTTATGGCGC
This sequence comes from Syzygium jambos, assembly GCA_031216235.1. Classification (NCBI taxonomy): domain Eukaryota; kingdom Viridiplantae; phylum Streptophyta; class Magnoliopsida; order Myrtales; family Myrtaceae; genus Syzygium; species Syzygium jambos. Next base: position 24,076,001 of record CM062229.1, on the reverse strand, counting down.
TCTTAGTGTCCTTATCCCTCAATATTTGCTACCCAGATATGATCTCTTTTTTTATAATCGAGAGTTGAAAGTAGATAGGTGTGAGATGCTAATTATAATAGAATCTTCTGTTGGATATAACCCTAATTTAAGAATGAGCCGGATAAAATCTTATATTTCGCTGTGTTTGTGCGCCTAATCCTAACATTCACCCCGTTCTTCCTCCTCTCCAGGCTGCTTTCGGTATTCCGAACAGATCGCATAGGCTCATTCCGTAAATGGCAATGGCGATGCGCTTTCTGAAATTCCGAGCGTCGCTTGCGCCGGAGGCCATCGCGTTCCTTCCGTCGCTCCTTTGGCCACGGGCGACGACGTTTGTATTGCGGCCGAAAATCTTCTTCAAGTAAAAAAGCAAAGCCGGAAAAAGCGTGGCCCGCGCTGCAAAAGGTAGCTTGCAAGGAAGCTCACCAAATTTCGGCTACTTCACGAAATCGAGGGGGGTCGAAATTTCGTGGGTCTGTCCTCCCCTGATTGATCAGCAGATGCCTTTGCTACCAGTCTTTGCAAAAGACCATTTCTTTTCGCACGTAGACAGAAGAGAAAGAAGTGGGTTCGAGCTGTCCTAGGCAATTGCATGTGATGGCGTTAATAAAAACATGTGGACCATTCCCACCCCCTCGTGCAGTGCGGGAAGCCTTCCCCCACCCCTTCCCTTTCTATTTTGCGGCAATCAATGCGGCTTTTGATTTTCTGATTTTTCGGATTATTTATTTATCGCGCTAGTCGATTCGGCCCGACACCTCTCTCGGCGGAAGGCGATCGGGATTCCGAGTTCAAATCTAGCGAGAGACGATATGGGTCGCATTTAGCAAGGATAAAGTGATGAGAAATAAATGCACTGTAGTAACTTGACCGGTTGAGTTCGGATGTTGGAGCACCGAATGAATTCGCCTCCAACTAGCTTTGAGTTTCACAGAATTTCCAAAATACAACTCGGTCTCATCCCACTACTAATAGATGTGAAATCCGCACGTCGACACAGTTCAATTAAAAAAAAACCTAATTGGCTCGAGTCGAATTTTAAGATTGATCGATCGATTATGCCGGTTTGCGCTGTGAGAAACATCAATATCCTTAGTTCTATTTTCTAATTTTGACATAAGGAACTTGTCTAGCCAAGTTGATTTTTTAAAATATAAATTGAATCTCTTTGCCCGAGCGTCACTGAATTAGTTTAGTTTACTAAATAACCTAAAATGTAAAGGGAAAATGAACCTGAACTTGAGGTTTATTTCCATTATATGCTGATCACAACTGGTTGAGTGAATTTCTTAATTCAAAAATCAACAACAAATCTATATTTGCAAAAAGAAAAAAAAGGAGAGAAATGGCCGAAATTCGGGCTTGGCACGACCCAAATCGATCCGGTCCGGGCTTGTCATTCGGGCCCATAAGCCCCAGGCCCAGTATGCTTTATTGGGGCCTAAATCCTGAAAAGCCCGGCCCATATTCCGCCCTTCCGTCTGTTCCCCTCTCAGGATCCAATGGGCCAGGACACCCGGGCCGACTCGGGCTGGGCCTGAACGTTCGAGAGGCGGTCGGACCGGAAACACCACGGCTCGACCCGTACTCGCCGATTTTCTCAGACAGACCTGCAGAAGCCTCGGCCTCTCGAAACCTCAGAACGGCGACCCTGCTACGTCGGCGCAAAGCTGGTTCCGATCCGGCGCAGGTATGCTCCGTTGATTCCAGCCGCTAAATCTTGTTCCTTTTGTGGCGATTAAGCAGGGGTTTCTGAGCGCAAGAATGAACTCTGTTTGAGTTTAAGTTCTGCTGGGAAGCGCGCTTCTTGATTTTCTTTCGAATCTGAAGTCCCTCGGGGATACGATGAAATTGGGGTCGTGCCCGCTCGATCTTTGGCGGCGTTCTCGCTGTGTTGCGAAAGTAAAGATTTTGCTGAATTTTGCTGGGTCCCTTTTGAAAAGCTGTCCTGTTGGAATCGTGGGTGGGGGATTCTTGTTCATACCCGTGTTTTTCAGCCAAGTGAAATGCAGATTAACTTGATGGCATGATCTTTCTTGATAATCGATTTTGCCATGCTTTCTCTGTTGGATGTTGCACCCTTGAATTTCATTTGTGAGAGTAGCTCACACGGTGCCGATACTGAGCAATTTTACCGGGAAACCCGATAAACCTCTTGTCGAGTCGGGCTACTCTTTGTTTGAACGAAGGAAGTGTTGCAAGTTTTATTCAAAGTGGGATGTTTTATGGAAGGAAGAAAAACGCTATTAGCAGATTAGCATCTGGAAATTAAAGTGGAGTGCGTATATATGTAAATTCAAGTGCCTCAAGTGCTATTGTGTATGTACAGGTTAAGGGTACTTTAATCTAAACCTCAATGATATTGGAAATTGTTTAGCAAGTCATAGATCACATGGATTTGTTTGATACAATGCTGCATAAGCAAACCGAATCATGTAATACTTTTTTGAACTGTTAATTCATCTGAAAGAATTTTACTGTCTACCGCTTGGTAGGGTCTTGTTCGCAATACTAGAGTAGATCTGAGTGAGACCTTTAGCTTCTCTAAGCAGTTCCATTAATGCTGACTTTAGTTAAGGTTTAAGGAGTTTGATATTTAGAAAATGTTTACATGTGTTCTGCTTCGCTTTGTACACCCCTTGAACAGGAATTGATTTATCCTGATGTTTGAGTGTTTCTCCAGTGAAGTTATTTCTTATCAATGGCTCAGTGTAGAGTTGAAATATTTGCTGAGTGTGGAGGTGAAGTGGAGATCATGTATAATGAAAAGTCAATGCTCAATGATGCGTTATGTTTTTATCTTAAATTGTCTGCCAACATGTTGTTTATGAAAGTATGAGCATCACGCCAAAGTTGTAGAGAATGGAATGTGGTACTGTTGTTAATAAAATGTTGGTGCGGACGTTCTTGGTGCTTTGATTTGGTTTTCCAATCGAATGGAGAGTTGGATGTTAGGGCCTTAGCTAGCTTTTTCCCATTTTTAGGATATTCAGATAGAACTTTCTTCCCCTTCAAAAGGAGTGTGATGGATTCCGTGGACATGTTCTTTTTGGGTTTGGTTTGCTGTTTTGGTGGTTGTACTTTTCTGGATGACACCAATATCCACTTAAATTACTCTGTTCAATATGGATTATCTATGTTCTTTTAGCAAAATTGTGGTCATTAGGCGTCATAATCAAGTACTAGCCTTTTTGGTTGGTTCCTAAATCAATGCCATATACCGGTTGTCCTCTCTCTCTCTCTCTCTCTCTCTCTCTCTCTCTCTCTCTCTCTCTCTCTCGGTCTGCAGTGCTGTGATTCTTGCTTCATACGAGTAGTGTGGATTGTTTGAATATATTAGGAAGGCTTAGGCAGTTGCTCATAGTTTGTCTGCCTGAAAGTGTTTCTTGAACCGTTGTGATGGAAATTGCTACAGGAGATCTGGTTCAGTGTTTCCTGCTGTTTAATCTTACTATATTTGAAGGTCTTTTATCTCTGGTTTGTCTGATAATGACTGTTGGGATGTGTGCAGTGATATTCAAAGTACAATGGGCCGAAAAGCAGGAGCACTGTACATCAACCCCAAAAAGTTTGGTTCGCTTCAAAAGCCATGCATGAAGGAAATGATATCATTTCTCAATTGCTTGGCACTAAGCCAGAACAATGATGAGAAATGCGTCCGGCCAAAGGAACTTTTGAGTGCTTGCATGGATGCTCAGGTTTGTTTTGCTTTTTCTTTGCGTATCTATTCTTATCATCTCTCTCTCTCTCTCTCTCTCTCTCTCGTGCATGATTGTGAGCCCAATGCCTGTATGTAAACAATTTTTAAGCAGAGCCACCTTTTATTTTTGGCTCTTGTTTTATTCAGAGTGGAAAAAACAGAACGGCTTGGGGAAGTATTAATTATCACCTGCAGAGGCTTAACAGGGGAAGGAAGTAGTTCAGCTGCGTAGAGCAGCTGGTTGAAATTGATAAGAGTTTCCGATTGAAGAGGCCGAGTAGAAGATGATATTCAGTGCCGAGTCTGAACATTTGAGCAAGTCCTTGTCTGTTCCCGCATTTGAAAATTTTTTAAAACTTGGTTCTTTTCACTTGGTTTAAGTTTCTATTTTAGGAAAGAAATAATTTAACCGGAGTGCTTCATTATGAGAGCTGAATTTACACCCGAGTGTTTCGGGATCTTTTGCCTTTTGGAATGCAAGTTCTACTCACGTAGCAGTTCATCGATCTATCTGGCAATCTTGAAGCATTGCCTCAAGACCTGTAGTAGAATTTGATTTTAAATAATGACTGTAGAGAGTTTCGTCACAGCAGGAGTGTATATTCTTGAACTCGCTTCTTCATTTTCGTGGGGATGTGATATCTACCACGACTCTGGTCCCACCATGTCAATCAGAGACGGTTTTAAGTTGGTTGAGGATTCAACCAAATTGCGAACGATGGATGTTGAATAACTGGTTGTAACTTATATATAGGTAGTATGCCATTGGAACAGAAACTTTTGCTGTCAACACAACATGGGAAAAATTTGCGAGTCGAATAGTTTGTTATGTGAACAGACATCTCTTCCATTAAAAAAGGGTTAATACCACGAAAAACCCTAAACTGGTACACTTGTGACACATTTACCCCAAACTATTTTTTTGACCATAAAAACCCCAAACTGGTACACCCGTGACAATTTTACCCTGAACATACCACAAAAAACCCCAAACTGGTATACCCGTGACAATTTTACCCTGAACATACCACAAAAAACCCCAAACTGGTACACATGTGACAATTTTACCCCGAACTAATTTTTAATATTGTTTTTTTTATTGTTTTGAATTTTTTCTTTTTTCTTTTCTTTTCTTTTCTTTTCTTTTTTTTTTCATTTTCAAACTTTGGCCGGTCGCCGATCCGGCGACCGGCCAGAGGCTGAAGCCGGCAAGGGCCGTCCTCGCCTGCCCAGGGCAAGGGCGACCCTCGCCCGACTCAGGCGAGGGCGGCCCTCGCCTGCGTCGGGCGAGGGCCGCCCTCCCCCGACGCGAGCGAGGGTCGCCCTCGCTGGCTCACCCTCGCCCAACGCGGGCGAGGGTCACCCTCGCCGGCTCACCCTCACTCGAGCCGGTGAGGGTCGCCCTTGCCGACGCCGGCAAGGGCGGCCCTCGCCGGCTTCCGCCTCTAGCCGGTCGCCGGACCGGCGATTGGCCAAAGTTTGAAAATGAAAAAAGAAAAGAAAAGAAAAGAAAAGAAAAGAATAAAAATAAATAAAAATTCGAAAAAAATAAAAATAAAAATATTAAAATTTTAATTCAGGGTAAAATTGTCACATGTGTACCAGTTTGGGGTTTTTTGTGGTAAGTTCAGGGTAAAATTGTCACAGGTGTACCAGTTTGGGGTTTTTGGTGGTCAAAAAAATAGTTCAGGGTAAAATTGTCACGGGTGTACCAGTTTGGGGTTTTTTATGGTCAAAAAAATAGTTTGGGGTAAATGTGTCACAAGTGTACCAGTTTAGGGTTTTTCGTGGTATTAACCCATTAAAAAACTTATGACGATGATGGTACATTTAGCTCGTATACATTGTAAACTGATGTCAGAAATAACTTAGCCCCTCCTCGATCTCCCTCCGCGCCACCACCTTTTGCCGCATTTCTTCTGACAAACAGTAAGAATGATGCAGTCCTTGCCACGGGCTGACAAAAGAATTTTAACTTGCATGGTCAGGTGATTTTCCCACCTGCGACGAAAAATGAAAGCTGGCTTTCCAAAATGTTTCCCAAAAAGAGAGAAAGAGCGAAAAATCATATAAACAGTTAGCTATCTCTTTGGGAGTGAGGCTGTGTATGGTGAATCTGAGCATCGGCTTCTTCAGCTTGCGCCTGAGCCTGCTTCTGCTGCTCGACATACCGGCTTATTCGCTCAAGTAATTGTGCTGCCTTTCTCTTCCCTCTATCTGTCCCGTTTTGCGCCAAGTCCACGAGTGAACCCATCACTCCAAGTTCTTGTGCCTTTACTAGGTGCCTTTGATCTGCGGAGCAGAGATGCGCCAAAATTGCAGCTGCATTCTCTCTGTTTCGTGGAGAACCACGGCCGATAAACTCGACAAGAACAGGCACTGCCTCGGCAGCTCCCATGGCTGCCTTTCCTTCAGAGTGACTAGCAAGTATCGCTAATATGGCCAAGGCCTCATCCACCATAGTACCCACAGGTTCGGTGAGCAGTCGCATTAGTGTGGGCACGATACTGGCCCTCACAGCCTTACCCTTGTTGCCTTGGTATATACACAAATTGAAAAGTGCTGTTGCAGCATCTTTCTTCCCCCTTTGGGTACCTTCACTTAAAAGCGCTACTAGCGGTGGTATTGCGCCCGAAGCACCAATGGTGACTTTATATTCATCCACGACTGAAAGGCTGAAAAGGGTGGCTGCCGCATTTTCCCGCGCTTCCATGCTTCCCTTCTTCAGAACGTGAACTATACCGGGAACTGCTCCCGAAGAGACGATGGTCCCCTTATTGCTTTCGCATATGGATAAGTTTAGAAGAGCTGTTACGGCATGCTCCTGCGTACGAGAGTCAGGTGTTAAGAGGAGTCTTACTAGGAGAGGAATTGCGCCGGCTTCAGCAATGGCGACACGATTATCTGCATTGCGCTTCGCAAGAAGGCGGATCTCACCAGCGGCAGAGTGCTGCTCTTCGGGGATGTCAGAGATTAGTTTACGGAGAAGAACTTCAATCTTTGCACAATCAGCAGGGGAGAAGGCAGAAGTAGCTTTATTAGCGCGAGAGCTCGCAGGACGTTTAGGTGGTTCGATGCCATTTGCTTCACACCACTGAGCTATGAGGCTGCGCAAGACGTAGTTCGGTGTGAGGGAGGTACTGGCGAGGGTTTGTTGTGTCTTTGGACATGTTCCATGCCCTTCTTCCAGCCATTTCTCAATGCAAGAGCGTTCATAGGTCTGCACTGGCAAAATGAGGATCATTCTATATACAGTGTAACATGTAACAGGCATATGGATATGCTAATGTAGAAATACAGATGGGGATTAAGTCAAATGACTCTTATTAGTAGAGAGAGAGAGAGAGAAAGAGAGAAAAGAGATACGTGCGTCGCCCTGCTAAAAGAATTGGATGTATCTTCAATTTTGAATTGCTTTAGAGACGAAAAAAGATAATGAGTTTTGTTCTGGTATATCTCAAAATATTTCAGGCTGCTCTAAGCAACTGCAATGAAATGACAAAAGTAAGCAAGAGTTTCTAATATGCTCTTCCAATGGCGGGACCTCAGACAGAACACAAAATTGCGAATGTGATACACCAACTCGAATGCTTGTTATTTATGGTCACTTGAACAGGATGAAAGACGGTTAGACAGGCAATTGAGATTCTAAATCCTAATTTTGTGCTCCACAATCATGCAAGCAAATTTCAGGGCATCATAGAGAGAAAAGATTGTGCATTCTTTTACCTGTCCTGTCGAAACAATGACAGGATCCTTCATCAACTCTAATGATATTGGACAGCGGAAATCATCCGGTATAATGGGGGCTTTGTGGTTTCCATCAGCAGATGCTTCTCCAGCTGAACGCAGGGGTGAACCTACTACTTTTGCAGAAGCATCCATTTCAGGGTTCTCTGTCTGAACAAAATCTTTAATTTTCTTCAACAGCATGGACATCTTCTCAATGCTCTTCCCTGGATCTTCGCCACTAGCAGAAACCATCTCAAATAGAGCAAGCGATTCCTGAGTAAGGTCAGTTATTTCCATCAATTGCAACTTCGCAATCAATCTCCTTAGGACACTTGGATCTGCAGCTGTGTCATTGCCCTCATAAAGAGACAATAGATCTTGATAGAGTTCCATGTCCGGTGGATCAGTCCGTCCTTTGGCTCTTCTGAACTGTGCAAGAACAAGCTCAACCTGGACAAAGAAATCAAATTGAATATAAGCACATTAAGAGAACTGAGCTTCACTGAAGCATTTAAAAGCTGAATATCAGTAGAGATGATTGTTGGTTTGAATGGTTGGCAATATCTGACGAGCTCTATAAGGTGCATATTTGTGACATTGAGCATCATAATAAGGCCAGACAGCGTAAAAGCGAACTCAGGGATATACGAACTGTTGAAGCTCGAGAAATCACTGATGATAGATGAAAGGAAGAAAAGTCTAAATTGCACTTCTAGTTAACGATGTCCCGCACCACTGGCAACTGAAACTTGCGTAAATGGAAAACAACCTGCTCCTGAACTTCGTCAGATATATCGAGTTCTTCATACGAAATTGCACTTAGAGCTCGTTCTATATGCGCTGTCACCTCGTCAAACTTGCTCATGAGTTGCTCCCTTTCTAGGACCTGTAAAGTACGAAAGATCGAAGCTAAATAACGGCAAGAACCCAATGAGCAGAGCTTAGTAGTGCCATAATGAAAGACTAAGAGCTCGTGACAGTCATAGATTACTGTAAATAGGAATTGATTATGCTATAACCGCATCACAGATTCGAGAACAAAGCGGCAGCAAAGAAATCACAAAGTACACTTTGTCTACAGATTGATATTAAATGGATCGAGGGTCGGGAGCACAATAGTCCAACTCGAGCTTGCAGACTTAAGTTTATTGACAGATCATAAACTTCATCAGATGGGGTAGAGGTGGAGTGTGTTGACCAAAGCAGTTGACTCGATTTCCCATATGTATATCTCCCTTTCCTATTTCAGAAATCTTTCCAACTCAAAAAACTTGAAGATAGATGCTGATTCGAACAAAGCAATCCAGTCTCTTTCAGTTTGAAAACAATCAGCAACCCTTTATTCCGCGACATATATTTTACCAGAAATGAATGCTCAGAAACTGGAAATCAGGAATCCAATCTATACAGCACCACAGCTTGCAAAAAGAAGGAGCAGAGCCAGAAATTTGGATCAACCGCAACTACTTCCATCGGTGTTGCCTGATTTCGTATCCTGCAGTCACGAGATTGCCTCGAAACCGCGGCTACGAGCGACGTGATTCAGTTGCTCGCAGGCCCTCAACAAGTAAATAAGCAGATTCCTAAATCTAGCTGCGAGCTCTAACTCCGACTGCGGCGTCAGCAGATTCAATGCTCGCCTCGATTCCAAATCGAGTAAATCAACTGAAAACGACTCCGAGAACTAAGGAAAACACGCACACAACAACAGCAACAGCAACAAAAAGCATGCGCGCATGGATTACGGTATAGCATCAGAGCCGAAAAGGCGAAAAAAGAAAGCCACGTACAAACCATGTAAATCTTGCTCCCCTCGCTCCCGAATCGGAGCAAATCCTTGGCCGAATCCAGCGCTTCCTTCAGCGAGGCCAGGGCCCCCGCCGCCCCCTCGCCGACCGGCCGCTTCGACTCCCGGACCTCCTCGAACATCGGGATCAGGAGCTTCAGCCGCCGGGCGAGGCTGCAGTACTGCCTCTTCACCGCGCACCTGTAGTCGGAGATGGAGGCAATCTCGTTGACCGTCTCGATGAGGCTCCCCGCGAGCGCGAGCTCCGCCCTGTCCGCCGCCGCCATGGCCGCCGCCGCCGCGAGCAGGTTTTTCCGGGCCGGAGACGGGCGAAGCGCCTGCTGCGTCGATCAACTGCAAGTGCGGGCGCTCATCCTCGAGGAGGAGGAGGCTGCCATGGTGAATGCGTACTCCATGCGAGAGAGATGTAGAGATAGAGAGAGAGAGAGAGTGAGTGTATTTTACATCCATTTAACACGGCGGATTCGCGTTATTTACGAAAATGCCTCGATCTGGACACTAGTCACTGCAGAGTTTACCTTATTTTACGTTACCGTTACCGTTACGTGATGAGATGGCGATGGGTAGCGTAAGTTGATTGGCGCGGCGAAAGAATCATGAACCCACAGTAGTAGAACGGATAATGAACTAAATCATCTAAGAATCTTAGTTTAATTGTTTGACATGATTATGTACTTTTCATACAGGTTAAATTTAGTCCTTCAATTATGTGAAAAATCATTTTCATAAAGTCATGTCCAGAGATTACATTGAAAATTATAAAAAATTTATTGACTATATTGCACATTGAACTAAAGTTCATGACGTTTCGTGCTGTTTTACCTATCGCAAAAATTTGTACTTGGGGGATTTTATACGTAACAATATTAAATATATATCAAAATCGTTCGTGCGGTTGATGTGCTTATTGATGCTGTGAATTATAATCGATTTTTTAAAAAATGTGGATCATATTTAATAATTTTTCTGTATTCTCAATATCTGCTTTTTTTTTTATAGAGAGAGAGAGAGATGAGGATTGAGGAGGAGGACATGAGGCTGGCATGGCTGCAGCGGCTTGGCTTGACTTGGCTTTGGCTTCGCCTGCTTGGCATGGACTGGCTAGTGGGTCAGGTCAAAAGCCCGCGCGATTGATGCTCAGCTCGGCGAGGAAGTAGTAGCAGGCTAGCAGCAGCAGCTATTATAATTGGCTTGAGCATATGATGGCGTTCGAGAAATTATTCGGTGGATTTTTGGACTACTGTAAATCTAAATCCGATTCGACAACAAAAAAAAAACTAAATCCGACAATTTGAATTAAAATTTATATGAAACTCATGTGATGCCAATAATTTTTAATGATTTAGATTCGCTTTTGTACGCGTATGACATTCATGTAATAATTCCTCTCGATGTGAGCAGCATACATAATATAAAGATGCTATTGGATTAGGGGTGTGGGTGATTTCGGGTCTAGAAACCAGGTGAAACCCACCTAACATGTTTTTAATTTTTTGAGCCCGGAACCTATTATGTATATCTAAGAATTCGTAGCCTACCATATCACGAGTTCCACTTATACTGTTAATTGAACGATTGCAGTAAATTATTATTTCTAGTAACCACCATTTGCTATTATCTATTGATCACAACTCATATGTAGGTACGCGGAGAATATGAAATATTAACAAAGTGAAAATCTTAATTATAGATATGATCGGAAATGGAAGCTTATACTGGTGGTTTCGGACTACACACTCATCAATATACATTATGGAATGACGCAAAATTGCGCGAAAACATGAAACAAAAAAAACATAAAGACTTGTTCCAAGTTTCAGATTGAATCTACCTGTTGGAATTTCCTCTATTTTTAGAACCTAAAATCTATCCCAAACCAAAAAACAAAAATCCTTGAATTAATGACCTATAGATCATAATCGATATGGTGACAATTTTCTCTTCTTCTTCTTTTTTTTTTTTTTCATTTTTTGGCTTTTGCTTCCTTGCTTTTTATAACTTCTGGCATTATTTTTTTCAAATTCAGTGCCACATTAGTACCATGTGAGCTCAAGATATATTTTTAAATAACACTTGTAGAATTTTTTGTCACTCAAATTGGACGGAGTTAATAATAGTGCTTGATTGCACAAATTGAATAAGTTTTAGACGTCGATTGTACTTTTTACAAGTTTGATATTTGATTGCAATTTCGCCTCAAATTTTAGGATTTCTCATGCATTCATCCCAAAAAAAAGTATATAATATGTTTGTGGGCTAAGAACACCTAGCTCGAGCCCAAACGAGATGGCCGACTATAAGCCTTTGCCCAGGCTCGCCCAAAGAGGGCTTTAAACCCCCGTGTGGCTCGGGCAAGGGTGTAGGCCGTTGGATTCACAATCAGGTTTAGTGGGTGATCGGACGAGATGGAATTTACCTGAGGATTGCTTCACCAAGTCCATCTTCCATCCCCGAAAAAGAAGATTTTGGGGTGTCACGGTGTCCGTCTTACATATACTATCGACCATACGCATGTTGTGCAAATCATTGGTTCGGTATTAGATGGAGGAATGGAGCCATTCTCTTAACATTTCCCACCAGCAGATTAGTCCTATGCGACCGCTAGGTCCACTCCCTAGTAATCCAATGTGAGAAGTAACCAATTCCGACACGTCATGGTCAGCCCCATCACGCTACTTACTCCAATGCTTTTACGACACTCGCAAATCAGTTCTGGAATCTTTTTATTTTATTTTATTTGAACCTTATTTTTTTTTACTAAATGAGGCAATAATTAAACTTATTCGGACATAGACCCTAGGCATGCATTATCAATCCTTAATAAGTAGGGGTGTAAATGGTTCGGTTCGGTTCGATTTTTCAAAAAAACGGAACCGAACCATTAAGGGTGCCCCTTGAACCGAACCGAATTTGAACCGAACCGAATTGGAACCGAACCGAAAAATCAATTTGGTTCGGATCAGTTTTCGGTTTCAAGTTCATTAAGCATAAAGAGAGAGGAGAGATGAGAGAGAAGGAGAGAGAGAGAGGGCAAAATAGCCCTAAACCGAAGTGTTTATTTTAGTTCGGTTCGATCCGAACCAAACCGAACCGAACCAAAATGAACCAAACCGAAAAGAAAATTTGGTTTATTTTGATGATCCGAACCGAAATCGAAACCGAACCAAAATGCACGAAATTTTCGGTTCGGTTCGGTTCGATTCGATTTTTCGGTTCGGCTCTGACACCCCTATTAATAAGGACGGCTTCGCCTAGCGATGCCGTTTCCAAGTTAGTGGATCAGCTCGATCCGTCGAGACCACAGATTATGCATATTCATAGGCCACGTCCAAGTTGGAAGGATACAAGTTGGGTCTAGATTTAGCCTAATGAGTGCTCGATATTGACGTTTGGATAGGATAAGGGAATGAAACATCAATGTGGAAACAACGTCAATCCAACTGCCTCCTCGGGTAGTAGTATTCATGCAGGATGGATCTTGTGGCCCTGAAATGAGATGAAGAGAACGGGGGCAAAACCTCTCTTGCCAAGCTTTCGGTCATCGTTAGGTACAACATAGTTTTCGATAGGTTGTACAAATGGCAACGACACAATCCTAGGTGACCTCTTCGTTCTAATCGTGCTTGAGAGGGGCCGTCGAGTCTGTCGAACTTGGAAATTCAAAATTTATCGAGCTCACGTCAACTGTCGAGCCTCGTTCTACCCTGTTCTTAATTTGAGCTTTAATTTGTTGAGTCGAGATGACTTCGAGTTTTGATTATTTGAGTTAGCTAGTCTCCTGTGCAGGGAGGCGACCTTATAAAGATATCGACGAGAAAGTAAATAATCAATTACGCGAGATTACAACATCGTGTCGATACGGCAAAGAAAACTTTCTTCTCGCCCTTGGAGAGGATTCTAGCCTGGATCGGAAGATCGGATTCTTCTCGAGAGCCGTTGATCACACGAGTCTCACGTGAGTCCGATAACACAGATCAACACGATCAACGGGCTGAAATGAACCCGGGTCCCAAAAAGGGTGGTTTCCCCCGTTCCATGGACCAAATTGTCCGGAGTGTCGTCAAGAAGGGCTTGTGCTGGCAAAGCAGCACACAGGAAATTGCCGACCAGTCCTTAAGGTACGTGCCGGGACCAATGAATTTTCTGATCTTATCTTTTCCCAAATTGCAAATCCCCGGTCCCAGATAAGGAGATCTGGCTTTGGCTCGCGACACGCCTTCGTACGATCCACGCCCTACGCGTGTCGATCGGAGTTAATGATAGCCGTCGGTGCCCGCTCAGACTCGTGGGAATAGACCACGCCGGATCAAGACCGGAGATACACGTGGCCCAGGGGGCACGTGGGAGTTGGTCTCGGATGGTGTGCTCGCTTAAAGATAAGATTGGGACCGTCAATTTCTTGCCAAGCCGAGAGCGGCTCCATCCATCGGCTCGAGCCGACGCCGGGGTTGGCTCCACCCGAAATGTTTCGGGTTGCTTGGCGCCCAGCCGTCCGATTTCAGACAGCCAAAATGTCAAGGACAGCGAGAGGAGAGCGGAGCGTGTGGGTCCCAGGTTGTTTTCTCTTCTTTGTCCCAGCTCCACCCTCGTTAAAAATTAGAAAAGGAACATAAATGATTTCTGAACTTTTAACTCAATATATAATATAATTTTTAAATTTTTAATTTATATAATATGATTCTCGACCTTTAATTTAATATGTAATATGATCACTGAAATTTTAATTCGTTCAATATGCTGAACTTTGAATCCATGAATTAATATATTTATGGATTCAATATTGTCCCTGAATTATCTAATCCGAAGCTAAATTTAATGAAGGACGATATTACACATCGGGCTAAAATTTAAGAATCATGTTAAATAAATTAAAATTTTAAAGATCGCGTTACACATTAAGCCATAATTAATGAATCATTTATGTCATTGTTTCTTTAAAAATCTCAATAACCCATTGCTTTGAGAAAAGCTTCATTTGCTCAAATTGCAGATTCTATTCATATTTCATCATTAAACAAATGTCAAAAAGTACTCACTGATAGGTAAATGAAGTGTTTTGTATAATTTGAAATTGACGTGGAAAAGATGAAGATGCTTGTGTTTCGAACGGAGGTCGAAGCCGAGTCCCGCGTCAATCTTAAGATCGCCACAATCGATTGGAGCGCCGGGGAATTTCTAACTGAAAATTTAGAGGTCATTAGTACGAATCTCCCCAGGTATATGAAGTCATATGACCAGATCAAATGCTCGGACTTAATCGGCTAGTGATTCGTGCATGACTTCGTGCCATTAAAAAAGAAAAAGGTGGGTCCCATGTCATGGTTGTTTCACGCGATTTCCCGGACGAGCGAGGGAGAGATTCGACCCAAAAAGCGGAAATATATAAAAATAAAAAAATAATTAAAAAAAAAGGGACAGGCGAGTGAACCGCGGCGCAAGCACATGGCGGATGTACGAGGGCGATGATAGTTGTCGTATCCAGCGTGGCACGATCCGGTCTTGGAGTTGGCGGAAGGAATGGGCACCGTCCATTTCGGGGAGCCCATGATGGGGAACGCACGTTCCTGTCACAAGCGGAAAATGGGAAGTTCATACGAAAATAAAAATAAAAGAAACAAGATAATCCACCGTCAATGCAAAACTCTCGCACGGACTCCTTTTCTTTTGTCCCCACCAAAACGAAACACCCTTCTCTCCAAACTTCGCCGTCCACGTCACGGATAATCTCGAACATTTCGAGGAAACATTTTTGATAAAGTTTGATCCATAAATTTTTAATTTGTTCACTATAATCATTGAATTTTAACCTAATATCAAATATAATATTAAATTTTTGATACATATTTAATTTAATTCCTGAACAATATGAAAAATGTTTAATATAGTCCCATAGATTAAAAATTTATGGACCATATTGAAAATTAGGCTAAAGTTTATGAATTATATTAAATAAATTAAACGTTTAAGGATTAAATTATACATAGTGCTAAAGTTCAAGGACCATTCGCGCCTTCTTCTCTTAAGTAATTAAATAAGAAGAATCGGCTAGCGGATCTATTGTTTTTTTTTTTTTCTTTCGTGGTGCATACCGAACGATTGCCATGTTGCAATGATGACCCGAAATCCATACCAAAGCCTACATGATCATTGGCATGGATCGGGCGGGAGCCGTTGCGACCGGGTGCATGCGACTCTGGGTAGAAGCCGTGGAACAGGTGGCGGAGGGGGAGGGGAGGCGGGGGGTGGTTGGGATTCGATAGCACGTGACCCGCCGGGGCGAGACAGCTCAGCTCGACGACCCTGAAATGGGAAAACGACTAAAAAAAATCGCACGAGATGCCTGCCCTTACCACCAGGAAGCCTGGCGGTGATGGTGGTGCTGCTCGGCTTAGCTCGACGGCGATTACTTTGATCGGGCGGGCAGCTGATGGGGAGGGATAACGACACCCACCGGTGACCTGACAGCCACGGAAAGCCCCACCGCACTCTTCCTTTTTCCATCGAGGCCTCTCTCGTCAACGGCGTCCATTTGCGCGCTGTAATCATGGAGTTCTATCATCATTGTCGGAGGCAAGAAAACCCTAAAGAGGATGGACATGGAAGGCGGCGGTCCGCCACCGCCACCGCCACCGCCACCGTCGCTAGCGGAGGACGGGACGGCGTGGCGCTTGCGGGGCCCCCTGGTTCGTCCCACGAGGTTTCGGATTTGCGTTCGGTTGGGGAGAGACAAAATGAAGTTTGTGAAGTCGAAGGAAGCACTCGTTCGGTTTCCCCTCCCCCACCCCCGTGCATTCGTCCCATAAAAATGTTTCGGAGAGAACGAGGAGGCGCGGGGATAATTGTTATGCGTCGTCGGAAGGAAGATTTAGGGTTGGTTTTACGGCGATAGGATTTTCGAATGTCGGCGACTGGCGAGGGGAGGGGTGGGACGGCACCGAGCAGATGATAGGAACTCCGAACTAAGAAGAAAAAGGGCATAAAAATAATAGTCTTTTTATTTGTTTCGCGAAAAATAAAAAAAAATAATCGCTTAAATAAATTTTTATTATTGAGCGATATGTGTTCAAATATTTTTATTTCCCGTTCGTTATTTTTTATGAGAGATATGAGCAATTATTTTTTAGAAAAATATTTTTTTAATTATTTATTTTGTGAATGACTGTAAGTGAGGAGCCCGTGAGGCGCTCTAACTTGAAGCCAACACAACAAGAAACTCTGTGTTTCGCTCAAAGTACTTTTGGGCCGAGTGACTTCGGATGGCCCGTGGAGGACAGAAGTTCGGTTCGGCCCAGTAATGTTCCAAGAATCTAGTCTCAAAATCTGGAAGTTTCCCCCAATATGAAAAAAAAAAGGGGGTAAGAAACAAAACAAAAAAAAAAAGGCAGGCAAAAGAACTATCGAGATCGATAACCCCACCTCGTTTTTTGCTTGCCATGATTGCGCGGCAAAAAGATAATTTCTGGAAAGAAAGACGTCAAAATTTGGATCATAAGTCCGGTACTAAAACCATCCAAACCGACCGAGTGAGCGTACACCACTGTGAAACTCTAACTTTAGCACGAATCTCGAAATTACCACCGGGCAATGCATCGTGCATCAGAACACATATATCAATAACAAGGATGTGATTGCTACCGTAGATAAATGTAATTTTTTTTAATAAGAGGTGAGCACTCGATAAGTTCAATTCGGGAACTGAACCGAACTGGCCACACTTGACCGTTTTACACATAGACCGGTTCGGTTCATGGATAGAAAATTTAGAAATTGACTTTGACCGGTTCGGTTCTATTCGAAGATCGACCTTAAAGCCAGTTCTTGGGCCGAATCGATTTAAAACTAAATCCCAAGACCCTTATGTTTAAAATACTTTTCTAATTTCTCATGTTGAGTATTATATTTGATCTTTTATGTTTGAATGTTCAAATATTAAACCGCGCTTTTAATTAATAACTTCAAATTTTTAAACAGTTGGTAATGATCCCATCAAATCTCATAGAACTAGAGGTCCTGAAGATTTGTCCACGTTTAGTGCTAGGCAAAAAGACCGGACTTAGTGCGTGGGGAAGTGTTAGAATATTCAAATACTAAACCACGCTTTCATCTAATAACTTAAACAGTTGATACTGATTTCATCAAATCTCACATTATATTTATTTTTTATGGGAAAATTTTATATATATATATATATGCTTGATTAAGAAAAGGAACGGAAAGATAAAAAAGGGGGATGGACTGGTTCTAGGCTTAATGGTTTCAAGTCAGTTGTAGGATCAACCGATTCAACTCTTAGTTAAAGAATTGGAAATCGACTCTAACAAGATAAATTCTAGATTTTTGATCTGTTACCTGCCCACTTGAGATTGAGAATCCCTATTTTAAGATTCATATGTAGGCAAAGTCAAAGAAAGTTAATGAAGGGCCAAATTTACGATATGTCCACTTGAGTGTCATGACTTAAATAAAAAGAGAGAGAGAGAGAGTTCACCACAAGTGCTGGAAAATTCGATGTGGTATGAAACTTGGTGTGAACGTATTTTTGTAAGTTCTTTATGGCCACTTGTTATAGAGAAAATATCGCATAGCCAGTGTTGCCAAGTCAGTAAGGGTGCGTTTGGCAACGTGCCAAACAGTGAAAATTTCTGTTTTTTTGTTCCCATAAATAGTTTGGGAATAGAAATGCGTTTAGTAAACTTTTTGTTTTTGGGCACATTTTTGCAAAAATTTGCGCCGAGAAACAGTTTTGGAAGTTAAACAAGAAGTAAAAAAAAGTTGTTTCTTGTTTCTCGGCACAATTTTGAGAATCGATTTTTTTTCTTATTTTTCTTATTTTTCTTTTCTTATTTTTGTGTTGTTCTTCATTGGGCTGGGCCGGCGGCCGGCGACTAGCCACAGCCCAGGGCCGGCGAGGGCATCACGGCCCTCGCCGGCCGGCGGCGGAGGCGAGGGTCTCCCGCGACGGCCGTCGGTTGCCGGCGACCGGCCATGGCCAAAGAAGAAAATGGGTAATACCAAAAAAAAAATAAAAAATTCAAAATATTATTAAAATATTATTTGGGAACAGAAATTTTGTGTAGTTTACCAAACGCATTTCTATTATTTTCTACTTTAGGAATAGAAATTTTGGACAGTTTATCAAGCGCATTCAAATACTCAGAAATTATTTCCGGGCACAGAATAAAAAAAAATTATTTCTGTTCAGAAATTGTTCCCGGGTACAGAATGGTATTCATGCGCATCCTAAGAGGCGAGTCCGCTCAAATCCCGAAACATATATCATATGGGTCCCACCTTGCATAAATTTTGAAACTCTCTCTCCTCTCTCCGTTACTTTTCCATCAACTCTTCCGTTACTGAAACCCGCTCTCCCTCTTTCCCACCCAAGAGTACCCAAGTCTTCCTCTTTTTGTTTTCCAAAAAGTAAATACGGGATTACTCCGGCATTACACTGCTTATATGAGTGTATTGAACGTGGAGCTAAACATAAAAGGATGGAAAACTTGCGGGTACTCTGTGGAGGACAAGATGAAGAAATAATCACCGTCCATGATTCCCTTATCCCAACCCCTACTTTTCTCCTCTTTTCGAGCCTTAAGGAGCTGAGTATCTGGTATCGTCCGAAACTGAAGTATCTTTTTGGGTATGGTTCTAAATTCTGCCTTCCACATTTAATATTTGACCGTGAGGAAACGGTGGGGATAGTAACAGAGTTACATCACCACCACCACATCCACCCCAATCTCCCTAGTCTAATAGAGCTAGAAGTTTGGCGCTATGATAACATGAAGATGGTGGTGGAACCTGAGTGGCTTCCCCACTTCCCTAATCTGAGAAGAATCAAAGTATACTTTTGTGAGGACATAGATGAGATAATCGGAGGTCATCCCCACGCGTGCCAGTAGAAGAGATTTCTCTTGAATCTCTAGATGTCTATGGGTGCGATAATACGAGAAAGTTGTTTGCGCACGAGTGGCTAATCCATCTTTGGAATCTTAGAAAGAACGAAGTCAGGTATCATGAAGGAATGGTGGGGACGATAAGCAGAGCGAGACAAGGCCAAGAAGGAAGCATAACGACTCCTATAAACAAGGCCGCTTCATATTTCCAATCTTCAATTTCTCTCCAAAAGCTGAAGCACCTGTAGCTACACAATTTACCCCAATTTAAAGAGTAGCAAAGAGTAGGGCGGCCTTAAAAAAAAAAACTTTGGTGCGGAATTACCATAGAAATAGCAAAGAGTAGGGCGGCCTTAAAAAAAAAAATAGCAAAGGCCGCTTCATATTTCCAATCTTCAATTTCTCTAGCCTCGAAAAACTCTGGTGCGGAATTACCATAGAAATAGCAAAGAGTAGGGCGGCCTTAAAAAAAAAAAATCTTATATGCGCTTAAAGTATACGAGTCCCCATGTAATCTAATGGTCGAATGAAATGATTCACCGAGGTGCACGCGAGACTTGCTCGATCCCGAGATTGCCATCTCTATGGTGGGCTTCTTCTTAAGCCAATAATATTTTGCCACTTATCAAACTGATGTGCGCCTGACGGCATCGAGAGGAAAAACCCACCTACACGCTCTTTTGTCATATTGAAGGAGGCCCCTGAAAGCCCTCCTCGGTGTAATATCATACGAAATAGGCCGGTTCGGGTTTCGGCACCCTGGCGGGGCCGTTTTGCCTTTCAATGCAGCTTCGGATAAATATGTATAACTTTTCTCATGAATTCTCACGTGCAATTTCGACGTGACATGTCTCGAGCTAGGTGACTCCAACAAATGCTTTTAGGGCCCGATTGTTTCATAGAATATAAATGATCATTCATTTTTGTCAGCAATCGAAAAATATTTTTAAAATCATTTATTTTCGCTAAATAAGCCCGCCTTAATAATGTCCGTCTGGTTTATGTTTTTGGCCAAACTGGGATTAGCACTCCGCGCTGGTCAGTGCTGGTCCGCTGTCAACTTTCGGTGCGTCGGTGGATGAAAACAGACAAAAAGTGAAAGCGCGACAAATTGAAGATATCAACAAAGGTCTAACGATAGAAAACTTCCCCAGGACAAATTCGCTCCTCCCACCCAATCAATCAATTCACCATCCACAAAAGTCAAACCATAAAGGTCAGGATCATTCAACGAGTGCCGTTCCCACATGCGCAGCAAAGAATTAGAGACACTCCATGCCCATCATCGCCTTCCTCTAGTCCTGGGCTCGCTCTAGGAGGGGCGACCTGGCCGTCGACGAAGAGCGAGTTCGACGCCCCGCTCTCGCGCTGGGCTATGACGATCTCGTCGGGGCCATACATGATCGGGCTCTGGCCGATCCTCCTGCATTCGTTGGCAGCTTTCCTCTCCACGGCAAGGAAATGGCCGAGCGACTGAGCAGCGGCATCGTCCATGTTCTCCACATCAGTGCTCACTCCTGAGCACAGAGAGAATAACCAGATTCTGGGCCTGGAGCTTTTCTTGTTCTTGACGGCCTCCGGTTTTCGGATCCGTGTCGATCTCCGAGAGAGCTCTAACATGGTGGAAGTTCCAATTAGGCTCCCGAGCGTGATGCTCCTATCATGGAAGAATGATCCTGTGGACTGAATATGATGAGACGCACAGTTTGGTTAGCGAAATTGGGAGGGGCTCCACTAGTTCAATTTTGCATACAACGAAACCGCAGATCCTTCATTCACATTAATTTAGCAAGAATTAGCTGATTTGTCGACGCCCGGATGAATTCCTGGGGTGACGAACTGAAATTGACCGGCATTAAGGTCGTTCAGGTGCGAGATCTTCTAATTCTTCCGGCAAAATTCATTTACAGAAACTGAGTACTCTGTTTATAGCAGATGGGATTTTTCAGTCCAACTAAGTCTGCATGACAACCCATTTATAATCTCATCATTGCCTTTATTCTCTACTTTAAGTCACTTTTCAAAAATGGCATCTTTGCTTCTACAGGGAATGCGCTCACAGGGTAGGGGCAACGTCATTTTCAGGCAATTTGCCTTCAAATTTTTTCACTGACCTCAGTGTCCAAATCCGAGGAAGAGTCTGTGGAAGAAGTGGGAGAGCCAGTGAGCAGAGTGTTGAAAGATATGGAGCCAGCCGAGTGTTCCCTGTTGTTCCTCCCCAACCCAACCCTCACGTTCACTGGCTGCAACCCCAGAGGCCATCCCTCTCTCTGCAAAGCACATAGAGATCAGATCAGACCATTCGGCAGAAACAACGGCAAATGCTATTTCGAGAGGACACTGCATTAGCAACGTAATGCACCGTCTTCGGCATGTCAAATTAGTAAGCACATTTGTCACCAAGGAATCTAGACGCAGAACGAAAGAGAAAAAAACAAAAAGAAAGGGAGAAAACAGGTACCTGTTGAGCCATGTCCCTAGGGCACTCTGTCTTGACCGTCTTCTTTGCAGTTTCAAGCCCTCGCATGAGGCGAAACACGAGACATTTACTCCAATGTCGTTTCCTCTAGAAAAGAACAGAGCCAGGTTGATTGATCGTCTAAGATGGTGGGCTATATACAGAGAGAGGAACAATTGGATCCGTCAGACACAGAGAGACAGAGAGAGTCAAAAAGGAGGGAGAAGTTGAGCCAGAGGACTGGTGATGATTTGGGTGTTGTCTTTTTCCTGTGCTCTTTACGACAACAACCTTGTTTGACCAGAAAAGAAAGAAGGAACAGAATCATGGTGTGCCTTTTCAAGTAGAAAAATTGCGGAGAGCACAGGGAATTAGGTTTCAGTCTTCGGAAGCATGTTTTCTTTGCTCAAGATGACAAACATGTTCCGCCAACAACGAGTGCCACCGAGTTGTTAACGGTCGGGGCTCGTGTTCTTAGATGAGTATGCAGGAGGAGAGACGGCATTTCTTTATTCGCACCCCGAAGATGCAGAAAATAGTTAAGACCATGCCCTGCAACTTCCTTTGCTTGTCCTAAAGCTGTTTTCTCCGTAAAAAGAATTTGCCTCCCATGACCCATAAAACAACTTCCCCATAGCCGATGTCACGCCTCGCGACACCGTTAGGGTTTGTCGACTCGTGAAACGTTTAGGATATCATATCCCGAAAAGCGTGGGATCTTCGCTTCAATTCTTATTCAGGATAATCACTTGCGATCAAATCACGAGACGCAATTCATTCTTCATGAATCTTTCAACCTCGGTTTGGATTGCCTATCTTTGTCCGGACCGGTTGTAAACTTATCCGGTACAAGAAAACTGATTCAAGAGGCCATCTGACTGCTATGCCAAGATAATTTGCATGCCACCCGCATCGAGGATGTAAGCTAGTCGGAATAAGAAGTATATTAGGTATTTTCTTTAAGGGGGGTTTCTTTTCTACGGAGCTTTTGTGTCTTTCTATAGATATCTTAGAGCTGATTAAAGTTTATTCGAGCTTTTATAAAATTTCAAGAGACTTAACTTTGCGAAGCGCTAATTTGACTATCTAGCTGTGTTGAAATCTTCTGTAATGGTTTGCTTTTGGATGTACCGCACTGCACGCTAAGCAATTTTGGAGATGTGACCCGAAACCAACCCGGCCCGACCCAACACTTTGCTCCGGCGTGAAACTCGGCAGGCCTTTTGAATAAGTGGGCGGGCTTCGATATGGCAGTTTGGGCCTACTGGGCCCTCACTGGCCCAATCGTCCGTGCTTAAATTTCATTGGCCCGAACAACGGACAGGCCTGATTACAAGTAAGCTTGTCCACAGAAACCACAGTCACTCGTCCTCTTTGGCGACCCAATTCGCACTTGGGAAAATGACATAAATGGTTTTTGAACTTTGACCAAATGTGAATGTGATATCTGACTTTTAATTTGTTCAATATAGTCTTTTAACTTTGGCTCGATATGCAATGTTGTCCCCGAACTTTTAAATGGACTTTTAGTACATGCTCAATTTAGTCCTTAAATTATTCGAAAATGTTTAATGTTTTCCCTAAACTTAAATTAATGGAAGGACGGTGTTGAACATTTTCATATAGTTTAGGGACTAAATTCATGTTGAACAAATTAAAAGTTCACGGACTACATTACACATTAGGGTAAAGTTTAGGGACCACATTGCACAATAGAACAAAGTTCATGGACCATTCGTGTTATTATCCCTTCGCACTTTGATACGCATCTCTTTGGGGCCATCACACGACAAAGTCCTAAAATTTATTATGTGATGTAATTGAGTCATAAAAATTATGATTGTAGTGTGCTTGAGGCTTGTCATTAACTTTGTCGGTTTTAAGCAAACAAAAAATGCCACGCGACTTTTTTAAATTATTTTTCAATCTCACGTGGCCTTTAATGAAAAAAAAGTCACATACATTTTCCGTTGACTAAATTCTTACGGAGCTAACGGAACGATTAAAGTAAACTGTTGTAACAAGTTTTAGAGCCTAAATCCATAAAACGAGAGTTTCGGAGCTTGGGTATAAAAACGAATGAGGATTAGTCGTCCCTTTTTTTTTTCTACTAGGTATTTTTTTTTCTTTTGCTTTTGTGGACATTCATGAAACAATTGGATATTCTCTTGCAAAGATTACTTAGAAAACGACTCTAGCCTTTTCGATTCGGCTTAGTAAATATTTTAATTGACGCTAGTAGAAAAGTCAAAAAGTACCACGAACTTCTCATGCGTTGTTGGTTCTTGCCTGGTCCGTAGCTAATTAGCCAAGTGCCAATGAATATTTTTACTTTGATTCCTCCGGGCTATACCTACTGCACATGATTTTATATTCCCCAAATTCATACTCCAAAACATTATTATTTGACTTTTGCAGGAAAAAATTAAAGAGACAATGCCCACATGAGTCACTTTTTGTTGCCTCGAGAAGTCAAGAGAGCAGAGATTAGCATGTGGAAGAGAGTGAGCAATCACTTGATTAGACCTTTTTAAACAGATGGATCGAGTCATAATTTATCCGACCTAAATTAACCAGGATACCAAAAACAAGAACAAGCTATGTTTATGATAAGCTGTGATCCTTGTCGTTTGTTCGTGGTTAACCCTAAGTCATTCGTGGTAAATCTTTTCAAGTATTTACAAAGAGCAGGTAATTTTTGCCACGAACTAACGACTCAATATGATGAAGAACAAACTCATTCTTTCGTGGTGAAAATATCAAATAAGGTTCACCAATTTGAGTTTACCATGGACAAAGATGAAGTTTACCACTGCTTATCACAACCATAACTTGTCCCGGGTAAACGCAAGGTATTCTTGATGCATGCGATTGTTTTAGGTATATAGAAGTTGTTCGTGACACATGCATGTTGTTTGTGGTGAAATGACTACTTTACCATAATCTATTTATGATGGATATCAGGTTGTTTATGGTAAATATAATTCATTTTTAGTAAATACAAGACCTATCGCAAACTGGCCACCACTCAAATAAAGTTTACTGTGAATAAATGACGGGATGCAAAATTTACCGTGAACAAGTAAAGTTTAATGCCAACTGAAAATTTTTATTGACAAATAGACTCTTTTTACTCTTGATGAATGTGGTATACCAGAAAGTATATGATGTTACTAAGAATAACTATGCTTTGCTACATGAGAAATTTAATTTTCCTTTTGAAAAAAATTAAAAATTTACAAAAAAATGAGGTTTGCTTTACTTTTGATGAATCTGATTTATTACAAACAAATGTTCGAGTTGCTCTATGAAGTAAATGACTTTATCCTACATTGAGGTCACCTGACTATAAAGAGCCCCTAATGTGAACTTAATAGAACTAACAACCAACTTGTCGTTTCACATTATGTGGATACAAAAAAAGTAATCGAGATATAATATATGAGTCATATCCATGAAGCAATCGAAATCTTTCTTGCATAAATAAAAGAAAAAAAATCAATCTGAGTATGATATAAACAAAATATGCAGATAAGAGGACAATGGATATCAATGATATAGGATTCCAATACATGTAACGTGCCCATGATCGGCTTCATAGATAAATTCTTTCTCTTTGTTTGCTACTGCTTTTCCATATGTAGCAATAAAGAATGGTCAGTGCCGGCTACATTAGGGTTCCAACATTAAAGACACTGAGACGAGACGAGATGCTCGCAGCAAAAGACACCTGGAAGGAAGTGGCAAGTGGTGCTGCACTTAAAGACCCTTTGACTAGACGGAGCGCGGCGTGCCATCTTCAGGGAACACGAAGATCCTCCTCCATATCCTTTAGGGTTCAAGAACAGAAAAAACACAGAGAGAAACAAATGGAGCATGTCTGCATCTCTCTCTCTCTCTCGCCAAAAGTCAATGCTGAACAAGGGGAGAGAGAGAGAGAGAGAGAGAGAGAGAGAGAGAGAGAGAGAGAGAGAGGTTGCATGTGGCGCCGGGAATGAGGGGGAATCCTATGCAGACACTGTGGATGACATGTTCTTGGGCTTGTGACATCCCCCCACGTTATACCAGGATCCCATCCGAATCTGAGGTGTTATTGCCCTTCCCATTTAATATGTCAGGACTCTAACCACGTCTTTTCTGATTGGCAAGTTACGAATTATGGACAAAACCCATTTACAAACTTAACTAAAATTAAAAGTGAATGGCGCCCTTAGCCCTCCAATCCAATGACCGATTGGAGGGAATCGAAGATGGCGGACAACATTACCTTACCGAAATTATAGACTTCCATAGTATAATAAGTCGGACATCTGTTGTGTACCTAAACCACATACATATTGAACTTATTACGTTTTTCGGCATGTACA
The DNA here is from genome assembly GCA_031216235.1 of Syzygium jambos. Lineage (NCBI taxonomy): Eukaryota > Viridiplantae > Streptophyta > Magnoliopsida > Myrtales > Myrtaceae > Syzygium > Syzygium jambos. Next base: position 24,050,020 of record CM062229.1, on the reverse strand, counting down.
TCAATCGAGTTTGACCTTTAGCCGTATAAGTCATGTTTGCAGATATTCTCGTTGTCTAAGCAGTACCAGACAGTTAACTTACTAATAAACATGTAAAATAGACCTCAATGTTGATTATACTTACATATTTTAATTTGACATCCGTAACTCGGTTCAAGTCCAACTTAACTTCAATTCTCTCAAAACCAGTAGAAGAGATTTTGGTGGGCAAAAAATCAAGCGCGAAAAATCGAGCTTGATCTTGTTGGAGTCAAGCATCGCGGTTTGAATTCCCGGCCGAGTTTGACTAGTTGATGTATATCCATAGATACGCAAACCCGATTGTACAACTACTATCTTGGCGATGAAGGAGAATTAAGCCCTCAACCAACTTCGAAAGGAAAGCGGTTCGTTCATGAAGAGCGTGAGGGAAATGCAGTGTCAACCAAATAACAAGATTACAAAAGAGGGAAAAGAAAGGAAATGAAGTCCGAGGAGAGATATTCTCGTTAAGACAGAACAACGTAACGACAACGGCGTACGATGGATCTTTCGTCCAAAATATCAGCAGAATAATCAGCTCCACATCGAAGAATGAATTATACAACGTCAAATCTTCAACACAATGCGGTCACATTGCTCTCCCTCTTCACTTTCTTGATCTTGCCGTACAGGTGTCTCCGGATCGCCGGCGGGAACAGGGAATCGATCTCGTCCGTCAGGTCGAGCAAAGCAGCTCCCGCAGTGCGATCTTTCCTCTTTGCCGACCGGACCACTCGAGCCTTCCTCGGCGCCGGCGGGCACTGAACTGCCGCCGGGATTTCTGCTTCCCGGCCTGATGGTGTCGTCGGCGTCGGAGTCTTGAAACCGTCTTCGTCTTCTTCAACGCTGCTGACTTCTCCTGGAGATGCCAATTCTTTAACCTGCTCGCTTTGTTCCTGTGCACCAACTTCTTGAAATTCCGGCGAGGCCTTCCTGGAGAAGAAGTTCTTGAGGTCTTCCATGGCGTTGAGATCTCTCTTTAGGACCACGATAACTTCAGAGCTCGACGTACCCATGAAAGATTACGAGCTAAACTGAATCAGGACAACATATATACTTGGAAATAACCAGGATCGAAACCAAGAACCAAGGGTTTGTAGGAACGAGAGGGTGGGGGCAGATCCTGCAGAGCTTTGCTAGAAACAAAGTGACAAGAAGAAGAAGGAGAGGGAAGTGGTTTAGGCTAAGAGACGGAGAAGTCTAGGAAACAAGAAGGGAGGTGGTTATTAATATAATGGTGATGGATATCTCAATATATGTACATACATGTTCAGCAAGAATCCCATGTTTAAGCCGCAAGAGTTTGGGCAAAATGTTAAATTAAACACTCCAATTTGGGATGCCCTAGATTTTGCTGTCGAATCGCGGTATCTCGCACTTGGAGTAATATTTGAACGAATGACTGTCATTCCTGTTAGCAAATTTAGATGAATTAGTCAAGCCGAAAAGTTCGAATAATCATATAATCAAAATTTCATGACTTATATAATAGTACCCATATGTATTTTTTTTCTGGGTCTTTAATTAGTTAATTCTTTTTGCAAGATTCTTTGGATTTTAGCTGTGAAGAAGCTTTGGATCATGAGATAGATAGAGAGAAGGTGGGGAAGGGGATTGGAATTTCTAATGTCTAACCCACTTCGGCGAAGGATCCGATGCAGCAAATATGTGGCGACACCCACGTTAAACAAGAACTGAGAAAAGAGGGTCGGGTCGAGTCAGACACATGAAGCTTAAAAGAAAAAAACTTATGTAAGATCTCTCCTCAAAGCGGGAGAGACACCGCCTTTTTTAACATGCTTTCTCTAAGTAACTTTTTATGCAGGGTGCACGTGCATCGCTACAGGGAAACCCACCTGTTAATCCGCAGTTGTTCGTCTAATATAATGCAGAAAAATTAGTACGTTAATCAGCAATCTTAATGCCTTTTCAAATGTATCTCGTATAGTTAGAAATATCTTAAAGCTTTTTTGTACAGCAAACTAGTAATTTGGTATAAGAACCGTAGATCTTGAGTTCGATTCTGTGCATTATCTTACTCGTTAGATTTAGGGTTTCCCTTTTGTTTTATGCAACGACTTTCGATACTCTTTTTCACTTATATGTATCGGATTAACGGGCTTAACGCCTTGGTCATTATATCCTCCCCAATATGGTAAGAGTGTTTAAGTTTTTGGCAAACATAATTTTTAAGCAAAATATTCCAGAAAGTTTGCCCTATAAAGTTTGCATGCACGCTGCTTTCGTCTCTCTCTTTCTTTCTTTCTTTTTTTCTTCTTAGGGCAAATCTTTCTAATTAAGGTCTTGGACGACAATAGGGTATGGTTCATTATCCCAAAAAAGAACCAAAAAAAACTGTAGTCTATCATTATCTACCACACTATAGCCGGCCTAAAATGCCTGCGAAATGGGTACTTGTTTAGCATGTAGAGAGTGGCTCTTCGCATTATTTTAGCTAATAATTTGTCCATTTTAGCATGCATCATCTGTCCTATTCTCGTCGCTAAGTACGTCCTCGTCAAGCTCTCGAGATATCCATTATTCGCAAGGGAGGTACGCACAAAACATTGATTAACGTCAGTGATGTGTCTCCATATCCCTTGGGTTAGACACAATAGCCATGGCGACCTCGATCGATGGCTTGGCCAGGACGTGTGGATTTTGTTTCTAATGTAAATCGAATTTAATGTTGAAGTTCACTCACGATTCTCATTGCATGCAAATGGGTGAAGCTTTGTCTACTACACGTATAGCTCTAGAAAAATTCCCATGTCCACATTCAGAAAATTCATTTATAAAAAGAATCACATCGTGCACAAAATGGGGAAAATCACCAAAAGAGTCAACAACCCATTATACGAATGTCAATTCAGTCTTAAATATTTTGATTTGGTCAATTCAATCCTAAATATTTTAACGATTTGCTAATGTAGTCATTCTTGCCAATTTTGGCCAGCAATCGCTAACGTGGAAGCCGGGCATCCTACGTGGCACGACCGATGTCAATGTCGACAATTTCTGTAATTTTTTTGATTTTTTTTTTTAAATTAAATTTTTTTCCTTTTTATCTTTTCTTTCTTTTTATCTCTTTTTTTTCCGTTCTTCCTTTCGCTGATCACCATGGTAGAAAGGAAAAAAAAATTCAGAGAATTAACAAAATATTATCCATGTCAGCGCTGGTCATGCTACGTGGGACAGTCGGTGTCCATATCAATGATTGTCGGCCACAATTGGCCAGAAAGATTATATTAACAAATCGTCAAAATGTTTAAGACTAAATTGACCAAATTGAAAGGTTTTGGACCAAATTGACATTTGTACAATATGTTTAAAACTTTTTTGATAATTTTTCCCACAAAATGAGCCTGCTATGCTTCTTTTTAATATTTTGGCTCTAGAGGGAAAATTAGGGAATAAATAAAAATATTCAAAGACCCACTAGTGCTTAGTGGAGAAATTTGCTCCTATGCATAAGCAAGTGTTGGATTGATGACAAATAAGTGTATTTCAAACCCAAGATGATTAGTCAACGCATATGTCAAACCCATGTTGAGCAGAACATAACAATTTTTTCATCACTAGGTGTGTTGAACATAATCATATGTAGGCGAGGGTTTTGGTTCATGAGGATAATAGTCTTGGGACATGGAATCATGAATCTCTCCAATACAAGCTATTATTGGGGGCTGCTTGGTCAATCTTGTATGATTGTTGGGCTCATAATGTCAAACCTTTTGTTGATTGCTCTCTGGTTTTGCTTTGATTTCTGCACTTTGCATGAGGCAGGCTTTGGGGCACCATTTGGCCTAGGATTCCTCGCTGAAAATGGGATCGAGTTGAGGTCTGGTGTGAGGTTATAATCGAGTAAGCTTGAATAATTATACTGGCTTTTGAATGATTATAGCTTCATCTCTTGAAATGATTAAAAAAGGGGAGGTGGGATTGATCTATGTATATGCAGGAACTGAGGACCATTTAGAGGCCCAAAGAGGAAGATGGTGAGGAAGAGCATGGCATACCATGGCTTACAAGCCATGAGGTCCATCTATGCTAGTCAAATTGTCACAAAATATACGACTTTCTCACATTTCTTTATGGAATTAGGGTTAGCCTGCTATTAGTTGGGAGAGCCGACTCTCGCGTACATATATTGTCACAAATTTCTTTAATCTTGATGTCGAACCCGCCCTCTCTCCACACGGATCCGAGCTGGATCAACCGCCTCGGGATGGACCTCGTTGACCTCAGATCGAGTCGATCGGCGGTCGAAAACCTCTAAACATCCTCTCAGAGAGAGAGAGAGAGAGGGAGAGAGATTGGATTGCTTGGATTTCACCACATCGCAGACATCATGAGGAGGTGTGCGTGTCTGTGTGTGCGGAGGACCACTGTAGCGGCTTTACACTTTACATACTAACTACTCCTGTTGATCAGTCCATACTCTACAATCTACACCAGCAATTACCAAATTAGATCCAGATAAGCAGAAGCTGCTTTTCCGATCAAATAGATCACTGCAACACTAGCATGAACACTTCACGTGTTGATTCAGAGCAAGGTATTCTCTTTTGCGTTTACAGAGAAAAGTACCTTTTCTTTTCTTTAAATGAGCATTGGATGGACTCATCCATAAAATTCTTTAGTTGGTTTGGTACGATCAGGAAGCTCATTTCAAGTACTTCGGTAAATTTTGGATTGACGAAATACATCCCTAACCTCATGCACGACCTCATTAATATGTCGAAACGCAATAATATTTTCTTTAAACCGAGTGAAAGATAATTTAAGGGACCAAATAAGAAATTGAAAAATGCTCAAGGTAATGGCCGGAACGGAATCTGCCTACCCAGCATTCTCTGGGATCGTGCTTCGTACTGCACATGTATTTCTTTAGTTGCCCAAATGAATAGTTTAGGAAAGCTTTTCTGATTAATTTAAAGTTGTAAAGTTAGGGGGGGAGATCTGATAATGTGGGTATGATGCTGAGAAATTAAGGGGAGGAAAAAAAAAGTGAACACGCACTCTCATGGCGCATCATTGCAGCTCATGCTCATGCCTCATTATTTTGCTCCCCCGTTGCCGATCATGATGTCCCATCACCAACAATCATACCCCGGGTTTATACCTGCTAATCGCTTGATTACTTTAAAATATTTATGGCAGAAATACTGTTCTTGATTTAATCTCCATCTTTTGGCGCCTCTCAATCATTTAAGTGAGACGGAATCCGATAGGATTCGAATGATGGGATATACGAGGCAAGAGCAACATGATTCCTAATCTTGAGCAGATTAGGGTTGGAAGCAAAATTTGCAAATGTTCGAGAGTAAATGCTATATGCCAAAACATAGTTATTACGTAGGCGCAATGCCGAGAATAGTTCTCGTGCTCTTGGCTAATACTTTCTGAATCCGATTGATTTCATCCTTTCAGATAATTGGGCTACGTTGGCTGTCCAATGTTCTCGAATCTTTTGATGGAGCTAATGGGCAGGCCTTGTGAAGTGAGACGACTTGCGAACAATGACGATGTTTGAAGAATCACTATCGTAGGACGTGCGAGGGTGAGATACGACTCCATCAACTTTATGAGCAAGTGAGAGTCTTGATGTTTTAGGAAAAAAAAAAAAGTGAGAGTCTTGATGCTCCGAGATCATAGAATGTATAGGAAGAGTGTTCAAAATCCGGCTTTAGTTACAATTTCTTCTTGTTCTTTTGGGTCATGCATCTTTTAATAGGATAAGTGCATTTGCGTTCTAAAATTTGTTATGAAAATGCAATTGAGTTATAAAACTTTCAAAAAGTGCAATTACATCCTAAAACTTTTAAAAAGTACAATCAAGTCTTAAAACTTGTTAAGTTGGTGCAATCAAGTCATAAAACTTGTTCATATTTTCCATTTGTCAAGTTGGATGGAGTTAATGGAATGATTTGATTGCACCAACTTGACTAGTCTTAGGACTTAATTGCACTTTTTGGAAGTTTTAAAACTCAATTGTACTTTCGTGACAAGTTTTAGGACTTTCAGTAAACTTGATCGCGGTAATTGGGGATCACTCTCAATTCAGCCGCACGGAAAGCCAATATGGATAAAAGGGCCTTAATCGATCGACCGGTTGAACCTGTCAGTAACATTCAAATGCTTCAATGGCCCACGCGGTTACGAGCTCACTCAACGAGCTTGGGTTTTTCAGTGAGGCTATGTACCAGCACTAGAAGAAGATGAACTCCCTGGGAGCCATTCACGACCATTGTTAGTCGAGGATCGAGGCTCAATTACCTCCTCGCACGATACCCCCATGAGCCATGTCTCGATTCACAGACGTTAGAGCGGGTTAAGACTAAATACATAGTAGCCAAACGGGGCCCGTCAAAGCAACAAAATTTGGTCGACCTTCCAGACCCAACTAAAAGAAACTGGAAGAGCTCATTAAGCATACACACAAAGGCCACGGTTTCCCCGGTCAGTTTCAAGAAGAAGTCCAGCAGACGGTCTACATTGTCAACACTGGCCCAACACCATTCAAGTTTGGATCGAATCAAAGTCTTATTCCCTACTGTCGTTTTCAAGCGTCAGATCTTATGGAGAAGCCCTTCAAATTCAAAGTGGAGAATGGTGATCTTATAATATTCAGAACGATGCGTAGACCGCGTATCCCCTTTTGACAAGTCTTCTCCTTCTCCATTTGATCGTGTTTATGTGGATTATGGATTTGTGCATACGTTTCGGAAAACGTTGACAAGTCAAGTACCCAAGATGTCGTCCCTAGAAAGCCGAGTCGTTTCCTGGCTTCTCGAAGCCCCCCCGATCCCATCACCAATCACACTCCTCAGTTGAAAACATGCAAATGGAATTCCGGTCCAACACAACCACCTCCTTTGAAGCTTTGAAACATTCAATGTGAAAGCCTGTGTCCTACACATGACCTCCATCTTCCGGCGTCTGCGAAAGAGACTCCCACTTTGGGGGCAAGACGTTGGGGGGTAAGAAATGGGTGAGCCCATGAACAAATCTTAGGGGAATGATTATGGACCGATGGATAATTCTATGCGCTGCAAGACATTGGGGGGTAGGAAATGGGTGAGCCCATGAACAAATCTTAAGGGAACGATTATGGACCGATGGATAACTCTATGCGCTGCTGTTTTGGTTGAATTGACAGCACGGCGTTTGAAATTCATATGTAATATCATTTATGTAGATTTTGTGGTGAACTTTTGCAAGCACAATATCATCTTTTTAAGATTTTTGTTGTCAAAATAGATACGAAATCGAGTCAAACCTGGATGATACACTTGTCTACCCGTTGCATCTATAATTTGTGTTTTGATTAAGTAAGAAGGCTGATGACCCTTTTTAGTTAAACGTTTTTCGCTATTAAATTTTACCAAGTGCCCTTAATAAAAATTTACTTGCACTCTCGATACAGACAGAGGTCAGTAGTATTGTGTTTTAGCATTGACCCCTCCTCTCTCTCTCTTTCCATGATCGCCAATCTCCCTCTGTTTCTCCATCTCTCTCTCTCTCTCTCTCTCGTTCTTGACTCGCGTATGTCTGCGCGTCATTCACAAGTCCCTCATATAAAGAACTGGGATTAATCTGAAGGAGGGCAAGTTCATCAACTCCTCCTGAGCCTCACCGAGCAGAGAATTTATTCATTTCCAAATGATAGTCTTTGGTTGGTCAGCTAAACCTGCTCCTTCCCATAACCAACCGCACAGCTTCCTTCTCTTCCTTTCTGTTTATCTTTTATTCGGGTGGTGACGAGCCAGACGTCATGGAGCTTTTACTTCATTGACTTGCTTTGGTGACTTCGTGGTTGTAGCAAGTTGGACCGGGCAAAAACAAGGGTAGTTAGAGAGAGAGAGAGAGAGAGAGAGAGAGAGAGAGAGTGGACCGGTCTTGGGTTTCTGTCGCTACTTTAGCGTATCCAGCGCGCCAAAAAACCTGCGGCTTTTAGGGGTGCTGGTCAGTCTTTCGCCTTCTCGGACAACAACCACCATTAACGACTCTCCCTCCGTCTCTTTCCTCTCGTAAAACCAACCCCTTCTTGCGGTTTCGGACGACCTACCTTTTGTTTTGTGAGAGTTTGATTCTTGCGTAGTTCTTGATTGCCCAAGTGTTCAGACACCTTTTCTGATCTTTCTTAAGAGCAGTCAGCGCTGAATCAGACCGAGTCCTTGCCCTGTCTCAACTCCGTAGGAAGCGTCGAATCTTGGAGAGGCAAACTCCGAGGTCTGCGGTCTTCAACTTTGCTTCTAATTCAATGTTTCGAGAGCTTGTTTTGTATGCCCAGTTTCTTCTTCGTTTCGCTTCAGGGTATTTCATTGTTTTTTGCTGAAGCATGAGGCAAGGAGTTGAACAAAACCTTTCTGTCTCTTTCATTTTGATTTCTGTCGTGTAATTTGCACCTCTGTATTCATTTTGCTGCCTTAACTATGTATGAAAATGGGAGCCTTGCTTTTCTCTATGGCAAACAGTAATAATAGCCCGAAAGCCTATCTATCGTTCCTTTTTAATTACTAACAATCTTCGGTTAGACATGTTTGAAGCCCAATCTTTCGATCTGTAGTTAAAAGAGGGAAGTAGTTCAATGTCCATTGAATTCTGAAATCAGATGCAGGAGCGTCAGATTGGAAGGCTAACAATGAATTAGGCATGGAATTTTAGAGTGTTTTATATTTGTGGGAAAGAGAGTAAAGTGGTTCTCATGTTGCCGAGGGTTGTGCCCTGCGTTTGGATCATTATAACTCTGTTACTTATTTGGTGCTTGATGTTGATGATAAGGTCACAGGAATCTTTGGTGCCTTTAAACTGTACTTGTGGATTTTGCCCATCTCCGCGCTTGGCTTGTTGGTACAGATGCGAACTTCGCTCACATAGCGCGTTCTTATGTTGATTCAGGTTCCAGGGATAAAGTCCGGCCTCGCGACATAACTGTCGGTAAATAGCTAAACGGCCATTCAAGGCTTTAGGCGCACTCTTGCTTCGACCTCTCACAGATGGAAGGGGACATCGAGTGCGGAGATCACGGTATCCGACTGCAGAACAGTCATCCCGGTTGCTGGTTTGGGTTATTTCACGTCTTCGACTATCATTACTGGCGTCCCGTTAGGAGAGCGCTTCACGGAAAAGAGCATCGAGGAAGAAAGCGCCGCGGACGTAAGCCATGTCAGTTTGTCTCATCCTCCCTCGTCGCTTGTTTTATCGCCTTTTGCATCTCGTTTATCCACTACAATAACGAAAAAAGTGGGCAGTAAGACCTTCTCAATTCCAAATGGTTGTTGCTATGTTTAAGAGACCGTTTTCTATGTTGATATGTGACTGCTCTTTTGGCAATGACTAAGTATACTCTTCCAGATATCTTGTTTCCCGACACCGTTGCCGTCAATCTGATTACCCACCTTTCCTTATCCATGGTACAAACCCTGATAATGGAAGATGTCTAGCACCGTGAGGAATTTTTGCCCTTGAATCAATCAATGAACCAGATAACTTTAGATTATGCTACCGATTCGAGCATCACATTGCTTGGGTAACTTTGGATATCACATTCCTTTTCTGAAATACTGCATTAACTGTGGGTATCAGTGCTGTTTCATTTTACCATATTGCATCAACTGTGACGACTTTGGATCTCACATTCCCTTTCTATCTCTTGAAGTTCTTCTCCAAGTTTATTTTTCCTCTGGTTTCAGGTTGCGCTACACCGAAAACAATCTCTTTCGGCTGCGACACTAGTCAAGGGCAAGATGAAGCAGAGCATCTACTGGTAAATTCATGTTTTTAACGTAGAGCATTGTCTGAATTTCAGTATACAACTCTCAGTTTATACCATCAAATTACCAGCTATATTAGAGAATTCTCATTTCAATTACACCAATCTTTAATCGGAATGCTTTCGCTGGCACACATGTAACAATGAACTTGGATATCTTTTGATTCTGAAACTTTCAGCAGGAACGGCCTAGAGTAGAAGCTAATTCTCTCAACGATGTTCCTGTGAGTAGCACCAGAGATCTGCTTGCTAAAGATGCACCTGAGGAACAGATCCATCGAGATTGGATCTTGAGCGTTCTTCTACGTCGACATCACCGCACCGATTCCATCCTCGATGAAATAAAAGCTGAATGGAAGGATCCCATTATTATCCTTCATGATGGAGCCGACACTCCAATCCCCACGTTGCAAGACCTTTATTCACTAAGGACAGGAGAGGAACTTGGTGCTGGAAAGAGAGCACACCTTCTCGAGAGAGGTGAAGTGAAGCAAAAGCTGATGGGCGTTGGGCAGGGCGAGAAAAATTTGCAGCAGCACAACAAAGATAAGGCCGAGACAGAGAGAGTCAAGGTAAACACGGATTCCCTTCCCAATTTCCCCCAACAGCAAGATTCACGTGCGGGAATGGCGAAACAATATGATGGCCGGCAAACTTCCATTAGAAAAGCAAGCTTCACAAAATCTCGATCATTTCCTGTGGCCGGTGCATCAGGCATTAGAGATTATCCAAGCACTCTTAAGCACAAGCAAAGTGAAATGTGGTCTTTCCCAAAGGGTGAAAATCCGACAATGATCACTCCGGGGCCAAGAATTACCTCATCCAACTTGCTACAAAATCACGAAATACGATCAGTGCAAAGCAGTGCCATGAAGCAAGAAGTTACGGTTTCTTCCTCGGGCAACTCCCACCCAAAAAACGTGCACGGATGGAATCAGACGGTCATGAATCAGATTAAACGCATTAAGCGTAGAATAAGGCGCGCATTTAAAGAAGAAAGAAAAGAAAATGCGACAGTGGATGCTTGCCTTGACAGAATATCCCCTGGATCTAGTTCTGCTGCCGACACGAAAGAGATTTCTGAAAAATCCCAGTACCAAGATGGCGAAAACTGGACCCCCGTGGGTAAGCTACACAGCATGGAGAGAACTTCCTCTCTACATGAATCTCTGGATAGATATGCTCAGTTATTCGAGAACGTTTATGGGAGGGAGCCTAACCTGCATCATTCCAAGAGCCTAAAATTGACAAACGAAGACAGGAATTCCTCGGGTGGAAATACGCGTAAATATACCAGAAGGAGACTTTCCCTTCCGGATCCTGAAAGCCTATCTTTCCTCCTAGGTGTGGTGTCTTTAGATGCTCTCTGTTCAGAAATGCTAGTGTGCAAGGATGGGGATTTCTGTGTGAAAACCGAGTGTGATTCGGGCAGCAAATTAAATTCTTCAGCTATTCCTTCGAATCCTGATAGAAGTGCTCGGTCACATGATATCCTGGAGGTTAAGTTCCTCGAGAATATTAAAGAAGAAGACAAAGAAGAAGTAGAAGAAGAAGAAGAAGAAGAAGGCGATGATGATGATGCAGAGACTAGTACTGAACTGCGCTCCAGTGCGGTTGTTGCTTTAGATCAGAAGACTGTTATATATAGTGACAATGTTGTTGAATCAGCAAGGGAGGATAACCGTTCCCTGCACGAACGGGAGATGTCTATCACATGGGAAGCCATCGGTCAAGTAGATGAACTAAGTTCGGTTTGTAGCCCCAAACCCTCTCCAAAGGACGACGAAGCTACAACAGGGGCGTTCTTGCCCTCGAACGGTATCAACTACATCTCAGAGACAAGTTCCATTTGCATCATGCGCCTCAATTCACCTGCTTTATACTGTCTTGAATGCAGATTTCCCGATTCATATCCTCTCTAAATCGTTAAATGTTTCGTCTGATCCTAGTCACTCCAAGTTCATAATTAGACCTGCTGTCGGAATGCATTTACACTACTCATCAGTTGTTACTCTATTTTTTCTCATGTGCAAGAGTTGGGTGTGGCTAATTGATCCATTGTTGCTTCAGGTTGCATTCATCTGGAGGAGCCGGGTTCTCTTGCGAACCTGCCCAGCAGCTCTGTCCTGGAAGCTTTGTCAGCATCTTGCGAGGCTTTAAATGATACAGATACTGGAATGAAAGACAACATCGTAAACCACTTCTTAAAGCCTTCGCATTTGGATAAAAGGGACGAGGCAGACTTTAGCTACGTAAGTCACTTGCTCGACCTATCCGGCATCTTCAAAAGTGAGCAATTTGAACAGTGGCAAACCGCGGAACAACCATTGAACCCCAAGTTATTAGACGATATGGAGGATTGCGCAGCAGACCACGAGCTAGGATGCTCAGATGAGGTTGTCAGTACTTACAGCGACCACCAGCTTCTGTTCGATTTAGTCAATGAAGCGCTGCTCGAGATCTTCCAGCGATCGTCCGCTTTCTTCCCCAAAGCCTTCTCCTTTACAACCAACGTCAGACCGATCCCGAAGGGTCAGCATATGCTCGAGGAGGTCTGGAAAAGAGTGAACTGGTATCGCACGAGGCCGGAGCTGGACCAGACGGTTGATGATGTGATGGCTCAGGATATGGCGAAGGGAGATGGTTGGTTGAACCTCCAGTGGGAAGGGGAATGCGTCGCGCTCGAATTGGAGGATTGGATTCTTGATGATCTCTTAGATGAAGTACTGAGTCCTTGAGAGTTGAGCAAATTGGCAGGTAGAATCAAGATGTCGGCATACCGTTTTTCGCTTTCTTGCGGACCAAGTTTTGTTCCCGATATGGTGGTTTTGTGCAGCACATCATGAGACCGTGATGTCTTCTCAACCGATGCTAGATTGCTTGCTAGTAAAGGGGCCAGAATTCAAAAGGATTTTAGAGTTGGTTTTTTTACGGCACATCTGTTCTGTGTCTCAATAGATAATCAGTTCTGTAATGAAGCATGATCGTAAAGAATCTCTTTCTTTTTCTTTTTTTGTATATATGTTAGTACGGGTCGTGAGAGATCCAGAGTCATTCGTTGGATGTCGATAGATTCGTCATTGTATTTTGCTTGGTTGGATTAGTGTGATTGAGAGTTCATTAGCTCCACCATTCTCTGTAATTCGTAGCGAATGGAATTGAGATTGGCACAACTAATTGCTAGAGCTTCTTCTGTTATTAAAAATTATCCACGTTAGCGTCGCGCCTATCATGTCACGTAAGATGGTCGGTATTCATGTTAGTAGTTTTCTGATTAAAATTGATAAAATGTGAAAAAATTTAGAATTTAATTGATAAAATTAAAAAATTTAGGACTGAATCAGTAAAAATACAGTAAGTCAAGGATTTGTTGGAAAATTTTCGCTTTCCTTTACTACACGAGAGTGAGCTGAAACATACTCTAAGGGTGCGTTTGGCAACGTGCCAAATAGTAAAAATTTCTGTTCTTTTGTTCCCAGAAATAGTTTGGGAACAGAAATGCGTTTGGTAAACGCATTTGTTCCCGGGCACATTTTTGCAAAAACTTGTGCCAAGAAACAGTTTTGGAAGAGAAACAAGAAGTAAAAAAAGTTGCTTCTTGTTTCTCGGCACAATTTTGAGAATCAGTTTTTTTTCTTTTTTTCTTTTCTTATTTTTGTGTTCTTCTTCGTTGGGCTTGGCCGGCCGCCGGACGCCGGCGACCGGCCACAGCCCAGGGCCGGCGAGGGCGTCACGGCCTTCGCCGGCCGCCGGCGGAGGCGAGGGCTGTGACGCCCTCGCCGGCCCTGGGCTGTGGCCGGTCGCCGGCGACCGGCCATGGCCAAAGAAAAAAATAATTAGAAAGAAAAAAAATTAAACAATTCAAAATATTATTAAAATATTATTTGAGAACAGAAATTTTGTGTAGTTTACCAAACGCATTTCTATTCTTTTCTACTTTAGGAATAGAAATTTTGTGTAGTTTACCAAACGCCTTAAAATACCTAGAAATTATTTCCGGGCACAGAATCAAAAAAAATCATTTCTGTTCAGAAATTGTTCCGGGGCGCAGAATGGTTCTCATGCGCACCCTAAGAGGTTCTGAAATCGTACTGGCTGTCGTTTAGGCGACACGGATCGCGATCCCCGTCTCCCCAGCACGCTCGTTCTTGGTCGTCGATTCTTCTCCCCATCGACGGTCCAGAGACTCCAGATTCCTCGCCGCGAAACCCTCGGAATTTTCGAAAATCTCCCGCCTCTTCCCGGAAGAACTTCCGATTTAAATACAGCGCCTCGCCGTCGTTTCCATCCTCAACAATCGCATCGCCCATTCCTTCCCTCCCTCGATCTCCTCCTCGTAATCCGGAGCACCGACCCGAAAGGAACCCCTAGCTTCCGCGACCCCAGGAATGGCCCGCACGAAGCAGACGGCGCGGAAGTCCACCGGCGGGAAGGCCCCGAGGAAGCAGCTGGCGACGAAGGCCGCCCGGAAGTCGGCCCCGGCGACCGGCGGCGTGAAGAAGCCGCACAGGTTCAGGCCCGGGACGGTGGCGCTGAGGGAGATCAGGAAGTACCAGAAGAGCACGGAGCTGCTGATCAGGAAGCTCCCGTTCCAGAGGCTGGTCCGGGAGATCGCCCAGGACTTCAAGACCGACCTCCGGTTCCAGAGCAGCGCCGTCGCGGCCCTCCAGGAGGCGGCGGAGGCGTACCTGGTCGGCCTCTTCGAGGACACGAACCTTTGTGCCATCCACGCGAAGAGGGTCACCATCATGCCCAAGGACATTCAGCTCGCCAGGAGGATCAGGGGCGAGAGGGCTTAGTGAGGTGGCGGCGGCGGTAGTGTTGCTGTTCGTTTCAGTTTGTGTCTTAGGGTTGTTAGATCTGGATTTGCGGTTCTGGAGATGATGGGTCTGGGTCTTGCTCTAGGTGTGATGATGGACCCAGCTGTAAATCGCTCAGTTAGATGTGGTTCCTGCGTTTAGCAATGCCAATTACTGATTGGTCAGTCTTTCATGGCTCTCTTGAATTTTTCTCTTTTTACGAGTAGACGAAAGTACTGTTTTTTAGGCCTCGACGTGGGTCGATTTGCAAAGATGGACCAGAACAAGAAAAATGATGCGTTCGTCCATTTGGAAATTGTCAAGAGATGGGCAAGCTGATCTAATCTTTGTGTCTACAGTGAGAATTTCTGGGTCATTTGTCTGATTAGGCACTTTCTTTGTTTTGATTGACATGGACGTATCTGATTTACTTCCATCATCTACTTTAGTTTTTGATGTTTCACCGCATTCGCATTCATCCTGAAATAGCTCGAGTGCTTCGTGCCTTGTGGAATTGACACAAATGGGCCGCGATGGTTGAGTCATACTGGTCTAGGGAGACAACTATCGAGGTTTCTGGGTCATCGCCATGGCAACTGGACAACCTCGTGAAGATCAAATTCGAGCAGTATATTTTGCTCATGTCGAGAAAAATGGCAATGAAGCTTGTTTGAGCTGCCCCAGTTCTTCAGGCATAATAAAAGAATTGAACTTCCTGGGATAAGAATCGATTGTGATTGGTTTGAATCGTCAGCCTTTTGTCTAAATTAGTTTTACTGTTGCTTGCAGGATTGAGATTTTTCCTGGCAAGTGCAGAGGCGAACCCTTTGTAACGGCAAGCGCTCCTGCCCACCGCGAGTGCCTTCGACTTTTACTGGCGGATGCTATACAGTGTTCTTCGAGGCAAGAGGAACAAATGCGAAATATTTTAATGCGTGAATAGCAACCCACTTTGATGACCACAGAGAAGAAAAGGCAGAAGCCACGATTAAAGCAAACTCCACCATCAGGGGACATGGGGAGTTGCAGACCCACCCACCATGTGAGAGTCTTTTGTTCGCTTTTTCGTTTCCAAAGAAAGCGATTATGCGATTCCAATTCCATATCTCGGGAGCTTTTCGCCCATACCGGGCTGCACCGGATAATGTGGTGTCGCTGCACCACTCGACTTCCACCCCTCAAATACGTATATACAGAAAGCTTAAGGACCAAATTTTTGTTGCCCTTTTGCTGGCGTTGATCCAGTCTCGACATCAAAGCGAAGAAAACAAAAGCAAATAATCGAATCAGTCAGGAGATGGAGCTCCCTGTTAATTGCTTTTGGTGAGTTTTGAAGCACCATAAAACTGTGCAACGAAACTAGTAGCAAGTACTGCATAGAAGGATGCATATAAGATGGAATCTCCCTGGAGTCGCCTACCGCTTCTTCTGTTTTCTTTTGGGAGGGTCCTAGCAGTCACCATACCAATCAATTTTCACACACGAATAATCGATAAATTGATCCTTGCAATGGTGTAAATATCCTTGCAAGGGCATGCTTCGTGCCTTCATGCCTGGCTGTATCTAACGAAAAATCACTTTGCTGAGCTTCCTTGTATCATAGTTTGATCCTGGTTTACTGTCATTCTTATGGGAAAGAGAGAGAACCAGCGGACAAATTATGATTCCGAAGGCCGGCAATCACGGAAGCACGTTCATGATATGTTACTGCTAATCATTCGCGACCAAGGTAAATACAATATTATTAATTATTGCCTGACATGGTTCTATTCTACACAAAAGTCATCATTCAAGACAATTGTGCAAAAACATAAAAAAGAAGAGAATTTTCTATTTGATCAGGCTCTAGTGGGATTCATCCACGTGTGCGGCGCATATCCAACGTCTGTCTGCTCTTCGACAATATAAATAGGACTCTGGTTCATGAGCTAAGGACTCATCCTAGAGTTTGATCCTGTAAGCTCAGTAAGTTCCAGAGATATCACCCAAGAGACTATAAACATGTCTTGCTGCGGCGGAAACTGTGTATGTGGCTCCGGATGCATACGCGGCAACGGCTGTGGCGGGTAAAACGATCTCCATCATTTTACTCTCGCGAGTACAGCTAGTTTTCATTTGGATAATCTCCTCTGCCATTATCAATTCAATCGCCTGCTAGTCCTGAATGTGTCGGACTAGGAGAGAAGAGATAATGGTCTATCTTTCCATACTTCTAGGCACAGGGTTATACGCACAGAGAAAAGCTTTGACACATCTGAGTGACACATCCTATTCCTAGTTCACCAATTGAGTCGACTAGTTTCCATTTTCATCTTCTTCTTTTTTGTCAAATTTTGGGCAGACGCGGTGTGAATCCCGACGTGGCTGAGAACAGCCGTGAGACCAACATCGGCGGCGTTGCCCCCGTAAAGATGTACGTTAGTTCAACACCGACTACCGATTATGCAGAGTATCACTTAACTTTATCCTGAACTTTGTTGTCCTTGGCGGCTAATGTAAGAACTTACTGTCCTTCTCAGGAACCATGAAGTGTCCGAGATGAGCTCTTTCGAAGCAGAGAATGGCTGCAAGTGCGGATCCAACTGCACTTGTGATCCCTGCAACTGCAAATGAAGCGTCTTTCTCAGGTATCGGCTCACGGTTCGGTGACCGTTCCATAAAAAGTAAAAATCTATAATGAAGCATATGTAACCAGTAAATAAAGCAGCCGTAGCATCTACAAATCCTTTTCCGGGGGCTTTAAGATGCTCTAAGGCTGTGTAATGGAGCTTGTATTTCGTTTGCTTTGTTGTGGTGGGTACCATTGTTCGGGAGGGAGAAGACTGTATACATGGTTGTGGAGTTCACTATGAGTACGTATCTATCTGGACCTATGGAATTCGATCTGACATCTCTCTCATGGAATTGCTTGCGAGTTTTTCTAATAGGGTTTTGTTAAAGAGTGTCAATGGACACTCGTTAAGTTCATAATAAGGAAATGTTAAAATGTTCAATGCGTCGATCACACAGGATTCGAGTAAGACATTGTAAGTAAAAAAATTTCCTTAATTGGACGCTGAATGTCCGCGAGACACTTACTGTTAGCGAAATCCTTTACAATTTTGTACGTTGAAGAGGACTCGAACCTCCAAGCACATATTTTCAGCCTGACTTTCTCACCCATGTACGAGTACAAGCAAAATATTGTTATCATCAATCTGGTCATTAAACATCCGGAGAACTATACTCTTACTCCTTTTTTTTTTTTTAAGAAAAAGAGCGAGGAGGGGCAACCGGTGCTAGCAATAGCAATCCCATCTGATTGTTATCATAAGGTTTTGTGCACTTTCTATGGAATGTTAAGTTTGTGTCATAGCTAATCCGCATCACCCACGAGACGAAAATATAAAATTGACAATCCCATCACCGTAGCCCTATCAAGACGCTAGCAATCATGACGTCTCTTCACACGAGACACGCGCATCTAGCAACACAGCATGAGCGGTTCAAAGGTTCGTCCACCAATCAAACTCGTGATACCATGAAAGACAAATAATCCTCCACCACTAGGCCCGCCATCTTGGGGGTATCCAGAGAACTATACTTGCTGCTCACTCCTAATGGAATCAGACAGAGCCCACCGTTGACCTCCTACTCCCCAAAGGAACATATCATCTTCTGCCGTTGGACTCTGAATAAAGCATCCATATCTCACCATCAATAGCTGTGTAGCCTATTAATTATACAGGTCATGTGAGTCTCCCGTCAGGAGATAATTTCCATTGAAAAACTGCACCAGAACCTCCTCGTTTTTTAGTTACCGACATGTCAGTATTTCAATTATTGTACACTACCTTACGAATGGATTTACAAGGATTTGTATTGAAGGTTTCAGCTAATTTATCCTGCAAGGTCCTCTCAAGAAAATAGGGTAACCATAATCACTTGCACAAAAGGTTCACACTAAAGTCCTCTGTAGAGAATTCAAGTTTGCGATGTAAGGAAGAGTTCCATTGTAAAGATAGCTCCATAAACCTCAACAAACTTATGAGCGATAGTTTACAGAAGAGAAAATGATGATTCGGTTCTCGTCATCAAACTTTCAGTTGGCTTACTTACAAGAGAGAGGCCATGAGCAGAAACAGCATAATAGATGCTTTCTACCTAAAAGGTCAAAAAGCATCGGGAATAAGTTGTTCCATTACTCATGTCAGACAATTAAGGAACTCTGCAGCAGTTGCGATTGCACCTCCCGTGATGGCATCCAACACAACTCTGTCTCTGTTATTGTTGCTGGCCGCAGATATTGTAAGGCCGGTCAAAGCACCCCCTATCATAGCATTTTTCTGCAAGAGTGAAAGAGTTTTGGTCAAACGCTCAGCTGATAAGAGAGATATTGCTGTGTTGGGTAAATCAGTAACTAGGGAGCGGAACTCAGGAAGCTTAGCAACAGAAACGTAGCATTTTTCCAGCTAGACTTCCATACAACAGTTGTAGAAGTCTTTCATGTCTGACCATCCATGTTAAAGTTCAGGTTGCGTTTCTAGTAGTTGAGGAAGCAGAAGACATTGCAACGACATCATCCTTCCCACTACTGAGACTCGTATAAAAATTTTGAATAACTAAAGAACTCTTCTTGAAGAAAGCCAAATCCCATGAAGAAAAGGCAATTCCACACAAGGCAGAGCAGGCATTACCCAGTCTCTGGTGCCACGGATTCTCTCTACCCCGTACTCCACTCCTGCATAGACTCCAGCAACTGTCCCTGTTTATACATAGGATAATCCTAACATTATCGCTGCTCTTGTAAAGAGAAGAAATTTTAGACACTCCCCTGCGCAAGTATGAGAAACTTTGCATGTACAGATTGTATCTTGATTAATACTTACCCCAGTACGCCCCTTCTTTGCACATCTTCTTCAACTGCAATTTCCAAGTAATCACATCAGCAGGACAAAATGGCCATCAATTATCTGTTATAACTACTTTGTAAAATGCAAATGAATATGCCACAGAAATCCCTCTTGGCAGTTTCTACAGTCCAGCAACTCCAAGGAGCAAAATCTTTCGAGATAATTTCGGTCTCGAATAAACCAATGAAAGCATTTTATGAAGAATGGATTAGAACCGTCATACTGTTCGATCATGCAAAGTGTTCATTACATTCAATCGCACACATCCTAAGCATAATTTGGCAAGAAAAGAGGATATAATCAGCATTACAGATCGAATTGACCAGCATAGTCCAAGAACACTCACCGTGTCCTCAAAACTGTGACTTGAAAAACTCCCTGCAAAAAAGCCACACCGAACATTAGCACCGCTCCAGCCAATGGAACAACCTGCCAATCTGATAATTGAGATCTGAGAACCCGCTAAAGAAAGTTCACAGGACGAGACAAGTCCTTCACGCCCTTTGCGGGTAAAAATCGATACACGAGAGATCGAACAACCAGCTGAGCTCTTTCAGCTGAACCGCTAGGAACATACTCGACATGCACATTACTCCATTCATGCTAATTTTTGGGGGTCAAACACCAAAAAGAAAAAAAGAATCAGCTTGGTATCTTCTGCAAACGTAGGAGCATAGAGCAGAGCAGACAGACACATACGAATGTATTATCTTTATCGTATATTCTGTCCGATGTCAAGTTCAAGAGAAGCCAAATCAATCGCGAAGACAACAATAGCGGTAAAAAAAGAAAGAGAAAAGAAGAGACCTTTCTTGACGATGAAGTAGGCATCTTCCGCGGCTGCTCTGGTGGCTGCGACCTGCGAGACTCAACGACCCAGTTGTCAATTCCAACCGATAGATAGATTCAGGGGAGAAGAAAGACGGAGGAAGAAAGCAGAAGAAGAAGAGGCAAGGGAATGGTTACGGTGCCGATCTTGAGGAAGCCATCGACGGTGACGTTGAGCAAGGGATTGCCCATGTCAATGGCGACGTCCACCTTGGGGCCCGAGATCGACCCGGCGTACCTGCTTCTCGGCATCTTCCCCGCGCTCACGCTTCCCACTCAAGCTCGCTGCAAATGATTTGGACGATGAAGATGAAGATGATATCGGTGTGCTTTGTCGTTATAGTCTTCTAGATGCTCCTCAATAAAATATCTCCGACCCAAAGGAAGATGAAACTAAGGCTGGATTTGGTAATTCGCCAAAATAGTAACTGATTTTATCCTTTTTCTTTTCAGAATCAATTTTAGAATAAAAATCCGTTTGATAAATTTTTTTATTCATGAGCATAAATTTTGTTAGATCCGGTGAGGCTGACTTGCGGCTTGGGCGAGGGCTGCCCTAGCCCAAGCCGCTAGTCGCCCTTGCCGGATCTAGCGAGGGCGACGGCGAGGGTCTAGCCCTTGTCAAATTCGGCGAGGGTGGCACTCACCCAAGCCTCGAGCTGCCCTCATTAGATCCGGCGAGGGCGGCCCTATCCTGTGGCCGATCGTCGGTGCTGGCGACCTGGCCATGGCCAAGGAAAGGGAAGAAGAAGAAAAAAATCATGTTTATAAATTATTTGTGTCATTTTTCCATATTAAAATCATGCTTTCAATTAATAATTTAAACTTTTAAAATCGCCGGTTGTGATTTCACGAAATTTCGCATTGTATCATGGCATGGGTCAAGAGTTTATCTTCCTGCTATTCTGTTTGTTTTCCTCTTTTCACCGCTTGCCTCGCTAAAGTCATTCAACCATATCTTGTCTTGCCCACGTAAGAAAATTGATTCGAGCATGCTTAAGTTTTTAGGACGGATGATTTGGCTTTCGAAATAAGAGCACATCCTTTGCAAACTGCAGAGGAAAAGCACCGAAAGTTTTCTAAAGAAATAAGGGATATGTTTACTAGAAATCTCAAAATTTGTCACGAAAATATAAATGAATTCTAAAACTTGTAAAAAGTGTAATTAAGTCTTAAAACTTATCATATTGGTGCAATCGAGTCTTAAAGTGAACACTGTCTAACTTACTAACGGAAAACGCTAACGTAGCGCTGACGTTAATTTTTTTAAATTATTTTTTCTGTCATACATGGTGATAACGTGACTTATTATTATTATTAATTTTATTTAAATTAAAATTTAAAAATTTTAAAAAAGCAGTAGGGGGAGAAGTTAGCCGGAGAGGACTGGAAGCCCTCGCTGCCGCCTGTGCCTGGCGACCCCCACTTGCTGTCCCCTCCCGGTGATGGTGGGTCGGCGGCGACAAGGAGGGCTGTTTTAAATTTAATTTAAATAAAATCATTATTAAAAATTAAATTTCAGTCAAAATGACATCATTTTAATCTTATGTTTTATAATATAGTCACGTCATTGCCACGTCTATAAGGAAGCATATGTGAGCACTAAATAAAGCAGCCGTAGCATCTATAAATCCTTTTCCGGGGCTTTAAGTTGCTCCAAGGCTGTGTAATGGAGCTTGTATTTCATTTGCTTTGTTGTGGCCAGTACCATCGTTCGGGAGGGAGAAGAATGTATCCATGGCTAATGGTTATGGAGTTCACCATTAGCACTCATGGGAATTCGATCTGACATCTCTCGTTGAATTGCATGTGAGTGTTAAAAGAGTCTCCATGGACACTCGTTAAGTAACTAATAAGGATATGTTATGATTTTTAATGCATTAATCGCATAGGATACTAGAAAGTCATTGGAAATAAAAAAAAAAACTTCTCTTAATTGGATACTGAATGTCGTCTACGAGACATTGTTAACAAAATCCTTTTCGATATTATACGTTGAAGACTACTCTCACCCATGTACAAGTACAAGCAACGGATTGTTATCATCGATCAATCTGGTCATTAAACATCTAGAGAACTATACTCTCTTTTTTTTTTTAGAGTAAAGAGGGGTGACTAGCGCTAGCAATAGTAATCCCATCTGAGCGTTACCATAAGGTTTCGCGCACTTGCTTTGGAATGTTAAGTTTGTGTCATAACTAATCCGCATCACCCTCGAGACGAAAATACAAGATTGACAATCCCGTCATCGTAGCCCCTATTGAGACGCTAACAATTAGGAAGTCTCTTCACACGAGACACGCATCTAATAACATAGCATGAGCAGGTTCACACTAAAGTCCTCCATAGAGAATTCGAGTTTGCGATGTAAGGAAGAGTTCCATTGTAAAAATAGCTCCCTAAACCTCAATAAACTTAAGAACGAACGGTTTACAGATGATAAATGACTCGGTTCCTGTCATCAAACTTTCAGTCGTTTTGCTGCGATGAGCAGAAGCAGCATACTCTACCTAAAAAGCAAGAAAGCATAGGGAACAAAGGTTGTTCCATTATTCATGTCATATTATTAAGGAACTCTGTAGCAACTGCGATGGCACCTCCTGTGATGGCATTCAACACAACCTTGTCTCTGTTATTGTTGCCGGCCGCAGATATCATGAGGCCGGTCAAAGCCCCCCCTATCATAGCAGTTTTCTGCAACATATTCAAAGGGAGCAAAAGAGTTTTGGTCAAACGCTCAGTCAATAAGAGAGATACTGCTGTGTTGGGTAAATCATAAACTACTAACTAGGGAGTGGAACTCAGGACGCTTAGAACAAAACTGTAGCAGCTTTCCAGCTGGGCTTCCATACAACAGTCATAGAAGTCTTTCATGTCTGACCATCCATGTAAAAAGTTCAGGCTGCATTTCTAGTAGAGTCGAGGAAGCGAAAGACATTGGAACTATTGGGAAAACTCAACCCCCGATTGACACATTCGAAACATATTTGAAATGAATTCGATCAATGAGAAAAACGTGTCCGAGGATCATCAACTTGTATCACCGATCGTACAGGCATATCATACAACGAACATACCCGATATTATCACAGATTAAGTGCCATTTTGCGCTTGAGAGTTCTTTGATCGTCTTTCGTACTCGTTTTCGTTCCGAAGGAAAAATAGAGAAAATGTTACGTTCGAAAGAGTGTTCTTTTGTATATGGAAAAACACATTAGTTTTTTCAAGGGGTGCCTACTATTTATAGTGATAGGTAAATAACTACCTTGTGGGCCCTTGTAGTTCACGGGCCTGGTTTGGCCCATCTTGGGCGGTCCACCCATTATGTCTTTCACCTCCCACTCGCCCACGATGGGCTAAACACAATTCTCTTTCTTGCAAAGTTCATATTGGCAAATAATCTGTGCGACCAACATACTACGAGAGCTCGTTGTTATACATCTGTTAGGAATATATAACAGTTCAAATTGGGCACTATCCCGAGTAGAATTAGTATGCAGTTCCCTAGATCAATCAGTCACATTTTTTTTATATCTCTTGATCTCTTTTAGTATTTCTTATATTGTATTCACAACTATAATTTACTCAAAATCATAATTGGTCGACCTGCGAATACAAATATAGAATGTGACATCATAAATTAAATTGATCTTCCTTTTTCCTTAAATCTCTCTATTTCAGTCCAACTCACTTTTCTAGAAATGCCCCGTTAGACCGAATTATCATGATCACCGACAACATCCTAAGATAGCAAACACTGAATAGAAATTTTGAGAATAAGTAAGAGTCGTGAGGGCACTTTAATTGACAAAAAACTATTTTCCTCAAGAGTCTCACACGACTTAAAAATTGAGATCATAATTTTTGTCAACTCTTATCGGTCGTCCCATGCATACGTAATATGAAATACGTATTATAGTATTCTCTCTTTTTCCCATAGAGCGTATGTCTTTACTCTCAATACCGTACAGATGATAGTTTAGACATACTCAATGCCTAACTTGAATTTACAAATCTACTCTATTCATAATAAACATCTATCAAAACTTACATCTGACATTAAAGACAGGTAAAGTGAAATATGTGGGTCATTTCACTTTCGGACATAATAATCTATATGACCTCATCTTAACATTCTGTTAAGGCGACGTCCATGCTTCAAGCTTAGGCTCTCAATTATCATCTAAAATAACAAGTTTAAAACTGTCTCGTCTCTATTCATCACATAGTGAGTAGAGGCGATTACCCCGTGTGAGTGGACTAATCTCTCATCTGTCCGACAAACCTTTTCAATATAATGCACTTAGCATCGACATTCACAAACGTCATACAAACTTATAGGCATTGACAATAACAAACTTCATTAATAGTGAACATTCAGGAAAAATTACAATATTCAGTACATCATATTCTACACAGTCATAGAGATCGAAAAAGCTCTCTAGGAATCAGCTTCGTCATAGGATCAGCTATCATCCTTTGTATAGATATGTACTTCACGTTCACTTCCTTTCGTGCAACCATGTCCTTGACATAGTTATATTTGATATCTATATATTTGGTCTTTTCATGGTACTTTGGGATCCTTAGTGTACGCTATTACTGCTTGGCTGTCACAATAGACTAATACTAGGTTTACAGCATTCTCAATAACACCTAAGTGATCTAAAAATCTTCCAAGCCAAACAGCTTCTTGTGCTGTTGCTGATAGAGCCACGAACTCGGCTTTCATTGTAGATAAGACTACACACTGTTGTTTCTTACTTTTCTAAGATATGGCGTCATTATTCAGTAAGAACACGTATCCAGAAGTAGATTTTCTTTTTTTTAAATCTCCTCCTTAGTCAGCATCAGTATAGCCTTCAAGGTGTAGATGACTTCCTTGATAAGTCAGCGCATAGTCGGCACTTCCCTTTAGATATCTCAGGATTCTTTTGATGGCAATCCAATGTGCTTGACCTGGATTGGATTGGTATTTACTTACCATTCCAACTGCATAACAAATATCAGGTCTTGTACACATCATAGCGTACATCAAGCTTCCAACAACACTAGCATATGGAACTTGTTCCATTTGCTCCTTTTCTTGTGAAGTCTTAGGACACATTCTGTCGTTTAATGCTTCACCCTTTGCAATAGGAGTATCTATTGGTTTACAGTCTTGCATACGAAATCGTTCAGGGATTTTATTCACATACGTCTCTTGTGAAAGGGATAGGGATTTCTTTGATTGATCTCTTGAAATTTTAACTCCAAGAATATATGCAGCTTCACCCATATCTTTTATCTCAAAATTGAAAGATAACCAATTTTTGACTGTATTAACAAATTCCATACTGCTTCTAGTGATTAGTATATCATTAACATATAATGATAAGATCACAAATTAATCTTTAGATCTTTTGATATATACACAATTGTCTTTACTAATCATTACAAAATCATATGCCATTATGGTATTGTGAAAACGTATATACCATTGTTTCAAAGACTGTTTAAGGCCATATATCGACCTCAATAGTCGACACACTTTGTGCTCTTGGCCTTTTGTAATGAAACCAACAGGTTGTTCCATATAAATTTCTTCCTCTAATTCTCTATTGAAGAATGCAGTTTTTACATCCATTTGATATAATTCAAGATCCATACTAGCTACTATTGCCAGGATAAGGCGAATAGAGGTAAATTAGAAGAAAAAATTTCTTCAAAGTCAACTCCTTCCTGTTGATTATATCCTTTTGCCACAAGGCGAGCCTTATATTTCTTTATTGAGCCATCAACCTTACGCTTTATTTTGAGAACCCACTTGTTCCAATGGTTTTGCGTCCTTTTGGAAGGTCAATCAATTACCAAACTTGGTTTGATCTTAATTGCTCAATTTCTTCTTCCATTGCATGTATCCATTTTTACTTATCAAGGCACTTTAGTGCATCGTTCACATTCTTCGGCTCATCTTCATCTTGCAGGGCGATCATGAAAGCTTCTCCTTCAATGTCAAAACATTGACGGGGAATCCTATTACGACTTGACTATCGTATGGAATGCTATATTCCTGATGATTCACTACATTCCATTTCTCTCCCACTCGAATTAGATAATGATGGTGTCGTCTCTTTAAGTGGTTGCAATTGAGACTGGATTACATTCAACTCTCCACTTGTTACAATGCTCCCACTAACTTCACTATCACGATCTACAGATTCGTATAGTGAGTAATCTCCACCTACTTCGCCCTTTTTAGGAAATTCATTCTCTAAGAATGTGACATCCCGTGATTTAAATTCAGTTATACTTTCGCTTTCTTGCTCACCTATGAATACATATCTTTTTGAGTGCTATGAGTATCTTATAAAAATACTCTTTTTGCCTCTTGGGCCTAATTTTTCATACTTATGAGAAGACTCACGAGTATAGGCAGCACAACCCCAAGATTTTAGAAAACTCAAATCAGGCTTTCTGCCTGTCCATAACTCATATGAAGTAGAAACAATTAATTTAGAAGGCACACAGTTAAGTATGTAGTTAGCAATCAACAAAGCATCGCTCCAAAAAGTGATAGGCAAGTTAGCTTGTGCCATCATTGACCTAACTATTTCCATTAAGGTTCTATTTCTTCTTTCCGTAACAGCATTTTGTTGAGGAGTATGTGGAATAGTCAATTGTCTTTCTATTCCCTTTTCATCACATAAATTTCTGAACTGATCATATAGATATTCTTGACATCGATCGGATCTTAATGCTTTTATTTTCTTGTCTAATTGATTTTTTACCAAGCTCATAAATCTTTTAAAGCAATTTAAAGCGTTAGATTTATGAGAAATTAAATCGACATATCCGAATCGAGTATGATCATCAATGGATGTGATGAAATAAACAGACCCGTGCCTTGCTTTTACATTCATTGGACCACAGATGTCAGTATGGATTAATTGCAAAGGAAATTCAGCTCTTGTTCTTTTTCCAAATGGTTTCCGCGTTGTTTTTCCTTCTAGGCAATACTCACATATGGGCAAATCAACCTTTTTAATATTGCCCAATAAGCCATCTTTAGCCAATCTATTCATTCTTTATTGGCCAATATGACCAAGTCTAGCATGCCACACGTTTACATCATTCTTATAAGAATCAGATGATGTAAATAAGGAATAACTAACATTAATTTCACAATAGTCAACATCTACTACAATGAAACAATCTAAAAAATATCCGGAACCATAATAACTTATATCTAAAGACAAGTCTACACCATTGTTATGGAAGTTTACATTAAAATCAAGTCTAACTAAAACCAACACCGAAACTAAGTTCCGACGAATCTCCGGAGCAAATAGCACATCGTGTAGGAAAAATGTGCGTCCACCACGCATAAATAGTTGACAGGTGCCAATGCCTCTGACCTCTACTCTTGAATTGTTCCCCACGTATATCCACTTCGTTTCTTGTGGAACTCCACGAAAACTTCTCTGTCCTTCGCTACATGATCTGTGGCTCCCGAGTCTACAGTCCACAAAGGATTAGATTCAGTCAGAAACACTGAACTAGACACATAAATAGCATTTTCATTAATGCTAAGGGTTTCTACCTTCTTTAGCTCGCCATAGTCGCGAGTAAAGTGACCCTTCTTGCCACAGTTGTAACATTTTACTCTTGAAATATTCTTCTTGAAAGGACACTTTCCTTTCTCCCGTTGGTTGTGCCTCGATTTCTTCCCTGAAGGACTTGTTCCCTTACCTTTCCACTTCTTTGACCTAGTAGGGTGCTTCCTCTTGGAGCCCGAAACTCTATGCGAGCTAGAACCAGCAAAGAAAATATTAATTTCTAGCTTAGCTGCCATGAGGCGATCCTCTTCCAGCTCAAGATGCCGCATAGCATCCTCGAAAGTCTTGATATCCTCATTGTGGGTCAAATGAATCTTCATGTGCTCCCAGCTTTGAGGCAATGAGCGGATTACTACCTGCACCTGCTGTTCATCAGTGAGTATGTGGCCGGTATCCTTCAGCTCACTAATCATATTCGACATCTATTTCAAATGTTGTTTCATGGTCTTTCCATGAGACATCTTGTATGAGTCGAAACGGATAGTGAGTTGTCTTAGTTTGGTCATAGAAATTCGACCAAATCTTGATGCCAGTGCAGCCCACATGTCTATGGCGTTCTGGAAACGTCCGAACTCTCGTATGATGTCATTGTCCATGCTGATTAGTAATGTAATGCGAGCAATAGAGTTCTTTCTTTTCCAAATAGCAAAGGCATCTTTGTCCCTTTTATGTTGGGCAGTTGTCCCATCCTCAGGTTCTTCCATAATCTGGTTAAGAGCTTCGAGTGCCTTTTGCTCTTCCAGCACATATTGAATCTTGAGACTCCAAATCTCATAATTGTCGCCATTTAATTTTTCTCCCTTATTAAGTTCAGCCACTATTTTCTTAGTTGTTGAAGCCATCGTATCTGAACATTTCAGACACATACGCACGAATTATTAAAGCCTATCTAAATGCTTCATCAACATCATGATTACATAAACTAATCATATTAATGAATAGTTTCACAAAAGGTCTTAAAGTCAAAAGTTCGCTGTGTTCCCAATCATCGTTCAAAAATCCTAATTTGAAATTACTATTAACATAATCATTTATGTAAAGAAATTGGTTCTTCAAAAGTTATACAAACTTTTAAGAACTACCCACATATAACATAATATATAATATGACAATATAAAATGAGAAATCACAAAAATTCATAGCCATATATATTTCATAACACATTCACAAATATTTAAAAACAAGTAATATCAACTTGAAACATGTACATAATTGATTCTAAATTCTAAAAGAACAATATCAAGTGTACCAATCCAACACATAGACAGGAAAGGGCTCATAAAATTCTTTAGAAAATTCTATTTTCTTTGGAACAAAAACGAAGGCTCCCGGAAAACCCCTAAATCCGGGCCATGGTTTGCGCCGAGACCCATTCAATGCAAGGGTTGACGTTCTCCTTCCCTTGACCCTTATGTATTCTTGCAGAAAATTTTCCACAAGCATCTTATAGTTGGACCCTTTAAGGTTTCTTTAACCTTAATAAGCATTCTTCCCAACTCCTTAGGAATAGTGCATTTCGGGATTCCGACCATTACATATTTCGGCATTACAAAACCGTTCCAAATGATATCCTGTATCATTTTGTTGACCTTGATGATGTGTGTCATCATATCATCTCTAGCGTCCCATCAATAAAGAGCTAGCTTGATTCTTAGTTTCTCAAGCTTCTCCTTTTAAGCTGCCGTTCTTGGGATTATTGGAGTGCGTCTCAAATGTACCATTGTTCCTGCAACGAATGCAGAACAAATGGATTACTTATAATTCATGATACATTAAGATAATGAATGCTTATTCATATACATATGATCTAGCACTTATATTTCAAAAAATTATAGAGAAATACTAGAGAAAATGCCAAAGAATATACCCTTAAGTACGTGTATATAAGGTTTCTCATGCATTTTCACATTCATAAGTGCAGCAAATATGTAATATGAATATACCATAACGTAGAGCATTCCGATACGAGCACGTTGATACTAAAAACGCCCAAATTGAAATTCAAATGAGCTCGAACGGGCCGAAAGAATACAATGGGGTCATTATGCTCGGTCTGAACCGGTCCGATTCGATTGGTTTGACCAGTCCGATCGTTGATCGATCAACGGTTAATCGAGTCGGGTCACGGTTAACAGGTCAGGTCTCGAGTCGGGATCCGCGCTTTGATGACGTCACGCTGACGTCATTGTTAGCGGTTGGCGACGACCGACGTGCCGTTTCGTCACTGCCGCGCATGGGCCTCACACGTCGTCGCGCCCACGGCCCTTGTCGGCGGGTGCGGCCTCCTCCGGCGACGCGCCGCCCCTCATTTTGCTTGTCTCGACAAGCACTTTCTGTCTATGCAATAAAATTCAAGTTTTGACGAAAAACAAAAATCAAAACATGCATGAACAGTTCGACGACGCGAAGAAAACGAACAAAAACGAGGCCGAAACGAAAAAAAAAACAAGTAGTATACACTTCAATGTTAGAGACAATACACATGCATGATCGGGAAACAAGTAAACGGGCTCTGATACCAATGTTGAGAAAACTCAATTCCCAATCGACACATTCGAAACGAATTCAATCAATGCAGAAAACGTGTCCAAGGACCATCAACTTGTATCACCGATTGTACAGGCATATCACACAACGAATATACCCGGTATTGTCACAGATTAAGTGCCACTTTGCACTTGAGAGTTCTTTGATCGTCTTTCGTACTCGTTTTCGTTTCGTAGGAAAAATAAAGAAAATGTTACATTCGAAGGAGTGTGTTCTTTTGTATATGGAAAAACACATTAGTTTTTCTAAGGGGTGCTTACTATTTACAGTGATAGGCAAATAACTACCTTGTGGGCTCTTGTGGCTCACGAGCCGGGTTTGGCCCATCTTGGGCGGTCCACTCATTATGTTTTTAAGCAACAACAACATCCTTCCCGCTACCGAGATTTGTATAAAAATTTTGAACATGTAAAGAGCTCTTCTTGAAGAAAGCCAAATACAAGGCAGAGCAAGCATTACCCAGTCTCTGGTGCCGCGGATTCTCGAGACCTCGCACTCCACTCCTGCATAGACTGCACCAACTGCCCCTGTTTATACATAGGATAAATCCTCACGTTATCGCCGCTCTTGTAAAGAGGAGAGATTTTAGACACTTGCCTGCGCAAATACGAGAAACTTTAATTGTATGTGTAGACTGTATCTCGATTAAAACTTACCCCAGTATGCCGTTTGTTCGCCCATCTTCTCCAACTGCAATTCCCAAGTAATCACATCAGCAGGACAAAATGGCCATTAATTATCTGTTACAACAACTTTGCACAACGCAAATGAATATTCCACAGAAATCCCTCTTGGCAGATTCTACAGTCCAGCAACTCCAAGGAGCAAAACCTTTCTAGATAATTTCGGAGTCGAGTAAACCAACGAGTGCCTTTTATAAAGAATGGATCAGAACCGCCATACCAATCGATCATGCAAACCATTCATTACATTCGATAGCACACATCCTATGCATAATTTGTCAAGGAAAGAGGATATATCTCAGCATTATAGACCGAATTGACCGGCATAGTCCAAGAACACTCGGTCTTCTCACAATTGTGGCTCAAAAAACTCCCTGCAAAAAACCACATTGAACATTAGCACCATTTCAGCCAATGGAACAACCTGCCAATCTGATAATTGACATTTGAGAGTCCGCTAAAGAAAGTTTACAAGACGAGACAAGTCCTTCACGCCCTTCGCAGGTAAAAATCGATACTCGAGAGATCGAAAAACCAGCTGAACTCTGTCGGCTGAATCGCTAGGAGCATACCCGACATACTATACACACTTCTCCATTCACACTTTTTTTTTGGGATCAAACATCACAAAGAAAAAAGCTAAAAAAAAGAAAAATAGCTTGGTAACAGCGTAATTTACTCGATACTAATTTTTTTGACCATGAAATCCCACACACAAACGGCGGAATGGCTCTCCAAGTCTTTATAAAAAAGGATGTCTTTTAGGCACCAAGCCCCCTGCGGATTTTGATTAGCACAGGTGAATTCCGATGCTCAGGTTCTATATTATGGCAAGTGCAGAGCATGTTCTGATGCACCGGTTCCATAATATGGACAAGTTCAAGAGAAGGTAAATCAATAGAGAAGAGAATAATAGCGTGAAAAAAGAAAAAAGAAAAGACAAGACCTTTCTTGGCAATGCAGTAGGCATCTTCCGCGATTACTCTGGTGGCTGCGACCTGCGAGACTCAACGCCCCAGTTGTCAACCTCAACCGATATACATTCATGGGAAAAACAGACGGAAGAAGAAGAAGAAGAAGAAGAAGAAGAAGAAGAAGAAGAAGAAGAAGAAGAAGAAGAAGAAGAAGAAGAAGAAGAAGAAGAAGAAGAAGAAGAATGGTTACGGTGCCGATCTTGAGGAAGCCGTCAATGACGGCCCTGATGAAGGGATCGCCCCTGTCGACGGCGTCGTCCACCTTGGTGCCGGAGATCGATCCCGCGAGCCCGCTTTTCGACATATCTTCCCCGCTCTCTCACGCTCCCGCTCAAACTCGCTGCAAGTGATGAAGAAGCGACGACGACGACGATATCGTGTGTTTATAGATGCTCTTCAATAAATATTTTTCGTGGGCTGTCGGAGATATTAGGATAATTCTCTAAAGTATTTTGAGATCATTAGAAATTTAGAATATATCGATTGGTTTATTTTTGTAGCTTTTAAGATTGCGCGATATCTCTCATTTTGATATGTTATCAGCCGATAAACAGACTGATGTACTCTTTTTTTATGATATATCGAAATATACATAAATTTTTCCGTTTTCTCTCTTCTGCATTCTTATATTTAACTGACGATGAAAATATTTTCTGTGGATTTATTTTTATAAGCAATACAAGCCATTATTCTTAGGAATATTTTTCAAATCATTCATGTTTTACGAAATAAACAGAGAACTTGTGATACTTACCTTAGTCAGTGAATTTCATTTACTTATATATTGCACTTGTAGAATGATAATATTGCCCAAAAGTACTCAGATAAGAAATCCTAAATTCAAATTTTTCCAAATTCTTATTTACTTCCAAAATTCAGCTTACGCATAAAGGGAAATGTTAAAACATATAAATATCATATCACGCTTGCAGTCAATAATTCTTTTTCCTCTTTCTATAATTTAATTTTTATAACGGTTAGTTGTGATTTCATGAAATTTCACATGATATTAGAGCATGGGTCATCCATCAGCTTTTAAAATCTGTCCAGATTGCCATGCATGTTCCTCCGTCAGCTCCAACTGATGTAGCAATAGCAACAGCATAGGAAAGAAACATGATTCTGCATTTGAAATCCTTGAAGATGGAGCATGATGACTGTCAAAACATTCAATCGCCTAAGGAGCATCATTCTCGACATCCATGACCAGCCCATTTTACACGAACTTCGGTCGTCACATGAGGCAGGACCAGGAACATACCTAGACCCTAGTTACTAGTTAACTCAATGTGCCATTTACGCGGCAGTTCAGTAATCACCTGAGCCACACTCTACCTACTCACTCATTATAATTTCAATCAACTGCAACGTCATCGCCCTAATGTCAGCAAGCATGAGGAACTCCAAGATGTCTAAAGCCGTATGCAGTAATATGTACAAAGAAGATTTTAAGGCGAAGAAACAGCAAAACAATTATCTTAAAGCACCGCAAGAACTTGCACATACTGGACCTGGTTTTCCTCCATCCTTGATACTGGTGCTATTGAGAAACAAGGCCTTCCTAGGCATCAAGCCAACAAGAAGTTGCCTCCAACTGTGGTCTTGCTTTTAAAGTCTATGATGGAACATGTACCTCCAAATGTCATTCACAATCACAGGAGATATATGTACTTGCATACTTCTGACAATTGGTCTTATTCTACACACAAGCAGGTGCAAGCGTAATTACTCCTCAGAGTTTCAAGCACAAACCTGGATATATAATGAGCCAAGCATACCTGGAGGCAAATCACTTCATTTGAGGACAACAGCTCAACTAACCCCGCCGGAGTTCATTTTTCAAAATAATACATGATGCAGCTCAAGAAAGTGTGACCAAAGAAAGCTAAAACAGAATATGCTACTGGTGCAACGGGTGCATGACGAATCCTTGGATTAGGCTGGTCTTGTGTAGAGCCTGCCATATCCAAGGGCTAGGATGCACTCGTTGAGCTCCATATCGTTCCCTATAGAAGACTAACACTGTTCACACCTTTAAACGATGCGCAGCAAATTCAGCAATTCAAACATCAAAGTATAAAGCATAGAAGTTTCTTCCGTTTTAGACCAATTCCACCAAGAATGAAACTCACAACACAAAAGTGATGCATATCCTGTTATTCCTCAGAGATCATCTGTGCTGTTATCTGGTTCCAAAGATACTCCATGGGAAGAAAAAGTAAAAGCAAAAAGAAAATTTTTTCAAGCCATCGTGAGCTCATGTTGAACAATTTACTTCTGACAGCACAAGAAGTTGAAGTCCATGAGTCCCACGTCACAGTAGACAAAGCAAATCACATTTACGAAGGCAATTTTTAATGTAAAACTAAGGCGGCAGTTCTTAGGATGCTACTTCATCCTTCGGAAAACTGATACTCAACAATTGATAGCAAAAAGTGAGAAATTGTGTCTCAGCTGAAAGAACTTCAGAAGGCTTTTCCATTTTCAAGACACCACGTTCTAGTTATTGCTCCCCCCAAAAGTGACCTAAGTAAAATATTTAAAGAGCTGCAAACAGGCCGGTTAATCGTCATGCAGTGCATCGGTTTTAATGAAATACACAGAAGACTCCATGTCCTTTCTCTGGGAATCAGCAGGTTCAAAAGATATCGTCAGCATCGGAGACACACAACACATCTCACACATTTCATGCAGTTGTTCCCTCCACAAGCCATCTTTCATGAAGCAAGACTAAAGTTTGGCCCTATAAACCAAACAAAGTACCTTATTAACCCACTTGACTGCACTCTTCAGATTAAGGATTCCCTAAGGATATGTCAGCATTATATCAACTGTCCACAACGAGTATTTTCACAGCCATACTCTATATTCAAAATGCCATGATGAAATTTATTAAAGAGACGAGAATCACCACCGTGGCTCCATAAATGAACCTAACAATTACCCTTTATAAAATAAAAAACATATATCAATCGCTCAATAGCGAGGGAAGAAAACTACTCATTAGGCAACAATCTGCACCACCTAGCACTATCATCTAATTCAAAGTATTGATGTAACTAATAGACAGTTCTTCTAGTAAGCTTTTAGATAGCAGAATAAAAGGAGGAAAAAGTAGCTTTCGTGCAGCAAAATAACCACATCATTTCTCATTCACATAGAGAAATATCTAATCTTTAGTTGACACTTCGATTACATTCTCGTATAGAAAGACATTCCACAACATAGAAGTCTTCCACTTAAGATCAGGCGTGGCTGCGTGCTGCGTGGCCACTCCCAGTTATTTCGACAAAATAGCTGCATACAAGTCACTTACCTATATATCTTAGCTAGAGTCATCCTCTTTATGACGGTGTCTTCTGCTACTCTTGGCAGATCGCTTCCTTTCCCTCCCAGCACGTGAGTCATCTGAGCTACTTGCTTGGTAATCAGAAGACGCAGCTACCCTCCAGCTCTTTTGCCTGTGCCTCCTGTCATAATCACCTGATTCATCTGAGCTGGAATCATCTGTATATCTATGACTCTTTCTCCTCCTTTCATCCTTCTTACTATTCCTATGCCTTCGTCGATGCTCCTCCTCATCTGATGACTTGTCCCTCTTCCTCATCCTCCCCTTCCTTCTCTTTCTTCTAACTTCATCCTTATCCTCAGAGAGACTATTTCTTCTCCTTCCACTCTTTCTCTTCTTCGACCTCCCTCTCTTCTTTCTCTCCCCCAGATCACTAACCGAGTCATCATCTTCTGAACCGTCCCCCCTCCTCGTCTTCTTCTTTGATGAACTTTCTGTGCTACCCTCAGTGATTAGCTTCTTCCCCTCACGCTTGGCAATTACCCTCTCAATCTCCATGTCAACATCAGAATCCGAAGTCTCACTTTCATCTTCTTCCTCTTTGCTATCCTCCTCACTTCCCGCTTCAGTGTTACCATTTGCCTTGTTACCACTCCCCTTCAGCTTATCCAACCTAGTAAAAGATGCAAGTGCAACCTGCGCTGCCTCCGTGTCCTTTTCCTTATTATCATCATTCATATTCAGGAAGTTTCTACACTGAAATGTCAGGTGGCCAACACGGCCACACTTCTTGCATACGCCGCAGGCCTCGTCGGCATTCGACCCAGTAATATGGGCAAGAGCAAGCAGATCTTGGAAGCTCGTGTACGAATTCTCGGCCTCACGCTCTGAATTAGCCCCCTCATTGGGAGCAAAGCTCTTTGCATCATCCTTGTTGGGGGCATAGGGATCATACCCGATCGTGCTCTGCCATATACCATGGGTTTGAAGGGCTGCACTGCTGTGAACCCTATTGTTCGCGGGCATGCGAACCCTTCCTGCGGTGGCCGGCATCTTCAAGGCATACGAAGCCCTGTATCCGACAACCAAACCGGACAAATCAGAAACACCCGTCTCCGATTTCTCAGCAATCGCAATGGCCAGATTGACACGTAGGCTTTTCGAACTACCAAATTATACCCCAGCCGAGATTTCAACCCCCAGTTCAAGAAAACCCCAACTTGCAGACTCCGCAATCAAGCCACCTTAAAACGAGTCGGTACATACATAGCCGCGTCGCCATCCAACACCCGCCCGACCTTAAAATCACACCGACACAGACAACGAACGCTGCTCATAAAGACTAGGAAACATGAACAATGCGAATGCTTTACTATACATGCATCGGATCCTAAAATTTAAACTAAATCCCAGGAAAAAAAAAGGAAGAAGGGAACCGGATGATACATCATTGAGACGTCTAGAGATGCTTGCTTTACCTCTGCGCTCGCGACTCGATGAGTTTGGATGGATACAGAGGCGATTCGGTTGACGAAGAGGAATTGCCGGACGAACTTCGCGGCAAAGCGGAGTTTCAAAAATCTGTTTCGGAAAGAGAGAAAGAAGGGAAGGAGCGGTTCCGATTTTATGGGCCGCTTTACGTGTTGTGGCGGGCTTAGCGGACTACTTCCGTTCAATGGGCTCGACCCCACCCGGCCCAATTATCGGTCCGTTTTTGTTCGGATCGTTTCAGCTTTCTGAATTTTGAGCACTTCGAGATATTTTCTAACCCAAAAAAATGAAAGTATTAAGAAATGCTTTGCGTGGCCTCAGAATTAAAAAAGATATAAGCGCACATATATTCAAAAAGTTGTTTGCGCGTAGTTTTGAGCAGTACTCACATTGCAAGCAACTAGCAAAAAAGAGTCAAATAAAAATGAAGTAAATTTAGATGTCCGGTGAAAAAACCGAGACGAAATAGAGGACGGTCATTACATATCAAATCAGAAAATATCGTGAAAAATAATTGAAAATGGGGAGTGCAACCCCGATTTCGGTGTCTAATTTTTGCTCACCAAACATGTCGCGGGCCTTTGGCTTTTCCTCTTGAACTCGAGGAACCTTTTTACGTGCCGGCCGACCATCAAAGCAGATCACGGGCCTAGACAACTCATTCGGCCCATCGAGCCTCGCTTTTCTGAACACGACATCCCTCGATATCCGGCTCGGCTCTTTGGTTGAGTTCCCACGCATTCGGGGCTCTTTCGGCTCTCCCGGGCCGGTTGAGGTCAAGCTCTAGCTCGCGAGATGACGAGTAAACAAAAAAAGAAAAAAAGAAAAGAAAGAAAAACGGTAACGAAAGAGAGGGAAAAAAAATGAACGGGGGGCAAATCCTTCTTTCCTTAAGTGGTCATGCCAAATGGATAAATACGAACAGGAAAAGGACCATTTCAACCGCCTGGGATTCGGCGAACGAAGACCAGATAGCCTTGCCCTGAGCGACACCACTTCGTGCTTTGAACTGAAACCAAAGTGCTGCTCCGCGCGGAGTCAAACATCCGACGGCTGTCCTCTCTTCTCCGCTCGATCGCGCTGTCCTCATCGCTCCTCCGCTGAAAAGCCGGAACCCCCCCCCCCCCACCCCAACCCGTTCCCATGAAGGCACGCGCGTCCGCCAAGAGATCTCCTCCGCCGCCGCGCCCGCCGCCCATGTCGACGGCCGCCCCCGATTCGCCGCCGGGGGGCCACGTCCCGGACCCCGGCACGCCCGAGCCCGACCACCTCGCCGGGGCCGCGCCGCGGGATCCCCTCCTCCAGTCCGGCTGCTTCATCGATCCCGCCGACGACGACGCCGCCGCCCCCTACGGCGGCGAAACCCTAGCACCCGGCGACCGGGCGGGCCAGAACGGCGCCGCCGAGGAGGCGGAGGCGGCTCCGATCTCGAGCCGGGCCCCGGGCTCCGCCGACGGGGCCGCGACCCGGCAGAGGCCGAGCACGAACGGCGGGGCGGAGGGGGTGCCCCCGACGCCCGAGAACGCCGGCTCCGCCGATGACCCTTCGAGCCGGCGGAAGAGCCGCGTGGTGTTGTCGGAGACGCCGGATTGGCTGCCCGCCGGTTGGTACGTGGAGGATCGGGTCAGGACGTCCGGTGTAACAGCTGGGACGAGAGATAAGGTGAACTTCGCGACCGTTGTTTGAGCTAATCTTCAGCTATTTCAATCGCCTTGGTGTAGTTTTAGCTGCAACTAGAATGAAGTTGAACTAGCTCTTCAATGCCCAAGTATTAACAAGACTGAACAAGACTGCCCGATGACGAACACTGTGACTTGTCTGTGTTCTCAGCTGAATGTAGAAGCTTAGCTGATTGCTTTCCGTTGAGGAACTGGGTTGCAATAACTGATGGGTATGTTGAACCTTGATACTATGGGATAGACTCAGTGCCCATTAACGGAGTGATGAGAAGCTATTCTGGGGAAAAAAAACTTTGTTTAGCTTGATGATAGATTGGTTTCTCTGACACCATCTGTCTTGTGAAAAGAGGCAGTGAGTCGTGAAAGCAAGGCGTTGGTGTTATGTGCTGTGAGATAGAAGGCTAGATATGTACATCATTTAGAGCAGATAATCTTACTGTTGTGAACTGAGAACAGTAATTTTGGGTATAGGGCTGCGAAAACGAGAGAAGTTAATGTTTCTGAGTAAATCACCCGTCAGGTTTACATTGTTGCCGAAGCTAGTGATGTTACCATTTCATGAAGAAATAACCATGCAGTGGAAAACTTGGGGATGGTGTTCAGGGAACTGCTCTAGAGCCATCGTATATAGACACATTTGACTTAACTCTCCCTCTCTTTACTTGGAATATTCTTTTGGAGTCAAACGTCCATGATTACACTCTTGCAACTAGTAGTATTTAATTCATATTTGACTATCAGGATTTGGAAGATTCATGTATTTACGTTGTAACATATTGTATTAGCCTTTGCATGTGTCGAAAGCAGCTTAGCCATGTGCCTATTTTGGGGAAAAGAAGAGCTAGAACTCAATCTTCCTTTTGCCTTTCTAATTTCATTTCATTCACTTGCAATCCTGAACCATATTATCCTATACAATCAATTGCTACTGCTTCACAGGCTTACTTTTCCGAATTCTAGTGTCTTTCATACGAATCAAATCGCTCCGACATTATTATATCTATTTGTCATCTCTGCAGCCAATATAAGTGTCTTTAAACAGTACTTTATGAGAAGAAAGACAGCTGGGTGTGATTTTAATTACTGGCATATTCCAAAAGATCAGCTGGTTAGATTCGTGACAGTAATTTTCAGAATTGTATCTGGTGCTGTGGCTGGAGAGCATCGTGGAGCTCTCTGTAAGTATGGGTGAGTTCTAAGAGAGTTAAGCACCTCTGTCTAGTATAGATGGATTTGCTTTCTCTCGACTTGATGAGCAGGTGGAATACTGCCAAGAGAAGTCAATATTGTCACACTGCAGCGCCTCAGGCGTGCTATCCTGAGCATCCATGAAGCTGTTCCCACGAAGTAGGACAAAGGCTTTGTGGTGGTGGGTGTTTGTTTCTGTATTTTCCAGTGCATCCATCTTAGAAGTCGCTTCAAGTTGGTCTCAGTTAGAGTTAACCAGGAAAATTCAAAGAAGGTTTTTGTTTTATTGATCTTATGTTGCTTCTTGAGATATCATTAAAAGCTCAAAGGTTGGTTGATGTTGGAAAATCATGCTCTTATAGCATGTCTTTGAGCATTAATTAGTAAAGTACACTACGTAGGTTTTATGTCTTTGTTGTTTTGTGCGCTCATGTATGCATCCACCGGAAAAATTCTTTACCTTGATACCTGTAGGATATGTTTGCTTCATCTATACAGCATTACCAAGAGAGATCTTCTTAAATTCTTCAACCAGAGCCTTCTCTTTTTTCTCCTCATATAGATACCGTGATGGTTTTTCTCTCTCTCGATGCTCACCCTCCTGATTGTCACGCTTTCAACGTCAGATATTGGAGAAACTTGAAGTGCCTCAAGTAGACCTTCTCACGTTTTGCCTCGCCTCGGCTCCATGACGGTTTTTCTTCTCTCTCTCAATGTTCAGCTTCCTTACGCATACTTCCGTTATCTTTACTATTCCCAATGTCCGTAGCGGAATAGTCGAAAATCTCCTCATTTTTTCTCTCAACTGTGCATCATGACAGCCTTCTCTTTCTCTGAATGCTTGCCTTCTCAACTGCCACAATTCTGTGTCACTCACTCTTCCAGGGTCAGTTACATACTTCATTTAAACCTCCTCATGTTTTAAGTCGCCTCCACACTGTAACAATTGTTTCTCCCTCCTTTAAATCCGGCCAACAAAGCTGCCACGTTTCCATTGTCAATTACTCTTCCCAATCAGTTAGTTTACTTTCTCCCTATAAATCACCTCTCAATTATCCTTCTCCAGTCTCCCGATATCACTTCACTGGGCTCTTGCTGTTTGCATTGGTGCGGTGTTGTTAAGGTCAGTGCCTTTCGTCAAAACTTTCCCTGAGCTTACTCTCTTCAGCTTAACTACTTGAAGTGTTAGTTTAAACATTCATCGTTTTTTTTTTTCCGTAAATGCGAAAATGTAGTTTTTCAATGTGCGCTCTTTGTATTTGTTAAGGAACCAATAGGATGCAAGTTATTTGTCCGGAAATAGGTATTTTCCATTTTACATGATTTGTTTCCCTCATTTCATTTATCTGCACAGGTCCTTCATTTATTTTGGTCATTGAATATCTGATTCCCAATCTTTGTGAGTTCATCCCAAAGAAAGCGAACCCCTAGTATATGTTACCTGCTTGCTTGCTTCCTCCCCCTTCATTCAGTCAGAGCTGATGAATTCAATGATATTACCCAACCAGTATCTCTTTCGGTTCTTCGGCCATTTAGAGGTGTATATAGCCATTCTGCCTGGATCCAGTATCATAAGTCATATTGTTTCAGCTTTTTTGAGAAAACCGGTCTTCGGGTATCTAGGCATGGTTTATGAAGGAACCTGGTCCGGTCCCGTTGCCTTAGTAAAATTTTCAGAGGGTTAAACTTTTAAAAAACTGATGTTGACCCGGTTCAACGAGTCGATCAGGTGAGCTAGTGCTGTTTTGTCCGAATCTTTTGTTAGGAAAGCTAAATGTTGGGGTGTGCGAGGCAAAACGATTGAGCCCCTGACCTGTTGGTTGTCGTTCAAAGAAGCACAAACACATGAGTTGCACCCTCTCTTTGCTAAATGTGGGGAATTCATTTTCAATCTGTATACTGAAGCCCATTATAAAAAATAATGGGTGCCTTGACCATACCGGCCAAATGGAAAATCATTCTGGTGATTGCATTATTTTGTAAAATAATAACCGACTGGTCGCGTACTGCTACTCATTCAGTTTGGTCTGTGGTACGTTTTGAAAATGTTTTGTGTAGCAGTGCATTGATGGATAGCAAATACTGAGGAAATAGAAAGTTTTTGTCCGGTAGTATCCACGGCATTCAGCATTAATGTCTAGTATCTGATTTACTTGTTAGTATCTAGTCATTAGTGTTGAGGATTGTTTCTAATATTAGGGTAGGGAAGGAGCATATATAATTATCGGGATTAGCGATCACCATCATGCAAGCCACCAGGCCCACCATCTAGAGCCAGATAAATGTGTTCTCAGTAATCTGACCAAAAAAAAGTGTTCTCAGTAATCTGACCAAAAAAAAGTGTTCTCAGTAATGGTCATTTACATCTGTCATCACTGTCCTAGATTTTTTTTCTGTTATCTCCTTCCAAGCATTGCTGCTCTGATCTGTGACTTTCCCAGGTTACTTGGATAGATTCCAGAGACTTTGCTCCTTCATCCATTGCATAATCATAATTGTCTATATAAATACATAAAGATGTCTGATTTTCTCTCTTGTTTCTCAATTTTACTGTTGGGGTGGGTAGATTAGCAGTTTTAGTGCATTGGGAGTTCTGTGTAACTTCTTTAGTCAAGGACTTTTCGCTTGAAAAAGAATAGCGGTAATAAGAATTTGCAAATCGTGTAGTCTATCCTATCTTTTTTTTTTGGGTCGAAATAGTCTATCCTATCTAAGTTGCTGAAGTTTTCATCCTTCCTGACATTATTTGCAACAAAATCAAGAGAAAAGGCAATGCAAATATGTGAGAGTGATTCAAAATAAAAAGAAATCATTTGAAGGGGAAGTTTTATTGGTTTGCAGTAGTACTGCATTGTTCAGTGTTAAGAGTTCATGAATCCATTGATTCAACAGATAGCGTGACCATGTTTGGGTTGCCTTGGTCGACTAGGGAATATGGATCATTTTCTACATGATTAAGCAAATATTGCAGCACTGTCTACCGAGTGAAAAAAAATGAGTGTCCATCTTAAGCTCTGCAACTTGTAGATGCAGTTTTTGCTTTTTTGTCTATATCCATTGTGACTGATTGATGGACTTATTGGGAAACTCAAGGCTGAGATTGGATGGTTCGTTTTTTCAGTTTATGTTATATGAGTAGGGAAAAAGTAACTCAGGCTGCCAAGCTTGATGACTTGTTTTGGTTATATTACCAAGAATAATGCAGCTTAAGTTTAAATGTAATTAGCTGATCAAAGATTCGGCTTTTTGGAGTTTTACAAAAGTTGTTAGATTGTTGCATATAAAGTTGACAGTGGTCTGTGTTTGTTGGATTTATATTTACAATACAAGAGTAAGGTTCTGGACTATGCTGGCTAACTTATCATTTTATTCTGCAGTATTACTGCGATCCAGTGTCACACCGTGTATTTCGCTCGAAGAAAGAGGTCCTATACTTTCTTGAAACGGGATTCTCCCGGAAGAAAAAGAAGATGGAGAACGCTGATGCAAATAATGACGTGGGGAACTCCAGTGCTAATAAAGCGGTGAGCAGGAAACTTCTTTGCATTACTCCCTTTTGTTTTGCTCATTGCTGCAAGGGGAATCTCGTCCCCCGTCCGACACTCATCTTTTTTTCTGGTCATTTGAACCTGTTTACGCTCACATGAAAATAATTCGACAGCAAGCAGAGACCTCTGGAGGCCAAAGAC
Organism: Syzygium jambos; assembly: GCA_031216235.1. Classification (NCBI taxonomy): domain Eukaryota; kingdom Viridiplantae; phylum Streptophyta; class Magnoliopsida; order Myrtales; family Myrtaceae; genus Syzygium; species Syzygium jambos. Next base: position 24,006,564 of record CM062229.1, on the reverse strand, counting down.
AGAAGAAAGCAGGCGGAGCGCCACCCCTGCCGCCGTCGACTTTTGACTGGAAAAATTGCCCCGATCAGGTAAAATGGGTACTGAAAGACGCTTCGACCAATACATGGATTCCGCACATTAACAACGAGGAGGTGCCCGAATCGATCCGCAAAGAATGGGCTGCTGCATTGGAGTACCTTAAATACAAATCTAAAGTTTGACGTTTGCTGCAAAAAATTTCAAGGCTCAAAGTCGAGGTCTTTCTGTAGTTTGGGGCTGAGAAACTCTTTGGTTTAAGGTTCCTCAACTACTTCCTTTTTACCTCATTGACAGTCTTGTATCTTGTATTAGTTTTGTTCGTGCTGTCAAAGGATAGAATATCAAAGTGTCCTGTCAATGTACTTCGTTTAAGTGCGCTGGTCTGGTAGCTGAACTTGGGGAAAAGCACAATGGAAGTTTCAAATCCTTTCCTATTGCTTTCAGCTTGATGCCACAATTTTTCGATAGCTTATTCAAGTTCCTTTAACTTTTGAATATCGTTCATATAAGTTACTCCAAACTCGGATCACCGGTATTGGTGACGTGGCAATATTCCGATTAAAAGAAGGCTATTGGCTGACTTTTTTAATAATGTCGTGTCGGTTTTTTTGGCAAGCAAATAATCAACATAACTTAAATGAAAGAAATTTGAAAGTGAAGGAATTTAAATGGGTGATTGAAAAATTATGATGCCGAACTAAGCTCTGTACAATTGATTTCAAATTATGAAAGAAATTTTTTCATTGAATGTGTATGGATCTGCCTATTAGATTTCGGAATTTCTTATCATGGGAATATAGATTTCGAGTCGGCTCGAAAAAGAGGAGCAACTTTCACCTTTTTAAATTTAGAAATTCATTTGACCAAAAAAAAAAGTTTAGAAATTTATTTTTTTAATTTTATGCATGAATATTTTTGTCCAATAAAAAGTGATTTTGGTTAATTAGTCCTTTGGTGAAAGTTGGGAAAGCTAATTTTTGGAAAACCATGTCACCCGTACAAGCGCACGTGACAATCCATGTTCAAATCTCAGTCCGAGCTAGTAGTAGTGAAAACACGCGAGTTCAATCCTCAAGTCTGCGATCCTCGCCTTCTTCTCTGCGTTCCTGAGGAAATCGCGATCGCGAGTATGGCGAGGACGTTCTTCGTCGGTGGCAACTGGAAATGCGTACGGTCGCCGCCATTGCTTCCTCCTCTTTCTCTACTGTAGTCAAATTGAGACGTGTCTTTGATCCCCTTCGCGGCTCTATGACCCCGGGACGCTTGGAATTCCCCGTAAAACTGATCGTGCTACGTGCTGTTCTGTGAGTTCGATCAGGCGACTCTCGACCGCGTGATCGATCGATCGATCGATCTGTCTGTCTACCTGTGTCGTGTTTCGTTGAATTTGTTCAATCTAGGTTGATTTTGGGAACTGTGGACGGCTGATTCGTGTTTGCCGTGCGTGGTTCGCCTTTGATACGTGCTGGGCTTGTGATTCGCTGCAGAATGGGACGGGCGATGATGTGAAGAAGATCGTTAGCATGTTGAACGAAGCCGAAGTTCCTCCCGAAGATGTCGTGGGTGAGATCATTTTTTTGGGCCTCTGTTGTATTTTGGAGTTCCTGTTCGGTTGTTTTGGCACTGCTCCTACCTACCTTCGCGTTTTCATGTAATGCTGTACCTTTCTGCATGAGATTGCGAGCATGCGATCTTGTCTTCGGTCTTTACTTAGTTGTCCTTACGGTCATTGTAGTGTGCACATAAGTTTCTTGTTGTGAAGCAGCTTCTGTGATTTTTTGTGTTTACAGAGGTGGTGGTGAGCCCTCCTTATGTATTTCTTCCTCTGGTCAGAAATCTGCTGAGATCTGATTTCGGGGTCGCGGCGCAAAACTGTTGGGTCCGCAAAGGCGGTGCCTTCACCGGAGAGATCAGGTAATCCAGTTCTTGAAGGCTCTTAGAGCTTCTGATGTGCCTGTTAAGTTCGTGATCTTTTTGTTATTGGTGAAGTCTAGCTGATTGCTTAGAGTTTGCTTAGACCTTCAAAATTGGCTATTCATTTTCCTATGATGGCTCATTCTGGCTGACTCGTTTGGACCGCAAACTTTCATTATTTGGCTGGTTTATGACCTCTCAATTTTGCAAAGTAGTTCTTGTCAGAGGTTTGGTTAAAGGTCTAAAAAATTGAGAAGGTCTATAAATGTTTATGTGCACTTCCAAATTTGACCATGTCAATCAAATGAAAGACTGCAAAAATGTAGAACACTGCTGAAACATTTTTTCTTAGAGCAATGTCGGCAATTCGATTAAATAACTTTTCTTAGAGCAGTAATGGCAGTTCAGGGATAAATGGAGTAATGGTTTGCCATACTAACAGAAAGATGCAACTTTCCTTTTGAATGACCATTTGGTCTTCTGTAACAAAAAGTAGTGCACTTGTCAAAAACTTGCAATTTTCGTTTTTCAATTTGGCTTAATTGTAAAATAGCTCCAGATGTCAAAGTTTATTGCTAAGCAGTAAGCTCCACATGTCTCGAAAGGTGCCGAACCATTCAAGGTTTAAAGTGCACTTCAGCTGCAGTTTACCATGTTGGAGTTGTATAATTTGTCACAATTGTCCAGATTGTTAGTGTATTTAATCCAGGACTTTTATGCCATCTTAGTGCTAAATAGAGCAAAAGGCTAGTTATGCAGTCCCATAGTATGGTTATTACCTCCGAGTTATGATCAAACTGGTGATATTAACTGTGTTTGCTATTTTTCCTGGTTCTCACTGTTGAATGCTTCCAAAGAATTGACATCATTGAATCTGTTAATCTCAATCTCAATGGCAATTGCATTTAGCTGACAGTTTAGTCTCCTCTATTTTTGCATGCCACTCGATAAATTAAGAGTTGCTAGCCCACTTCCTCTTTTTCAAGTTCGATACTTATGTGATGCTGAGTTTTACGTTATGCAGTGCCGAAATGCTTGTCAACTTGAACATTCCTTGGGTCATCCTCGGTCATTCTGAAAGGAGACTTCTTTTGAATGAGTCGAATGAGGTATACGACTGGACAATGTCACAGACTCCCTTCTAATTATCAATCCTTCAAGTATCTCCATTCATATTTTTGCCTCTTCTCTTCATTTGTCATTTGAGAACTTGCAAGCATTGATGGAATATCCTATTGCTTTGTTTTGCTCTACAGTTTGTTGGTGATAAAGTCGCATACGCGCTATCTCAAGGCCTGAAAGTGATTGCCTGTGTTGGGGAGACTCTTGAGCAGCGTGAATCAGGGTCTACAGTGGCTGTTGTTGCTGCGCAGACAAAAGCAATTGCAGGTACTTCTGTCTGACCAAGCCATCTCCTTAATACGGGAATATGGATTTTGATCAGATCTTTCTGTGTTTCTTGAATTTCAGGACCACCAATGTATGTGTGCATGGTTCGCCTAGTCAGGATAGATTTCTTTTGTTTAAACTTGATATAAAAAATGCATGACCTGTTTCGGTGGTTTTGCAGAGAGAGTTTTGAACTGGGATAACATTGTTTTAGCCTATGAACCTGTTTGGGCTATTGGAACTGGAAAGGTTGCAACTCCGGCTCAGGCGCAGGAGGTAAATCCAGTGCTCATTTGATATTCCTTCTCTTGAAAAACCTCCATGGATCTACCTATGCTTGTAAAGCTGGCTATTCTCCAAATTAGCTCGCATGTAGAAATGCACGTATTTTATGTTTGAATAATACATACACAGGGTTTTGACTATTCTTTCTACAACATCGCTTAACATTATGATGTAAAGTACTTCTAGACTTCTTAATGGAAAAGAATTATTGTATTTCCAAAATCCACACCATATACATTGGTGGAATAGGCTGGAAACATGAAGGGAGTTTGTCTTTCACCCATTGATTGGCAGAAGAATTCTTGTAGCTTGCCTGCCATCCTTTCTGTTGCTGTGATTTATCGTGTGAATGGATATTTATGCTATGCATCAATTTTTTAGATATTTTACAGTTTTTACGATATTGCTGCTCTAAATCTACACCTAATGTTGCTTTGTGATCCTGTGTACCCGTGTCGTCTCATGTGCTTGCACAACGTGCTGACTCTTGGTTCTTTTATGATCTAAATATGTTATAGTAGCTGAATAACTTTTTCTGTGTCAGGTCCATACAGAATTGAGAAAATGGCTGCATGAAAATACTGGTCCCGAAGTTGCTGCATCTGTCAGAATTATATATGGAGGTATATTTTTGGGTTTCTGAAGCCAAGTGTTTCGGATTAATCGACTCTTGTCGTAAGCTGGAATTTCTATTGATCATTGGTGGTCCGTCAAGTTATTTCATTCTATGTCAACAATGCCTTCTTTTCTCTCCCGCTTCTCTATTTCCTTTGAAAAGAAACTTCTCAAAATCCCTTTCGTCAGATCGGAAAAAGAAGGACAATAGTGGAGGAAGCTCCTTCCTAGTATTACAATTTAATTCAGTAGATTTGTTTTACCTAAATGCACATTTATTCTAGGTTCTGTTAATGGAAAAAATTGCAAAGAATTATCGGCCCAGCCAGATGTGGATGGATTTTTGGTTGGCGGAGCTTCCTTGAAGGTGATCCTGTCTTTTAGCATATTTTATCACCATTTGTTGTTCTGTTCGTATGGGTGCCTCATCTGTTCTCTTTCTTGAATGTGATCAGCCGGAGTTCATCGACATCATTGAGTCTTCAACAGTGAAGAATAACAACTAGAGATCGAATCAGTAGCCCGTTCAGCCTAACCATTTGATGCATGCTTTCAGGAGATCATCCTTGTAGTTTTTCCCTGTATCTGGAACCGCTTGGGGCTGCATACTTTCTGTTACTCAATACTCTACTTTCTCGTGCTTTTTACAGTGAGGATAACTAAATTTTCGGATGGAATAAGAGATCCTGTGAGATGACTGAACTGGTATTAGCGACACTTTCTCGGATTTCTTGCTATGCAATCAACCATTGAATTCGCTTCCATGGCAACATCATGAGAAAATGGGCCGGGTGTATAAATCTGCAATGGGGATGCAATCGTGCAAATGATGGTTTCTCGCTGTACATGTTTGCCTAAACGTATTGTTCGATAGATCCCTCGCATGGCACGACGGATTTTCCCTGGTGGAAGACGAGGCTTTGACGTGCCCTTCATACAACGCATGGAAAGAGCGGTTTCGCGACATCAATCGATCCCATGTTTCCCGAAGCGGCTTCAGAATCGGCTATTTCCCCTTCCTCGTTTAACTTGGGTGAGAACTATTGCTGAAAAAAAACACGAATCATAGTTCTTTTGGATAATCCCGAAGAAAGTGTCACTAGGGTCGCGCCTAACCTTTTCGGTAAGTCATATTGAAATTCTCCACTTTTATTAGTTTTTGGTGATTGGGCACATGCTACGTGCGTGCGTGAAGTTGAGTGAGTTTTTATCATAGGCGACATACTAGATATATTTTCTTTCTTTCTTTTTGTCCCTTTATTATTTTATATAGCGATCATGTGGGAGAAAATTCATTTTCTTTCATTTGCTATAGGGTTCATATTGATATAAACGAGAAGCGAAACTCTTTAGCTATATGGTCGCCAGAGATATTTAACTATGGCCACGCCGATAAATCCGAAAACTACAGTTTTTTGGATAATTAACTTAATAAGTTAAATTGAAAACCCGAAAAACCAAAATGGAAAGGGCAAACAAAACACCCGCTTCTTCAGGCTTTTGCTTGGCATGCACTATGCAGGATGACGTTGACTCGCGCTGCGTCTTCGTCGTTTATAGAGACTATATAAAACTATGGGGCTCACTGTGATGCATAGCTCTCGTAGCTCAGTTGGTTAGAGCACCCGTTTAGTAAGCGGGAGGTCTTGAGTTCGACTCTCAACGAGAGCATTTCTCCTTTTCTCATACTCCTCTCCTTTTTCCTTTCTCTCTCCTGGCGTCATTTAAACTCTTTTGGTCACATTGACAATACAAAAATCGCATTTCGAGACGGCCCTACGCATGCAAATGTCTAGGCATTATGCCCAACGTGCACACCATCCGCTTTCACCTACGTTTCCATCACGTGACATCAAATTTTCCCCGTTTTCCAGGAGAGAGTCCGAGGTGGTCAGAGCGCATCGCATTGCGGATCGCCATACATGTCATCCCCCCCTCTGTACCCTCTCCCTCCCCTCTGCCTGTGCAGCTTGCGCTGGACAAAGAAAAATTATACCCACGAACCATCCAAGAAAGCGCACAGAAACTTCGCTTGCAGAATTCCGCGGGGACGGCCATGCACTCCTCGATGTCTAAATCTCAGGCCTAACGAAAGAGATCTTTACCTAATCCCACTCCTACCTCTGCCTATGAGATTTGGCGCTTGAATTTCAAAAAGAAATGCTTTATTGGATAAGTCTAAGACCGACAGAGGAGGCGAAGTTTCTTCTCCTTTGGCCTAACCCCGCTTTCAACGTGTACGTGAGCCCATGAAAGACGCTCTCTCTCTCTCTCTCTCTCGTCCAACCTTCTGTTCATGTTGGACTCTCTGTTTTAGATTGCTGAATTCGAAGCTTCCTTTTCTTATTTTCTTAGCTATTTTTCTCGAGTGCATTAAATAGAAAAAGAAAGAGGAAGCTTCATTTTCCATTTTCCTCCAATACCCAAGTTTGAGCACGTTAAGAATTGTCCGGCACTTGGATCGGGAAAATTACCAAAACAATCTTAAACTTATTGTATGATCAATTCAGTCTTAAACTTCTTAATTTGGCCAATTTAGTTCTAAGCATTTTGATGATTTACCAATGTAGTCATTTCGACTAATTTTGGCCGGCAACCGTTGACGTGGGTGCGGACTGTCTTTCGTGGTATGACTAGAGTTAACGTAGATAATTTTTGTAATTTTTTTTTTAAATTTATGAAATTTTCCTCTTTTTCTCTTTTTTTTTTCCTATTCTCTCTGCCAATCACCGGAGCAACAAAATCCAAGCTCTTGTTGATTCCTCACCTCATCATACTTGAACGGGCTTTCTCTATGCAACGTTGTATTTGAAGAGCTCCCCTCGGCCAACCCTTGCCTGAGCCCAATAGTCACTAGCGAACGCCGAGGCTTGGTGACCAGTGGAAGGAAATCAATAATAATGAAAAAGGAAAGAAAAGAAAGGGAAAAAAAATTCAATAAATCCAAAAAAAATTATAAAAATGGTCAATGTTAGCGATTTCCAGCTAAAATTGGCCAGAAGGGCTACATTGACAAATTACCAAAAGGTTTAGGACAAAATTGATCAAATCAAAAAGTTGATCGCTAAATTAGCATTTAGGGCTTTTTTGGTAATTACCCCGCGCGCATAGTCCACTTTGCAAACACGTGATGGACATTCTCCAAAGTTTCAGTCAACCAAAATCCCCTTTCAAGTTAGTCGAACCTTGAATCTTAAGCAGCTAACAGCATTCCAATTCCAAGTGTAGAAGATCACCAAACCACAACTTCTCAAATCATATGATTATAATTATAGGGTCATCGAGACGTACACATATCGAAAGTATATATATCAAACCCTAGAGCACTATCATAAGCTGCGGGCTACCATGTGTTTGTGCAGCCACTTCAGCTACTTTTCTATGCCTCTCAACTCACCTTACAATAAACACAAATTAATTAGAAAACTATCACAGTCTCACACCCTAATTTCTTTCCCTTATATGAAAACCAAAGAGAGTGAGCCCTCGGTCAATACCGGAGTCAAACCCTGAAGTTCTTGCCGGTGAAGGTCTGGCCGAACTGCCATCCGGCGGGGACGATGTTCCAGGAGGTGGAGGTGCGGCGGTCGCTGCCCGTGACCCGGAAGGAGAGTGACTGGCCGACGAGGACGGCGTCGGACTGCCAGTTCTGACCCCAGTTGCGGCTCATGCTCATCCAGCCGGTGCGCTCGCCCTTGACGCTTGCCCTCACGATGTCCCCCGCGCCCGCCACGTTGGAGATCAGCACCAGGTTGAAGTACCGGAAGCCGTTGATCGTGAACCTGATGCCGCCTTGCTTCCGGCACGGCACCCTGTGGTGATTACGCGAGAAAAACGCAAGGGTGAGGAAGTAATTCTCACGGGGGCTCAAGTTGCGGAAATGAACAGGCGAAAGCGACCACGTTAGCTAGTGTCGAAACGAGACAACGCAGGACGAACGACAGTTATAACTGTCCGTTACTAAAAGCCGCAATGCAACGTTGGATGCATGTTGGCGAACACTAAGTGTGGAAACATAGAAATTCCTCCCCACGATCTGACAAGAAAACGGAATAAAGGAAGGCCCACAAATGGAATCTAGCCTCCAATTGCTCTGTTTAGTAGCTAAAGTCTATCCTATTCAATGCTCAATTTCTGTCTTAAACAGTGACAGTTCTTGCACACACCACCTCTGTCACTGTTCCCAAGACCATCTACAGCGATAAAATGGAAACGAGGTTGTGCATGTTCAAACATTCGAGCCATGAACTAATGTTGGCGAAGAGTCATGAAGAAGGGGGGGAAATCATATTCAAAATGGGCCCTTTACCTGCGGTACGCGACGGGGACGATCCCGGCGCGGTACTCCGCGATCTTGAGGAACATGGGCATGGCGAGGTCGAAGTGGGGGCGGGGAGGGTTGCACCACCCACCATTGTCGTTGGGGAGCGCATAGTTCGGGGGGCAGAAGTTGGTGGCCGTGACGAATATGGAAGCGCTGCCCGAGTGGCACCACTGTGGGTCGTTGGCGCACTTAATCTCGAAGCACGCGCCGCAGCTGAACCCGTTGTTGAACAGTGCGGTGCTCAGCGCGGCCGTGTTCACGCCATAGCCCTGGCTATAGAGGTTGCCGTAGCCACAGGCTCCACCTATGAAGTCGTAAAGGAGAACATACAGGACAAGTATCAGATTCCATTTTGATGGGTCTATAAGACTGCGGACTGTGTGACTCTGCAGTATGTGAAGTTTAAGTTGGTTTCACGGGCATTAGTGAGGAGATTCGATGGTAAATGAAAAGATTCGAACGCAAAGTAGGATTTGGATGAGGATCATCACACAATGTGATGAAAGATCAAGTGGGCAACCACTGTCTAAAGTTCCCAGAATCTGTACTGTTGGCAAGTTCCTTGGTCAATTCATTCTTTACTTGATGAAAGCGACAGTAAGTTCATTAGCTACAACCGTTTAAACATTTCCTCAACGAGATTGGCTAATTCATATTTCTCTTTTGAAGGTTGGAATTGTGGGAGGTGGGCTCCGCTAGTTGTGTGAGAGGTAACTTTGGGCACTAATGGTTGAAAACAGGGGAAAAAGACCAAACTAGGTGCTAAGGCACAAGAGTAGAAGTGTTGGGAGAGCAGAAAATGAAGAAGTACCCATGGTGCCGGAGGCGTCGGCGCCGCCATAGAAGGTGGCGTGAGCGCTCTGCCACGGCCCTTCGGTGTAGATGCCTGGTATTCTTGCTTCAACCATCCATGTTGTGGACAGGGCGATACTGAGGAGTGCAAGAGCCAGAGCCATCACACTCGCTGAAGCCATTGTCTCTGCTCTAGGATGCTAATGAAGCTGGACTTGGAGAGAGAGAGAGAGTGTGTGTGTGTGTGTGTGTGTGGGGCGATGAGGAGACTTCACCTAGCCCTGCTTATAAAGACGAAAAAACAGGGGCGGTGCAATTTCCTCCAAGATTTTTGGCCCACCCTACTTGGCTCATCGTCCCATATGCGCTGCACATGGAACTCCTTAAAGTGTCAATTCTTGTGAACGGAATACAATGCGATTTTTCAGAACTTTCGGTTGGTAAAAGTGTTAAAACTCCTTTTTCTCGATCATCTTTTAAGGTTGCTACGCAGGTAACTACGAATTAAAAAGCTAGCGATTTTGAACAACTATTGCTCCCCGACCACGGTTTTATCCCAAGCTCCTAGCTAAGTAAGTGTTAACTTTTATCTATAAAATCTTTCTTCAAGTGCAAGATAAGGAGTAGGTTAAGAGTATTAGATATAGAGGTAGGTTATGAAGTGTGTATTATGGGAAAAAAATATAAGAGAAGAAATTGAATGGTGCATGATAGTATACATATAGTCTTGGAACTACAAATTTAGATGTGCGCTCTTTTGATCGTAAGCCTTACAGCCCTTTGACCTTACTCAGGACATCCCAAGCTCGATCAGTCCTGAGGCAATTTGGGTTGGGTTGAGTGAGGGTGGTTAACGAGGGTCGGGCTTAGTAGACCCGACGGCTTTGAGTTTACTCAGGTCATCCCAAATTCGATGAGTCCAAAGGCAACACAGGTTGGTTTGGGCGAGGGTGGCTAACGAGAGTTGAGCCGGGGCAACATATTAGTACACCCGACCTTCAACCATATCCTATGCTCCGGCCAATCACGACCAAAAGTATTTCAAGCAAAAAAGCATTTCTACCCATGAAAAAGGGCACCAAAAAAAGGAGAGACACAAAGTGATGATTCTAAGTGCAAGTACAGAGTTGGCTTTTGCTTCAATCCGAAGTTGAGGCGTGAACGGTGCTTTGATGCTGTTTAGTGACATTTTTGGGTCCATTGGGTTTTTTGCTGTGCGTATATGGTTGGTCCAATCTATCATCACGTGATCATATGTTGGTTTATGAGTTAAAGTGTAGCATCTTTTATTAGTAATTAATTAGGTTGCTAATGAAGTTGCTAATTGGGTTATTGCCCACCACCGTAAATTTTTTTTGCCAAACAATGATCTGAGGTATTTTCCTCCTTAAGACTCTGTATTGATTTGCCTCCAATAAAGTCCAGTCGGTAGTGAAAAGAAAAAGACAAGATTTATGTAATCACAAGAAATAAATTTTGAACAATTACAATGTAAAATAACCTTGATATCGGCTGTGTAGATGAGGATGGCTAAATTAGTGTTGTGAGTGATATTTGAAGAATTGCAAATTAAGGGTGGGTTTGTTTGAAAGAAAATTGTTTCCAAAAAATTATTTTCTGAGTTTCCAGGGTTTCAATGACAAGAAACTAATCGATATATGAAAAATGTTTTCCTTGGACTGAAAGCAATAAACTTTGATTGTGGAAAACGATTTCCCTTTCTGATAAGAAAGAAATTATTTTTCCTAAACTGTCAAACAAATAAAAACTAATCACGTTTCATGAAAATGATTCTCATGAAAAATATTTTTATTTTTTATAAACTTTTCAATAAAAAACAAATGCTCTCGAAAATCAATTTTGCACTAAGGTCCATTTGTTTCACGGAAAATATTTTATTTATTTCCCAGCATTTGGTTCGCTTAGGAAAATGAGTCAACGGAAAACATTTCTTTACCAAAACTTAGATTTAGGAAAATTATTTCTCTTTGAAAGAACCGGAAAACGTTTTCCAAAATATGATTATGCATCGGCACTTGAATCCATAACTCTACGTTTGGGCATGAAAATCCCAACGTTGGTTCCCAGGTCCCAGTCTTGACGACCGGTCCATTGATCGGGCCCAAATCCATCGAGGCCTAGCTTGGGACCTAGCTTGGACCCCCGGCGCCTATGATTGGTCCATCGAAGCTGGGCCCGAACTCCTAGTGCCCATACCCAATGCTCCGGCACCCAAACTTGGGCCCATAAAGGTGGTGCGCGAGATTCCCTTGATTTATGATACTTTAGTTAATTGTTTGATACAAAATGCCCATAGTGAGCTGGGAAGAGTTGAAGAGGGATTCCCTTAATTTGTCAACAAAAAATAGAACTAACTTTAACAAAGTTGGCAAAAAAGGCAGCACAACCAAACTGAATTGTGAATTTTTGAATGAGAATAATGGGATAAGAACTTTTGAATGACTAATTGCGAATATGGTCAAACTTCACTTAGAAGTGTCAAAAAAGAAGAAGAGTTGGTCAAGCTTGGATAAGTGAAAGTTTGACTTCGAACCTGATTTGTCATAAACCGTGAACAAGATAAGAGAACTAAACAAGGATCTATGCAGTAGAGAGCAAAGAAATTTTACAAACGAAAAGGGAGGTTAAATAGGAAAACTACATCCCCTTAGTCCTCTATTCCAATTCTCAATTAGGTGAAGGATTTTTTTTGTTTTAGATTTTCGCGGCTGCTAATAAAGTTTAGGCTTTATTTAGTTCGGCGGATTCATTCGATTAGTCAAAAGTATCCGAAGCCTTTGAGGTAAGGAAAAGATAAAGTGGGGTGAAAAGAAAGAAACGGATGGGAAGACAAAAGAGTCCATGTAGGAAGACGGAGCAGAAATTCAATACCTTGATACAAGGAGATTGCAGAGAAAGAGCTCAAAGTAAACTTACGAATGACATCCAATTTGACCCGTATTCATTTAAAAATATTTAAGCCAACGAGTAATGGGGTCAATTAAGATATATTAATTGATTTGCTTTGCACCGCATCCCCAATACGAGACATCTTTTCATGACACTTTCGCACGTGCGCACCACAGGTCGCATGCATGAACATTTCGTCATGGGTTGCAAGTTTAGAGTGGCTAAAGTTTTTAGTCAATAATCAAGTTCCTAACATGATCACTTATCCACATTCATGGATTTTGTAAGATTTGCTGACCATCCAAAGAAATATGATCATGCCTGCCCTAGTCATGTGAAGAACATCATCCAGTTCCTACATCATTATGCAGCCTTATGAAGCGAGATTAAGTTCAATCAAGCCCGTGTGTTCTTTGACTTTGTGAGGCTCACCATCATTCTTAGGTCAATTTCCAGTGGATTTCATCTTCGGAAAGGGTTTCTTAATCATCTAATGCATTATTTTTCTCGATTAAAGTGGCCAAATGAAAAAATTTATGAATGAATTAAGAAAAAATGCAATAGATCTAAAACTTTTTCGATAATTTTTCTGACATCGATTCTACTAGTTTCTCATTGGGTAGTTTATTTTTTTTTGGGAGGGTCAAAAGTCGGGTAGTTTAGTTTAGTCTAGCTTTCTTTGTCGGGCTCCAAATTGCGAACACGGACGTATAGGGATAGATCAGCTTAGAAGAGCAAAAATAATTGCGAAATGATTAGGATTTTTGAGTACTGAAAATATCATAGTTGGGGATTGGTATTCGATTTGTAAAGGCATCGTAAGATCGGGAGGACTGTTCTTATACTCCCGTTTTTCTGGCGAAAATTGACCGGAAGAATTTCGCACAAATGTTTAGAACTAAATTGACAAGATTGAAAAATTTGAAACTAAATTAGCATCCGTACAATATATATAGTACCGAGTGAGTAATTTTTTGCCAAAATCAACTAATGATAAGGGTGCATAATAGGCTGGACGGTTACTGGAAGGGGGGGGAAAGGAAAAAATTATTAATTCAATTTGATTGTCTTAACAAGCCAAAAATCACATGAATCAAAAATATGATCTCCATATGTTTTTTCGTACTTTTTACGTGTCCATAATTGTGGGTATGTAACATAAGTCAAATCACTCAATTTGAAATGATTTTTATACCGAAAACAAGCTTTCGGGAAAAGAGGCGTTTGCTAATTCGGACTAGTAAATCCCGCTTTTTTCGAGTAAAAGACACAACTATTTCATCCATAAGAACGCTAATTATTACGGTTGGGATAAAAATGCAATTTTACTTACGGATTAAACCAATATCGCGACGAACCGCGTGCGATACTCTATGATAGTCGTCACGAATGAAGTTTGATTCTTGACAGTGCGTCGCGAATGAATGCACATTAATCTCCTAGCTTTTTTCGGAGTGTATAACATATAAACCGAATGGCAAGAAACGGAGTTAGACGCGACATCAAGTGACGTAACTAGCATTCGAAGATCAAAACATTAAAGAAAATAATCTAAAACGTATGGGCCACTCAGGATTCCGATGTCGACTGGGCCTAGCACTGGCATAACCGACAGACGGTTTTATTAGTTAACATGGGCCATACTTGCTAACATTGAACTCGATTGGCATACTTCATTAAGACATCAAAATTGAAATTCCAATTAGGAAGTGATGAAAAGTTTTTTGTGGTGGTGGGGGGGGGGGGGGGAAGAAGGTGTGACAAGATTAAAGTATGAGGTTTGGGTAGAAGATATTGGGGGTATTTTATAAGGATAATGAATTATTTGGCGTGTAATTAGGACTAACTAAGCATCATTACGAGCTTAATTATCATGTTCGTTAACTACCCTTTGAAGTTTAAACCTCAGTCCACATATCTTCGATGTCCACCGTCGGCGAAAGTATAGTTTCCAACACACGGCATACGGCGTTAGATGACCGACAATCTGACCATTTGAAACTTAAAGGCATTAACGATCATTATGTCAATAGATTTCAAACCTGCATATGTAAAAGTCTCACGTTATTGGTGGAAGCTCTTTCGGGTTTGAGTAGAGTAACTTATCGTTTCGCTTGGACGGTCCTATGTAAAAGTATCTCTCGCGTCGCTTGTGTAAGGAGCTTATATAAGTTTTACATGCATATGGTCTCGCTCTGTCTTCCGACTTAGAGGTCAGAATTTTTTCGATGAGCATGACTTAGAGTTGGCAAGTATGGAATGATGGATGATGACCCGGTCATTAGAGTGAAGTTGGTTGATGTCGGGACCAGAACCAGATTGTCCCAAAAACATGCAAAGAACTGTACTGATGAAGCACTATGCGGCTTGCATGCCTGCAACAACGTGGTCTCCCCCCATCTTTACGCAATCCCATCTTTTGTAGGATTTGTTTGGTTTCTCAAGCAAGCTAAAGCAAAAATGGAATCATATCATTTCTAGACATTCTTTTCCTTTCCCCATCATCGACACTCCAGAGGGTATCTTCCCCCACCAGATCTCTTGCTTTCCTCCTAATGGGGACCTCTCAATTCAAGAAACTCTTTTGGCCACGGAGAAAAAGAGTAGGAAGAGAGAAAAAAATAAGGCATACGTCGTCAGTGTAAGGAAAATTATACACAAATGGCTTCTTTCATATTTGATTGGAAAAAGACTACCAAAAACCCCAAATTATACTACTTGTGATAAATTTACCCTGAACTTTTTTTATGATACGAAAAAACCCCAAACTATGTCATTTGTGATACATTTACCCCATAATACTTTCTCCTAAGGTATTTTCGTCTTTTTCCTTTTTCTTTTTCCTTTCTTCTCTCTCTTCCCTCCGCCGGCCATGGCAGAGGGAAGCCGGCAAGGGCTGCCCTCGCCACAGTTGCGGTTGGGTGAGGGCTGCCCTTGCCGGATTTGGCGAGGGCGACCCTCACCTAAACCCTCGCCTGATGCCGGCAAGGGTCGCCCGATGCTTGAGTCAGGCAAGGGCGGCCCTTGCTCGCCCAGGCGAGCCTTGCCCTACGCCGGCGAGGGTCACCTAAGTCGGGCGAGGGCGGCCCTTGCTTGCCCAGGCGAGGGTCGCCTGAGTTGGGTGAGGGCGGCCCTCACCAACTTCCCTCCGCCATGACCGGCGGAGGGAAGAGAGAGAAGAAAGGAAAAAAAAAAAAAAGGAAAAAGACGAAAATGGCCTAAGAGAAAGTATTATGGGGTAAACGTGTCACAAATAGCATAATTTGGGGTTTTTTGTATCACAAAGAAAAATTCATGGTAAATTTATCACAGGTGACATAATTTGGGGTTTTTTGTGATTTTTTCACTATTTGATTTGAGAATTATAACTATTCACTCTTTCAAAAGCAGCTATTGAAGCTTGCATGGTATGCTAGTTTTCACTTATCCTTTGGAGAGCTCACAACGATGTAATTCAGACGATCAGGTTTGCGGTTAAATACTGATGTGAAGGTTGCGAAGGACTGGAGTTGAAAGTTACTTCAGCTTTGAATTGCAAGCTCTGGTTGGCTCGGAACATGTGCTTCTTGGATTAGCTTCACCTGCTGAACCAGAGGGTAATATGATCTGTTGAAGGACTAATTGAGTTTCTGATCTATATGGACTTTGTGATCTTGCCAGTGACTTTGTGTATAAGTGATTATTTAAACTAGCGGACCCATTCGGACACCCAACAAAAATCTGCCGTATCGCTTAATAAATAAATCTGATAGATGAGCAGTGTATCTAACATTATTTTTTGACAAAAACGTCGAGATGTAAGGCATTGATAGCAGTATTCTTTGCCTCATCTTCTTTCTGAAACTAAAGGGAGAGAAGCGGGAGCTTTAGCTGACAGGGTTCATCTCCAATTTGTTGTACTACTTCTCCGGACGAGCTCTCCTATTGAATATATTCATTGATTCAACACCCGCGACATCGACTCTTTCTTCAGTACCTCCAAATTATTACATGTTCGTCAAACAAAATATAGGCACTATAGTGTCAAAAGACTTACACTGAGTGAAGTGTCAAAACCAGAAAGATTTAACAGCAGCACCATATATATGACTAGCTCAAAAGTGACTATTGATATGAGCAGGTCTTGCACTACCCAAGGGCAAATCACACTCTGTCCTATCTTCACTTCCGTGCAAGAACAGAGTAAATGGAGCATCCTCTAGTTAGCTAAAACTGCTTCTTCTGTGAAACTGCGCTGGTGAATTTTACCTTCTGCAAAGCGGTGCTGTTTGTCAATAGTGACAAGTACATTTCATGAGCATGCGACGCATAGATATCATTTCGGTTTCTCAACAGCATCCGATACTTTAGGATTCCACTGGGATTCCTAAGAGTCCACTTGTGTCATTGCGTTTTCGACTTTTCCTCATCACATGTCAAAGCAAGAACGTGATTCATTCATCCAGTTCACCTCATAAGACTGACGTTCAAGTACTAATTTGCTCGTGCATTGAGCTAATAAAATGGCTCTGAGCTAATTCATAATCAGTTCTAGTGTATTGGCTCTCGTTTTTTTTTTTCCTAATTCTTTTTGAAGGGCTGCGAGACAATGTTCTCTGCCAATGCGGAATCGAATTATGCACAGCAAGAAATATTGCTCATGCAAAGCTCCTATACCTGTTCTTGTGAGTCAATATTAACTGCATAACTGCGTACATAAATGCTGGATCACGGAAGGATCATCGTCCGACAATACATAAACGTTGCTTTTCCCGTTGCTTAGGCATGTCAAGTCAAGCACAGTCCCAGTTTGGTTCATCTGCAAAAGTCACATTTATAAGCTAAGAAGACCAGCATTAGACCAGAAAAATGAGGAATTCCACAGCTTTATCATTCGAAACATTCCTAAAATTGCAGAACTCTCCCTCTAAGCTCTAGGGCCACACCTTGCAGCTAAATAAACGGCTTAGGCCATACTGACTACTCAGTTTCTCACAGATGGCCCTTATGACTATCATGAAACTAGAGATCTTTTTTAGTAAGGTCCGACTACCATGGACCACGAAACCAAAATGTATACACTTATAGTATCAATTTGATGCTGACTATACAGGCATGTTTTCCTTGTCACAGCTTCACTTTAATTTGCCCATAGCAAGCAGGCCCACGACAAATTTTATTTTTCCTTTCTAGTTTTTGACTGTCAAATGAGGAAATCACTTCTGCTAGAGTAGATAATACTAGAGAAATATGTAGATGGTGGCAATCGGACCAGTTGATATAAAGTGCACAATAGCAGCATCAGTTACCATGCAGGATGCTAGTTGCGATTTGCAGCTCCATTTTGAGGTGGGGATGCAGCTCATATAATGACACCACGAGCAGTATTTATTTGCATCAACTCCACGGAAGAGCATCACCAGGCCAACCGTAAACCTGTCAAGACAACATGCCCCTAACGCTCATATTCATAATCCTACATTCCTCAGATCTGGTGAAGGAGATTATCAAATGTAACAGAAGCTCAGAATGATCGAAACATAACAAACTCACCACGAGATCAGTAGAATCACAGAAACCACCCATAGCACATACTGATACATCGTGTGCTTTTGTTTAAGTGAAGTGGTTGCATATCCAGGAAGAGCATTTCTTTGGCTAACCCACCCGAACTGGGGCCGAATTAGAAACACGAAGCCAAGAAGAAAACCAGAAAGAAATCCCCCAATATGAGCAAAGTTGTCCACATGAGGCAGAAGACCCATTGCGAGATTTATTATAATGATGACAATGAGAGTTAACAATGCTGCTAACTGCACATACAGACAAAATGATCTAGATGGTCAAGAGGCACGGTCAAAGAATTTCTAAAGGCTGAAGGTTCTAATAAAGGCCATGTTCAGTTGTTTATGTGTACCTTGTTCGCATATATTGTCCAGTTTGTAATGAGTTCGGAGAGCATGCTCCCTAGCAAACCGAAAAGGGCGCCCGATGCACCAACCGAGATAACAGATTGAATGAATAGGGCTGATAACAAACTCCCACCAAAGCCAGATATAACATACAGTAGCCCGATTCGAACTGAAAAGTTGGAAGAGAAACTGGAAGTTAATTTCTGCAAAGCTACAATACTTCACAATAACAAGAGCTTAATATTTTGATTGAAGCATCAGTGGCAGCCTATCCGATTGGGTTTGTGTCAGAATCTCAAACAGGTAGAGCCTTTCAAGGTAAAGGTGATGATGCATTACGAAGTTGCAGCAAAATCATATGCTACAGTAAAGAAAATTGACCCATACCAAAACCAAATTCCTGTTCAAGTCGGATCCCTATGAAAACTAGACTCAACATATTTGCCAGCACATGGAAAACCCCAGCATGCAACCATATGCAGGTAAATAGGCGCCAAGCCTGGTGACTCCGAACCACGTCAGCAACTTCTAATGCTCCCATCTTGTATAACCTGAACAGGAAAATAGCAGATGACATAATCTTGTTGTATGAAAAATTTCCCTAAACCATAACTCTGCCATATGGCACGCCAAATTGCATGTCAAGATGAGCTGAACACGACGTAAATCTCCACCAATAAAAGTTAGGAGTTCTATTTTAGAGATTGACATTAGATCACGATTTAACACATGCGAAACAGCTCAGAAATAACTCTCAATAGAGTCAATCATTCAGAATTAATCTGACAACATCTTCTCTTGTTTCGACGTGTCTTGGTAAGGACTGCGAGAAATGCTATGCCCAGCACTATCATGTTCAGAAACATTTGTAAGTCTCATCCTTTCTCTGTCTTGCTGCTTCTTTTTTCCTTTTTGGGGGTTTAAGTTTGTCTAATGGCCTTCAAATTAGATCATACACAAACAAGGTGGTTAAATTAAACTCAACTACTTAGTTCCAATTCAAATTAAGAGATTTCCGGTTACTACACAAGATTTCTATTACCCAACCACCTTTTGGTACAATCCACTCCAGATCTTGCGGTTCCATTACTGTCCATCCACCTTCTGCCTTCTGAACCCTAATTTGGAACAAGTACGTGGCAATGCATCCAGAACATTAACTATAGTATGAGTCTTATTTTAACAGAAAAGTTACTGCATCTCAGACTCCTTTCTCCGCTAACAATTGACATCATGAGCGCTTCCACATTTACCATTATGCATCTTGAATCACAATGCCTTCGAACTCTGGATATAGATCTCTCCCCTTTCACAGCTTAGATTTCCATACCCATAGGATCAAGTAAACTAAACACCAACGGAGCACAAACTCACACGAGTCAACAACTGCAAGGATCATTCTAAAAAACCCTATCCAGCATCCATAAGTCCATGTCCTATTCATCTGCAGACACATCTAAACATTGCATTCCACCCACCATGCCATGCATTAATCCCATATACATGCTAGAAATGATACAGAAACAGAGAAAGAACAGAGAGAGAGAGAAGGAAGACTCACGTATCTGATGAAGGCCCAAGCAGAGGATTCTCCTTGAGCGTTTGAAAAGAGAACCTCCCCAGAAACCTGGCGATGCAAAAGCCGGATTTCTTGGGACAATCGTTCACGTACATGGTCACCACGAACATCACCACGTTCACCGCCACGAACGACGGGACCAGCCACGGCACCCAACTTCTGTACCTGACCTCGCTGAACACTTGGTCCTCCGCCCTCGCTGCCGCCCTGCCATCCCCGCGCTGCCCGCGCACCTTGATCTGCACCTCCGGCGAAGAATTCTCGCCCTTCATTGCAACTTCTTCTTTCTTTTTATCGAAACTGCGTTAGCTTGTCATCGGCATTGGGATTTGCGGGACGAAATTCAATCTCGATGGCAACTGGGTCGAACAGGAATCATCAAAAGAGGGGAGATTACGTTCTTGTTTGTATTGGGTTGGAGGGAAACTTCTCTTCTTTCGTTTCTTCAGCAGCTAAACAATGGGATCCGGATGTGATCGATCTAAAGGGAACGAGAAAAAAAACAAATGAGTTCTTGCACAATCAGGTGACGTGGGTGATGGGTTTTGTGCTTGGGACGAGGATCTCGTGATCCGTTGTTCCTCCTGTCTTACAGTTCATATTCCATGTCTGATGTCGCACGATTTCTTTCGCGAAAACACAGAGGTTTCCGTTTTATATTGGTTCTTTGCTTGGTCTATTGTTGGTGACTTTGCCTGGTGTGGCGTGCAACGGTTTGATGTATGCCGTTGGCCGCGCGGATCGAAGAGTACGCGGCAAAGTTTTTCAACTTTCACCCCCTGGGTTTGCGCATATTTTTCAATCAAGTCCTTTTTAATTTGTCTAATCAAATCATTCGACCTTCGTAACGTTTTCAACTGATGCCTTCCAGCTCCCAATCCAATTAATTGAAACTGCATGTCTGTCGAATCTGACGAGCGTCTAGTCTAGCATGAGAAAAACTCCCTGCCACTGCGAATTATTAGATAACGTGGATGGCGACAAATCCTGACGATGGAACCACCCGCCTGGGTGGCGCTGCTGGAGCGCGCACTCTTCCTCTCGCAAAAGGTTGAGTGTTCGAATCCCGGGCGCCGCAGGGTGACTTAACCGGTGGCACGTGTCAAAAAAAAAAAAAGACAAATCCTGACGATGAAGACCATAACTAGACCTTGAGCAACAAGATTTTGAAAATATAAGCACTAAGGATCGAGCTTTCCTCATCTGACTCTTGTTGACTCCAACAAACACGCCTCGATCAATTAATCGAATTTGGAGTCAGAAAAACTTACGCAAATTCAAAGATTCATCAGATCGAATTAACAATTCAAGGACTTGATCTGAAAAAATTTTCAAAGTCGAGGACTAAAAGTAGAATTTCCATCTCGTCCCGATCATAAAGGATCTTTCAACAGGAAACGTGGCAAGTTTAGAATGTGCTTGCCGTATTACTCACAACCTAATCTAATGAGCCATTCACAAAACCACCCCCCAACTCCTTTTAAGATATTTAAGGTTACTTGCGCAATTCGTAAATCCTAAAACACAAAATTAATCGTACATAATAGTACTCTTCTTTTCGATAATCCGCCGTTTCGAGCCTAAGATCTCGGATGGTTTGGAATTCCATCTCCCAATCTGTGACGGGTTTCGGAAAACTTCTTGAGAACTATGGGGCATGAGTTCGGATCTATTTGCAATGACCGAGCGATATCGTATATGAACCGAAGATATCATAACCGAACTTGTGCACGCCTAATTCACAACAAAACCCATCCACTAAGCCCTCATTTGCAAATACTACCATCGAAGTCAATTACGAAAATAGCGAAACGTTCATTAATAAATGAATCCATAGCAAACTTTTCTCGTCATGAAAGCGAAATGCGAATAGTATAATCCTGCTCATTGACAAACATTCCATGCTCTCCATTTGGCGGATGTATATACAAAACTCACTAAGTACAGAAAAAAGATCGATGTAGTGATGAATCAAAAGACATGTACGCCATCAATAATGAAAAGACTACCCCCACTCCTCATGTCAGCTGCTTTCTCTATTCATTTTGACAGAGGAATAGGAGGGATGAATCGGCACGACTAGCTCGTCGCATTAGCGTACGGACAAATGCATGCGTGCATGCAAAGATCTTGTTTGGCAAGACAACGAAATGGGCGACATTTGTCGACGTATTGAGGCTCATTGAAATCGTAATCAAAAGGAGTGGGGAAAAGTGCCAAAAAAGTCCTAAACCTTTTGCATTAGTGCCAATTTAGTCCTAAACCTTTTTTTGGTGCCAATTCAGTCCTAAACCTTTTGCATTGGTGCCAATTTAGTCCTAAACCTTTTTTTGGTGCCGATTTAGTCCTAAACCTTTTAAATTGGTGCCAATTCAGTCCTAAACCTTTTGTTTTTGTGCCAATTTAGTCCTTCCGGTCAATTTTGATCGGAATTTGCTGACGTGGACGCCTGCCGGCCGGTCACCGGCGCTGACGTGGCGCTGACGTGGACATCTTAAATAATATTTTAATAAATTTTGAATTTTTCTGTTTTTTTTTCCTTTTTTTCCACTTTTTTTTTGTTTTTTTTTCTTTCTCCTCCTCTGGCCGGCGAGGGGAGGCTCGCCCTCGCCGGCCACCGGCGAGGTCAGGCCTCGCCCGACCATGGCGAGGCTCGCCCTCGCCGCGGCCTCAGGCGAGGGTTCGACCCTCACCGGATCCGGCGAGGTCGGGCCTCGCCCTCGCCGCGGCCTCAGGCGAGGGTTCGAGCCTCGCCAGATCCGGCGAGGTCGGGCCTCGCCGGATCTGGCGAGGTCGAGCCTCGCCCGACCAGGGCGAGGTCGGGCGAGGCTCGAACCCTCGCCTGAGGCCGCGGCGAGGGCGAGCCTCGCCATGGTCGGGCGAGGCCCGACCTCGCCGGATCTGGCGAGGTCGAGCCTCGCCCGACCAGGGCGAGGCTCGCCCTCGCCGGGCGAGGGCGAGCCTGCCCTCGCCAGTGGCCGGCGAGCTCGACCTCGCCGGCCACTGGCCTCTGGCCGGTCGCCGGACCGGCGACCGGCCAGAGGAGGAGAAAGAAAAAAAAAAACAAAAAAAAGTGGAAAAAAAACAGAAAAATTCAAAATTTATTAAAATATTATTTAAGATGTCCACGTCAGCGCCGGTGACCGGCCGCCGGCCGGCAGGCGTCCACGTCAGCAAATTCCGGTCAAAATTGACCGGAAGGACTAAATTGGCACAAAAACAAAAGGTTTAGGACTGAATTGGCACCAATTTAAAAGGTTTAGGACTAAATTGGCACCAAAAAAGGTTTAGGACTAAATTGGCACCAATGCAAAAGGTTTAGGACTGAATTGGTACCAAAAAAAGGTTTAGGACTAAATTGGCACTAATGCAAAAGGTTTAGGACTTTTTTGGCACTTTTCCCAAAAGGAGTGACATGCTGATTAATGCATGAGAAGCTGCGCAAGTAATGTTGAGCAAAAGAGGACAACAAAGTGATGACCATCCTCATTTGGAATCTCCCCCGGCCCTCCATGACCTCCAATTTTTTTTTTTAAGTTTCTTCGTTTCTTTTCCCCCCTTTTACTTCGCAAAAGATATATAATTTTAAAAATATTTTCCTAAAATTAATCGCTTATAATATAATTTGAAATGATTAGTCAATGAAACATGTTTTCATTATCGACAACAATTTATATATAAACATTTTCGTTGACAAGGAAAATATTATTCGTTCATTCATTTATATAAGTAATACGAGCGATCATATTTTAGGAAAATATTTTTCAAATCATTCATTTTCCTTGAAACAAAGGCACCCTAAAGCATTGCTAGATGGTAGAGACCCTCAAATGTTTCCATTTATTATATTATATTTCTTCTCTCTTTTCCAAGAACAAGTGAAAGTAGTAATAATATATATATATGTACACACACATATGTATGTATAGATTACATATTTTTCTTTGGTCGAAGTAGATGTAGATTATGTTGAGTGCCGGGACAAAGCACAAAGGTTCAGCTGTTGAGGTGAATCGCACAAATCTATAATGGGGTTGTGCTGGCCGCAATTTGACACTACATTGGTGCACATCCTCCACGTTACATACTTTATATGTCCACAAAACAACAACAACGGGAAGAAGCGTTTGTAGTCCAACGGTTAGGATAATTGCCTTCCAAGCAATAGACCCGGGTTCGACTCCCGGCAGACGCAGTTTTCTCTTTTTTGGTTCTTCAGTTCTTCACTTTTTACGTTGCCCCTATGTGAATTTGTAAATTTCTTGTGACCACTTTCTCCTTGGAACAAAACAAGTAGATGAAACCATAATGAATGCCTCGTATCATGCGTCGATAAGGCTCAGATGTGGAAGTTTAATCAGGGGAGAGAGATGGAATATCTGAAGCTTAACATAACCCACGAAATTGGACATTGTAAGCCCAGTCCTTGAAAGTTGTATCCGTAGTACTGTACCGCAACTACATGAATCTAAGCTTTCATGTGTGTTGAACAGCTTGAGTTCGGCCACATAAGTCCCTCCGTAATAGATCATGCTCAGGAGACGACCTGTAAAGCAGGGGCTTTTTTTATTTTTTTTCATTTGTCGAATTTTCAGTTCTTGGTCTTCGGGGAAAAATATGTCAACTAAGATTTGGCCATTTATCTACAATAGAAGCAACATAGGAGGACTGAGACATTTTCCTACATGTCAATTAGCTAGTTCTGCAGTTAGCTGTCGTCAGCTCCGAGGAACGAAGCCGACAGACGCAGCCAAAAACATTCAGCTACCACGTGAAGCAGCATTTTGTTCGCCAAGATGGCAGCAGAGGATACAGCGATATAGAAAAGATTACAAGAGAGTCCACAAGTGGGGAAACCAAAGAAAACAAGTCGCCAACTATTGTTTTTCCGTATAACTTTATTTCAGTGACGAAAATAACATCAAGGATATCGTCCGTGAGGGCATCGCGTATTGCTACATTTCCTGAGATGTTTGTTGAAAACGACAAAAAAGAAGAAGAAGAATTCATAGAAAGCATCCGGTGATTATGAGCCAAAATCCGGCAAATTGATGCTCTGCCAGATTTAACTGTTGCATGCTCAAAAAATAGAAGGAAATAATCGCAACTAAGAAGCTTCTCACTGTCGCCATTGGTAATGTTGCACCGCCCACTAACTCCCTGAAATTTGTGGGCACAAAAACCATTTAACTTGTTCCCATAAGGACAGGCCATCCCGCAATACTATCTGATCAGAAATGAGCCAAGCTATAGACTAGAATCCATGCAAGCTGAAAAAGAAGATAGACAGAGCTGTAAGCATGGGAGGAAAGAGAGAAGCAATGTAGAAAAGAACAAGGAACCACGCTGCAACTCTCTGATTTATAAAGTAATGCAATTTCAACGTTTCTCTTTTCTTCATAGAAAAGGGTCACTGATTAGCATGCAATATTAATCAATACGAGACGAGCCGAAAGACAAGAAGCTTTAAAATCAAAAGTCTTGGTATCTCCCCACAAGCAATAAGAAAAGGGTGAAAAAGAGAAGAACATCTTCCATTTTGCACAGAAAAGACACACCAGAAAGAGAGTCAAGGAGGCAAATAGCCCCTCCTGAAGAAGAGCTCCGTGACCGCCATATTCCTCTTCATCAATCTTTAGTATCATCGCATAATAGCCATACACTATGCCAGATGATATTGCCAGGAACCTGCAGAAGGATATACTCTTAGTATCGAAACAAAATTTTTAATTTGAGACACAAAATACATTTATATATCATGATGATGGCATATTCCAAATGGTAGCAGATTAAGATGGGGTCATCAAGTTCATAATTATGCACACAATCTTACATGCTCTCCTTTCTCTGGTACTTCTACTCATGTTATTAGCTTTCGTTACAGTCTCAAACTGCGATTGTCACAACAGATGTCGAGGAACCACAAAGGGGCAGGAATCTGGTTTATAAAACTTCTCCAGGAGTTTCAATCAAACTCGATAATACTAACAGTTTGAATAACCCAGGTATCATCAAAGCATCCACCCCAAACCAAAGCAACAAAACATTTAAGTCTCCCACGCAGCCTAAATATTCAAGAATTTGATACATTACTATTTCCAGAAAGAAACAAGAGAATATCAACAAAATGCCCAGAGTATGCTCCAAAACCAATCATCAGACATAATCTATTGGACTAGTGCACCCTGAGAACAAAAGACAACAGTCATCTACAGCAAAGGAGGTCCACTTTTAACTGCTGCCCCATTCTTCACTTGGAATGATTGGCTCAAGAAACTCCATATTTTAAGCAACTATGCCATCTAAGGTCGTTAAATAAAGATCCTACTTCATATCAAACGGCGTATTAAGGATAAGATCATTACATCCTACAAATGTCAGAAACAATGCATAAAATACAAACCATTTTGTGACATCGATTATATACAATGTGTTAGTATCTGAACTACAAAGAGGTTCGCAAGTTATGTGAAATTTGAATTTCCAATCTAATGGTTTCATAACACATTTCAAACTACATGAGCTTCCACTCTCAAATCCAAGTTCATCCCAATGGATATGAAGATTGTCTGCATCTATTAACTTCATCTCTAAATTTTGAAAAACTTTTCAATATATGAAATTCTCAGATAGTTAGGTAAATTCAATGATTTTTTACCTATTGACTTCGCAACATAACTCGTTTCCACACTAATGGAATCCAAATTCGTAACGATAAAAGTGCAGTCTGTTCTTAGCTATTATCAACTTCATTTTCAAACTTCACGAAACTTTTTAAGGACTAAAATCCTCAACAGCTCGGTCAAATTTGATGGTTTTCATTTAAGCGTCCTACATCTGTTATCTACAGAATTTATATGCTCTCTAGACCTCCACCTATAAGTGTAAGCTTTTGGGTTAGACTTTCTAACATGGTAACAAAGCTAGGTTCCGCCCCAGTATATTTCGCGCATATGGCCCCCGTTCGTCAATTCCATGTGTTTTTCTTAATCCAGCTTGCACATGAGAGGGACTGTTAAAGTATCTCACATCAATTGCCTATAGTGTTTCGGTGGGTCTTATATTCATGAAATCTCCCTCTAGTTATAAGTTTAAACTTTTGGGTTGAACATTCTGACAATTTTCTATCTATTGATTTTCAAAAATTCCTCATTTCCTACTGCAAGGTTTTTCGTTCTAATGGAATTATAAGTTTCTCGAGGAAGATGGTGCATCAAGTTGTTGACAAGGCCAACTTGATTTTCTTCCCTAAAGATCACAGATGAGAGGAAACTAAAAGAAATTCAATTGAAGTTATCAACAACTGACACTAAATTGCTAAAAATTGGAAGGATTGTAAATACCCTATGGCTTTATCTATTAGGATGGGAACCCCTAACAAGACTAATTAATTAAGATCATAGCACTGTAAGATGCTATGACCAGATTTTAACGACCATGATCTCAATGTAGAACATGCTACCTGACTTTGTTAACCTGCAAACAATTTTCCTTTGTTGATGACTACTGCTTAGACAAACATCTGAACTCCTTCACTCATAAACAATACGGAATGTTCGGCGGTGATAGGCAAATTGATGGCTCAACAATTTACCCTAATCATCTATATTATCTTTCTTAAATCAAGACTTCGTTTAGCAACTTTAGCCCTCTATCAAGATGCTTCCAATTAAGTACTCAGAGTTAAAAAACACATTACACATGATTGCCGTGCCATCTTACCATATCTCTACTAATACAAATAGCAAGGTCTAAGATATGCAACCTCTAACCAATAACATCTTAGGAAAGCAATTTACTTGGAATAGCACGTGGGCAGCCCCCAAGCCAAGCCTAAGTTGGCTAGTGAATGAGTCATGAGTGGCCCATGCACGATTCCTCTTCAATCTAACCTCTTTAAGTAGAAACTTGAGCTCAACCATCTCATAATCTTGAAGAGTATGCAAGGACTTTTTGACATGTAACATTGGGTCCGTTTGGTCTTGGAAACCATTTTCAGATTTCGTTTTCATTTTTTTGTTCCTTGAAAGCACATTTGATTCATGAAAACACAATTTTCAAGAAAAAATAAAATTGTGCAAATATGTTTGTTATGCTATTATTGGTAGAATTTTTCTATTCTAACATTTTCAGTAGAAGTTCACAAGTCAATAATCCACTTCAATATATTGACTTTTTTAAAAACAATCTAATATATAAATTCAAATTAAACAAATTACAAAATATTACTTACCATGAATTTTTCAAATATGATCCATGTAAGTAATATTTGTTCTTTTTCCTTCCTATTCTATTTCTTCTCCCGTTCTCCATTGTTTTCATCCGCCAGAGTCTATTCTTAGCCACTCCCATTGTTCAGAATGCAACAGCCCATCTTCAATCCATCTCCAAAAAGAGCTTCAGCGAACAAAGTACACCCCCACAATGCTCCAGTGAGAGTGAGACCAAAGTTGAGTCTTATAATTGGATGGCCTTCGTGTTTTCAAATAGAAAGAAAGCACTGGAAACATCTTTCAGCTGTTTCCAAAAACCTAGCACCTTCAAGAGAAATTGGACTACTGTATTTTCATATTAATTTTTTCAAACAAGCCACCAAACATGTTTACCTTAACTTTTCATTCTCAAATGAAAA
Source organism: Syzygium jambos (assembly GCA_031216235.1). Taxonomy (NCBI): domain Eukaryota; kingdom Viridiplantae; phylum Streptophyta; class Magnoliopsida; order Myrtales; family Myrtaceae; genus Syzygium; species Syzygium jambos. The sequence goes on along the minus strand of CM062229.1, from coordinate 23,978,215 downwards.
TGAAAACAAGAATTTCAGAAAGTTCTCTCCAACCAAACGCAACATTAGTTGGTCAAGACTCGGCATGTAAGCGCAACCCAGATATGTCAAAACAAAATCATCTCCTCAATAAGAGAGAGACTTACTAATTCCTAATGCATGCATATTTTGGGCGCCTACAAACATTCTTCCGTTTTGTTGTATTTTGAATAAACTTATTTCAAAAGTTCAACCAGAGTGTAATGGCTAGGGAGGATCAACGCACTCATCCCACTTTGTTGGAAAAAGGCTCCGCACTTGCTGATGTACCAAAAGAAACTAAAGATGTCTAAACCATGATGGGTTTTTTCCTTCTCAAATATTTGCAATATTTAGTGCGCATAACCTTCAAAGCATCTGGAAAAGATATGGAGGAAGCCTTCATAGCCATGTATTATCTATCCAATACTTGCAATGATTCGGAGGGAGAAAACCTAGTATTGTAGAAGGTCAACATTTGACATTACAATTGCTATATTATAAGATAAAATAGCATCAGTAGCATCTCCATGGTTTTAGCTAAGGGAAATCCTAACACAATATCTTTGGCAAATTGAGGAGCTCAATTTTATTCAAGAGCTGTGGATACAGGCTCTATTTTCATTGCTTCTTTTATCCGTGAGGATGCCTAGTCCTCTACAAGAATTTCAAACTTTCAGAGCACAGCAACAATGAAAGGTCGAAAAGGTGCATATACGCTAAGAGCAATCAACTCACAGGACAATCCAGATGCCTCCAACCAAAGGTATCGCACCCCACAGCAATCCGCACACAAGCGCCACCACCTGCCGAATCCAATGCAGCACATCTCCCAACTGATCCTGCAACAACCACGGACGCACACGATCACTCATAACTCGATCGCGCCGACAAAACCCAACCTTCGGGGCCCAATCAGAACCGTTCAAAATCGAATCAATCCCACTTCAATTGCAGTTCAGCTGATGAATCCATAGCACCCTAGCAATCTATAACGGCAAGAGTAAGCAAACTAAAGCCACATTAACCAAATCTCGCAGGCTCCTCCGAGAGCGTGACGCCCAACCCAAAACCCAAAAAAGTGCCGGGAGTAATCGAACCCTCAAGCACCAAGGTTGCTCGGATTACCTTGTCCCACGAGGCCTCCGGATCCAACAATTTCGCGAGCTTGAACGGAGACAGGTGATCCTTCTGGTGCTGCTGCTGCTGCTGCTGATTCTGCTTAGCCGATTTACCCTCTTTCATACTTGCACCGGAAATCCCTCCCAAAACCCTCTCGCGAACGGAACCGGGAATCGATCGCCGGGATGCGAGATATCGCAGGGAGGGGCGGGCCGAGAACGTCGTCGAGCTCCGCTAGGGTTTCGCAGGGAGAGTTCCCGGTTGACGAAGGAAGGCGACCAGCAGCGGCGGCCAGCAACGGTACTATTCTCGATAATCTGTCAACTTCTAAAATAATTACGTCGCTGGAGAATCTTTTAAAATTGAATTATCGACCACCCCCCTCCCCCCCAAAAAAAAAAAAGGAAAAGCTTCGTTGCAGATCTGAAGCTGCAGCCGATTGGTGGACACGTCCATGGAGAGAGAGAGAGAGACATAGCCGTCGTGGAAAAATCACTTAAAATAATTAGTGCGTCAGTGGATTGCACGTGATCGCTGCCGGCGGTCCCATCGGGCGGCGGACGTCGCGCCACCGCCCTGTGGCAGCCGCCTAGACCCCCGGGACGCTAAATATGGGCCGGGCTGGGCAGTCAACCTTTTGACGAGCCCGAGACCATATCCAACGGCCCGGCCCAAGATAACCTTTTTGGCAGATGGATTTGGTTATGTGGATTTGTCCCAAAAGGGCCAAAGCCCACAAAGGAAAAAGAAAGAAAAAAGAAAAAAAAAATTAGCCTGGACATTATCATAGCACTTAAGGCTGTGTTTGGTCGACCGTATAAAAGCCAGGATAGGATATGTTTTATCCTATCTTGTGTTTGGTGGTGGTCTAGGATAGGATAAGGTCGGATATAGACCGAACATAACCCGGAAAAAAAAATCCGAGGGGGAAGGGTGAGATAGACCCGAATAGAATTTCTAATGCTTATTTTTCCAGAAATCCTATGCTCCACTCGTTGTCATTTTCATCCCCACACCTTGTGCGCTTTCACCAAAAAATTTCTCGGCTTTTTTTCCTCCACCGACTCTTCCAGACTAGTGAATAGCAAAAAAATAAAATAAAAATTATCCTATCTGACTTTAAATCTGTAGTCCACCAAACAGTGGACAGGATATAAAAAAATCCCAGGATTTCTTATCCTATCCTATCCAATTCCATCCTGTTTAGAAATCCGGACGACCAAATGCAGCCTAAGATTATATGCACATGCAAGGGTGTCAATAAAGCCCACGCTGGCACGACCCGGACCGGCCCAGCCCGACCCTATCATAAAATTTTGGGTATTTTGGGGTCAGGCCGTAGTTTTTTTAGGGTTGAGTTTTAAGGTATGAGTATTGTCAAGGTAGGGTTGGGTTGAGCCGGGCTGGGGTGGGTGGGCTTTTTTGACACCATTACCCCTGACCTCACATTTAAGATCCGCCTGCAACCAAATCTCTCCCTCTCCCTCTTTGTGCTCGCGCCTCTTAGTTCCGTGCATGGTGAGATCTTGCTCCAGCGTGTGAAACCTCCAAATTGCCGCTGCCGCCACCATTGCACTCGCGGTCGTGTCCCGACGAGCCAGAGATTTGCTGCCCACCCGTCCCCTTCCTCCCCTTCCTACTGAGCCGTCGCCGTAGTTAATACAGATCTGTTGAGGCACGAGAGTGTTTCGCTGTGCTCTAGGGTTTCGATCTCTTACTACTTCGTTTGAGGGGGTAGCTGGGGCCTCGACCTTAGCGGGTTTTAAAGCCCCCTCCTTCACAAATCTATCAAACAATGACGACGACGACGACGAAGGCGGCAACAATTGCTCCTCTAAGCTCTTGATTCTTTACCTGTTCCTTCCTATCATAGAAGAAGAGACCATAGTAATGCCTGCCCTTGCTTGCTGTGTGGACCCTATCGCAACGCCTCCCAGCTATGCCCTCGCCGTGGATGGCTCCCTCCACTCGCTATCGGCAGCGGTCCAACCTTTCTCTGGCATGCCTCTCTCGACGATGACCGCCGCTGCTGTTGAGGATGGGTCCTTCTGGTCGCTCTCGCTGTCAGCATCCCTCAACCGGATCCTCGGGTGGGGGGCTCCGTACTTCGCAAGCGGCAAAGAGAACATCTCCTTCTCTCTCCTCTCCCAACCTAAATCCGACCCAGACAGACCCAACCCGACCCATCTCTTGGGGTATATGATGAATAGAGTCTCAGTTCGGGTCGGGTCGGGTCGAGTCAATAGCGACCCTATAGGTTTAGGGTCGGGTTAAGTATCATGAAAACCCGACTAGACCCGACCCATTGGCACCCCTATGCACATAAAATAAAATATCCCAACTAATACACCTAGAGGACTGGGGGACCCGTTATGCGACTAGACGAACCGACGGGCTCGAAGTAAACGATCTCAGATTGAGCTTAAATTTAGTCGGCTGAAGCGAAACGGCGTGCTGATAAATACTCATGCCGTTGGCTATGATTAATGATGGATTTTTGCGATTCGGGGTTGTTTAGATTGGTTTTTCTATTATTTTAGTATTTTTATGGGTTAATTTAGTGAAGGGCATTTTCATAATTTTGCATTTTGATGTTTATTAACCCTAGTAGGGTTAGGTTTGGTTTGAAGATATATAAGCTTGTTTTAGGATTTCGTTTGAGCAAACTTTGGATATTTTGATTGTTAATCGATTGAGAAAACAGTTTGTTCCTCATTATCATTTCGATTCTTCTGTTTAGCCTAATTTCTTTCACGCTTCAGCACCAATTGATATCAGAGCATAGGTTACCTGAATCAATGGCTGAACAGAATCGAGGTGGTCGAAGACAGCGTGCTCGTGGAGGCCGGGGGCATGGAGTCGTTCCTGATGTAAATGAACAGCCGCGTCTGAGAGACCTACGAGATATAGAAATTCAGGAACAGAGAAGGCGAATCCAAGATTTGGAGCGATATCTTGCGAAGGCAAGGCTTGACGCTTAATCCGAAGAAGAAGTAAAATCTAAGGATCTATCCGATGATGAAGAGGAGGACGTAAATCCTTTCGGGGTTCTGAACCAGAGGCGGAATCAAGGAGTACGACCTGGAAATCAGCGCTCTTCTCAAAATTTTGAGATGAAGATCGAGATTCCCGAGTTAATGGTAAGGCTCATCCTGATGAGTTTATTGATTGGTTATATACGGTAGAACAGATTTTTTTATCTTAAAGACCTAACCGAGAGCAAAAATTGAAGTTAGTGGCTATTAGGCTATGAAAACATGCTTCGATTTGGTGGGAACACGTGAAAAAGCAACACACTAGAGAGGAGAGCCAAAGGTGGATCGCTGGGAGGAGATGAAAAAGTTGTTGCAAAAAAATTTTTTGCCTACCCATTATAAGCAATAGGCGTTTATCAAGTATCATAACGTCAAGCAAGGTGATAAAATAGTTGAGAAATTTACAGAGGAATTTGATCACTTGCGGATGCGTTGTGATGTGGCGGAGGAAGACGAGCAGACAATTGCTCGATATCTGGCAGGGTTGTGACGTGAGATCTTTGATGTTATCCAATTACAACAGTATTGGACATATGAGGATGTGTGCAGACTAGCCCTAAAAGGTGGATTGGCAGTTTAAAAGAAAGAGCAGTAAGTCCAAGTGGTTTAGTAGCGGTTCTAAGTGGTCAGGCAGCAGTTCCAAGTGGTCAGATAAAGAGTCCCGAGGGAAAGCAGGGAGTTCTTCAGCCCCGACGGCAATTAAGGACACTGGTTCAAAATCTGCAACAAAAGGAGAGCAGGGTAATACTGGATCTAGCAGGGGAGAAGCTACATGCAAGCGATATTGCAAGTGTCAAGAACTTGAGCATTTTGCTGCTGATTGTCCGAACCGACAGTTTGTGACACTCGTAGATAATCCAACTTTTGATGAAGACCCAACTTATGATGAATCTAATGGAGAGCAAGAAAATGCGGATCCAGATCAAGAGGACATTGTCTATGCCGATTCTGGTGAGTCTTTAGTTGTGCGTCAGGTTTTAAATATTGCTAAGGTAGATGATGAATTGTGGCTTAGGCATAATATCTTTCATACTAAGTGCACTAGTGGAGGAAATGTGTAGAGTACGATAATTGACGGGAGAAATTATGAGAATGTGATATCTACCACTATGGTAGAAAGGTTGGGATTGAAAACTGTCGAATATGCTCAACCATATAAGCTGTCATGACTTAGAAAGGGGAATGAGGTAAATGTGAGCAAGAGGTGTTTAGTGTAGTTCTCGATTGGGAAGAAATATACTGATAAAGTGTGGGGTGACGTAGTTCCAATGGATGCTTGTCATATTCTGTTACGAAGACCTTCGCAGTTTGATAGGAAAACACAGCATGACGGATTCAAAAATACATACACCTTCAAGAAGGATGGTCAGACCATTACTCTAGGTCCTTTAGATTTGAGAAAAGAAGAGAAAAGTAATATGTTTTCTAAATCAGAGTTCCAGGAAGAGGCGGTGAATGCCCCAGAGTTTTTTGCTGTTGTAGTCATGGAGCAGAATCTTGAGAGTTCAAAAATTTCAACCCAAGTTCTGCCTATACTTAAGGAGTTCTAATGTCGTACCAGAGGAATTGCTACCTAGATTGCCACCCATGAGGGACATTTAGTATTGTATAGATCTCATTCCAAGAGCTGCTATTTTTAATAAGGCAGCTTACAGAATGAATCCTAAGGAGCATGAGGAGATGCAGAGACAAGTATAAGAACTATTAAAAAAGGATGCAATTCGAGAGAGCATGAGCCCTTGTACAGTGCCAGCTCTGTTGGTTCCTAAGAAAGACGGGTGGTGGAGAATGTGCGTGGATAGTAGAGCTGTCAACAAGATGACGATCAAGTATCGCTTTCCTATCCCGAGATTTGATGATTTAATTGATCAATTGTATAGAGCAACTATCTTTTCAAAGATAGACTTGAGGAGTGGATATCATCAGATTAGAGTGTGTCCTGGAGATGAGTGGAAGACCGCTTTTAAAACTTGAGATGGTATGTATGAGTGAATGGCGATGCCTTTCGGGTTATCTAACGTGCCGAGCACCTTTATGAGACTGATGAATCAGGCGTTTCGTCCTTTTATTGACCAGTTTATCGTCGTATATTTCGATGATATTTTGATTTATAGTGCATCGACTGATCAACACTTGTAGCATTTGAGAAGAGTGTTCGAAACATTGAGGGAGCAAAAATTATATGTTAATACCAAGAAGTGTCACTTCTTGACTGATTGTGTGACTTTTTTGGGATATATAGTAATCAAGGAGAGCATTCATATGAACCAAACTAAGGTCGGGGCTATTACAAATTGGGAGATTCCGAAAAATATTCATGAGCACAAATTGAACGCAAGGCATGCGAAGTGGGTAGAGTTCCTTCAAGTTTTCAGTTTTTCCATCAAGCATAAAGTGAGAGTGCTAAATAGTGTGGCAGATGCATTAAGTAGAAAGCACTCTTTGCTATCTACAATGCAAGTAAAAGTTCTAGGTTTTGATACTTTTAAAGATTTATATGTTGATGATCCTCATTTTGGGGATATCTAGAGAAAGAGCAAAACGGAGCATTTTCAGTAATTTCATATCGTGGAGGGTTACCTATTTAAAGGTAACAGATTGTGTGTTCCTTAATGTTCTTTCAGGGAATCTATTATTATTGAGGGACATACAGGCGGTTTAGCTGGGCACTTTTGCGTGAATAAAACGAAGGCCTTATTGAGTGAACATTTTTATTGGTCTCGGATGGAGCGTGACGTGACGCGTTTTATAGAGAGGTGTAGGGTATGTCATGTGACAAAGATCAAGAGTACTAATGTTGGACTGTATATGCCTTTACTTGTTCCAGTTGCATCGTGGGAGGATGTTAGTCTTGACTTTGTTTTGGGTTTGCCAAGAACGTAATGGAGTAAGGATTCAATAATGGTGGTTGTCGATAGGTTCTCGAAGATGGCCCACTTTGTCCTATGTAGCAAGTCCTATGATGCTTCATAGGTTGTTTGATTATTTCCGTAGGAGATTGGTAAGCTGCATTGAATTTCTAAGTCCATAACCTCATATCATGGTATGAAGTTTGTGAGTCACTTTCTGGAGCACTCTTTGGAGGTACATGAGCACAAGTTTGAAGTTTAGTTCCTCTCATTGTCCTCAGATTGATGGTTAGACAGAAGTTGTCAATCGAAACTTCGGAAATTTGCTGCGGAGTTTGATTGGAGATAATCCGTGACAGTGGGACTTGGCATTGCCTCAGACAGAATTTGCATATAACAGATCTGAGAACCGAACTATGGGCAAGATTCCTTTTAAGGTGGTTTATGGGCGTAATCCAATTACTCCATTGGATCTCACATCGATACCAGTTCTCAATCAATTTAGTTCGAAAGCTGAAGAACATGCAAGGCATGTCAAAGAGCTGCATTCCCACGTCCATAATCAGATCAACAGGCAGAACATGAAGTATAAGCAATGCATCGATATACGCAGGAAAAGAGTCATCTTCAAGAAAGGTGATCTAGTTTGGATTCACCTTAGGAAAGAACGATTTCCAGCAGGTAGGCTTGGCATGCTTCAACCTAGAGCTGATGGACCCTTCAGAGTTTTGGAGCGAATTAGTAACAATGCTTAGAAGATCGATTTGCCGGGTAAGTATAATGTATCCGGAATTTTTAATGTAGCAGATTTGTCACCTTACTACGCTGAAGAGAAATAAGATCTTGAAGAGATTGACGACAATGAAGACGAAGCAGATTCGAGGACGACTCTTTCTCTAGCAGGGGGGATGATGCACCTAGGAAACCGACGGACCCGTTATGTGACTAGACGAACCAACGGGCTCGAAGTTAACGATCTCGAATTGAGCTCAAATTTGGTCGGCTAAAGCAAAACGACGTTGTGATCAATACTCACGCCGTTGGCCATGACTAACGATGGATTTTTGCGATTTAGAGTCGTTTAGATGGGTTTTTCTATTATTTTAGTATTTTTTATGGGTTAATTTAGTAAAGGATAATTTCATAATTTTGCGTTTTGATGTTTATTAATCCTAGTAAAGTTAAGTTTGGAGATATATAAGCTTGTTTTAGGGTTTCGTTTGAGCAGACTTTTGATATTTTGATTATTAATCGATTGAAAAAACAGTTTATTCCTCATTATCGTTTCAATTCTTTTATTTAGCCTAATTTCTTTCGCGCTTTGGCATCACCAACATTTCCAAAGTCCCCCCAAAAAAAGAAAGCTTGACCTTTTGCTATTTTTCACTTTGGGAAAAAAAATAAAACGACATTTCAAACCTCTAAAAAAAGGAGGAGCCCTTATTTAGTCGTGTGGACAAAAAATGACACCCCTTACAAATTCTGTCCAATCACATCATTAAACTGTTAAGCGTCATCTTTGGCAACCCACTTTATTGATGTGTACGAGGAACTACGGTTGATAGAGACAAAAGAGAGTCGTTGTTTTTATGGTACGGAATGCAAAGAATTTGGTAATGAGGATTGTAAATCGCGTTCAGCTAGCAAAGATTATCTCCCGTCGATCAGACGTAAAACCGCGCTCGAGAGTCAACCCACGGTTTCACTTTCCACCCCTCTAATTGCTGCAAAACGATTAACTTTTACCATCTTATCAAGTTAAATTCCCAGGAGCTTTCTTGCCGTGGTGGGTCAAGTTGTAGTTAGGCAGCCACTGCCCAACACGTTCCTGTCCGGGGGGACGCTCTGGATAGAGACCACATACATTGTATCGTGCAACGACTCCAAAGACCCCGTGCTCATGACAATTTGACCAACAATGGCACGTCGTGTCGATCGTGGCCAACCTGGATCTAGAGGTGAGCGATTCTCGGTTCGGTCTGATCCCACCCAAGAATTGGGAACCGGACCGGAAAAATCGGTTCCCAGTTTCTAGGATCGAGGATCGAATCGGCTAGTCCTGGGACCGTAGACCGGACCGGACCGATGGTCCGGTCCGGTTCCAATGAAACCAACTCGATTCAATCAACAATGGCTATAGTGTCCAAAAATTCTTAACAAAATACTTAACAATCACGAAACAATTACTAAATGAAAAAACAAGACCTACCTCTGTGTTCTCTCTAGTGCTACTGGTCAAATATAGAAGTTTTTCAGGGTGCTTCTACTGAATTAGGTAGGTCAAAGATCAAGCTTTCAGCAAACAACATTGACCAAATAGAATAACCAACAATGTAATGTACTGCTGTGATTCCACAATGTCCAGATATCCAATGTAAGGAAGCAGAGATATACACGGGACCTTCATCGCACATGATGTACCAATGACATAGCAATAAATTTAAAAAAATTAAATAAATAAATATATTTTCCAAGAAAAAAAAATTATCGGTCCAGTCTGGTCCGGTTCCCACCCGAGAACCAGGAACCGGACAGCTTGGAAACCGGTTCCACTTTTAGAAACCGGGAACCAGACCGATACTCTCGAGAACCGGATCAAATCGGCCGGTCCGGTCCGTTCCGGTCTCGATTTGGGCGGTCCATCATGCTCACCCCTACCTAGACCCCACTCGTGGGTGCATGGGCGTAACGTTTTACAACAATATTTTCATAAAAAATGTATACATAGCGAGTGGACGTATCAAAATAGGTCGTAAACTCACTTAGTAACCCTTACTTGGTGAGCTGAGTTATTATATAAGCTAATTATAATCAGAAAATGGGCCATAAATAGGTATAAACGAATTTTATTAAGACCCAACTCATTTCTATGACTTTTCGCTTCGTTCTCTCTAACTCTCGTTCAATGCCGTGCTCGCTCACTCCACATTCTCGTCTCTATTTAGATACGAGTTTTCCTATATTGAATTAAATATGAAAATATTTTAGCAATATAGGTCGGATCGGGTATGGTCTATTTGGGTCGGACTATTCTTGATCCGACCTAGTCTCAACCCGACCCACCCGCTTTGACAGGGCTAATGGTGAGCGGACCCGATATCAATGATCAAAGAGCATTTGGGGAATATGAATTCTTTGCTTCCAAGACCCAATACAGATCTCGTTGATATCCGAAATGAGAACGGGATCGATCTGATAGACGAGGTCCGGGACAAACGCGGGCCCGAGGTGCTTGGAGAAGGGTCGAGAACCGAGCTTTGTTTTATTCAAATTCAATGCGAGACAAAGTAAAAGGGGAGAGAGAGAGAGAGAGAAAGAGATACAAGTCTCTTTGGCAAATCACGTGGAACAATGATTTTCATCGTTTACCAAATGGGCAACACGACCTACCCTCCTCACCTCATTTTTCCAAGTGCGCGAGGTGGAGTTTGGGTAAGTGCGAGTCCTGTCACGAAATCGGAAGATAAGCGAAGGCGGCACGGCTCGGTGGAGGTCAAATCCGGACCAACCGACGCCCAACAGGCTGACGCTACCTCCTCGCGTATATCCATCCATACAAATCGTTCGATCGTGCCTGGCTGCATACTCCACGGGTTAGGCAATTTGGCCAGTCTACTTCATCTCCTCCGAATGGCATCACTATTAATCCATTTGTTGATCACTGATTTCCTCCTCCTCCTTTTTTGGCCAAATCTGACTCTCAGTTATTGACCGTTTTTCTCTCGATGTTTCTCGATTGCTCTCCTTCTCTCGATTGCAAATTCCGTGGGGTTCTATTCTGAATGCAAACCGTTTATCAAGTACGTCGAGCGAATCGCAACTGTTTTAGCTCGACTCAGAAGTCGAAAAATTGTTGCGTCGAATCGATAAAATGCGCCGTTGTTTTTTTTATCCGAAATTATCGCGTATATATGTGATGTTATAAACGATTCGAGTTCATAAAACTGTATGTTTTTTACGCACAAAGCAACTGTCATATCGATCGGACGTGTTTATCGCACGTCGAGTTGATATCGTGCTCTTGTACTGTGCTATGCATTGTTGCGTCGTGTCAATCCATATGGAGAATTATCAAATTATAAGTCGTATACATTGGATGGGATGTGTGCTCTCCTTTGAATAGGATAGGTCAATCTGCCCATCTACATGTACTTAGATTGCGAATAGCATATAGGTTGCCCTATGTTATAAATGCAAAATGTATCCTAAATCCTACGTGGTAATCTCGAAATTTAATAACTTTAGGAAAAAATATGACATCATGGATCGTGAGTGATTACTTTTCTGCGATTAAAGCAGATGCTACATGATGTAAGTATGTACTAAGAACATGAACTGAAGATAAATTATAATTATATGTGAGGAACAAAAGACAAGAAATACGTGACAAACCCAACCCCACCCCACCCCACCCCACCTACCAAAAAAAGATAGTGATGTTATAAAAAAATACACGTGTCCCCGAATGATCTATTCAGATGATTTATATACCCTCGATGTCAACTTCACCGACGGAAATGTATAAATTGATCCAGAAATCTAGTACCGAATATACCGTTAATACATTAAAAAAAAACTTTGCATGACTTGATAGAACGGTTGTGAAAATATACACTCGGAAGAAGAAATTATCAGCAAGAATTTCAATTCGTAATTAATAATATTAACACGAATGACCATACTTGCAAATGGTACTTAGTGTCAATAATAATAATGACAGCAGCATTAGTGTGGATAATGATACTTTAGTCGGGTCAAAGCCTTGACCCGCAACTTGCGTAGACCGGGGCAGCCTATGTAGCCGCGCCGGAGGGGGGGGCGTGGTGAGGGGAGAGAAAATGCTGCCACGCGCAAACTGACTACTAAATTATAATTATATGTGAGGAACACAAGACAAGAAATACATGGCAAACCCCACCCCACCTACCAAAAAAAGATAGTGATGTTATAAAAAAAAAATACACGTGTCCCCGAATGATCTATACAGATGATTTATATAACCTCAATGTCAATTTCATCAACGGAAATGTATAAATTGATCCAGAAGTCTAGTACCGAAAAAAACCTTGCATGACTTGACAAAACGGCCGTGTAAACATACACTCGGGAGAGGAAATTATCGACAAGAATTTCAATTCGTGATTAACAATAACAACACGAATGACCATACTTGCAAATGGTACTTAGTATCAATAATAATAATGATAGCAGCATTAGTGTGGATAATGATACTTTAGTCGGGTCAAAGCCTTGACCCGCAACTTGCGTAGACCGGGGCAGCCTATGTAGGCGGGAAGGGGGGACATGGTTAAAGAAGAGAAAATGCTGCCACGCGCAAACTGCTTACGTGGCGTCTCTTCGTCTCTGAGTACCGACCAAAACCGCGTGGAAAACGCCCCACCCGAGAAAGCGCGCGCTCATTGGCCCACAGGATTACCCCTGGGACCGGTCAACCGCCACGTGTGCGCATCGGACCGACGCGCTGACATAAAACTAAGCTTTTTTTTTCTGTGACTTTGCGCCAGGCTCCACCCACCCATGTGGAGAAGTGCGTTTTTGCGTGTCGTAGTTTCCGCGATCTAAATGGCTTCCGACGTATTTAATGCCCCAGGAGGATTTTATCTGATCTGGGGGTGCACCGGAACAGGATCTATTTGGACCGACCGGCCGATTCTGGGGCGGTGAACCTATCCGGTTTCTGATTCCAAAATCTTGGAGTTGGTAATTGCTGGTCCAATTCTTGGTTTTCAGGTATGGACTGAACCACTCGTACCGGAATCGATGATACTTAATTGTATTTCGCCACGTCTAGCATCTTTCCATCGAAATTTTCATTTATTGAAGATCCAGAACATTATAGAATGAAAGAGTCATAGTCTTGTAGAGAATAAGAAAAACAAAAAGAGAAAGATATCACGGTCGGTTCCTAGATTCACTCGCGAATCGGATGGGACCGGTCCCGTCCAGTTCCAGGACCAAGTGAGCTGGTTACCGATTTCACAAACTGGAACCAAACCACCCTTGAAGCGATCACCCATATTATCTACGACGGCAAATCACTTATTAATTATAGGGTTAACACCACAAAAAAATACCAAATCATGTCCACCGTGACACCAATATCCTAAACTTCTTATCGTGTCATAAAAAAAATATGCGCTTTAACATCGACATCCCAAATTATCTCTGTATCCAAAATCCTTAAACTTATACCGATGTGACAAGGAAACTCCTAAATCTTTGTGACACGAAAAGGAAAAAGAGAGAGAGATTCAGGTGTCAGTGCCACGGCGAGCAAAATTTAGCATCTTTTACGATAGATGGAGAGTGTTTTTGCTGCACCAATACAAATTCTGCGTCTTGGCTATTCGAAGAAGATGACATAATCGATGTCACGGTCGACTCTCTCTCTCTCTCTCTCTCTTCCTCTTCTGCGGATCATAGGACTCGATAATTTTTGCAACATCCATTAATTTTATTTCCACCGTCGCACGCCAGATAACTCCTTCGGGAACTAGAAAGATTGCCCTGTCCACTTTAAGGAAAAAGGCCGGCCGCAGCGGTCCCCCGAGTTGGCAGAGGAGGACAAAAGCTGTCCCCAAAAATTAACCAATCAAATCAACCTTAATATATGTCCAAAAAAAAAATCAACCTTAATTTCGGGCCCAAAAAAAAATTGAAAAACCAACCTTAATCAACGTAGGTTTTGCGTGTGATGAGGTTTTATACTGGAGCTTTGCCGTAATTGACTTTGACTCTGGCGGCTCAAAAAACAAAAAAAAAAAAGAAAGAAAGAAGAAGAAATTAAAGGAGAGGCAGTTCAGCGACACGTAGAAAGAAGAAGAAATTAAAGGAGAGGCAGTTCAGCGACACGTCAAAAGGGCGGAGAAATTCCGGGCTCACGGGCGAAGAAGCTGTGAAAAGCTGCGAGGTGCTGCCTGTAGCCGTAGCTGTCGGAGAGAGAAAATTCCAACTCTCTCTCTCTCTCTCTCTCTCTCTCTCTAGAAATCGGCTTCGCGGTCCTTTTCTGTTCCGATGTAAGGCTTCCGATCTTCGTCTCCACCGCAAGATCTCGAAGGTTCTTGTCCGTTCCGTTCCTTTTCCTGTTTTTGTGGTCGGAACTGGTTTCACCGTTTCCGACGATGGTCTGAGTCAGTGCCCTTCTTGCGCTCCTCGCGTTCTTTGATCTGCCGAGGATTTCTGTTGTGCGAGTACCCGATTCGAGCTCGTGGATCATGGTTTCTCCTGACATCGCTTCTTTTTTTTTTTGGTTCTGTTTGCTTTCGTGAATCGCGGTTTCAGGGGTTGGGAAATGCGCGATTTTGCTGCTTGACGGCGATTGGTGGGTGGGAAGAATTCTGGGGTCTCTGTGGAGGAAGTGCTTTCGGAAGCAGGGTTGGCGTTAGAGGGGCCAGTCGCGCCGGCAGATGATTATGGAGCCGCGCGTCACCGGATTCTCCGGCTCCTTGAGCGCCTTCAAGTTCGACGACGAGACGCTCTTGCCGTTTTCGGATCAGCGCTTGAATTTCGCGAATGGTTTAAATCGTGGCGACCCCCCGTCCTCGGATCTTAGCTTCACGGACAAGCCTTTCGCGAGCACGGAGGCGGATTTCCCGTCCGACGATAGCGACTTCTCCGAAACCGTGTTCAAGTACATAAATCAGATGCTTTTGGAGGAGGACATGGAGGAGAAGGACTGTATGTTTCATGACCCTTTGGCTCTCCAGGCAGCTGAGAAGTCGCTGTATGAAGTTCTCGGCGAGACGTACCCATCTGAAGCGAACCTGTCCCCTCCGTTCATGGAGAGTCCGGAGACTAATTATTCGGGAAACAGTAGTGACTACGGTAAGAGCAGCCCTTCTAGCATTACCAGCGGCAGCAACTTTGCTGATCATCAATGGCACGGTGATTTCGGGGACGGCAGATGTCCTATGCTGCAATCTCCTGTCACCGGAGACTTCATTTTTCGGTCCACTGTGGATGCTCATGTTCAGCCATCCTTTTCCTTACCAAACAGCTTGCTGAGTAACGGTAATAGGATGAATGCATCTTTAGGGAGTGGCCCTTTGCTCCCTAACTTCTCGACCCAGAGCCAATCGGTATTGCAGTTCCAGAGAGGTGTAGAGGAAGCTAACAGATTCCTTCCCAAAGGTACTCAGTTTTTTATTGATCTGGAGAAGAGCAGCGACAACTCATGGTTGAAGGAAAGGAAATCAGTGCATGTGGTTAAGGTGGAGAAGGATGAAAGTGACTTTTTTCCTCTCAATGGAATAAGGGGAAAGAAGAACCACGAGAGGGAGGATACTGAATTTGAAGATGAGAGGAGTAACAAGCAGTCAGCAGTGTATGTTGATGACGCTGAGCTATCCGAGATGTTTGCTAATTTCTTAATCTGTAATCGTGGAGACTGGAGGCGAGATTGCGAAGCTGATAAATCCTCTCGAAAAGAAGGAAGCGAATCTTTGCAGCAGAATAGACAGACACACGCTGCTATTGGCGGGAAGACTCATAATAAGAAACCAACCACAACCAGCAATAAGACAGAGGTGGATCTCAGAACTCTGTTGATCCTTTGTGCACAAGCTGTCTCTTCTGACGATCGAAGGACCGCTGATGACTATCTAAAGCAGATTAGGCAGCATGCTTCCCCGTTTGGTAACGGGTCTCAGAGGTTGGCACATTACTTGGCGAATGGCCTTGAGGCACGCTTAGGAGGCACTGGTTCTCAGGTCTATACTGCTCTAGGTTCTAAAAGGACATCAGCGGTGACTCTTTTGAAAGCTTACCAAGTTTATCATTCAGCCTGCCCTTTTCAGAAAATGGCAAACATCTTTGCGAACCATATGATCTTGGATTTAGCAGAGAAAGCAACAACGCTTCATATTATCGACTTTGGAATCTTGTACGGTTTCCAATGGCCAGGTTTCATCTCTCGTCTGTCCAGGAGGACAGGCGGGCCACCCAAACTGCGTATTACAGGGATAGAGCTTCCCCAACGAGGTTTCCGACCAGCAGAAGGAGTTCAGGAGACGGGACGCCACTTGGCAAAGTTCTGCGAGCGATTCAATGTTCCATTTGAGTACAATGCGATTGCTCAGAAATGGGACACTATCAAAATTGGGGATCTCAAAATAAGGAACGGCGAGACCATTGCTGTGAATACCATGTTTCGGTTTAAAAATCTCCTTGATGAGACGGTTGTCTTGAATAATCCCAGGGATTCTGTTCTGAATTTAATCAGAAAAATAAGGCCACATATCTTTGTGCAGGCCATTGTCAATGGATCTTTTAGTGCCCCCTTCTTCGTGACACGGTTCCGTGAGGCTCTCTTTCACTACTCTGCCATGTTTGATGCATTTGATACTAATTTAGAGAGGGATAACCAGATGAGACTGATGTTTGAGAAAGAGTTCTTTGGCCGAGAAGCTATAAATGCCATTGCATGTGAGGGGACGGAGAGAATTGAGAGGCCGGAGACATATAAGCAATGGCAGATTCGCAATATGAGGGCCGGGTTCAAGCAATTGCCACTGGACCCAGCACTTAAGAAGAAATTGCGATATAAGTTGCAGAGGTACCATGATGATTTCGTGGTTGACGAAGATGGCCACTGGATGCTGCAGGGGTGGAAGGGCCGAATTCTGTATGCTTCATCTTGTTGGGTACTTAACTAGGACTTTGATGAGCTTGTTTTTATGAGTCATCTACCAGATGGACCCGACTGAGTACTCATTGAAGGCATCCTTGTTTCCTGAAAAGCTTGAATTTGTGGAGCTGCTGCTTGTGATCTTTCTTTTGACAATACTAGAGCAGAAAACATTTATGGGGCTTTCTTGGAGGTGCGGGTGTTCCTTATTGAGCCACTGTCATTACTTTGGTAGGATATAACCGGCTGTACTTTTATAGCTGCTTGCTTTTCTGACAGTTAGTAGCAGAATCTGGGTTCACACGATTTACATTAGGGAGATGTACTTCTTTTGTAGACAGTACTCACCAGATTATGTGATTTGATACCTCTGTGTATGATATATTTTTAATAGTTGAACTTCTTCGCGCATGCCTGGCGATAAACGGTGCAGCCTTGTTGATTAGTCTAAAAAGGATCAACTGAATGTTGTTCTTGACCAGAACTTTAATCCTAGAATAAGCAGGCAGACGGATGAAATGTCTCTTTTGCTGCATTCAAAGATTATATGAAGTTTCTTTGCATACACAGTAAGAATAATTCTGGTCATTGGCTTCTTCAGCTATTAGCATAGTTGTGTGCTTTTAACATCACTTTGCTCTCTGGTACAAGATATCATCCCAAATCAAAAGAACTTGAGCTCTTCCTTCTTAGTCGTGTGGTTAGATATCTGTCAAGCATTTATCGTGGAATCAGCATAGAATGTACAAAGGATCCTTTGTTTGAGGGTAGGTGCACTTCCGAAAGTGGACTCTCGTTTGTGGTTCTGGTAAGTGGTTCTTTAGCAAAGGTAATTGTATCTGTGTCTGGTTAGTCGATATCAGCAATTATACATTGCCTTTTCCTCTGCATTGTTCCTGCTGATATTCACTCTGTAGCTCCTCAATGCTGAACAAATTCTTTCTCGAAGGATCATGTAGTAATATTTTGCACTAAAATAAGATGTCACCTCCTCAATTACCGAGCCAATAGCAAAATTTCAGTTCTAGCAAGCTGAGGGTATGGTGATGTAATTGATAATTTATGAAGGCGTAATTCTTGCGAGCACACGTTTAAAAGGGAAGAATTCTACTTCTAAGGACGGATGGGGCGGTCCGACATTCTTTATGAAGGATAAGCAGCTTGCTTTATCTCTTTTGTCAGATTACATTGCTTGGAATCTTCCGAAAGTTTATCTAATTTGCTTGTAAGTTTGTTGTATCTTTTCGTTGGGACAAGCCAGGGGTATATTCTGCTGTTGCCAATCAACTTCCTCTCGAAATTTTAAACCTTCATTCAGTTGGAACGAAAGATTTTGCTTTTACAACGGTGCCTTGTTCTTTTGTTTTGGGTCTGGTCCGTTTACTTGAAAGAGATTCTTATCTTTCTAAAATGAGTTCAGAAAGAATTCATGATACAAAATTTAATCAGATTACCACTTCAAGAGAAGAAATTTACTATTCACAGAAGACAGCAATCCAAGTACTATCATCATCATCATCATCGGTTAACAATGTCCAGGCAATGCACTAGACAACGAGTGAATAATCGAGATTAACATGCGTTTAACACTTACTCCCGGATCTTGCTGTAGTTTTTGGACTTTATTTAATACAGTTCTAACCGATGTAAGCACGATAATATTTTATGATCTGTATGCATCAGAAGTGATGTATGAATCTTCAAGGCAGTAATTGGCAAAACTATCTAACATAAGCAATACCCATGCTTCTCTATTTGTTTCTTGTTCTGTGTGTGTATGTATATATATGGAAGAGAGAACTCAGCCACCTTAAACAAGACAAGTGCAAGTCCTAGAGCCTGCGTTTTGTCTCTCTTTGTTCTTTTGGCTCCAATTCAATTTGTTTCTTCGGATCCACGAGTGTTTGAGTTCTTTCACCTTCTGCTATTGACTTGATTTTGCTTTGAGCTTGCATTCATAAGATAACACATTCTTGAACATTTTCAGCTGCTTTCTTTCTCCTTCCAAACCAGGTCAGATACTTCCGTGTTGATTTTTCCATGCCATCATTTGTTACCTTTGAATTGTTTACCTTAAAGTTGAAAGGAATGACGATCAAATGAGCTTTGATGCCGTATGAAAGTAGTAGAAATAGCTCTGATGGTCTCGTTGAAAGCTCTGATGGTCTCACTTTTGTTGCACTTCCGATTAGAGAAAAAAAATGGTCTCGTAGTTGGTGTTTTCCGCGTTCTCTCATTTCGGGAATGGTTCTCTAGGTGATGAAGTCTTAACACTTATCCAACTAAGGGTCAGTGTCATTACCGAAGGTTTGGGTCTGACCAAATTAAACATCCTCCTTGCAATCTAAACTGCGTGGATCACTCTTTTCCTTTTACCAAATTATGGCCTCGGTAATCTTGCGCCGTCCATCGCCATGAACTCGGAAGCTAAGCTGTCTGATTCGTGTCACAGTAGGAGCTTGGATGGAGAAGAGGCCTCCAACTCAGATGGCAATGATTTCTCTAGACAGATTCTCAAGTACATAAGCAGCATGCCTATGGAGGAAAACATGGAGGACAAACCATGCTTGTTCTATGATCCGTCGGTTCTACGAGCATAATGAGAAATCATTGCACAAGGTTATTGTTCTCGGTGAGAAACATCCTGCTTTACCTAATCAAACCTCAAAGTTTGTTTGCCAAAATGTTCTTTTTCCAAGAACAGGCCGTGATTGCGGCGAATAGCAATGGAACCAGCGACATTGGTTGCACCAAAAACTCTAGGGAAAAACAGACACTTGCGGACAACCGAGAGAACAGAGGCTCTACATTTCTAGTTTATCCTTCTAGCGACTGTTTCTAACGGTCCACTGACTTGCCCACTTCATGGCCATCCTCAAACCGTCCAAAAAGGCCTTGCCGGCTATGCAAACAAGATTTTGGCCACTCCTACAAGCGAGTTTCCTGTTCAGTATGATTCCCTTAGAGCCTCGCAGTGCAAGAGAGGGCTTGAGGAAGCTTGTAAGTTTCTCTCGGGGGACACTGCGTGTATTGATGATACAGACAATGGCAATATGTCTGTAGCCATGAAGAAACGTTGTTTAAAAGTTGGAATCGATGCTAAGGAGCAGCAAGGCCCTTTTTATGGTCTGAGGGGAATGAAGAATCACGGAAGGGAAGAACTATATGAAAGGGAAGGGAAGTTCAACAAACTATCAGCAGCTTCGATGAAAGAGATCGAAGTCTAAGAGATGTTTGATAGAATTTTGCTCTGTGAAGAGGAGCCGGAGCCCTCCACAAGTACTGATCGTAAAACGCCGAATGCAGCAGTCAGAAACTTGTCTCTGGTTGCGCATATGCGTGGTTCTAGTGGTCGCAAGAATCGCGCTAAAAAGGGTATAAACAGTTAGGACATGGTGGATTTGAGGAATCTCCTCATTCTTTGCGGTGGCCAGTAAGCCATCTCTACTGGCGACCGCAGGAATGCTGGCGACATACTAAAGCAGATCAGGCTTCACTCCTCTCCCATTGGCGATGCCTGTCAAAGGTTGGCCCACGTCTTTGCCAATGGTCTTGATGCGCGCTTGGCTTGGAGCCGCAGTTCAAAACGTCTTCACATATTTGACTCTGAAGAGGACGCCAATCAGTGAGCTCCTCAAACCGCACCAAACTAAGGCCTTCCCCTTCACCAAGATTGTGATTTCTTTTGCGGATAACATGGATTTAAAAGTAGCCGAGACAGCAAAGGTGCTGATGTCGTAGACTTTGGCATCTTGTTCAGTTGCCGGTGGCCGCTTCTTATTCAGCTACTAGCGAGGAGGCCCCCAAAGCTTCGCCTCACAGGGATAGAGCTTCCTCAACATGGTTTTAGACCTGAAGAGAGAATTGTCAAAGCAGGTTGTCATTTGGCCAAGTACTGCGAGTGGCTTGGCGTTCCATTTGAGTATAATGCCATAGTTTCGCAGCATTGGGAAACTATCAAATTGGAGGAACTGAAAATCCATAGAAATGAGGTTCTTGCCGTAAACTGATGTACCGGTTCGAGAATTTACTTGATTAGACAGTTGTCGTGAACAATCCTAGGGATGCCGTCCTGAAACTAATAACGGAGATGAGACCAGATATATTTGTGCTGTCTGTTGTCACGGGAACTTTGGACTCTCCTTTCTTCATCCCATGGTTTCGACAAGCACTCTTCCACTTCTCTGCACTGCATGATACGTTCGACTACAATATACCCCGTGACGACAACAACGGGTTTCTCATTGAGAGGGAGTATTATGGGTGACAAGTCACGAACATCATTGCGTGCGAAGGATCGGAGAGAGTGATGAGGCTCAAAACCTACAAGCAGTGGCACACGCAGGTCTTGCAGGCCGGGTTTAAGCAACGTCCCTTGGACAAAGCATTGATTAAGATGTACATAGATAAATTAAAGGTGACAGACAACAAGGATTTGGTGATTCACGAAGACGGCAACTGGATGCTGCAGAGTTGAAAAGGAAGGATACTTCACGCACGGTCTAGTAGGAAACTGCTTAAGTTTCAGTGGTGAAGCGCCACGAACCATTACAAGAGTCTCTTTAAGCATGGCTTGCAGATCTGCCTGGCTCGGTTAGTCGTCAGTTGGACTGCTAGTAGGCAAACTAATTGAATATATGAGTTAAGTGTTTAGATTGCTAAGTTAGTCCTGCCGAAACCCAAGCAAAGCATTGTTCCCGCCTTTAACACTGATTATTTTTGGCGCAGTTCCAGATTCTTTTTTTTTTTTTTGGTAAGGGAAAGAATTGCGCAGCTCCAGATTCTTTGTATAATGACTTTCAGAAGGAACGGCTTCATACGGGCCCTGTAATCCACATCCGTCTTAATAAAAGTGAAAAGCTGTATAGCTAAACTGCCTTAGCTCGAACTGTGGTCCAGCGCCGACCACAAACATCACAAACCCGACATGAATGATGACAGCAACCTCAATTTGCTGAAGCAGCTCTGAACTTCAGTATGAATGTACACAAGGATAAGCTCATCGTTGTGTGTTCCATCTCGTTCTTCCTCTATGGCCCGACCTTGCAAAGGATTACTAATGTTTGTCAACAAGTTATACAGATATTTGTTGACGCTTCAGTATGGATCCACCAGATATTGAACTGCTCTTCGCTGCCGCAACACCCAGTGCCCACATGGCAAAGTCATGCATGCTTAAGAATGCATCCGACATTTGTTGCTGCATTCCGCAATTCTGTCCACCGCCTTCAATATCAAGTGAAGCCATATGAGATACTGTACCTTAGCGTCTGCGATGGTATTGGATGATATGATCAAATGATTCTCTCGGCACTACCATTTCGAGGTTGGGCCGTGGCCGTGGCCGTGGCCATGTACGTCATAAGGTTTTCTTCTGATCGCCTTCTATAAGCAACTTTTTAGACAAGACACAACAAACACCAGCATGATTATTAAGCCATGTAAAGCTATGAATTGGCTACTGTCCAGTGGTTGGAATGGCTAACAGCATGAATGACACACAATGAGCCGCGAAATAGGCCTCGAAACTGGAAGACACAACAGCTGAATCCATGCGAAATGGATTGCATTTCTTGAAGCGACTCAGATCGAGCTAAGCCTTTGATCTTGGGCCAAAACACACACAAGAAGAGGCCCAGACAACCAATGCAGACAAACTTGTAGCATGGTCAACTAGACCGGCACTGATCACAGGTTCCCGAGAAACCAAAAGACCAAACCGACCTCGGTCTGAAAGCTACGAAAAACAGAAACCCATTTCCCATTTCGCGTCAAAAAAACAAGACCACATCACGCATCTCTTTCTATTCCCTATTCATGGGCTGATTTAAATATCAACATACGTAGAAGGGTTTGACCAGTTCCCGTTGAATCGCAGTACAAAGTCCCCTGTTCTGGTTCCTTCCCCCCTCCCTATTCTGTTTCTATTTTGCCCTGCTGCAGCAGCAGCAGCATCTCCTCTGGCTCCTCGTCACATGCCGGCACGTGCAGCCTCAAATGCTGATATTCCCGGCCCACATGATCGATCATCGAGAGAGACCAAAGCTTCGTAACAAACACATGAAGCTCAAGTTCCCATTTCATTAGAACCCTAACAAGAACATCGCCATGTGGCCTGTACAATCTTGACCCACGTCAGCTATCTCTTGACCAAGTTGGAATCCTCCCTCCCCTCCGCAGCTTCTTCACTAGGGCACAGGAGAGAAGTCGCATGTGGACCTGATTTGATGCTGGATGCCCAAATAAAATAGATGAACAAATTGGCTGAAATGTGGTGTTAAAAATTGCGGTAAATTGAAATTCAATTTGTCAGTGATCACATGGAATTGGCCACATTTTTCTAAATGGGTCTTCCCTCAATTCTTTCTTTTTTTTTTGTCTTGATTTGTTTATTTGCCTATGGTGTTTGTTCTCTCATTGTTTGTTGATTTTTTTGGTCTTTCTTATTCGAAGATAATTTCGATCGACCAGAATCCAAGGACCAGGATACCCGAAGGCCACCCATGTCGGTGGCGAAAACCTCAGTGCATGCATCGAATGGATTTGGACTGGTCAAAATTCATAAATGCTAAGGTACATATATAGATCACGAACGTGTTTTGTTTAAATTCATCGAATCGCGGAATCTTTTTTACTATGGTCCATGTTCTTCTTCGAAAGTTTGCCCCCTCTCGTTGTTTTCCGTTGCCAAAGATTTTGGCGCGAGCCCGCGCAGTGAGATTTCTGATTGGCAGCTCGAAAGACGATACACGATAGATTGCCGCCGGTAGTCATTGCCATTTTTGCGATGGAATACATAATTTTGTAGGCCTCAACTTGAAAATCGTTTACCCAAATCGTTAGCATAAGGCGGCGAGATAATCTGCCGTCGCGTTAGGGTAACTATCAGCGACAAAATCGGCATTGTAGCTAAAAGTCTTGTCACCAAATCCGCAGTCCCTTATAGTGCAAAGATGGGTCATCTCAAAATGACTTTTTGGATAATTAATTCCACACATGAAATTGACTTAAGATCCCATGAATTTACTGAGTACCCTTTTTTAAGGATCGAATTCGAGTGCACGGATTGAAGCATGCGTTACAGGTTCGATGTTTCTATATCGATATGTGCAAACCAATCTCATATCTGCGTTGAATACTCATTCGAGCTCATGATCGTGTCTGATCTAACTCACGAGGTTTACTGAAATACTTGATTAATATTTCATGATTACCATCAAGACCAGCAAATGTTGTACCTTAATTGCATAAAATTATGTCGAAATCCTCTAATTTGGAGCCTTCCTGAAACTCTCTATAGTAAATTAATCGTACCGTGGGAGACCAATCCAGGAATACAATATTGCAAAGTACCGGTGGAAACCGGATCATATGTGTTGGGGCTCGACAAAGAAGTAAATTGGAATTCGAACAGAATCCGAGGGAGGTCCATTTGGAAATTAGTAAATTAGGTTTTTTTTTCAATTATTCTACCAAAAAAAATTAGCTTCTTTTTCTTTATTTTATAAAATTCTGATTTAGTTAAAATTATGAGATATTTGTGCCTGAAAACATATTACCCTACCATTTTAAGATATTTTCTTTTAACGTTCGATTAAGGCTCCGCTAGTTTAATGGGAAATGAACGATTTGGAAAATATTATCTTGAAAATAACCCATTGTATCACTTAAAATAATTAATCAATGGAAAATGCTATCGTTATCGCCAATAATGTATGTCTATATATTTTCGTGGACGATGAAAATATTTTTCGTTCATTCATATTTGTAAGAGATACAAACTATCATTTTTAGGAATATGTTTTCCAAATCGTTCATTTCCCATTAAACCAACGGAGCCTCCAATACATTTCGCAAGTCAAATAAGATCTATGTATATCATTTTATCAAGGGCACGTAAATTTTACACAATTCTTATCATTTTCTTTGTCAAGTGAAAAGATTATTTTTTATCAGATAATGATTATGCGCGTACGCGGCATATTAAAATATCTCACATCAGTGGTTCATAGGGTTTTTTGTTTTGCTCTTTATATACCCACGGGCTCCCTCGCCTACAAATTGAAGTTTTTGCGTTGAACATTTTAACATAGTATCCAAGTTATGTTCCATTTTCAACTTATTCCACTTGCGCACCTGACCGTCAAATCACACATCGTTCGCTAGCACGCACGACGGGTCTATATGCTAAGGGCCGAACTTTCTAACACGGCATTTCATTGTGAATTCCAGTCTTAGATATCTAGCATCATCTTTATAATAAAATTTACTGCAAAATCGGAAAAGTCATCATTAATCCATTCACAAGAAAAAGAAAAATCTTTATTCACGTAAATTTTGTTTAATCTGCCAAATTATATGATTAGAAATTTAAAAAAAAAAAAAAAGAAGAAGAGAGAGGGTCAAATTTAGAAGCGCGGATGGTATTCTAAAACGAGAGGGAATCGACACAAACCAAGAGACTGGCAGCGGCGGTGCTGCTGGTCAATTAAATGACGGGATCCTGTCGTCACTCCCGCAATGATATGTATTTTTTTTATTGATTAATAATTGATTATTGCTAATGATAAATAATGAAAATGAAAATCAAAGTTCAAACTGTTCTTTAAATAATGAGCACAGGTCGGGCCCCAGAGACTTCACATGTAAATTGACTCATATTAAAATCCACAACTGCCAAATTGCTAGAGCACCTTCCCTCCCATCCTCCCAATTTAAAATTGGCCTGCCGTACACTAGGTTTGCTGTTCGATGGCGGTTCTCACGTCATTGAACAGGAATTTAGCCGGACAAAAGGCCCTCTCGATAAAAAAAAAAAAAAAAATTCGGGGCCGGTTAGACTATTTGAAGATTCTAATGATATCCATCACTTTCAATATTCAAAATGATGCGTTTCTTGTTCATTAGGCCAAAACCCTTGATGATCTCACTTTTTGTGTCTTCCAGAATTAGCCTTATACAATAACAAGAAAAAATAAATAAATTAGCTACCCTATTCCTTGTTGAGGTATCCCCCATCTCATAATTGTTTTTCTTTCTATAAATCTATTAAAACTCCTCACATGCACGTGATGCGTGCTCAACCCTAGTGACAAATTACGTGAGATTTGACGTATTAATGCAGTGTTCAACACGGTCGGTATTCATAGACGATGTCCTCGGATCAATGGGATTTGCCCGACTTTTTCTAGACGATGCTCTTGAACCAATGGGATTCACCGAACATCTATATCATCCATGTCCGCGGAAATGACTATCTCCAAAATTTATTCTACGGAAGGTACTGCGCGCGAATCAATTACAGATGCAGGAAATACATTGAAACACGTGTTTTTTTCCCCACAATTTTACGTGGATTTGATCATTCTCGACGTGCAATTGAGTTGATAAAATCACAACGATTTTGCGCAATAACGCATTGGTCTCTTCGTCTTGTCCCTTCGATGTCCAATTACAGTTTATCACATTACTCAATAAATCAATTTCGCGGACCAATCTTCAATCAACTTGGCATTTCTTGATTGCCATTACTATGGAGAACCCAGTAAATGCTAGTTAGAGACCATGTTACTCCCTCCTCTCGACCATACAGTTTCTCAAGGATATTTTCATTTTTAATAACAACAAAAGACTAAACACCTACCCACCCAGGGGTAGCTCAGTTGGTTAGGACGTACTTGGGATTGTGTGGTTAGGCGCACTAGTCCCAGGTTCGATTCCCCAGCTGAGCACTTGTGATTTAAGTGGGGGGCCATGGCGGTGGGTTGCTGTGTTAGTCTCCCCCGAGGAATAGTCGAGGTATGCGCAAGCTGGCCCGGATACCTCGGTTACCAAAAAAAAAAAGACCAAACACTTAGGTTTAGCCTTAGCTTAGGGCCTCACCTTCACTATTCACTATATATATAAATAGTCGAGATGCGCGCAAGCTGGCCCGGACACCTCGGTTACCAAATTAAAAAAAAAAAGACCAAACACTTAGGTTTAGCCTTAGCTTAGGTCCTCACCTTCACTATATATATAACCTCATAGTGGCAATCTCTCTTCCCCCATCATCCTTTCCACATTCAACAAAAGCTTTGATCCTTGTACCCATTACGATGGATGATATATGGAAGCCATCCAAGAAGGAAAAATGGAGCAATGGCCATTCCACATCACCCTCATCTTCGTCGTCTAAGTTCGCTCTTTCCAGGAGTTTCTCGGCCAAGACCTCTTCCTCCAACTCCCCCGGTAACCTCGTGAGGAGCGGCTCCCAGCGGAGCTCGTTATCGTCGTCATCGTCGGGTGTCCCGTCGTCCAAGGGCTCGCTCTCCCGGAGCATGTCGCACAAGGGCTCCAACATCTCGCGCAAGTGCAGCAACCTGGCCAAGGAGCAGAAGGCGAGGTTCTACATCATGAAGCGCTGCGTCGCCATGCTCCTCCGCTGGCACAAGCACGACGATTCCTGACATGACGAGCTCCGGACTATACATATATAGGGGGACTGTCGTATGTATAGCATAGAGACGGATCCGATCCAGCAATGGATTTTGCGAGAGAACAAGTGATTTCGTTCCGGAGGAGCCGATGCGCGGTTCCGATTTTGTTTTCTGCCTACTCTTCTTCTTTTTCCCGAGGAATTGGACGCACTTGTGATTGCTGTTGCCATGTCGAGTGAGCTACGTACAGCTTTTCACACGGGGTTGTAATTTTGCATCGAATAGATTTGAATCACATGAGATTGCTCCATCCAGTACTACGTATTTTCTCTCTTGGGTCCTTCGTTTCATGAGGAATGACAAATACTTAATGGAACTCAAATCGTCTAGAAAATTGATGCACTAAAAATATCACTCGTCTCCCCTCGCAACCGCACAAAAAATGCACTAAAATCCCAATAGATCCGAGGACGAAAGATTTCGATGCATTGATTTTCACCCCCGCCTTTACAGCTTATGTAAATTTAGATGCTCCAAGGACGACAGAGTCAACATGGACGTTGGAATGTGCCTGGCTTTTTGTCTCCTGCATGTACTATCTTGGGTCAGTCTTCAAGAAAACGTACAAAATTGGCAAGATATTCAGAGATTTAACACCCTGGTTCGACTGTTCAAACTTACAGTTCTTTCTAACTTTTCGATGGGTCAGGTGACTTTTGCGAGCCAATGAAGATCTTGGTTTCGGATACCCCGACTCCTGCATTAGATAGGTTAACCCATGATCCCACCAAAGCGAGCCACTCCGGCATGAATCCCTAACATGCATGGCTAATTCCCGCAAGAAAAGTAATCCCAACGTTATCACTAATATTCACATAAATCAGGCGAGCGACGGACGGAAAGACTAGGAACCCAAGAATGGCTAGATTCAAACCACGAACCGTGGAGGCACGTGTTATGTCCGAAAGATGAACACAAAAATCATTCTCGGTTTTGTAATCTAGAAGCAAATTCCACGCTAAGAGGATTCTTCCCTTTGAGATAAGTCTTCCTGGCTTTTTCTCTTTTTTGTGTTAGGACGATTAAGTGTTGCGCACAAGCAATAACAACGACTCGGATAGAGTAGAAAGAGCACGGGAGAAGAACCAATGCCCTAGCAAACTCGTCTGTCAAGCGATTGTGACGGGTTAAACGTTTGACGTAAGAACGAATGCCTTCGTCTCACGTCATTGTAAGACGGACAAGAGAGATCAGCCGTGTCATGATCTGGATATCAACCAAGTCAAAACCGTCGTTCATGTCACCGAGAGTTACAAAACATGAAGCAGACTGTGGCGCGGAAATGTTAAGGAGAAAACCAGCTAGTTCTGAGACACATTGTGGGCCATTTACACCAAACAGATTGATCGATTGTATATGTAACATCCAAGCATACTAGTCTGGTCTCGGTACAAATTTACACGGTAGTTGATGAGTAATCCTCGAGTGCACAGTGATTAATTTTGTACTCTAAAGGGACAAATTGCGGTTCTCAATCCGTCGACTAACCCCTAACACCAAAGTTATGTATGCCTTCTGCTAAATCCATGCAAGCTACTGTAAGTCCAGCATGGGCATAGCTCCTACCAAATGCTAATATAAAATACGAACTTTATTGACTTATAGAACTGATACACATCAACATATTAACATAAGTAGGTACAGGTAATTGGTTAGCTTTTAAACCATGTCCGATCCATCTGACTCGCTATCCCTGCTTTCCCGCCATGCTGCGCCAAGCTTGAATTTACAGACAGGGCATGTGCCTTGTTGTTGCAGCCAAGGATCAATGCAGTTAGCATGGAACTGCAGAGAGAGAGAATCAAATGGTTAGTTGAAGGGAAAGCAAGGGAAAATACACGAAATAAACAAATGCAAAACCTTTATCGAATTTAGCCATTAATCGACAGACACTTCACTCACTCCTAGAAACCACATTATTCATATTTAGCAGAAAATTGACCAGAGACATTGTTGAAATAAACAAGAGATTTTCTTTTGAAGTCAAACATGGAAACCAATTTTACTTTTGCATCTAAATCGTTTGGGGGGAGTCAAAATTCTAGAATGATCAATAGAGTGCTCATCTACTAAAACAAAATCTATAAGTAGCATGGCGGGACAAGTGAAAAAAGGAGCCATTGATATCTCATAATGTTAGGAAAACCACAGAAACTTCACACATGCATGTTGGAGGATGAGATAAGCAAAATTTGAAGGATGGACTCGGGGCCTTCTAAGGTCCCTCGAGGGACCAATCCTGCATCATAATCAGTCAAGCCCAGGTGCACTTTGTCGTAATTCTCACACAAATTGTTGTACACACCAACACTTAGAAAGTTTTCAATGGAAGTTGAGATTTATTTATTTGCAATCCAACAATCACCAATCGTCATAGGGACAATCCCTTGAGAGATTGTAGAAAACCCTAATGGACACGGAAAGACATAACAAGACACTAGGAGGAAAAAAAACCTGATGCAAACATGGCAAGCTACGAACAAGCTCGCCTCTGTTGACCTGCTCCAAGCATATGCTACAAGTCAATTCATCCTCCGGGGCTTTCATACTTGTATCCGTATTTCTGCTCTCTTGCTTCAGCTGTTTATCACATCAATTAGATCAACTAAGCCAGGAGGGAAGAAAAACAAGAAAGAAACAAAAGCACTTGAACATGAGCCTGCCAGTCCCTTCCCACCTCAGCCACTAAAACATGACTCAAGCACACTCAACAGAAAGGTGCAGGCATGCTGTCTACATTTTTTGGAATGCTTGCTCCATCTTCGAGTAACACGGACATTGTGGCCCATGAATGAATGTAGGTAGGCGTAGGCCAACATAGCAATGTAGAATTGGCCAAACAGGAAAAAAAAAAGGAAAATGGACAACTGCGGCACGAAATTCACACTTTTTCTCAAAAATTGGCATGCTCAATATATGAAGGAAAGGAGATAAGATCGGATTAAGACATGGGACCAAAATCCTGCAAAGTCACTCCTGACAACACATATAAAAGGTGAATCCTCATCATCTAGAGTAAGACAATCCACACGTCTGAGCAAACCAAAAAAGGTGGTAATCATGTGTAAAGGAAACAAGGAATTCTAACATGGCCAAGACCTTTGAAAACAGAATCTATGTTGTGAACGTATGGATCCTCATCAGGAAAAACTATATCCCCAGCCCAAGCAGCATAAACACATAGTAATACTAGTAAAGTTAAGGAAGTAACTTGTGTTTAGAATTCAATAGTCCAGGCAAACATCTGCAAAAGCTGCCAAAGGAAGAGTACCTCAGAGCCCGAAGAGGATGATGCTTTTTGTAGTGAGGAGCCATCTCTATCAACAAAGCAATGAGCATACAATTACTTGCAAGTGGAATTTGGATGCAACTCATAGCAGAGAGATCATATGCCAAAATAAAATTTGGACATAACTATTAAGAAATATGTTAGATATACAGTGTGGACCTTTTTCAAAGAGCTTAAGTTTCCTTTCTGGAAAAAATGATACATCAATTATCGAAAAAAATGGAAAAATTATATATTTGACATAATATTAGAGCTCAGGTCAGGAAATTAAATGTTGGTGCTCCCTCTCATAGTCATTATATCCATTACTGTTGTTTGTCCTCCTGTTGCTATTTGATGCAATTACTTCCATATTCCATAATTTAAATGTACGGTTTGATTACCCTCAAGGGTTAGCGTTAGGAAATATGCAAGACATACATTGTGCACCCATTTACTAACAACTTACGTTTATGGGGAAAAGTTTTGTCTAACTATCCTATGAGATTTTGGGGATCCCTATGACCTCTTGAGCAGTCTTAGAAAAGAAGGAATCTTGACAACAGTTTATTTTACTTTTTTTTTTTAATCTGGGGGTTCGGGCATGAAGATCCGCTATCTGGAGGCCCATGAGATACCCCGTAAACTCCACAAACCGTTCAAGCCTAGGTGTACAACCTACGCAAGAGGCCTGACCCAGAGCAATTTACACGCAATTGATGGGATTCGAATGGGTGATTTCCAGTTCTTAAGCTGGAAACCTCCAATGTCACTACCAACTGCACCAACCGTAGAGTATGACAGAAGCTTTTATCTCCAACAACATGCTAATCGCTCGCCACAGCTTTTATAAACAAATAGTTTAGTTGAAGATCAGAAAGTCTTGCATTATACTTGTACTTTTCCAATAATCAGTTTATAAACCTCAGTAAAGCCAACTTAATTTCCACATGCACAATTGCCACAATATGAAGGCAGCAACTGAGAAGCTCAGACATTGCACAAGTACACGAGTTCTGTCTGCAACTAATTCATTTGCAAAAGGTAATAATTAAACTTGAAGACTAATTTTACGATCCACAAATTTGTATGAACAGAAGGTGGCAGTCATCACATATTTTGGAGCAGCGACACACTAAATTTCTTTTGAAGGCAAGTGAGAGTAGACAGCTCATGCACGCACAATCCCACCCTTTATTCCATTGCACTTCTGTTGAAAACTAACAAGAAATTATCATTTAAGACTATTGTGAGGAACTTCATCAATAATTTAAGCAAACAACTTCTGTGCTTTTATGCATACTGCATGCTACACACGCATGCATGGGGAGATTAATTACAAAGTTCTCTTTGATTCCGAGCTAGTAATCCTGCAACAATTAATTTCTATCTAAGAATATGACCTGAAAAGCAAATTACAGTCTTCGTCATTGAATTCGGACTAATTTACACTAAGCGAGGTAAATATAGCATACACACACTTAAAAAAAGAAACGAATTCAAACCACTTTACAAAAGAAAATGCATTTGTGCTGCTTTACAAAAGGAAAGTCATCTGGACCACTTTACAAAAGAAAAGGCATTTGAACTCACCTCTGGACACCAGAAGCCTTGTATTTATGAAGAGGCAGGGCATTTATCTCCTCCTCACTCATAGAAAGAGTTGTGGATACGTTTTCAGAGTCCAGTGCTCTCAAGGTATCATAATCTGCAGCATAGACCAATCAACGAAAGCAATTATTCCCAGACTCTAAATGTATAAAAGCTGCCCGAATCATATGATTACCACTTCATATTCCTTTATAACAATAACTATAGCCACCAGTTGACAGCTCAAAACATGTCAACCTCTTCATTTTCTGCTTATAAGTAAGCCACATTGGAAAAGTTATTGAAATACAACTACCTAAATAAACAGACAAAAATTTAACATTGAAAGCTCAATGCCAGCTCACTAGGGACCTCTTTTCACCATCTACTTGTGATAGCTCAACAAAGAGCTTGTTTTCACAATAATAGAGTGCATTACTTATTCAAATATCAAGGCATTTGTTCACTGACATGCTTTTCATTCTTCTTAAGTTTTGCGTGGATAAAATTGGTATTTGAAACTGCAAGTCCAATAATCCTTCGGAGGCATGCAAGTCATCCTATCTAGATGCATCGAGTAAGGCCCCATCCGTGGATGGCAAGCTCGACCCTATGGGATGGCGACCTAATCCCTATGGTCACTCTAGGTGAAAATAGATGTAATTCAAACACGGAACATACCGCATCCCTAAAAGTACTAAATCACTCAACCAACTCTTTGGGGTTTTTTTTTTCTTAAGTTTGAGCTCGGCACAATCAAAAGTACTTAATCCTTGATGCCAAGGCTGTTTCATTTAGATCCATGTGCATTTTTAAAAGTAACGATAACCTAAATTGAAAAATCTCAAATCTCTAAATCTTATCAAGAACTCAAAAGTCTTGCATCGTTCACAAATAGGAGAGATGCATGTGTCGTTTGTGAGGATGAGTCAACCAAAAGAACTAACGAAACAGCAATCTAGGAGTCAAAACTTCAAGACTTCCACAGCAGTAGTGGGGTCTACGGCTAGATTTTATTCAAGAAAGCAGTCACCAACTAAAGGTTCGCTTCTACCATGCATATGCCAGTGGTTATTAGACAATAAAAAAATCCTATTAAACGCCCTTTAAATAATCATTTGTTCCATGCTTTACAATTTCCCCATCTTCAAACCTGCTTCAGAAATCAGTTTCCTACCTAAATCATCAAATTCACGATCAAGCAGAGCAAGCTGGAGCCTCAATCCTTGTAGCCGTCCTCTGGTAGCAAATGCTATTGATGGTGGCATGTGGACACGCAATTCAGTATGGCCAAGTAAGCCACTAGCAGCTGCCGCATGAGCTCGGGCTTGAGCTTGAAGTTGCTGACAAGTAGCGTACATCCGCAGGCTTGTAGCCAGCAAAAAGACACCAACAACAAGCCATAGCTACATTCACAGAGCTACCTCTTCAGTTAATACACAATAACTCTATGTACAAGGAAAACTGGCATAAAGTGCTCAAACTTAAGTACCAGGAAGTTGGATGACATCTGATGAGAGTTCAACACCATGAATAGCAAAAGAACTGCTGAAGATGGAAGTCATAAAAATTATTAACAGATAACGAGAACAGAAAAAGGAAAAGAACTAGTCGAGAAGAGGAAAAATTACCTGTTACGAGAAAAGCCAGAGAATTGGAATTAACAGGCCGATGGCCATGGATACGCTAATAGAGACGAAAAAAGGACTGTAAGAATGTCAAGTCACTGAAGGAACGTACACCCTTATGCTTGAGAAATAAAACAAAGAAGTAGGTCGCTGGCTATTCGTTGCATGTGAGTGAACCTACCAGAGTTGGCCGTTCATTTATAAATCCCGGAAATCCACTCTCAATATCTGCTCTGTTTCCTCTGTATGCAAAGCTCATATTTGCAATGCGGTGTGTCTTCCTAGATCAAAAGGCTCGAGCAATACTACAAGCACCAAAGGTATATGGATTATCAGATGCACATTCCAATCTTCATAGCCTGCAAAAGCCATCAAAATCACATAATTTACTTCCACGTGAGTGACGTTAGCCAAAATGCATGCCACAAAACTCCAGAAAGTGCTCATAAAACGTCAACCACACTTCAAGAGAGACTCTAAAGTATAGAGTCCATTGAGCAATGCTGAAACATTTTGAAGGAAACATTATTAACAAGCTAACCTTAAACTCAATCTCTTCCTCTCATAAAAGCAACTACTGCAGTGCAAGTCCACACTTGGAGCATCCACAAACTAGTAGAAGCAAACATAAGATTCGCTTGGTGTTCCACAAAATTCAAATGTAAGAGCAATTTCATATGAAATTTTTGGCCACGTCTCGGTATACAGGTGATCCATTTACCAAATTGGACAAGAAAGGGGCCAGAGGTCTTACACTATCACATAGCTACAAAGACAGATAAGACTCCTTATCTTGCAATCGTAGTATGATTGACCTTCGACAAGACCAAAGATCGAAGCGACAGGCGTGCACGATCCACAATCATGTAATGCCGCTAATGGGCAGTGCGTTATCGTGAATCGAGCTAAAAATAAACACTACAATTCAGTCAAATCCACACCGAATTTCCAAACAAAGACACATCCAAACAACAGCTGTTCCAGACATCGCTCTCAAATGCGTCAATCTGTCGAAAACATCTCGCGAAATCGATCCGGCAACGTTTCACCGACGAGTCCCCCCACGAACGCGACAATGCGGCGAGAGCAACGGAGAAACGCTCCAAACGGAGAAATTAGACTCGGAAAAGCAAATGCAAAACGACGGGAAAATGCACCGTCGGGTCATTGAGCGGCGACCAGCGAGGTGAATGCACGGACCGACGGAGGGGGTGGGGGAGGCCTGACTCCGGCTTTCTGGATCGTCTTAGTTTCTCTTTCACCAGCAAAACCAATCGCAGTGCGCAGAGAGAGAGACAGAGAGTGAAGGAGAGGGACTTACGCCATGGAAGGTGCGCGACGAGATGGTTGATTGACCTGCACTTGCAGTTGAAGGCGGAAGAGGTGAAGTGAGCTTAGGGATTAAGCCGCGCGAAGCGAAGCGAAGGGGATGGCTGCGTCTCTCTCTCTCTCTCTCTCTCTCTCTCCTGCGTTTTCTTGGTCCTAAGCTTTCGATGTACAGAATCCAGACGATTCTGGAAGCTGCCACGTGGGCTTCCTTCGAAGGGAAAATTCGTCCGTATTGCTCTCGATTTTTTCTGATAAGGGCTCGAAATAAACTTTATTTCACATGAGGGTCCGAAATGTGGACCCAAAGTATTATGCATGAGGGCCCCAAGTACTCTTATTCTTTTTAAATAAGTGTTTCGAGGGAACCTTATTTCTAATAAAAGCTTGAAGTTGGCATATCATTCTCAAATAAAGATCTAACCGTTTTCATCATTTATTTTTCATTTTTTTCTTCTTTTTTTTTTCTCTCTAGCCGGCCACTGGGCGAGGGCCCGGTGACCCTCTTTGGCCGCTGGTGAGGATCACCTCACTCAGGCCCTCATTTGTCATGGGCAATGTCGTTGCCTAGATCTAGCGAGGGACATGGTGAGGCAACCCTCGCCGGTAACTGGCCGAGCCCTCCCCCAGTGGCTAATGAGGGTTGCCGGAGAAAAAAGAAAGAAATGGAAAAAAAAGAAAAAAAATTTAAATTAAATAAAGAATGAAAATGTCATTGATCAACTGGTGAGATCAGGCCCTTCTTTAAGATTGATATAACCACTTCAAGCTTTTATTTGAAAATAAAAAGGTGCTTCGTTCTTTTATTTGAAACAAGATTCACTTCAAACCTTTATTAAAAAAAATGAGGGCATTTCATGCCTTTATTTGAAATTTGCCCTCTTTTGAATTATAAAGTTCATATTGGGCAATCAAAAATTAGGAAGCATCGTAGTGTGCAAAATTTGACTATTTTCTGTTTTGTGTCTGAAATATCTTAGATTTTCATAGTACAATAATTTTTTGTATATGAATTTATTAAAATTTAAGACGAAAGAAGTAAATATGTAATGTACTTTTCTTTCTATTTATCAAATAAACGAGCCCTCGAAGAATTTGTTCTTTTTTTCCTTTATCTCAATGAACATTTTCTTGGAATTATTATTTGATCCGCGCTTTTTCAGTTAAGTTACTTTAATTGAGACCTTTCGCATATCAAAATCAGATCATGCCGATTTTAAACTCGGTACTTTATTGATGTGCTCAAATGCTCACTTTGACATCATTCGTTAAGTTTCAGAGAATAGACGGCCATTCTTTACTTCCGGTACTCGGTGGGAATTCGAGTACAAGATTACCTTTTACGTTGTGCTATTTTAAGGAGCTACGAACATTAACTTAACTACATTTGCGAGGTTGAGCTGGTGGATAGAGGACGTGATTTCCACGAAAAATACTCTTGACATGGTAGTATTTTCCAGCTTCCCTTACGGATTGCATTGGGTACATCCCGTGACAATTGCGAACTCTTCTAAAATCCGAATGCATTAATTTCTTCGTATTTTTCCACCGAACTTCAAATAATGGAGCTAAATTCGAATTGATTTCCCAATCGGATAATCACGTGCTAAATGAAGGCTGGGGAACGAATAATTGCTTTGCCTACGTGCAGGCAATGCGCTAGCTGGCACTCGAGAATGGCTCCAACTCAAGGGAAAAGGGGAAAAGAAATCCGAGTCACGAGTCGTTGAGCGGTTAGGGGGGGGGGTGCATTTGGGGTTTTCACCTTCGTA
Organism: Syzygium jambos; assembly: GCA_031216235.1. Taxonomy (NCBI): domain Eukaryota; kingdom Viridiplantae; phylum Streptophyta; class Magnoliopsida; order Myrtales; family Myrtaceae; genus Syzygium; species Syzygium jambos. The sequence continues at coordinate 23,941,504 of CM062229.1, read as the reverse complement.
CGCACGTCATCTTCGACCGGGTCAACTTTCCAGAGTGCTCCCATTTCACCCACCGCGCGGCGCGCATCCACTCGGAAACAACAACTAAGGTTTTTGTCTTTTTGTCCCCAAAGCTTCCGCAACTTGACTCCACCAGGACACGAATGTGAAACCAAAACTTTTGGGCCACCTCGGATCGAGGGCGCAATGATGACCGGTTCCTTCGCCGCTGCAGTTGGTGGCAGCGGCTGCGGTGAATGGTCGGAGCTGCGGACGGCGTGACCATGGGGTGGGCGAGGTCTAGGTTAGTGATAGGATCGAGGTATTGCAAGCTAGAGTTGTATCTCGATGGGTGTGAGAAAATGAGCACGAGCACAGTTGGCAAGAAAATGATACAATCATAGATAGATGCCTATTCAAAAATAGAGGCCGCGAGCGGTGAATTCACAGGGACTTAAAAAGGGTATATGATAATTTTCTATCACACGATGTTTTGGGATTTTTATGAACTCTCGAGAGATGGATCTACGTCGTGAAATCGTCCTGTCCAAATACGATTTGCCTGCTATGACACAAATATCTCAAAAAATTCTGTCCTTTCACGCTCCAAAATTATCGAGGACCAGATCCTCTTTGGATGCAGTGCAGTGGGAAAGCAGAGCAGTCAGCATCTTCGCTCTCCAGCCACGCCTTTTCTCACACCAACTTTTGACCAATCACTTCAACACTTTTCCTTCCGCGCTGTCTGACCTCGGATTCATCGCCCCTCTCTTTCACCGAATCCGACCATCAAGTGTCTCTCTCTCTCTCTATTCCCCCTCCGGAAGAACGAACAGCCATTGTTGCAGACACATGAACTCGGGTACCGATTTACAGAACGAACCATCGAAAACCAATCTTTTCGAACATCATCGATTGAGGGGGCTACCCAAAAAGCGAAACTTTATGCCGCGAGAGACGGATCCAGGTAAAAAATCTCCAAGAAAAGCTAAAATGGGGAACGAAATCTTGGACCCATCCAAGTAAATCTTTCAAGATAGCATCAGGTTCGTCGTCCTCGCCCCCGATGAGCGGCACTGACGGCGACGCAGCCACCAACACCGTCGGCGTTCCAAAATCTCTCCCCAGCAAAAAAAAAAAAAAGGATTCGCAACCTCGTTCTATTCCATATATATACAATTACAAATTTGAATCGGCTCCATCTACAAATTAATTAAATATCTCCCACTCATCGCGACTTATAGAAAAAACCCCAATGAAAAAAGAAAGAAGGAAAGAAAGAAAAAGTTCGTTCCGGCCTCTCGAATTCTAATCCTCCATGACCCAGGATCTTCTGCTCCGCCTCCTCACGAACCTCCCGATCACTGAGCTCGAGCTCGAGGAGCTCGAGACGCTCCGGGTCCTCCTCATCGACCCGGAATCGCTGTCCGGGTTACCGTTGCTGCTCGATCTTGATCTCCAGAAGAGATTCATGATGTTCCTCACCAGCCTCCCGAACCCGCCTCTGTCCCTGCTCCTGCTCCTCCGCAGCCCCCAGTACACGCCCCTCGGAGCTCCGTTCTCGAACCCGCCGTCCATCTCCGTGAAGACTGCCGGCAGCTCCAATTCCCTCTCCCTGTCCGCCCCGCCGCCTCTCCTGAAGCTCCCCACCGCGAATCCCCCTCCCGGGAGCCTCCATATCGTCATCCCCACCGCCTCCTGGTCCGCGCCCGGGGTGTCCTCCGGCGCCGGCGGCAGCTCGTGGCGGCACGCGGGGCACGAGTTCCGCAACGCGAGCCACGGCAAGATGCAGTCGGTGTGGTACAAGTGCTTGCACGGCATCTCCCGCGTCTCCGCCCCGAGCTCGAACTCGTCCTTGCAGACGGCGCAGTGCAGCTCGGCGGCCACGTGGCAGTGGCCGATCTCGACCGTCGGCATCGACTCCACCGCGGCCTTGGACGCGGGCGGGTTCTCGGACCGGCCGAGCCCCATCCCGGCCAGCTCCAGCTGCGCGAGCTGCTCGAGCAGCCGGTCGAACCCCGAGCCCATCAGGAACTCCGACATCGTCGCCGGCAGCGGCCGGAGTCCCGATCCGGCCCCGTCGTCGTAGTAGAGCTCGAAGGCGCTGGTCTCGGCATCGGGGCTCGCGGTCCCGCGCAGGACGATGACGGGGTTGAACGGCGACCGGTCGCCGCCGCCGCCGCCGCCGGCCCTCCTCCGGCGAGGCCTGACGCTGACGTCGCGATCCGGGTGAGGGTCGTCTTCGGGCAGAGAATCCAACCGGCGGCGAGGGTTGACCGTCGTACGGCGGCCCGGCAGCGCGGCCCCCGCCGCCATCTCCTCGATGAACCCGCCGTCGCAGAAGGGGCAGGAGACGGAGCCATCGACGTCGCCGCCGGCGCGGGGCAGGGCGGTGACGAAGCGGACGCAGCTGTAGCACCAATAGGTCGCCGTCGAGACTGGCATGGTCGCGCCCCCGGACAGGACGTTTCAGATCCGCCGCCGGCGGTGGTGTTGGTGGTGGTCGGAGGGAGGTATGGGATGGCCGGAGAGACAGAGAGAGAGAGCGGAACGACTTTCGAGTAACAACAATGGCAATGGGAGAGAGGGAGGATAGGGGCGGTCCTTTTAAGGGGGGAGGATAAACGGCGGAGGACGGCTCACGCCTCCCGAGCCACGTGGCGGCGTCTCGTTGGCGGGAGGGGGCGACGGCGTTAGGAGGGGTGGACCGGTACGTTGAACGCAGTCAGCGAGGAAATGGCTTTTCGTTTTTGCTTTTCTTTTTTCTCTTCTCCTTTTTCCTTTTTCTATTAAATAGAGGAAAAAGAAGACAAATCGGGAGAGCGCGTCGGAGGGGGGAAGGAGGGGGGACGGAGTATGTTGACTTGACGCCACCCAGACGCCGAGTTTGAAAATTCAAATTACCGGTCGCCAGTCGCGGTCGCACGCGCCGGAGGAAGATTCCTCGCTACGAAGCTCCTCCCCGCGCCCCATTAGTCCGGTCCAATCCCCCCGCCCGGTCTCTGTTCGGCCTCGGCCTCGGGTTAACAACGGGACGCGTTACTTTTCAAAATCGGTTCACTTTAGCAAGATCCTTGCCGACTCGTTCAGGGAGCCGAAATTTACGGCCCGGGTTACCGGATTCGGTTCCCGAGAGCATGGGATGCCGACCCGGCGCCCAGGTGACAATAGAGCGATGTCTAAGGAAAGTGGCCCGGGTGTTCGTCGCGTCGGCTGTTTGTCTGAAAATTCGATCGGATCTCGGTCGAAATGCATCGGTTGGTGCAAAATGACTGAGAGCTTGATGACGATGACGATGGATGGAATTTACTCGAAATTTATTCATTAGGTGCGATCAAATCACGGTCTCACATGTCGCCACGTGCTCTCTTAAATGGATGATGTGGCATTCCCGTAAATAAAAAAAATAAAAGAAGAAGAACAAAATTAACATGTCGCGCTTAGAATAGCGCTTTTGTAGGCAAAACAAGGGAAAAACCAAGAGTTCCTTCAAATAATCGAGCGAAATCGAGTCGACACGGTTACTACTCAAGCTCGAATTCTAAAGGGTTGATGCTCGAGTTGAGCTTTAATTTATCAAGTTCAAGCTCAATTCAGTCGAGAAGTTCCCGAACTAGATCGGCTCAATTCGGTCGAGGATTCAAAACAAGACCCCCAACACTTTCGCATATTGTATTTTCCAAACAATCAACGAGCAGCGCCACAGGTTTATATTCCGTATCCGCCGGTATCATCCTCCTCCTTCCTTGATCAAGCGTCTCGGCCTGCAACTGTCAAATAGGACAAGCGGTTCACCTCGCCATGGATCGGATCGATGCCGCGGTGGCGACCTCCGTTCTGCTTTGGAGCCTTCTACAAAGTCGCGACGGCCGCTCGTTCGTTCGTTCGTTCGTTCGTTCGCCCTCGGATCTTTACTTCTCGACAAGCATGCTTGGTGGCGGTGGAGAGCACGTGTCCATGCCCAATGTCACGCGCGAAAAGACAGGCCACCATCCCCGCTTTACCTCGCGCTCTTACGACCTCCCCCGAAAAGACAAATCATGAGCAGCGCCTCTCTCTCATGGTGGTCGGTCTTTGTCGTTCGAAGTGGCGGGGCATGATTGCCGGAACTGCACATGTTGATATGAAGGAGAGGATCGATGGTCCACGCCAGAAAATGCAGGGACATCATTCCCATCTCGAGAGTCTTGATCGAATGGGCTATAAGGAGAGGTAAACACAGATGCGAAGCCACTAGATTCGTCAAATGGGTGAGTCGAATGATACGATCCGACCTAAATAGACCAACTTAACCCGTTTTGATCTATTTTTCCATGCAATGCAAATCTAACGGCGCATACTTGACCCGACTCATATCAATAAAACATTCTTATATTTAACTCGATTTAGGGAAACTTATATCAAAACTAAGATGAGAGTGTAAAGTGAGTCGGCCGGATCGAGTGAAGGCAAGAAAAAATAAAGAAAGAGTCATAGATATGGGCTGAGTTTAAATAAGTTGTGAATTCATTTATGATCCATTTTATAGCCTATGTATGATCCATTGAACATCAATATTATGCTTAAACCCATTTATAACTCATTTACTGAATAGGGATAATGACACAAACAGTTCTTAAACTTTGATTCAATATGCAATGTGATCCTTGAACTTTTAACCTGTTCAATATAATCCACGGACTATATGAAAATATACAATGTAGTCTCTAAGTTTGAACTAATGAAAGGATTACATTGAACATTTTCATATAGTTCATGAACTAACTCAAACATTTGCCAAAATTTTAAAGATAATATTGAACAAATTAAAATTTCAAGCACCATATTGCACATCGTACCAAAGTGTCATTTTTCCTTATGGAATATAATTAGCTCATATAATAATTAGGTACATCGTAAATAAGTTAAAAAATGGATCTATAATCCATTTTGACAGGTCTAGAAGCTACGTATCGCTTCGTTAGCCCGAGTGCTAGCTTAGGTTGGCATGTTTAAGGGTAGAGCAGTGATTGCATCCTAGAAAGGAGTTGCTAGTTATCAGGTGACGAGCTAAGTAGTCGAGACTCGATCTGATCGAAGAAAACATCGATTTGCTCTTTCTTCTTCGGTATTTCAACGTGCGGGATCCTTTTTGAGCCCTATAAAATTGATGATTAATAGGTTTACACACCATAACATTTTATCTACTAACTTATTAGCGTGGCTAACTAATCGGACTCAAAGAGATAGAAGCCAATTTTGTCGGCTAGTAAATTCAGGAGCTTGTGGAACATTGTAGAGAATTCAAGATATGCAGTTACACCCTTCTTGCACATTAATACTAGACCTGTCAAATGGGTGGTTCGGGTTGGGTTTGGGTCGGGTCATAAATGGTCCGATCCAAATTGACCCATTAACCCGTTTATGACCCATTTATGCGCAATGCAATTTTGTTGACCCATACCCGACCCGACCCATACTCGACCCATACCCGATTAGATCTATATTGCTGAAATACTTCCATATTTAATTAAATATAGGAAAATTCATACCCAAGCTGAAATGAGAGTGCAGAATGAGTGAGTGCAAGATTGAGTGAGGGTGAGAAAAATGCGCTGAGTTTAAATCAGTTGTAAACTCATTTATGACCCATTTACGACCCATTTATGACCCTTTTAACACTAATATAAGACTTCTACCCATTTATGACCCATTTACTAAATATAACTAACCCATTTATGACCCATTTATTAATAAATGGGTTAAGAAATGGGTTTATGACCCATTTTGACAGGTCTACTCGTAACTAGTCGATTGAGCAGCAGCTCATGGACCACCTAAAAAATAATGTTTTATTATTCGATCACGTAAGCAATCTTATGGGAGCAAAACTAGAAATGGCGATTCATATCGGATAAAATAAGGCGATAACTAAAATGAATTGTTGAATAACGTAGTAAAATAGATAAAATTTCCATACAGGATGGTCCTATACCGAATAAACCAGTGTCCCCTCTAGATGGAAAAGATCGCTTTGAAAATAAGTCTTGTCCCGCCTGCTAAAGCTCGAAGAATTCCCAAAGGAGCAAGCTATCGAGGACCATTGTTGTATTCCCGCAAATATTTCTCTTTCTAGCCACACAATTACGAGTACACCTATTGTGATTCCCAATGCAAGAGTTAAAATATAGTGAAAAAGATACGTGAACTTAATATATACATGTACTGAAAAGATTCACAAACTCAAAAAATACAAGAATTGAAGATATTCATGAATTGAAGAGATTCATGAACTTAACAAATACATGAACCGAAGAGATATGTGAACTAAAGAAGCATGTCTTGTTTTGCTCACATGCATTGATCCATCGACCCATAATTACAACAATTCAAACATTTTAATTCGATTATGAGATAAAGCCCAAAAAAAAAATCAATTATGAGCTAAGGCTTCCTGCACCTCATGTGGGGATTTTGTTAGCTATTCTTTTTTACTCGAGGCCACGCGCGATTTCGCGATCCTAATTACACAATTCACCGAGCAGGAGATGAGCTAGATGAGCTGGAGACAAATGTTATGAAATCTCCACTCTAAATTACGGGGAACTTGTGTCAACTCGCGCTATTTTCTCACTTGCCAATGATATCCGTTCTAATATAAAAGCATCGAGACGCGTTCTGCGCACGCGCGATTGTCGGCGAATTACTTACGAAGAGAACAAAATGGTCTTTTTTTTAAAAGGAATTGAATATGCGTGCGGAATAGTTATCAAATATGTGGGAATCGCGAGGTAATTTAACGAGGGAGAGAGAGAGTAATAGGCAGTCTAACAGAGTAAAAATACAAAGAGGAAAGAGTTAGGATAGGACATACCCAAAAAAAAATTTTGAAGCGAAAATTTATATCGAAATTAACGGAAAGTGAGACTAAAATAAGTTCTAGCTTAATTAAGTGGATTTGGTACATTTGCAAGCAGCTTCAGGCCCCTAGAGGATATCGACCTAAAGTTTCGGTGTTTGGTAACCCAATCTCAGGGACCTTCGGTGCAAAATCTTACTTTGCAAATGCTCGAGGCTCAAGACAAATCAACCTTACTCGGAAAGCTTTTAACATTTTTGGAGAGAGAGAGAGAGAGAGAGAGAGTATTGCATGGTCCCAAGCCTATCCTCTGCGATGAAAAGAAGACGACGACTCGATCGCGGCTGGGAAGCTTCGCGGAGGAGGTAGAGGGATGCCGGCGTAGCTTCGCCGAGCATAGATACACGTGCGAATGCGCGCGGTTCGAAACCGCCGGCACTGGGCTCGTCCTCGTGCCGTGCAGCCTCTCACGGAAAGCCCAAGCTTCTTCAGTTTGGACCGCAAGCGAAAGCTTTCGGAGGGCCCAAATAGACCATGCGATGCCGTATTTTGACCGCTGCGACCTCGTGTTCCTGTGCAAACCGATAAGAAGTTGCAGACCAGCGGATGTGCCATGGCCACGTCTCTCGTTCCATCTCCTTCCTCGCCCCACCTCTCCATTCTCAAGCTGAAATACTTCGCTCCTCTCAAGAGCTCCGCTCTCCCTTTGCCCGTGGCCTCATCGCTCTCTACATCTTCCCGAAGAACCGTCAGAAGCGGCTCGCCTCTTAAGGCGTCCGAGAGGAACCCCAGAGCCGGAAGCTGGAGACTCAGCGCCGCCGCTGAAGATGCGCTGGAGAGTTCGCAGCAGATATTGTCGTCCGGCGGCGGCGGCGGCGACGAAGGCGTGTCCACCGTCGTCTCGGTCCTGCTCCTCATCGCCTTCGCCGGTCTCTCCATTCTCACAATTGGGGTAATACTAACACAATGCTCCATTTTCCATGTTCAGGTCTTGTTGAGTCATGCGTGTGTGCAGGAACTGGCTCGAGTTGAGATTTTTCTGATGTGGGTTTGTTGCTGAATCGCGGGTTTGAATAGGTGATCTACATAGCGGTGACGGACTTCTTGCAGAAGAGGGAGAGGGAGAAGTTCGAAAAAGAAGAGGCGGGGAAGAAGAAGAAAGGTGGGAAGAAGGGGAGCGTCAGGGCGAGGGCTGGTCCGAGAGGGTTCGGCCAGAGGATCGACGAGGACGATTAACGATTGATGATTTGCTTTGATCGAGAGGAATTGCGCTTCAGTAATTATGTGCTTTGGATGATTTTGTCTTTGAATGGTATTAATTTAGACCTGTCAAAATGGGTCATAAACCCATTTCTTAACCCATTTATTAATAAATGGGTCATAAATGGGTTAGTTATATTTAGTAAATGGGTCATAAATGGGTAGAAGTCTTATATTAGTGTTAAAAGGGTCATAAATGGGTCGTAAATGGGTCATAAATGAGTTTACAACTGATTTAAACTCAGCGCATTTTTCTCACCCTCACTCAATCTTGCACTCACTCATTCTGCACTCTCATTTCAGCTTGGGTATGAATTTTCCTATATTTAATTAAATATGGAAGTATTTCAGCAATATAGATCTAATCGGGTATGGGTCGAGTATGGGTCGGGTCGGGTATGGGTCAACAAAATTGCATTGCGCATAAATGGGTCATAAACGGGTTAATGGGTCAATTTGGATCGGACCATTTATGACCCGACCCAAACCCAACCCGACCCACCCATTTGACAGGTCTAGTTACGAGATACCATTAACTCTTTGATTAATTTTTTCGAGCGGTATAATTAATCATTACGGCTGTTTCGACATGCTCTGTATAGCGTCCGTAATATTTTAATCCGGAACTCCACACGTGTTCCTTGCTTTCTCTCTAGAACCTCCCACGCACCACGAACCAGCTGTACACCAACATCCCCGTTCCCCATTGGTCCGACCGCCGCACCAATGAAAAGAAACAAAAAATCGCTAATCGGTAATTTACCAAAAAGGCCCTCCGAAAGCGCAGCGCACCGCCTACGTGGCCGCTCGCCGCGAATGGCACGCGACTTTAAGATGGCCCTCGGGGTAACTCCGGTATTGGCCTCCCCCCCACCCCTACCTTCCACCACCGTCACCGAACCCGGGCGCCCGCGTGGGGCGATCCTGTCGGGTCCGCGGGACACGTGGACGGCGGAGGGGGCGAGTGCGCGCGCGGCGGCGGGGGCGGCGGGCGGGCGGGCGGGGGGGGGGGGCAGAGGATCTAAAATATCTGCGCCAAGTCGTCCACGTCGGCACGCGTGAGCGTACTGATCTGGAATCAGATATTGCACTTTTTCCACCAAAAAGGGCAGGAATTAATTATTGTTTAATAAAATCTCTTAATTCTCTCGCCCCTTTTCGCTCAGGAATTATCTTTCCCTTTTTTTTACTTCCTCCTCCTCCTCCTCGTTCCATCTCTCGATCATTTTCTCTCTCGCTCTCTGTCTCTCGGATCTCAGGGCCGAGCAATCCGCGGAGCATCCGTCGTTTCCAAGGCCGGATTCCGGCCGTTTCAGGGTTCGATATCGGAGCTCGGGCTTCTCCGACGGTGGCGGGGGGCGCGGATATGGGCGAGGAGGTGAGGATGAGCGAATACGGCGGCGGCGGCGGCGGCGGCGGCGACGATCGGGTTTCCGAGTGGGAGGCCGGCCTCCCGGGCGCGGACGATCTGGCGCCGCTCTCGCAGCCGCTGATCTCGGCGGAGCTGGCGTCGGCGTTCAGCATCACGCCGGAGCCGTCCAGGACCATGCTCGACGTCAACCGCGCGTCGGAGAGCACGCTGGCGGGCCTGCGCGGCCACCTGTCGCTGTCCCAGGGGTTCTCGTCGAACAACGAGTTCAAGTCGTTCGCGGAGGATCGGGACGCGGCGGTCGCCGAGGAGGCGGACGGGGACGGGGACGGGGACGGGGAGGGGGACGGCTCCGATTCTAGGAAGATGAGGAAGATCGACTTCGCCGAGGAGGCGGATTCGGCTATGAGGACGGACAATTCGGTGGAGGATCCGTCGGCGAAGGCGATGAAGAGGCCGCGATTGGTGTGGACGCCTCAATTGCACAAGCGGTTCGTGGAGGTGGTGGCGCACCTAGGGATCAAGAACGCCGTGCCGAAGACAATAATGCAGCTGATGAACGTGGAGGGATTGACCCGCGAGAACGTCGCCAGTCACTTGCAGAAGTACAGGCTTTATTTGAAGAGGATGCAGGGGCTGTCCACCGAGGGCCCGTCCTCATCGGATCCGCTTTTCGCGTCGACCCCGGTGCCGCAGAGCTTGCATGAGACCACCGGAGGTGGAGGTGGGCATGGGAACGGGCACGCGGCGGTGCCGATACCCATGCCGATGCCATATGTCGTGCCGCCTCATATGCCGATGCCTGTATATGGGCATATGGGGATGCAAATGGCTAATCCGCAGGGGTTTCAGTCGAATCCGTACATGTTACCGCAGATGGACTGGTCGGGAAATAGATGTGGATCGGTTGTATCATATCCGAGCTCTGGTCCTAATGATAAGTGATTGTATTCCTGAATTACATGGCATTGGTGGTTTGAGGTGAGCTTCTTGCTTTCATCAGTTATTCACTGTACCATCAAATTTTGCCATTGCCTATGATCGTGGCCCATGTACTAGCTCTGTTTTGCTGGGTGATTGTAGTGCTTTCTTGACAAAGAAGTGGAACTCGCAAGTGCCATTGCTTAATGTAACTTATACACGTTCAGGGTTGCCTCCGTTTGTCACTGTTTATATACAACTGTGACGGCCCTTTGGAGTGGAGTGAACATTTGTGGGTTAGAAATGAGTCAAGAAATATCTTTGGCATGTTAGGAAAAGTTGTCTCTCTTTGGTACTTGAGAAAGAGGAAGCCGGGTCACAGAGGCCTGTTTAAAAGCCTCTAATTCACGTGGTATGAGTGATGGAGGACCCGCGGATACAGATAAGACATCAATGATGAAGTGGCATCGTGGCTTTTGCTTGATCGCTTGTTAAAAGTTGAGCAGAGAATTGAATTGCGATGAACTTTCATCATTCTACTCTGTTTGGCATTTTGGTTTAGTAGACGATGCCTCCGCACCTGAAGTCTCGTGGGCTTATTTGATTATGAAAATTTCGGTACTTGCTTCAATCCTTCTCGAAAAATCAATTTGTTTACCAAGATAGTCTTTCTTCTGGCCAAGAGGATTATACAAGTTCTTCTAATTGTGCTACAGACCCGTAGTCAATATATCTGCGTAAGGTGGTGGAAAGCGAAGTTCGCTATGCTATGAACCTTAATGGATACTGCTGGTCTTGTCAACTTGCAATAATCCTGCTTGAATTGATTTCCTAGTTTAGACTGTTCATCAAGGTGCTTCTTGTATAGAGGAAGCTGCCATCATGTTCACAAAAATGTCAGCATTTATTGTACCTGATGCTCTTATCTTGTTTGACCTTATCCTCAGCTTGTATGTTTCCCGAAAATGATACTATAGGTCGAACTTACTTAAGTGTCTTCGCTAGTTGACTCTACTTCTGGGAGAAAAGGAAGAAGCTGTATGGTCCCACTCCCCTCAATCTCGCACAAAGAATCTACTCCAACCTTAGCTTAATTGTGGGATAAGTTGGTTCCACATCTTTTCAACAAGCATCTTAATTTTTGACCCCCCAAAAAAAAGAACAAGTATCTTAAGGATAACGAAGGTAGCCTACAAGTTCAATAGACACGTATCTTACCTTTTGGTGACAGGGTTTAATTGAGAATATCGCATCTAGTGTAAATGCTAGAGGCACTGGACCTGAACCGGGTGGCTGGAGAACTTCTACATATGTTGCTTTCTCGCTATACGTACTAACAAACACTGATTTTTGTCATTTTGCTTCAGAGGTCATTTCCCTGCGCAAGCAGAAAAAGAGTGCAGTAGGAGGAGCTGTAAGCTGAATATCGAGGCAGATTTACCTATTCAAAGCTGTTCAGACTTCTATCCAGTGGAAGAGCTTCTCTTAGATTATTTAACCTCCTTTCCAGCATTATTGTCATGCAAGCATTCTCACTGGTAATTATTGTTTCAGAAGGGGAAATAATGAAGTCCCAAGAGGAGCATCCTCCTGGAACTCTTACTGTGAAGCAGGTCAAAGAGATGGGAAGAATAAAATGCTGTAGCTGATGAAGAGTGAAAATGGGACAATTGTTCAGTTGTTTGACTCTAGCTATAGTTTTAGAGACATGCTTCTAATTTAACATTTCTTCAAATCTTCGGTATCAGATGTCAGCTTTGATCTTGCCATATTGTTGATTAATCGTTGGAATAATTAAGGCTGATCACTCGACACATCCCCAACTCTCCAAGTACAGGGGAAATGACATGTCCATTCTCGTTCTCCTATCCGAGGGGCGCAGCCTCACAGACATAATTAACATTATATACATCCACAAAATTTACATAACAGCAAGCTGGTTAGAGTTTTAAAGTCCACAAAAAAGAATATATACATCTCCAATGACTAACAGATTACCTTAACTTATACCAAAATCCAACTCTCAAAAATGTCCTCGTCTGATTCGCTGTAGCTGTAAAATTTGAACAGAATTGATAGAAATGGTACGAGTAAAAATCACAGCTTGATGAGTAGTATAAATCTCTTCTAAGAAAATTGAGCATTTATTTTATACATTTACAAATGGTTTCCAAACACATTTATCCAAATCTAGTATATAATATACGTGCAAGATCAAAGATGAGTTATATCACTTCAAATATATCTATTTGATCAACAATATTAATGCAAACATTCAGTCCATCAATCAATATAGATAGTGCTTACTATCAAACTATGTTCACATTTAACGTCCCATGACAACGGTTGTTCCTCCCCTGGCGTAAGTCTCCACCTATATCAGTCGGTGTCTTGGCCCAAATAGGGCGTCCGGTGACATTATGCATACATAACCTCTCAAATGGGTTTAGCACTTAAATAAGGGCATAAAACCACCAACTCATTTTCCAACAACTCACAAAACCAATCCAAAATCTATTTTATAAATCGGAACACAAACCAAAACCTATAACCTTTCCCAGTTCAATTTATCAAGCAACATACATTTTAGATAGCATTTCTCCGACCATTTTAGAAATAATCAACTAATTTCAAGAAATGCTTTACTATGCCAGTTCAAATAACCAAAAGGGTATGATCTAGCTCGATGCGACAAAATATACTCTAAGTACCACAAACCTTTTTCTCTTTTTAATGTAAATCATATTGTGTGATGCCTCTTTTCTATCATTTTGAAGACATGAATTCACAATTCCTTTAAAACATAAGCACCACTCTCCTGAAAATTTGAAGTAGCTTGAGTGAAATAACTCTACATCTTATCAATCAAGTGACAAATGTATATCAAAATCAAGGAAATAACGACCTTAACTAAGATTTGACAAAACTAAGCTTATTTGGTGACAAAGCCACTCTGACAACCAACAAAAAGCTCACCCAAAGCAGAACAACTACCGCTGTTGTCCGCTGTACTGCAATAGCTCATGCGCCAAATTTAAAACTGTTTTCTTGAACTTTACCTATGCTCGTTTCAAGAGGGTCCGGAGTCATTGGTAAATTAACTTGACACACTAAAAGATGGCTGGAAGCGGGTCAAAATTGGCGCCAGACACAATACTTCAAATTTGGTACAAACAATGCGCAATAAACTCCAAAATTTCACTCTGACCAAACTGTACACACAAATCAATTTCTATAGAATTTTGCACGCTCATGACACCCCGCAATTTCTTAATAACATGATTTCTCAATTCACCAACCTCGAGAACCAACCTAGCAACTCAAAATACAACACAATTGTAAATTACATCTGTACTAAGAAATTATCTTCGATTAAAGAAATCAAGACTTCGAATTCTTACTGAGCGCTTCAAAATGACATTGATTCTGCGTGTCAAGTTGCCTGTGGCTTGCCGAACGAAAACCCTTCCTCTCTCTTTTGATTTCTTTCTTTTCTCGTTCCCTCTCTGCTTACTTCTTTTCCTCTTCTTTAAATTTACACCAGCTGCAGAAAAAAATGATAAATTTGGCTGAGGAAAGTGCGCTGGGGTGTATCTTCATGGGCTTAAAATAGGATTTGCAGAATTGGACACAAACTTATTTCTCTTATTTGGCCCATTTGTTGTAATTTTCATAATAATTGCAATAAGATGTGTTTTAACTTCTCAGACGATGAGAAACAAATATGCTGCTTGGCTAATCAAACAGGTTCCACGTTGACACTCCTATCAAACCACAAGACATGGCTCAATGAGTCAATGCCAATCCTTCCTTCACAAACCCCGTAGGGCATGTCAAATCTAGTCACCAGTCGATAGTGTCAACTAGGATTTTGAGATATATACAAGAAATATGGCTCTCACCGCAATAGATCTATCTTTTTTCTTGGCAAGTTCTCAGTTTCCCTTTCTCCCCATTCAAATGGTCGCACTTGATCTGAACCATCTGATGGAATCACCAATTATCTCTGCTTGTCATCTGATCTTCCGCAGCAGTCCCGTACTGAGTTGTAACAATGTAGTTGTAACTGATTGTAATTGCACCTGTTTTAATGTGCAAGAGTAAACTTTTTCATTCTCAGGATGGAGATAACATAGTAGCATTCACTTCAAGCTGTGTCTGAGCATCAGACAGACTCTATCCAACTAGAACCAAGAAACTTAATCAGTTTTCTTCTTTTCATTCTTAACCTTGTATTCCAATCATTACTGGCATTGGCATATAATTCAGACAGCAACATACTATTCCCGGCATTTCCAGGCTCAAGGCTTGAAAGATGCTGAGCCGCTATTTCTGCGAGTTCCAAGTTCCCGTGGTTCCTACATGCCCCTAGTAGGGCTCCCCAGACAAACAAATCAGGTTCCACAGGCATTGCCTCAATAAAGTCATAAGCTTCCGATAGTTTTCCACCTCGACCAAGAAGATCCACCACGCAAGCATAATGCTCAAGCCTTGGCGCTATCTTGTAAGCTTCCTGCATCTTGTGGAACAAACTCTGTCCAAGTTCAATCATACCTCCATGACTACAAGCAGTGAGAGCTGCCGTGAAGGTCAGGTGATCGACCCTCTTACTATCTTCCTTCTCCATCTGAGCGAAAGTTTCAATTGCTTCACTACAATAACCATGGCTAGCCAACCCAAAGATCATGGAATTCCAAGAGACTGCATTCTTTTCAGACATATTATAGAATAACAACTTAGCTTCGGTTATAAGACCACATTTCGCATACATGTCAAGAAGAGCGCTTCTCACAAAGATATCGTTCTCGACTCCAAGCACAACTGCATAACCATGCATTTCCTTCCCAAGCCTCACATTGGCAGATGTAGCACAAGCAGGCAAGAGACTACTAATGGTGGCCGAATTGGGGTAAACCCTGCAAGCCATCATCTCCTTTAATGTCTTAAAAGCATCTTCGTGTTGGGAACTCTGTACGAGTCCAGATATAATAGAAGTCCAAGACACCACATCCGGCTCAATACCAGCAAAGCTCATTGACTTGAGCAGGTCTCGACCAGCCAGAGGATCCCCCTTCTGCGAAAACCCATTAATCAATGCATTCCAGGTTATAATATCTGGCTTCAGACCCCAAGACTTCATGTCCTCTACCAATCCAATTGCCTCTTTTGCAAAGCCATTTTGAGCATAACCTGAAACCATAGCATTGAATGTGACCAAATCTTTCTCTACCATCATATCAAATACCGTGCGCGCCTTTTCAACTTGCCCACATTTAGAGTACATATCAATCAGCGCGGAATTGATGAACAGATCGTCCTCGACCGACAGTTTCAGAACCAAAGCGTGCACATTCTCTCCGGCTCGTCGATCCGAGAGCTGCCCACAGACTTTGAGGATGCTGGGCAACACAAACTCGTTGGGCTCCATCCCCTGCCTCCTCATCTCGAGGAACACATCGAAAGCCTCCTGATGGTACCCGCGCCGAGCAAAGGCACCGAGGAGGACGGTCCAGAGGCGGACATCCGTCTCAGGAATTTCATCGAACACCCGTCGTGCATCGACCGCGCTTCCACAGTCGCTGTAGAACCCGATGACTTTGGAGGCAATGTGGGCGGAAGTACAGAGACCCGTAACGATCAGATGGGCGTGAAGCGCTTTTCCCGAGCCAAGTGCTCGGTTACGAGCACAAGCGTCGATCAGCTCGGCGCAGGCATCGAAAGAAGAGCGGTACGAACGGTTGATCGACGGAGTTCCACGCAGGTTCTGGTTCCGTACGAGGCACCTGTTGAAGAAAGACATCAAAACAGGCACCGCTCCGAACCGGTCGGAAACTGGTTTTTGCTCTTATCGGAGACGGGCGGTTCGGTTCCCGTGTTTCTTCATCATCCGGTTCAATATCCCTCCGAACCGGTCCGACCTTGTTTTTATACTTTGAGAGTTTGGGCGAATGGGGTAGGCCGAGTGAAAAGGTCGAATCAGTATAAGTTTGTTTCGCGCTATCCCTTATTCTGTTTTATGTTTTTGTTGATGGAAGATATTTTATTTTCATCGCATACTTCGTTTACAAACAGCGTTTCATCTCCTCCATGGTGTTTTGCACTTGAGCATGAAATAGCTTCGAAAAATCCTATAACAGCTAATTCACCTCCCTCTTAGTTGTTAAATCCAGTTCATTTCGGACCTAACCATATGTGTGTGTCTCTCTCTCCCCATTTACGCGTTGTTGTTGATGCGTTGCTGCACGCTCTTAAGCCGCGGTTGCTTGAACGAGTTCCTTCATTACCCTCTCTCTCTCTCTCTCTTTGAATGTTGATAGGTTAGGCCATGGGGAAGTCGTGACCCCAAATTTTGAGGTGGCCTGAGCCTGGTTCGCTCTTTTCAGTAATAATTGTAATCATAGTGGAGGTGGCAGTTGCGCGGGCTACTCCCCATCTAGGTTCACAGAGTGTCCTAAGGGAAGAGAGAGAAGTGATTTTGACGAATGACGAGTCATGATGATAAAGTGTAAGGACATGATGGAGAGAGGCAGTCGCAGTGTCAATGTGGCGAGGCAAAATAGCCGGTGCACAAGTTACTAGAGGAGAGAGGGTATGTGTTTTGAGTACCTCGATCCATAAAATATCGCAGACGTGTATGTTTATAACAAACTGATCAAGATAATGGTGGGAGAAATTTCACTGGCAATGTGGATAGAGAAAAACCTAATCCTATAAAAAGCTAACCGTATTTTACATGTTATTGGATCATATGTATTTTACATGAAGGGATAATGATACAATTGACCATTGCATTTTGGCTTAACATGCAATGTAGTCCATGAGTTTTTAATTTATTCAATATGATCCCTAAACTTTAGCCTAATATTTAATATGTTTCCTGAATTTTTAATTTATCCAATGTGATTCATGGAGTTTTGGTACATATTAAATGTAGTAATTGAATTATACGAAAATGTTCGATAGAGTCTTTGATCTTGAATTTCCATAAATCACATTGGACAAATTAAAAATTTAGGGCCTACATTGTATATTGGGTCAAAGTTCAGCGATTATAATGAATAAATTAAAAATTCAGAGATTATATTATACATCGAATCAAAATTCGAGAACTATTTATATTATTTTTCCGTGTAATCCAACCGCTGACGTTGTTGGTCTCTCCACCTAAGAATCTAAGGTGGTTTGATTGTGCAGATTGGATCGGTTTTCTCACGAAGAGTCTGATTCGTACTCTGGCAAGCGGGCCGACACGTCTCGAGAACAAGGATTCCATTTTTTGGGTCTCCGCAGTTCTCCATGGCATGAGATCCACACACACGCAGACGCACACGCTCGCTCTGACGAACATGCATCGTGGATTAGCTTCGCCTCCGAAACCCCGAGCCTGTCGCTGCTCGCGCCTCGCTTCCACCGCCGACTTTCTTCCTTGCCCGTCTTCTCATCCCCATCTCCAAGCCCGACCGGATCGATTCTTTCGTCACGGGCACGGCCATGGGCGTGTCCTCGGCCCGCTCGTGTCCGCTCCCCAGTCGTTTGTTTGGCCCGGGGAGCGGTGCCGGAAGAAGGGTCGGCGGGCGATTGCGCGCAGCACCCTCTTGAGGGCGAGCCGAAGAGAGTCTCCGTACGAAGTTCTGGGGGTATCTCCTTCCGCGACTCCCGATGAAATCAAGAGGGCTTATCGGAAGCTCGCTTTGAAGTATCACCCTGATGTCAACAAAGAGGTATGAGCGGTGTCTCGATGATGGGCTTGATTTTTCCCCACAGTTTGGTGTGTTTAGCTCGGGATGAACCGTGTCGATGCTTGTGGGTTCAAATTAGCTCTCCTGCTGCTTGTCCCTCTCGTCTTATTGTAGATATACGGTGCTGGTTCATTGACATATTAAAAATTTCACTGGGTGTAGGTAATGGTTGTACTGTAGCCGTTGCAGTTACTCGTGTTGTTCCGTGTGTTTGGTCCCTTTTTTTAAGAGTTGCAATACCTTGAAGCTGGGTGGGCAGCTGTGTAGGCCCTGCAGCTGGTTGGTCTTTTGCTCAATACCTTGTAAGTAAACTTGCATAGTCCCTTTTCACAGCAAAAACTGGAAAGCTGTACCAGATAGGCTACATGCAAGATTTACTTGGGGTGGAATATGGCCCACTGGCAGTCTGGCATGAGACTCGCTATCGCTCTTGCAGAAAAGTGCTCATCTTTCTATTATTGATAGATGGCTAGAAGAAATTAAGATTACAACGCTTTGTAGCTTGGGGTGCTTTTTTCATTCAGCAGTTTGGCGGAGAAGTAGTGTTTGGTGGAATCTATTTGAATTATGGGTTATCTTTCCTTTGATCTAAAGCTGGAAGTTAGTCTGCATTGATGCTCCTAATGTTACCCACAAACAGATCACAGAATGTTGTTTTTTTTACCTTCATGTGGCATTTTAGGATGGCATCTTTAAGTCAGGGGTAGCACTAAAGCCTGCCTTATTCCGACCCTCTGGTCTCATTGATCTTTCATCTCTATGAACTAGTTTAATAGTCAACGCGGACTGGTCAAAGTTATCCAACTTTTGGAATTCAGCCTGAACAAATGTTTTGATTCTGTAAACTGTTCGTGCTTCAATGGTGAAGATGTCAACGGACTGTTCTGATTTTAAGCACAAGAGCCAGTAGGGCTCATAGATCCTGACAAGTTTGTTCCAATGTATAAAGTCATTTAAATCTCATGGACCCTGACTACTTGTTCTGGAAAACTTCACACTATAACTCTAGACAAGTGACAGAGGAATATGGAGATTCTCCCCGTGCATTGTTGCATTTAGTGTGTTCTCAGACTTGTTAGCGCAACATTTTCACATCAAGACGAATATCTTCAACCAAATATCATTCCAATTTCTACACAGAGACAGGTTTGTTTAACTGCATTAAGTGCTGAAAATAACACTCCATTAGCACTTTATGTCAGTAAGTGTGTTTGATAACCACTAACTACACACTATTTTATTAATTGATTGAAGTAAAAAGTCACTTAATGTGTAAGTAAGATAATGCACTTAATTGGTTAATTGATAAAATACACAATGGAAATTAAGATCTTACCAATTATATTGTCAAAACAGTTCAATAATACTCGCTATTGCAAGTTTGGTAGGACACCAAGAAGAAAGTTAAAATTTAGTTTTCATGTGCTATGGAACTTTTAATTTTTGTTTTCAGTACTTAAAAACTTAAGCTCTTACTGTTTAGAGTTTAAATTTTCAGCACTCATCTTTCAGTTCTACCAAACGAGCTATATACAGTAGTTACATAAGTTCCCTGAATATTAGGGATTGGGACTATTCACATCATCTTGCATCTGTTTAACGCCGTCTTGTATGGGCATTTGAAAAATGGCAAGGACCTGTCTTCGATGCTGTGGTGAAATTGTCGACTGGTTGAGTGGAAGTGTGGGAATTGTCTTGTTGTCAGTGATTGATCTGTTCACACAGTTTGCCTCTTCTTTAGGCGATCATACTTACAGACCACAAGTTTAGTGGCTGTGGATAGATGCATTTATCATCCTTCGAGGAATAGTTTTGTTTCAGTGCTTGTCAACTGTTAGTCTATGCTTAATATCCCTTGGTAATGCCATTTGCCACCATGCACGATGAAGAAAGAGACATTTGGATCATTATTGTTGCCAGGGCAGGGCTAGTTCAATTTGCTCTTGGCATGGGTCCTTAAAAATGTCTTGAGAAATGCAGATGCATTTCCCAGAGAACCCTTTAGAAAATAGGTTGACATAAGGACTTTGAGTAGGATCTTTTATTTCATCTGTGCTTATCTTGTTGTCCGTCACCAGGCATTGATTTCATCAGCAATACACGTTGAGAATGTAGTGTTTTTAACCATTGTATACAATTACAAATGGGTAATTCCTCGTCTCCAATGGACATTTGCTCCTCTGAGTCCTTTAAGTAAGTAAAAAGGCTTGGAGCTTGTTTTTTTTATCTGCAGAATATTCCTAGCTGCATAGCTTTCCTAGCTATATCCTTACAAGATCTTTGTTGCAATAGCAGTCTCTGTCAAGAAAAACAGACGAAGAAGCCCACTCAAGTAATGGTCGATAAAATTGGAAAAACTTAGTCTGCAGTTGGTGGGTACATCATTTTGTAGCACTGCATTTGTCCCTGATGAATCTGGTTTTTAATTATGAAAGACTTACGATTCATTTCCTTCTAAAAGAAATTCATGATTAATTCCACAAAAGTGGTTGTTTGCAATGTGATGTAGTTTGCTTTCTCAAATTGCTGTTGGCTAAAATTTAATTATCTTATATGTCAAAATGTCTCATATTTCAGGCAAATGCACAGGAGAAGTTCATGAGGATTAAACATGCATACAATACTCTCCTTAATTCTCGCGATTTGGATTCCAAGAGGAGATACAACACTGGAAATCGTGCATCTGGGTTTTCGTACTCCACTGAGGATAGCAGCACCCTAGATGAAGAATTCTATGGACTCGGTAAAAGCAATAATAAGCTGCGGTCATTACTTTGTGCATTATACAGCATCCCTTTCAGGGCTTAAGTGAGTTTAGCATGTTTTGACCAAAATGACATCCTAAAATCTGGACCGTTGTGGAAAAGCAATATTTTCAATAGTAGGTTATTTTCTGACCATCATTAGTAATTTAATTTCTCGGTTAATGTCTGGATATAGTGCAGTAGAAAGCAGAGGCCACATGGATATGCAACACAGTATAATGCAAATTGGGTGTGACCCTTGCGAATTTCTATTGAAGAAATACTTTTGGAGTACACCTCACTTGTTCTTTAGCTTGGTTCTAGCTCTTCTTTTGTTCCATCAACATTAGATCGACCTTGGCATGTGATTGTCTAGGGCAAAGTTTCTTTTCTTATGGGGTTCCAAGTGTATGTTAGTTTAGGGGATTTTGTATGTTCTTATGTTTAACCCGTTTATGCTGCAGGTAACTTTTTCAGGGATGTTCAGATAACAATAGGTAGATAGTTCTCTCTATGAGACATTGCAAGTGCCGTCTAGTTCTTGGCTTACCTGTTACTTTTTAATCTAACAGCCTATATCATTTCCTGTATGTAGAAAATTTGCTTCGATTTTTACCATCTTGTTTCGCATGGCAGAGGATTTCTTCAGAGATCTACAAGAAGAATTTAGTAACTGGGATGCAAGTGCGTCTTCACAAGGAAAGCCGAAGAGCTTGTGGGAGGAATTGGCAGTAAGAGTTGCTTTTAAAATGTTGCTACATTTGGAAAAAACAAAATTTCCTCTGCGCTATTCTTTTCAGAGCCTGTTTTTATGGCAAAAAAGTGAGAGATACAGAATCATTCAATCTAATGTCTTCTATCCTTGGGGTTTGAGAGACATGATTTGAGGCTAGGACCTTAAGCTTTGAATTTTGTTGCTCGAAGGAAATTGGTGAAGAATTTGTGGAGTTTCTAGAGAAGGAGCTAAACATAACCGATTCAGAGGTGGAAGCAAATCAGTCTGATGATGGGTCGCGAAAAAGTTCCGGGACGGAAGGTACGCATAATGCTAGTGAAAATGAAGCTAGCAAGGGAAGCAGCATCGAGGAAAATATTGATGAGATAGAAGCTACTCTAGCTCAGTTGAAAAAGGAATTGGGCCTGTAATCGATTCATGATAATTTTGTGCCGCATATTTTATTCCGTTACTCATGATGTGTTTGTATAGATATGATATGTTGTGATACATGTGGCTACAATAATCTTGAAATGGACAAAGGTCAGCGATGAAGGCAAAGAGAGGACTAGGAGATTAAGAGCAAGTCCTGCAAGATCATTGAATAATAGGTACAACTCTGTAGAAATTTTGGAGCTCAAATATAATTGATTGAAGACAAGGTGTTTTTTTGAAGTTTGAACATGCTTGTAAGTACGGTTTCTAGGCAGTTATCTGAGTAACGTGACCTGGAAAACTGTTATCTATGTATTTGCTGTCTTCACTTCCATGTTGTGGTGGTTGGATTTATAATTTCTAAGTAACCATGCATTTGTTTCCATCACGATAATGGGGGTGACATTGTCTGAAAAGTTCAATTTATATCAAACTTGCATCAATCTTTCCTTATTAGGCCCGGTGGACCAGTCGTGTCTTCTTGTACCATTAGCATGCCCGTAATTTGCCTCAAGACATTCACCCGCAGTTGCATATATTTGCCTTCGGAATACAATAAGAAAGCAGTCTTTTTATGTGATGCCGCGGCTTTTTTCCATAACTTCAAGTTGCCGGAGATTTCTTTCGTTCGAGAGAACTCGACAGATCAGAATGCAAAACCCTTCTGAGGAAGAACCGAAATTGCGGGCATCGTCTTCTTGAGTGGTTAATTCCACGATACAAAGGGTAGGAGATGTTGGGGATTGATTGTGTTCTTGGATACCACATGGGGTTGCATGCATGTGTCACGGGCCGATCGATCTCTCGTTCCCTAACCCGTGCGGCCTTAGGAATTTCTTCCCAAGTCAGCCTTCCCCACACTCAACTCACAAGAACCTTTTAGAGAGAGAAACTCTAGAGAGAGAAGCTCTGGATTTCTATTACTTCTTGAAAGAATGAGGTGATCCAATGAGGGGGAGGAGACCCCTTCTTATACAAGTACCGGACGGACCGTATCCGTAGATCTCTCCCCGATCTTACGGTGGAGATCGTATCTCCCCAACTACCCAACTACCTCATTAATTACAGAGGTTTACAATTACAGTATCGCCCGCCCCCAGGAGTATTCTAGAACATATCAAGTAAACCCTAGTACTAGAACACTCGGGACTTGCTTTCTCGTTCAAGGTTTGGTCACGGTCCATCGTCCAGGAAACCTCTTGGACGATCCAATTCTTCGGGCCGTGACATTCTCCCCCACTTATTCGGGCGACGCCCTCGTCGCGTCTTCGGCATGGAAAGCATCAATATGTTTCTTGAACTGCCAAAGAGCTTCTTCAGGCTCCCAACTTGCTTCACTCTCCGGAAGACCCTTCCATCGGATTAAGTATTCTCGCTTCGGCGCACGATATCTCTTCCGTATGACTCGATCCGCCATAATGAAGTCGACGTCTCGATCATAGGAGGTCTTTGCCCCAAGCGGTGCCCGTTGCGACTCCCCTCGATCCGGGTCCTCCTCGTCTACACGGAAAGGTTTAAGCATACTCACATGGAATACCGGATGTACCTTGAGTTTTGGTGGTAGTTCCAGTTTGTATGCGACTTTTCCGACTCGATGCAACACTCGAAATGGCCCCTCGTAACGACGTATAAGCCCTTTATGCACGTCCTTGTATCGAAGAACTAGGTGTAGCTTGGCCAACACCAAGTCCCCGGCTTGGAACTCCACGTGCCGTCGCTTCTTATCGGCCCACTTCTTCATGCGCTTCGAGGCCTTGTGTAGACACGTTCGTGCCAAGTCCGCTTGCTCATGCCACTCCTTGGCAAACTTGAAAGCGGATGGGCTACTCCCCTTGTAACCCGTTGCAACCGTACTCGGAGTGAGTGGTTGTTGTCCCGTCACGATCTCGAACGGACTTTGGTTCGTGGACTCACTCTTTTGAAGATTGTATGAGAATTGGGCTACATCGATCAACTTCGCCCAATTCACTTGCGTCGTACTTACATAGTGTCGAAGATACAACTCCAAGAGTGCATTGACTCGCTCCGTTTGTCCGTCGGTTTGAGGATGCAAGCTCGTGGAGAAGTTAAGGTTCGACCCTAGTAACTTAAAGAGTTCAGTTCAGAACCTACCCGTGAATCGAGGGTCGCGATCGCTCACGATCGTTTGTGGCACTCCCCAATATTTGACGACGTGCTTCAAGAATAGTTTGGCCGCCTCCTCGGCCGGACAATCCTTCGACGCGGGCACGAACGTCGCGTACTTGGAAAATCGATCCACCACGACCATGAGAGTCCGACACCCTTCGGACTTTGGCAAGTTGACGATGAAGTCCATGGAGACACTCTCCCATGGACGCTCCGGGATGGGAAGTGGCTCCAAGAGCCCCGCCGACGACCTTTGTTCAAGCTTGTCTTGTTGGCATACAAGGCAAGTCCGGACATATGCCTCAACGTCGTCGCGCAAGTGAGGCCAAAAGTATCGATCCTCCACAAGCGCCATAGTGCGGTGGATCCCCGGATGACCCGCCCACTTGGAATCATGGCACTCCCGTAGGATTTCCTTCCTTAGCTTCCCGTGAAGAGGCACGTACAATCGCCTTCCTTTGGTGTAAAGCAAGTCGTCTTCACACCAAAATTGCCGGGTCTTGCCCTCCCGTGCATGGTCGATGAGTGCCTTGGCCGTTGGATCATGTTGGAGTCCCTCCTTGATCCGTTCATCCCATGGATTCTTGGGACGACTTACAAGTGACGATGCTAGCTCACTTCTTCGGCTAAGCGCATCGGCCACAGAATTTGCCTTCCCCGGCTTGTACTCGAGCACATAATCGAACTCCGCCAGGAAATCTTGCCAACGAGCTTGCTTCGGACTCAACTTCTTCTGGGTTTGGAAGTAGCTCGTGGCCACGTTGTCCGTCCTTACGACGAACCGGGACCCCAAGAGGTAATGCCTCCATGTACGAAGACAATGGACCACCGCGGCCATTTCCTTCTCTTGGACCGTATACCGTCGTTCGGTATCATTCAGCTTCCTCGACTCAAATGCTACCGGGTGACCATCCTGCATGAGAACACCACCAATAGCAAAATCGGAAGCATCGGTCTCTACCTCGTAGGGTTTGGCGTGATCGGGTAGCACGAGTACCGGCTCTTCGGTCATAGTTTGCTTCAACCGATCAAACGCCCTTTGGCATCGGGTCGTCCACTCCCACGGCTTCTCCTTCTTCAACATATCCGTGAGTGGCACGGTGATGCTTGAATATCCTCGGATGAACCGTCGATAGTAGTTGGTGAGGCCAAGGAATGACCTTAGATCCGTCACCTTGGTCGGCGGCTTCCAATCCACAATGGCCTTGATCTTGGCCACGTCCATCCGCACACGTCCACCCCCGACGATGTGTCCTAGGAATGGAACTTCCTGCTGTGCGAAGGCACATTTCTCCCGCTTGACATATAAGTCGTTCTCCCGTAGAACTTGGAAGACTTGTTTGAGATGCTCGATGTGTTCCTCGAGCGTCCGGCTATACACCACGATATCATCAAGGTAAACCACTACAAATTGATCTAGGAACGGGTGGAGTACCTTGTTCATGAGTGTGCAAAATGTGGCCGGAGCATTTGTCAAGCCGAATGGCATGACGAGGAACTCATATGATCCATACCGCGTCACACAAGCGGTCTTCGGTTCATCCCCTTTTGCAATCCGCACTTGATAATATCCCGATCGAAGATCAAGCTTGGTGAACCATTGTGCTTCTCCAAGTTGATCGAACAAGTCGGCAATAAGAGGGATTGGGTACTTGTTCTTGATCGTCAGCTTGTTCAACGCCCGATAGTCGATGCACATCCGGAGTGATCCATCATGCTTCTTCTGAAATAGGACCGGGGCGCCAAACGGAGCCTTCGATGGTTGAATATACCCCGCATCGAGCAACTCCTTGAGTTGTCTTCTTAGTTCCTCCAACTCGGGAGGCGCCATGCGATAGGGTGCCATGGCGGGTGGTCGAGCATCAGACATGAGCTCGATCTTATGATCCACCTCCCTTTGAGGCGGAAGCTTCTTCGGGAGTTCGGGGGGCATCACATCCTTGAAGGAATCGAGGACTCGGGTTACCTCCGTTGGGACATCACTCCCTTCACCCTTTGGATCTTCAACCTTCAAAGTTGCCAAGAAAGTAGCTTCCCCCTTCTTTGCTCCCTTAGTAACTTGCATTGCCGATATTATCTTTCGGTCACGACCCGACTCTCGGGTGACCGGGACCACACATTGACAACGTGCGTCCAAGATACAAATACAATCGGCAAATGGGACAATAAGAGCATCTATTCTATCAAGGAATCCCAAGCCAATGACAAAGTCGTAATCGTCAAGTGGAATTACCTCGATCATTTCCTTGCTCTTCCATTGCCCGAGTTGGAACTCCACATCCTTAGCCAACCCGTTGGTAGGGATTTCCTTGGAGTTCACCGTCTTGAGCCAACCGGCTCCTTTCTCAACCCGAAGATTGAGTTTCTTCGCAGCCTCTTCCGAGATAAACAGATCGGATGCTCCCGTGTCGATGAGCGCACTCATCTTGGTTTTCCCGACCGTCACGCCTGCGAACATCAATCCCTTGGGCTTGTTCGCCCTTTTGGACTTTATGGAACTTAGGATTCGCAACGAACCGAGTCGTGCCTCCTCTCGTTCCTCCTCGTGTGCCTTGACCATCGCGGCTAGTTTGCCTCGAGTTGGACAATCACGAGCCATGTGCGCACCGTCGCACAAAAAGCACTTGAAGGTACGTCCCTTCTTGTGTTCTCCTCCGCTCGACTCCGCCTTTGCCCTTGGATGGGCCGTTGGTGGTTTGCTTCCACTTGGACGGTGGAATTTGTTACGATCTCCCCCACCAACTCCCTTGTCCCTCGGTCGGGCATCCGGCTTGCTTACGGAAGTAGGTTTATACTCCACCATGGCTTCAGCTACGGACATGGCCGTCGAAAGATCTCTGGCATTGCACCGCTTTAGCTCTTGCTTCACATATGGTTTTAGACCACCCATGAATTGGTAGTAGGCCTCCGTGTCATTCATGGACGGAATTTGGAGTAGCAACTCCGAGAACTTCCGAACATACTCGCGAGCTCCCCCCTTTTGTTCAAGGCGCCGGAGTTCATCTCGAGCTTCTTCTTCCGCATAAGCGGGATAGTATTGTCGTCGAAATTCCTCGACGAACAATTCCCACGTAGTGATCGGGGCACCACTCCGATCATCACTCCTACGACGCCACCATAGTAGTGCATTATCAGTTAAGTACATGGCTGCGGTACTTACCCGGATCGCACCATCGGTGATTCCCATCGCTAGGAAGTATTGCTCCATGTACCATAGGAAGTTGTCCACGTCTTTGGGTGTCCGCGAGCCTTTAAACTCCTTTGGCTTCGGGGCATCCACACGTGGAGCGGTTTGCACGGCGACTACCCCGTTCACACGTGCTCCTTCCATTTCGGCGACCTTCGCCTTTAGTTCGGCCATCTCTACGCGCATGGCCTCCACCAAGGCCTCCAAGGCATCGTCCCGTTGTTGAAGTTCATTGGTGGTGTCGGTCAGGTTGCCCAGCATCTCCCCTCGGAGTTCTCCGAGCCCGGACTTGAGCTCCAGCACTTCGGCCTCTAGCTCCCCTGTTCCGGTCTCGCCTCCTTCGATGCGTACGGACATATCCTCAACCATTCCTTGGACGTCAGCCATGGCGATCTCCACCTTCGCCATGCGGGTCTCCAAGTCACCAACCATATCCCTCGAACTTGAACAATCACGGTCTTCCCGTGCCTCGGCACCTTGCCTCTCGGTGGCCTTCCCACGATCATCGCCCACGCCCTTCTCGGTTAGTGACGATACATCGGATCGTGGCTTCGCAGCGCCCTTGGCCATCTTAGCTCTGATACCACTTGTCACGGGCCGATCGATCTCTCGTTCCCTAACCCGTGCGGCCTTAGGAATTTCTTCCCAAGTCAGCCTTCCCCACACTCAACTCACAAGAACCTTTTAGAGAGAGAAACTCTAGAGAGAGAAGCTCTGGATTTCTATTACTTCTTGAAAGAATGAGGTGATCCAATGAGGGGGAGGAGACCCCTTCTTATACAAGTACCGGACGGACCGTATCCGTAGATCTCTCCCCGATCTTACGGTGGAGATCGTATCTCCCCAACTACCCAACTACCTCATTAATTACAGAGGCTTACAATTACAGTATTGCCCGCCCCCAGGAGTATTCTAGAACATATCAAGTAAACCCTAGTACTAGAACACTCGGGACTTGCTTTCTCGTTCAAGGTTTGGTCACGGTCCATCGTCCAGGAAACCTCTTGGACGATCCAATTCTTCGGGCCGTGACACATGACTAGTCCTCTGAAATTTTGACATGTGCAGTGAAATTGCTACTGACTAAGAAATACCCGAGATACGTGTGATTCCACGGTAGTGAGACTGATAATCGCCTTGTGTAAGATCGAATGAATGTACCGAGCACGATAAACCGTTGAGTTTGCGCGCTACAGATGAGGGCCACAACCTGTTTAAATCCATAATCTGACCTTAGCTTAAACTCCATTGATCAACTGCATGGGCAACATAAGATCTTTTGAAATACATTTTACATCGAGATTTTCGAGCTCCAGTCCCAGTAAACTAGTGAAGCAGCAGGAATTCCAGAGGCAAGAGATGGCCATGGAATGGGACCGGATTTTGCTGTTCGTTTCCTGAAGCCGACGGCAACTAGAGGCCACCCATCTTCTTCTCCCTCCACCGTAACAAGAACCATCAGTCGCCACTGCGCAGAAGACGAGAATGAATTCTCATTCAACAGCCGCCACCCGCTTCGCTTCGATGGCACTCCGTCAGAGCAGCTCGACTGGGGAAGCATCTCGGGACGGCATGCATTTTTACGAACACCTCGCGTGCTCAGCAAGCTCAGATCTTGTTGCGCCAAATGGGTCTCTCTTGACGCGGGGGCTCAGCTCCATTCCGTCGTCGTCAAAATGGGGTTCACTTCGAACGTCTATCTGTGCAGTGCTCTCGTCGATATGTACGGTAAATGAGGCAGAATCTCGCACGCCCATGACCTGATCGACGAGCTGGGTGAGAGGAGTGCGGTCATTTGGAACTCCTTGATCTCCGGTTATCTTCACGTCGGTTGGCCGCTGATTGCCGTGGACTTGTTTCTGAAAATGCACCAAGTGGGAATTGCTCCTACGCCGCAGAGTGGCTCCACTGTCTTGGTGGCTTGTGCTCAACTCAAAGACGGAGATTTTGGGAGACAGATGCATGCTTTGGGTTTAAAAGCAGGGTTTGGGTGTAATGTTGTCTTTGGGACTGGCCTGATTGACATGTACAGAAAATGTACAAATTTGGAAGATTCGAGGAGGGTTTTTAACCAGATGGCGTGCAGAAACGATACTACCTGGAGGACGATGATTACTGGGTACGCGCAGAGTGAACAGCCAAGTGAGGCAATGGCATTACTAAGAGATATGATGAGTCAAGATCTCAGACCAAACTATGTCACTTATAATGGTATACTGTGCTCGTTTTCTAATCCGGATCATTTGAATTGGTGCAAGCAAGTTCACTGTAGGGTGATTGTAGAAGGTTTGGACTCCAACATGTATATAGCAGTCTCACTAGTGACTGTCTATTCTGAGTGCAGTAGTAGTTTGGAGGACTTTCACAAGGTTTGTTTGGGTATAAAAATATGAGATCAAATCTCATGGAATGCGGTGATCGCTGGATAAGCTAATCTTGATGATGGGAAAGAAGCTGTGAACTGTTTTTGCAAAATGAGAAAGGCCGTAATTTGTACAGAGTTTTTCACATTTGCAAGCACCCTAAAAGCTGTGGGGTTCTTTCTCTGCTCTTGAAGGGGGGAAGCAAATCCATGCTCTAATTTTTGAATCCGGGCATGCTTCTCACATGTACGTTCAGAATGGACTTGTCCTTTGGTATGCTAGATATGGCCTTCATGCTGATGCCAAAAAGGTTTTCTCATCAATGGAAGAGCGTGATGATATATCTTGGAACGCATTGTTATCTGGCTATGCACACCATGGCTTTGGCAGGGAAGCTGTTGAGTTATTTTAGCAAATGAGGAGAACTGATATTAAACCGGATAGTACCATCTTCCTAGCTGTGCTGACAGCTTGTAGTCATGTTGGTTTGGTTGAGGAGGGACTTGAATACTTTTCTGTAATGAGGAGCAGTGATTTGCTCGAGCCACCAAAGTTGGAGCATTATGCTCCTGTTGTCAATCTTTTGGGTTGAGCTGGACATCTCGAAGAAGCAGAGGCATTCATTTATTGCATGCCAGTGAAGCCAGGTCCCTTGGTCTACAAAGCTCTACTGAGCTCTTGCAGAATTCATGGAAACAAGGAAATTGCTCTACGATCCGCAAAGAAGCTTTTGGAGCTGTATCCTGATGATCCTGCCACTTATGTTCTGCTATCCAATGTTTTGCTAACAGGATGCGAATGGATTGATGCTGCAGAAGTACGGGCGCTCATGTGTGATGGAAGAGTTCAGAAGAAACCGGGTTCTAGTTGGCTTTAACATGCGAGTAGCTATCTTTTTGCCCCTCATATAGGTAAGGAGAAATTAATGTTTACCTTCGTTGGTCCCCAGAAGCACAAATCTCTTTTTAGGGGTATATCAAGAAGTGACGAGGTGAAGGAGTCCATTATACCTTTTGTCCCCAAAAATTACTTCTTTTTAACTTGCTGAAAATGGTAATATGACTACTGAGGACAAAATTAAGATATAGAGAAGATTGCAGGACCTCATAAATGTGTGGTCTTAGCTGTTGCTACGCCTTCACTCTCATCCCTTTCCAAGTGTAAATGCAAACTTCTTCAGGTGTTTTCGTCTGAGAAATTATGGAAATGTAACCTAGCATAGTCTATCGCGATTCTGTTAAGAATTGAAGTGACTATTAAATTAACGTATACTTCATCCCCAATAAGTGCGAGTGCAATGCTTTAAAAGATAATAGATATGGAAAAGCAAAATCATCCTCAAGAGTAAATAAGAAGCATATGTCATATAAAAAAACCAGTGACACAAACAGGAAGACTGTCACATTGAAAATCTCATAATATAAACAGGAAGTGAACTTATGGATATCGTTTTTAGGACATCCCAACCTTCGATAACAGAGGATTCTAATACTGGCAGCTACCATTGTCACTTCTGGCTGTTGGATCAAAGTTTGTCGCAGCTGGGTCAGTGCAACCTTCAGGAACAGGAAGATTGACTTGTTGGGCTGCTTGGCCTGCGTTATTGTTTTCGGTAGGACGCTTAAACAAAAACCTGTAACCGAAGTAAAGAGAGTGCAACTAACCATTAAAAACAACCTCAGGGATACCGGGGTTCTAACCATAGAAAGTTCCCTGCTTCATAGCATCTTCATTGGCATCTCCCAGAGCTGCCTCGGCCAAGTACTTATCGGCCAATTGGACTCTCTTCACATTTTCTTGTTCCTGCACCAGCATATTGCCATACTCAAGCAGCTTCTCAAGAGTCATTTTGGGCTGATCAAAAGTTGGGGGGCCCTCCTTTGAGTTTACGAGCTTCTTCCCGATGCTGTCGACTCCCACGCCTGATACCCACTTCCTAACCTCGTCGTCGTAGACTCTTGCTCTTAGAGCACCAAAAAAGTCTGCAAAGAAGATTGGAGTTTGTGATGAGTACAATTTGACGCGATGGCACTTCAGAAAATATTTATAAGATTTCCCCATCTCCATCACCATTTTTTCTCTAACAGGACCCAGTAATTTTAAACGCTCCTGCAAATTTGTTACGCTCTTTTGAATTGATTTTGGGATTTGGGTATGATCTTAATTGTGGAGTAATTAATATATGTCATCCTTTCCTACATAAAGAATACTTAGCAAAAAGTTCATAATTGCCTTTGAACGTGATAGTTTACTCAATATTTCTTCTTCACATTAGTACTGAATTTGCAATATTAGCAGAGTATGTGGAGATCTACACCATGCTTACCAATGGATTGACCAGGGAAACTGTCAACAAGCTTCACGATGGCTTCATCAGAGACATTGTCAGTCCTGAAGATGCCGGTGCAAACACCAATTCGGTCCTCACGAGAGGGAGCCCAGTAGAATTTCTCCATACGACCATCACGAATGAGGGGGGCATACAACGTGGAGAAGTCGTTACCGGTGACAATGATAGGGACACGAGGATTCTCCTCCTTGTTGTACATACCAGGGAGCTGGACATTGGTTGGGTTATCAGCAATATTCATAAGTGTAGCATTCACCATTTGGTTGTTCACTGTGTACTGCGTGGTACCACCAAACCTACCCGCACCTGCATCAAGATCATTGATAAAGAGGCAGCACATCTTCCCTTTCTTGATGATGTCGGCCGCTTCACGGTATCTTTGCCGGATGAGTTTTGCTGGTTCTCCTGCATTTCCACTTTCCAGCTCTCCAGCACTCATCATGATGGGGCTGAAATTTCATCAAGTAGTCAGAGTAGATCGACAGCACCATAAGTCATGTCTAATCAAGGATGGAGGCTTTTGGTTAGATTTCAGATGGAGAGCTCACTTGATTCCCATTTTGGCGAAGACGAGCTCGCACTGGAAGGATTTACCCTGGCCTTTTCCACCCCAGACACCTAAAATCAGGGGAATCTGATCGAAAACCAGATTAATTATTTAAGTCATTTAGTTCAGACTAGTCGACCAAATTTGTACGCGTTTTTTTCTCAGAAGAGGAACTTCAGGCTTCTAACCTTGATGTTTGGCAAGGTCATGAAGTTCTTGGTGATGTGAACAACGAGCTTGTCCATGAAAGCAGGAGCGATGTAGAATCCATCCACGTTATTATCCAGGTTATATCTAACTCAAGGGGAACATATAATCAGTATGTATGACAATCGAGTTTGGTTGATTATTTGACTTTGTTCTGATTGAGTGAATCGAATAACCATGTAAATCCCTCATTTACTTACTGGCGAAGACCGGTGCTGAGATATTCATAGGAACTCATGACGGCATAGTGGGTTCCGGTATCCATAGGAGCCTGGAACAGAGAATCGACCATGCCCTTGCCTCTGGTAATGTCTTGCTGGTCGTCGGAAGTGTCGTAGGCGAGGCCTTTCCATTTGTCCGTCTCGGTCTGCTTGTCCTCGTCAATTTCAGCGCAAATCCTGAAGCTTCGAGATGAAGGCTTCGGGCTCGTGATTCTGGAGCTCACCTTCTTCAGGCCGTTGCCCAAGAAGCCCGAGCTCGGGATCGCCGAGCTCGAGTTGTTAAAGCTCAACTGCATCACAGCACATGAACTCCATTACACAAGCCAACATAAAGTCCACTGGAACTAGAATGTCTCTCCTCGGCAAAGACCATCTCTCAAAGAAAACATATAGTACCTCAGTGATTCGTATTTCTTTCGTATAATCCGCTCCGCTAGGGATCATACTACTTACAGAATCAACTATGATTAAAGAATGAAAAATCCAAGAACGGATCACAATCTACCGGACTTGATTTGCTTATGAGCTAGAAAACCAAGAAACATCAGCAACTGGAACAGAGCGACAGGTTCCGGAAAAGAACCGAACAAAACAAGAATGACCCTATAGAGAAAACAGGGCAAAAAGAAGTACCGGCTTCCCATTAACAGTTCCGACAGTTGAAATTGCGGCAGCCATTCGGGCTACAGTAAAGAAGCTTCGACTGCTGTTTCGGAGCGCGGCCTTTTTTCTCGTTCAAAGTGTTGGGGGGAAGTTGCGGGCTATAGCGACGAGCTTTATGAGATTCTAACGTCCATACAATCGGGATTGGATGAGAGAACACGTGGCACCTCCTGGAGGCCATTCTCATGTGCAGACGAAATACGATATCCCCAATTACATTCTCGCAGAACTTCTTGGCCACTGAAAAAATGGAAGACTTTCTAACAAAATCAGAGTCAGATAAATGGAGGTCGCGAGATGGATATTTGAATGCGACTTGTGTGCCTCTCGAGAAGGACCGGGCCCCTCCATTTTATCTCCAATTATGCAATCCACAAGCTGACGAAAACTGAATCTCTGCGATCCCAACATTCAAGAGAAAAAGTTCTACAGGAACGCTCCCACATCAATGTATCAATGCAAAGCAAGGTACTGAACGGCGACACTCCCCCATCAATGTACTGATGAAGGACTGAATCCCAGAAGCCAAGGACGTGAGCTCGGGGTCATGGCGGTACCTATGCGAATCGAATGGTTCTGACTGGATGATTATATTCATTGTTCATTTGTCCATGATTTGACTCGACGACCAAACGCGGCCTAAGGCCATAAACAAACTTCGCTTAAAATGACACTCAAGTCATATTTTTGTGAGATTCATTATCATGTGGACGAGACGGATCCCATTTCTTTCTATCGCTAGTCCTCTGAATTCATAATATTCGTTCGTTTGATCTTTTCGCGGTTATGTTGCCAATGGAACAGGGGCAACTGAAGAAATATATGGGAAGTCTCAAGCAAGATTGAATCCCAGGCAGCAATTTATGAGGTTTCCCTAAAATGGTGGCTAATTTTTTATCGGTTCTGCAATCCGAGTTGCCCACATGCACACGCGCCCGTGCGCACACACCTACCTTATAAACCGGTTCATAGCAGGACAGTTATATAACAGTCACACCCTTAAAGCACAGTACCTTATTGGGCCATCATATATTACACTTACCAAATTCTAAGGCCAGCCACCAAAACTATAAATAGATGTCTTAACCGACCTTTTAAGCATGAAGGACTTTTAGTAACAAAGAAAGAATGGGAAAGGAGAGCTGCAAAATAATGCTACCCAATGTGCTCTAGAAAGTTACCAAAGGACCAACATAAGATCATGATTCATAGGTAAAGAAATGCAATCAGCACAAATTACATGAAGTCTCGGAAAGTCAAAAGTACAGGTTACATAAGATGCTAGGACCGCACTTCATTAGGGAAATGGAAAAATTCCCAAAAGAGTCGTGAATTTGACCGTCCATTTAAAGGCCAATAAGGGAAAAAAATAGAATAAAACTCTTTCATTATGTACAATAGGCCAAACCATCCGACCAAGGCTTGATGGCCTCGACCTCACTTCCCTCACTCTCTCACCTACGAACGATATTTAATCGATAGAAGGGGAAAAAATACGAAACACCAATTACATATCTTGATTGTCTCTTCCAAGTAAATTCCTGCTATGCAGCAGAACTGATAATACTGGAACATCATCAGAAGTCAAACTCTCCCGTTGCCTGACAGAAATCAACATAAAAAAAGCCGCCAGAGGTTCACGTTTAAAACAAAAGAGAACGTAGAGAACAGCTAAAGCATGAAAAAAGTGAAATCAATTAACTCTAGAACCTGACCTTGTTGAAAAGGATATCCTTATTGTTTATATGCATTATGCCATCCTTAAGCGTGCACTTCCACTTGCTCTTCGTCCGTGTCACCTATCCACACAAAAATACAAACTAAAAACATAGTTTCTACCTAAACAAAGCATGACAGCTCCAAGGCAGATAATCATTGTCATCCTGAAGCAACCGTCACCTTGTCAAATTGAGCTAGGACTAGGTGCTGGGTATTTAGCTCCTCCCCCTTGTCCACATCATCTAAATCATCCTCATCATCATCATTTTCATTCAACGGTGGCTCATCTTCATCTTCATCGTCTCCAACATCATTATGAACCCCAATAGCTGGGGTACTCGCCTGTAATTCTGAAGAAAAATGAGAAGATCATCTGAGTTTTCTACTACACCAGTGACACCAAAGTACTGGCTCAAATATCATAAACTTGCAAAAGTCGCAAATACCATTTGGAGCCGGTGTACTAGCAATGTTGTAATCTTCATTCATGACTCCTTGATAATTGTATATCTTCAATGCCAAGAAAAGGAAACACATCAGAAGGGAACCAACCAGTGAGATTGCTCCTTATCTCTCTTATTTTTTGGGGAAAGTTACTCATCTCAAATTGAATGACTCTGCAGATGTGGCTATTGAAAACAAAACACGTGCACAGCACGGATTTTTAATGCAGATAATGGTATACCCTTGCACCTTATGAAGACTTCTCTAAGGTCTGCTATTAGATATATACTAGCAAGATATACTCATCACATGGATCCTGAAGGCAACTACAGAACTTTCTGGCCACAGAGTGAAAAAAGGAAACACATGAACATGCAAAAATTCAGAATTCTATTATCAGAAAAAGCAGAAGAGAGGATAAAGCATTCAATTCTATGATCCAATATCTTAAGTGGAACTCACATTGGGAGTAGAAAGCATCTCGTCATATGGATCAGGAGTTTGCCCATCTACTTGAGGTATCTTTGACAGTGGCCACCCCACATGTGCCAGCATCCGCCTATTTGCGGTGTCTGCAGCGGGTAGAATAGTCGTCTTCTCTGTGATCTGGAAATTTACCATACCTGGGTTAGCAAATGTATGATTAATCAAATTACAAAAGTTCCAAAACAGATGTTGAAACTAAATCCACCAGGAAAAGGATTGAATATCCTGTGGCTGGTAAACAGTAGACACTGGCCCACGATAAAAAACAGAGCTTCAACAATTGAACTAGAAAACAATAACCAAACTTCAAGCGCCAGATCTACATGTTTATACTCCGAAAACTCTCCCTAGGTCAAATTCATCTGGCTCATTCAGTGACACAAAGTAATTCATGGAGACTATGAAGTATCAAGGCCTGAGAAAATGGCATTATAGCAACATACAAGACCAGAAACAATGTGTTCATGTTGCGCTAGTGCCAGTGATTCTCTAAGCCGGTCTGGATTGCCAATGCCTTTGGAAACTGAGCACATGTCAGTAGTCACTTTCCTTGCTCAACATCTAAACGCTGCATCTTTTGCTAGAGCTTTAAACAACAAAAAAAAAACTAGTGACAAAAGCAACCCGCTAAACTCATTCCATCAATTGCACAAAATCTGCTTCACTCACAAGACTGTCTTACCTCTCTCTCTCTCTCTCTCTCTCTTACTAAATCGATTGAGAGCATAAAGAAACTGGCATTAGCAATTGGCAATAATCAGCAATACAGAGCAAAAATATCAGCCAAACCAAATTACAATAAGTACACCTAGGTATTTTCACAAGAATTAAAGATCACATACTAACAATATGTGCAATGAAAATCAAATTAGACCTGTGAATCCTCAAATACAGCATCTCCAGCTCCATCCTGTTGTGGTATATATCCACCATTCTGATAGTGCGGAACAACATCCTCACGTTTTCTCTTTCCAGAGGACATGAAGAA
Organism: Syzygium jambos; assembly: GCA_031216235.1. NCBI lineage: Eukaryota > Viridiplantae > Streptophyta > Magnoliopsida > Myrtales > Myrtaceae > Syzygium > Syzygium jambos. Next base: position 23,904,202 of record CM062229.1, on the reverse strand, counting down.
ATCCTATAATTTTTCGACATCAAGATCATTGCTCAAACTTCAAGTGATAATACTACCATCATTTTAGGCAAGACAACCACTCACTAGACATCCAGGAAGCTAAGTGAAAGTAAAAAATTAGAGACAGATATGAGGTGAAAACTTACTTGTGTATGGGGCTGATGAGAAGTTCCTCTATCTCCATCCTCTCTAGCCTCCATATAAGCTACATAAATTAGGATAGGAGAGAAATTACAATAGGACCATTAGATTGAAACCCGTTGCAGCTCCAAGATTTTACTCACCAACATTAACATCGACACCCAAGGCGGGCCTTTGATTCATCCAAGGTGAGGGAGGATGCTGCCAAATAAAAAAAAAAACCAATCTGCTTATGGAGATTGTACTGGACAAGGTTTTGAATAGCAGTTGCACAAAAAGGGCTGTTTGCAAAGGGGATAGTTCATAATGGGCTTGTCTCCAGGTATGCTAGATGTGGCATTCTCAGTGATACAAAATCTATCCTCCCTTAAACACTAGAGCGCGTGTTACAGATTAGAAATTCTGTTAAGCACAAAACAAGTGCATGAACATTGACTTCAGCAGACAATCATCAAATTCTGAAACCAAACCTACATTTCTATTTGTTATCATTTCTGATAGGTTTCTACTGTCCATATAAATATGGCTTAACATTTGAGCCTTCGTATATCTAAACATCAAAACATATAACAACTAAAATTACTATCCTCCCGTAATCATCTAAAAGAAGAGTTATGAGCTTAAAATTGGCCATCATACAGAGGCATTCTTGAAAAATACTATGTAAACAAGCATCACGAAATCAACTTAACCATTACTCAACTACGTATACTAAAAATCAAAACAGTAAGATACCAAATAAGATATAACCATTCAGTCTTACAGGAATAGGGTTTCAATATTTCTTTATCCTTTTTTTAAGCAAAAAAGTAACAGCTTCGCATTATTGAAGAACAACGGTTGCTTGTCAGGTCTGGTGGTTTAGCTAATCAGCTGGGAAAATCATTGAACCAGGCTGAATTGCTAACCATACGAAAGTCAAGAGCAAGAAGCATCGTATGTGGCATGGTATAGAATACAACAAAAACTACTTTGATTTTCAATGTCCTGGGGAACAGAACTACCATACCATGTAAGGGCTGGGTCGCCCAGCTTTTATCTCAGTATTGCCACCGGAATTGCCGACACCATCATTTGAAGGAGTAGGGTAATCAGAAGATCCGGTCGGAATGTTGTACATCGAGCTATCTACAGTCCCAGGTAGCGGGGTTGGAATGGGAGTTTGCAAAGGCGTCTACATCTCAAGGGAATCCCAATCAAACGGCAGCACCCACAAGATTCAGAACTGAGCCACTTGAAAAAAAAAACGAGCAAGACGACATGGGGTGAGTGGACAAGGGACCGAACTCACTGGAGGGAAGAGCATGTCAGCTGTGGGAGTTTCGTATTCTTCCGTCCCCTCGTAAGGTACATTGAGATCATGAACAGGAGCAGCTGCGCCGCCCGGTGGAGGCTTCGCGGCCGCAGCCGACCTGTCCACTGGACCGAGAACAGCACCCGCTTGCATCATCTTCGTCTCCCAAATCTGTTGGATTCCGCATTCAACAAGAATCAAGAATCCCCCGACGGTGATCGGACGCATCGAGAACAGAGACCCAACTTTCCGCATAAAAATTAGACCCGAATTTTACAAAAAATAAAAAAAAAAAAAACGAGAGAGAAAGCACACTGGAAGCCCTAAATCGGGTTAAACCCACAAGCCCGGCAGATCTAATACAGCATCCAATTCATCCAGAACGTCAAAATGAAATCGAAACTCCACCCTCGCAGATCACACGCCAAAAGAATCCTCTCGACAATCCAATCCAACAAATTGAGGTAAAGAGGAGAATAAAAAATTTTAAAAAAAAAAATTACCCCTTGGAGCTCGTTCAGGACCTCCTCGCCGGGGCCGCCGCTGCTGACGAACTCCTCCCGGACCTTGGTGATGACGTCTTCGATGACGTGGAGGTACACGGAGCTCGTCATCGAGGAGGCCGCCATGTCTCTCGATCCGCTGGAGATTCGCCGGGGGAAAGGAGCTGACCCCTCTTCTTTCCTCTCTTCCTCTTCCTCCTGAGGAAATCGAGCGGAACGAACGGCGATCCGATCCGAGAATCAACGGCGGAGCAGCTCGGAGGCGACGGGCATGGACGGAGGTCGGAGGTCTAGGGTTCGCAGGGAGAGGGAGGGAGGCCTGTGCGTTTCTGGCGAAAATGCTCGAGGGAGATGAGGGAAGGGCGGACGAGAAAGGGAGAATAAAGAGCGGAATATAAATATGTTTGCATCCGATTGTGCGCGTGGGTCCACGTGTCGAGATCTGCACGTCACCGTTGATTTTTTTTTCTTCCTCTCTCTGCTTTGCCTGTTCCGGACTCGAGGAGGAGCGACCCCCGTGCGCGCTCGCACGTCATCCGGATTCCGGATTTTGGACGGGGGCTGGCTTCGTTCCCGGCCCCACGTAGTCTTAAGGCCTTGGGCCCATCGAGTGCTTTGTTCCTGGGCTTGGAGGCCCGTTCGTTTTGCTCTGGGCTCCTTCACGCGGCCCATTCATTGATTGGGCTCCTTCATGAGGCCCAATATACTCTCTCTCTCTCTCTCTCTCTCTCTCTCTACCGGCAGGGAAGGGGGACAAGGAGGCATTCCGAGATCGATCCTCAACAAAAGCGTTATGTAGCTGTGGAGCGTCGATGCTTCACTGAGCAAAAGGACCAAAAAAAAAAAAAAAGAAAAATCACTTGAGAAGGCAAAACTTGAGGGTAAAGCGTGAGAGTGCAAGGATTGTTACGTAATAGTGACCTATAAGAGTGCCTCCTAAATTGTCATTGGATATTTGAATAAATGGATCGTATTCAAATACTTAAGTAGGTGCATACGAAGCCTATGCTATGACTTTTTTTTCTCATAAGCCTATGCTATGATTATAAATTTAATTATATATATGATTTTTGTATATTTATATTATTCAATATAGACTAGATTTAAGTATTTTATGAACATTGAGTCAACCATTATGTTTTTGTTAAGAATTAGTTTTCTGTTTCTAGGAACAGATTTGAAATAGAAACCTGTTTGGTAACGCAATTCTATTTTTCTATTTCTAGAACAACTTTTTGTTCCAGAACAAAAAAAAGTAGGTTTTCTGTTTATGGATGAGAAATGAAAATCATTTCTAAAAGAACCCGTTTTCTCTCTTCAAAACACATTTCTTCCTAAATTTGGCCCCGGTTTGACCTAGTCAGATCGGTCCGAACTGGTTCGGTCCAGTTCATTCCTAGAGGTAAAAATAAAAAAAAATTCATAAAAAATTAGAAAAATCAGAAAAAAATAAAAAAATTTAGAAAATTCATAAAAAAATTAGAAAATCCGGAAAATTCCTAGAAATCTAAATTTTTTTTTCCATAAGATCCATAAAAATTGAAAAATTCCAGAAAAATTCATAAAAATTTCTAGAAAAAAAAAAGTCGGATTTTGGGAAAAGAGGAAATTTGGTGAATTTTTTTTTAAAAAAATCAAAAAATAAAAAATAAAAAATTTCACAGAATGTCTTGGAATACTTGTGGCCACCCACTTTGAGTGAAATTTAAATTTTTTGATGTGCCCAAATGATATTTTTGAAGACTCCTTAGTTTAGGGATTTAAAAGGGGTTTTAACCTCTAAAAAACCCTAAAAGGGTTCTTGACCCCTAAAAAATCCTAAAATCCTAAAAAAACAACACAATCCTTTGAATGAATAAGCCTTTAGGGCTTTACTAGGGTTTGAGTGTTTTGATTGATTTTCATTTTAGAGACCATTTCTAAAAAATGGATTTCTATTTTGAGAAATAGAAATTTGTGTTGTTATCAAACAGGTTTCTGTTCTAGGAAATAAAAATTTTACACTATTATCAAACGGATTTTTGTTCCAAAAATAGAAATTTTTGGTCGTTATCAAACGGGTTTCTTTCCTCAGAAACTCGTCTTGGGAACAGAAACAGAAAAATCTATTTTTGTTCCAAGAATTGTTTCTAGCACAGAATGGTTATCATTTGTGCCCTTAATATCCTTTTTTGTTGGGTCAAGTACTTAATATCGTTGACAATACGAATATTAAGCATCATACTATTTCTTCATCTAGTCTGGTTTTGAGATAAAATATATAAAAAGAGAGGCGAATAAGTGGTCTAGAAATATTCGGACTCTAGACTTCCTATTTTGATGCCATGTAATTTTTTTTTGAGAGATCACTGCTAGCCTTCTAAAAGTCTAAACTTTAAGATGAAAACATGATTTAATATTTAAATATTTCAATACTCCTATCAAATTTATAATATCTTGAACGCTTGATTGAAAGTTGCTTGAAATTGTAGATTTAAAGAGAAAATATAATTCACTCATACTGAGTACGTATCAGCTAACAAATTGGACATGGCAATGAGTTACAATGATCAAATTTATTATCATGGCAAACATACATTAATTAAGGGTGAAGGTAATGATAATTTCCTTGAAAAATGATTAAAGATCATTTAAATCCTATCTGTTGACACTTGGATTTTTACCTAAAGATCTCCTACATTTCGTAAAATTCAAGAATTGAATTTGTCGATAACGGCAAACTTTGACTTATAAAACAAAATATCACTCCCATTATTTTGCATGTGCATGGCATTAAGACATTATGGACATTTTTTGTTTAGCGATAACATGTCCGCATCGAATGAATCTCATTTAAATTGGCCTGGTTGTGAATTGCATTTGAATTGGCCCGATATGCAAAACAAGCTTGACATTTTCAAATAATGACCTGAAATGGCATCATTTTTTCAAATAAGGGTTTGAATTGGACTTTGTGTCAAATAAGGGCTTGAAGTGCCCTTATTTTTTCAAATAAGGGTCTGAAGTGGATTTAGCTTCAAATAAAGGCACGAAGTGGCTATTTTTTGTTTGGCCTCACTTTTTGGATGGTAAGGGCATTTTCTTCTTTTTACTTTTTTGAATTTTTTTCCTTTTTTCCTTTATTTTTTCCATTCCTTTTCCTTTTCTTTCCTTTATTTTTTCCTTTTTTCTTTCTTTTTTCTTTTTATGGTCTTCTCTTTGTTCTTTGCCAGTGGCCGGCCAGCCATGGACGAAGCTTGGGAAGGGTTGGGTAAGGCGACCCTCGCCAGATTTGGGCAAGGGTCAACTCGCCAATTGTCGGCGAGGCTAGTCTTGCCTTGGCAAAGGTCGGCCTTGCCCATGGTCGACAAGGGATGGCCTGCCTCACCCAGGGTGGGGTGACGCCTAGGCGAGGCTATCCCTTGGCTATTGTCGAGCTTCACTGGTGGCCAGCCAGCTGACCATTGGCGAAGAACAAACAGAAAACCTGAAAAAGGAAAAAAGAAAAGAAAGGAAAAAAGAAAAAAAGAAATTAAAAATAACATTATCTTTGGAAGAAAATGCCCTTGACCAGTTGGAATATTTCGTTGGCTGTGGCGAGGTCAGGCCCATATTTGAAACTATCATGGCTACTTCAAGCCCTTATCTGAGACTAACATGCCACTTTAGGCCATTATTCGATGCAATGTGCACTTCAGGCTTTTATTTGAGAAAATAAGGGCACTTTAGGCCCTTATTTGGAATTTTCCCTTAAACAAAATATCATTCACATGATTTTGCATCTGCATGGCATTAAGACATTATGAAATTTTTTTGTTTAGCGATAACATGTCCGCATCGAATTAATCTCGTTTAAATTGGCTTGGTTGTGAATTGCATTTGAATTGGCCCGACATGCGAAACGAGCTTGAATTTAAGGGGAGATAAACTCATTCCAATTTTCAAGACCGAGCTCCCACGAGGCCGGCCACCATCAAATGCAATTTAGCCAACACCCTTCAAGGAAAGGGATTTCATCAAATACCACAACATACTCTGCCACGGAAAGCATGTATTCTCGGTTGGGACAAACAGATTATGCAGTGGAATTGTGAAGAGACTCTCGACCAAAAACAAAATACACAACAGAAAGAATACAAGCAACATTCAGATTCCATTGCTCGTCTCGATTTGATCGAGCCGCATCATTCACATTGCCGTTGTCGCGTCCATCTCGAGGCACCGCGCTGCTGAGGGTGTTGCTGAATTTGATAGCCCCTACAACAATTCCTTAGTGATAGCACATCGTTGTCGCCTTCGCTGATCTTTTCACTCTTAGTCGTAGTACCCTTCGCGAAGCTGTGTTTGCTAGTCTGAGTCGATCGAGACAACGAGTCGTTGCCATCCTCTTTGAGCTGTCGTGTTGGAAAAATGTTAAATAATATGAAAAATAAGAATTGCTAGAAATCAGTTGAAAAAGATGAGAAAATTAAGATACAAAATTGAGCTGTCGTCTTAGACGTGCAAGCACTGTCTTTAAGAATAATTCTGCCCTCTAAGTACAAAACTCGATGTAATAGATTCTAGCGGTTATTCTCTCAAGATACAGCATACCTTCTTCTTTATTCCACACATAATAATAGAAGGAACAAGAGCTACGTTATGTGTATAACCCAGCAAAAAGGAACAAGAACTACGTTATGTGTATAACCCAGCAAAAAAGGAAAGATAAGTAAAATGAGATTAAAGATTTTCATGTTTTTGTATATCTCTTTTAAGTCATGTTCGGAGTAACAGCTTGTTGATAAAATTAAGAGAGAGCCGTTTTCCATCATCAATTCTTGCATTAAATTGCAAAATTTTACAAATCTGTTGAAATTTGATGGCAGTCAAGACTGTTACAAAACCATTACTAAACCATTATAAAACGTTATACAACCGTTATAGATTAATGGCAGACAAAAAAGGTTATAAATTGATGACGGTATAAAATCGTTACAAACATAATAGCTTTCAATATTCGTAACTATCGAAATATCAAACAATCCCCACATATTTCAAAAGGTTTTAAGATGAAAAAATAGAATAATACTGGGTTATTGGAGTGTAATGCATCGAAACTGATGCTTGTTATGCTATGAACCAGTATTAGAAAAAATGAAATATAACTTACGAAATCATTTACCTTACCAAAAAAAAAATCATTGGTGAAATTTGAAAATACTATAAACCAAGAATTTCTTTTTTTGTGAATCATAATTTTCACCAATCACATTACACTCCCACAAAATTTGTTGTTCAACACGATTTAGCGCTAATAGGCCATGTGAGTGTTTGGTTTATTCATAAGTGCTCTAGAGAGTATCGCCAGTAATTCTCATTGTAGTTGCCCCACTCCACATTTATATAGGTGATTTCATCAAGCGTATTCTGCAGTTTAATATACCACCAATAATGGCTATGGAATTCATTAAGAGCTTAGCTTAGCCTCTTTTTCCTTGCAGTCTAGCACTATTCTTATTCCTACATAAATTTTTAATAGTGCATCACTAGATCAACAAGTGACATATTATTATCAATATGAACCTAATTCATGGAATTGCCAATCACATAGGTTGGGTTACTATCACCATTGATTTTCTTTAACTGGCTTAAGTTCTAATCCCCTCGATGTATAGACAAAGGATCGGCCAAAATCACTTCTGACTTTACATTATCGATGGACATAATTCCATCTTCAAGCAATTGCTTTACTACATCACATTTCAATTGAAAGTTTCATTTTTTTTTCAATTACTATTGTCGCTTTGTAATGGCTATTGCCACTTGGCAATCACGATGCACAGACATGTAAGGTGTTGGTTTGATTCCCATTCCCAACATTTTATTTTAACATATTTACCTTGTAGCACCTAAGTTTACCACACATTCTTTCACATTGGCCGCAATAGCTTGAGAAATGACCGCAACAATTATGTCATTGGAATCATCTGCTTTAGGTGAGTCTTTTGGTTTAGCAAGTTTATTATTTCCCCCCACAATTATTTTTGGCTGATATTCAAATTACAGTTCTCCACCAAAGGTGACCACATGTCCTATAGTGGATTTTGTCTCATTTGAATCTAAGCTCCAGTTAGCATCTCTGTTTTCTTCTGATAGAGCGCGAAATCCACTATATGAAATGCCATAATTTTATATTCATGTGGCTGCAAAATTACAACTCCGAAGTCCATATTTGACCTTCATATTTTTCTTTTTACTTGTGTCGCGGACTCCATTTTTCCCCCACATTGTCATGCTGTAGAACCATTAAGACAAATGCAATGACCGTATCATGAAGCAAAATGAGAGAAAATCTGACTATGGCCGATGCTCCTGAACCCTTTCATTATTACTTCACATCTTTACTCGAAATGACTTTTTACCAGTTCATCATAAATTTTTGCTATTAAGTAGCCTCGTGAATGCACATCCAATTAAAAAGATACTTAAGTAGGAGTTCCTAACTAAAGAACATCGGATTCTACATTCGGTAACATAGACAGCAAACATGGTAAAACACTAGAATTTCTCTTTTGAGAAACCTACCCAAATTATTCCATTTGAATCGGCCCTCCATATTAACCCAGTAAACTTCCAAATGCTGCCAGAAGTACAAGATTTACCAAGAACAGGTAGAAATCCTCCAATATAATCAGAAAGCAATAAAAAAGGACGGATAAACTTTCTAACATACCTCATGCTGGGCAACTAAAAAAAGCCTCACTAAGTCACCAGTCCTTGAGAAATAAAACACTTTCTCACGCGAATTGTCCATTTTCTTTTTTGAAAAACAGAGTTTTAGCATACGAAAACCTAATTTACATCCAAAGAGGCTTTCGATAAAAAAAAAAAAAAACATCCAAAGAGGCTAGGCGAGCTTTGCCCACGACAGAGCTCAAGTGCTCAAAATCACACCTAGAGAAGCCCAACAAATAGCAGTCCCCACATGCCTCACCAATTTACGGTCGCAGATGCATGCTTACTGAGACGAAGATCACGAACTTGAGAGAAAAAACACCTTAACGCGTCCAACTTCCTCTCGAAAAAAACAAACATAAGTATCGAAACCCCAAAGAGCGATTTTACCTGATACTCAATAACCTTATCGAAAAGGGTAGAAGCTCTTTTGTGCTGATGCTTGGTAATATCCAACGACAAACTGCCCACGAATATGCAATACTGGTCCTTCGCCATCCCTGAGTCCTCGTTTAATTCCAATAGCAGTGGTAGTAGCGGCAATTTTAGCTTGTGAATCCATAAGGAGATTATCCTTAAGATTGTTGGAAAAATGTTAGATGATATGAAAAATGAGAGTTGTTGGAAATAGGTTGAAAAAGATGAGAAAACAAGATTAATTATCTGAGACGTACAAGCACTGTCCTTAAGGATAATTCAGCCATTCGGAATACGAAACTTGGAGTGATAGGCTCTAGCGGCTATGCTTCCAAGATTTAACAAACCTTACTCTTTATTTCGTATAGAACAATAGAAGGAACATGAGCAACTTAATGTATATAACCCTATAAAAAAAGGAAAGATAAATAAAGATTTTCATGTTTTTGTATATCCCTTCTCAATTATGTTAGGAGTAACAATTTGTAGGCAAAAGAGAGAGAGCCGTTTTCATCATCAATTTTATCATTAAATTGAAAAACATTACAAATCCGTTACAAATTGATAACAATCTGAACCGTTAGAAAACCGTTACTAAACCATCTTAAAACGTTACACAACCGTTATAGATTAATGGCAGACAAAAACGGTTACAAATTGATGAGGTAAGAAACTGTTACAAAAATAATAGCTTTTAATATTTCAAAAGTACTAAAATATCCAACATATGAACACGGTGAGACTGTCTATTTGCTCGCGCGGTTGTTCAGGTATAATCAGCTATTGCTTTCCTCTGGATCTTCTTGATTGTTAATAAAGTTTTGACAAGTCAATCGCGCAAAGTTTCAGTCAGAGAAAGGTGCTCATTATTGATTTGAACCTGTGCCTAACTTCGACTACCCTTTGGAATTGATTATGAATGTTCTATACGTGGTTCCTGAATGTGATTTGTCTTAGCTCGCTATGTTTGACTAAACTGCAGGATTGGACGATGTGAGGGATCGGCGTCTTACATGAAATCTCCACTTGAATGTTAGGTAACCAAACTCTTGAGTGCAATCCATGATGCGAGCTGTCCACGTTTGGATGTGATGTAGGGCCAAAACGGTTATCTTTAGGATGCATCTCATGTGATAAAAATAAGGTCTCTTTTGCATGCATTTTCCTATTATTAAAAAAAAAGATAGAAAACTGAAAATAGAAGTGTTTTCTTGCACGTCACTTGCTCATGATTGTTCAATTGCGTGTTAGGATGAACATGGCCCTTTACATAAGTTAAAGTTTTATGGGTTCACGAATCTCATGTTTATTAATTAGAGGTTTTGCATACAGAGAGATTCCCTCTCGAATATTTGCATATTTAGAAATTTCGTACTCGCGAATCTAACTGTATTCCCATTTGCACATGTTTAAGGTTTTGCATGTCTAACTTATTGGGATAGAATTTTGCATTATATTTGCGTTGCGACTATTGCCATGTTAGAATAATTATGGTTTTGCATGAATAAGTATCATAGTGTACATCCATGATATTTAGATTTCAGTATTAATCAATTGCCATATTCACATTTTTGTTTCCATAATCACATGTCATAAAATAAAATAAATATATCAAAATAATCATATTGTGGACGCTAGTAATTACATTGCATCTTTGCTGGAAATCACAAAAATATGCAGCCACAAAAACTTTAAACTATGTCCACTGTCACACATTTACCTTGAATATTTTTTTATGACATCAAAAATCCCAAATTATGCCTATTGTGACACATTTACCATAAACTTTTTCTTGTGACATAAAAAACACCACAATTTGTATCTAAATGACACATGTACCATCTGTCAAGGTTCCGTTATATGATTTTTCAGTCAAAACAACGTCATTTATATTTCACTTAAGCCACGTGGACGTCATGTCAACAACGTTTGTTTTTTAGCGTCCATGTAGGTAGATTTTTAAAGATTTTCATTAACAGAACTTTGACGGATAATAAATGTGTCACACGGGTATAAGTTTGGGATTTTTGTTGTCATAGAAAAAGGTTTATGATAAATGTGTCACCATGAGCATATTTTAGGATTTTTGTGGCTTTTGCTCTATTATATAAATTGTTTCCTTCTCTTAGTATTGCATTGCATTATGTTAAATTCTATTCCCATGTTATAATAAGGCTTTGTTAATTTTTGCCCAATACAGCTCGGGTTCCTTATTACTCTAGTTTTTTTTTTGTAGAGATAGTTATTTATTTATTTGCTGGATAATTGCTTGATTGTTTATTTAATTGCTTGAGTTCCATGTATGATCTTTTTTACACATGTTAAGAGGCTTCAAGCAATAAAAGATGCCGAAGATCGCATGCAAAACGTTTTCATAAAGAGAAAGGGTACTGAAATGACATTAAATAAATTAAGTCTAAACAAATTTGGTTCTCAAGGGTAAGATGGACTCCTACATCCTATTTGGGTTTCTACCCAGCCTATAATAGGTTAGTGGTGACTCTTTAGTCTAATCTTGCATGAATAATCAATTGGAAAAATCAAGTTACGATTAGTAAGATTTGGGAGGGTCCACGCTATACGAAGGGGTTGCCTTGGAAGGGTAGCTGTCAATTTCATTACCCACTCAACTAAGATTAGTGTTTGACAAGAAAAAAAAAAGAAACTAAGATTAGCGAGTGCTACCAGTAGTGGAAAAGTCTTTTCCTCTCCCTCTCTCTTCTCTTGCCATCGTCTCCTTCAACCTTTAGCCATGGGGAGGGTTTGAACCTAGATTTTCAATGAACAAATTCAAACTTGAAAAGGAATTTTATAATTCTTGAAGAATAAGGAGCAATGAGATTTCTAAAAAAACCCTGCACTCTTTGTCTCCTTCTCCTTCGTATCTCGGTTCAAGTTGTAGCTTCGCGATTCCTCTGCAGTTCTTAGGATCATGTCAAAGCTCCATGAAAACGACGAGAGAGTCGAAGCTTCTCCTCCTCCTTAGCTTGTTGGTTCACGTCAAAAAGTCTATGAAAGCAGCAAGGGAGTTGAAACTTCTCTTCCTCCGTTACCTTATGATTCCGGTTAAAGTTTCACGAAAGTGGCAAAAAAGTTGAACTATACCTTTTGGATTCACGTAGGTAAATAATCATGTTTTCTCTCTACTACTAGATTTGACATTAGCCGGCTAATCTACCTCTTTGATGTTGTTGGTGCTCGTCTACATTTCTTATGTTGAGCTCATTTGCAATTTAACATTGATTGATGGGATTTGTCTTCATTTGTGCATTTGTGATTTCTTTAGGTGTGAATCATAAGAGATTATTATCATTATTTGTGCATTTTTAAGTTCATTTACACTAAGAAACTGTTCATACCAAATAATGGACATGATAGGATATGAAAGTTTTCGGCTTTATTACTACTATTTACCAAACCGTAGATATGAATCATATAATATAGCAAAATCCCTGACTTTCTTATCATATCCTATCTAGTTCTATTATGACTAAAAATTTATACGACCAAACGCAGCCTAAATCAATATATATAAGACTACCATCGGAGAAGAAGAGAAATGACTCAAGCAATAAAAATTTCACCCATCATTGTCAGCATTTTAAAAAACCTATTCAAAGATCCAAATACTAACGAATGAATGTGCTCGATCGAAGAGTTGGATCTCTTCAATATAAAATTCAAACATCCCATGGTAATTGGACCGTTCAACATGGTCAATGTCGACTTGACGTATTTGTTTATTTGTTGCTTTCCTTTTTCGTTTTTCTTTTCTTCTCTAACTAATTAATTGACATAAAATGAAGCGCGCGCACACACAAAGTTCTGGACTTGAGTAACGTGGTGCTTTGATAAAAGACAAAGCTCTGGACTTGCTTCGCTGTCGTGATTTAATGCGAATGCTAAGATTTGATATTGTCGAGGGTCTCTGCATTTTATGATTTCCCACCGTCAATCGCCCGTCGTCCATTTATGTGGTCAGGACAGGAAGCCTCTGCCAATTGCCGACTCTCTGTCGGCCATTAGAGGGAAGGAACCAATGTGTAACACGGAAGAGTTGAAGAGCGACGCATTCGACCCAGAAAGAACAGATGGAGAGTCATCAAGGGGAAAAACCAATGCACACCATGCCTAATCACTCGAACCCCTAGCACGTAAGCAGTGCTGCTTAGTCTCTCCGCCAGAGTTGTGTGGTCAGGAAGCCTCCTCCAATTGCCGTCCCTCTCTCTCTCTCCGCCAGTGAAGGACTTATATAAACCCCAGGTGGGAGAGTTAGAGAGAAGCATCAGACCCGAAAAGCAAAAAAAGAAGAGTTCAGGAGAAAGATCACGGTTTAGAAAGAGAGAGAGAGAATGGCTCAGAAGGGGAATGGGACTGTAAGTAGATGCAGCAGCCGCAACGGCGACAACGAAAAAAGGTGGTCACTTCAGGGAATGAATGCTCTTGTCACCGGTGGAACCAAATGAATCGGGTCTCTCTCTTACCAAGCACTTCATTCTTTTATTTGTTGATGTAGATAATCTGTTATGGTTTAGATTGGGACAAAACATTGTAAATTAGACATTTGAAAACTGTCATTCTTGAAATCTCGTTCCTCTAATATTTTAGTAATAGTAGGATTGTGCCAGCCAGGGCATTGATGAATATCTTGGCCCAGCCGGAACAAATTGGGCGTATGATTTCTAGGTCGGGCACAGTCCTTTACTATGCTAGGCCGAACCGAAATGAATCGGTTGTGTCCAATTTGGGCTTTTATAGCTTACGCCTGAATTTCGCGCACCTGGACTTTAACTAGACATAAGATTTGATCCAGATGGAGTTATGCGCCTTGTATTACACGTCAAAAAGCTCCCACAGAGAGCTCAACACCGTGAGGCTATAGGGTAAAGGCATTTGATGCAATTTTTCAATCGTTAAAAAAGACCTTTTCAGCATGCCGTCTTATCGAACTTTACTCCGGCTATCATATCATTTCTCACTTATATAATGTGTAGCTAGTGATAACCCGCGCCATGCTACGGTCATATAAATCTATATATGTTAATTTCAGGGGTTCTATATTTCTAATGCATAAAGTTTCTCAATTTGTACCATCCTGATCAATCATAATTAATAAAGTAGCAAGCATACCTGGCCAACCGCTTGATGCTGCATATCTTGTGTTCGAATAAGAACATCTCCTATTCATGATAACTTTGAGAACCATATCATGCATGTTAATTTCAATATTTTATATTTCTAGTAGACAATCTTAATTAATAATAGATTACAATGTTGCAAAATTAAGTGGTAAAGCGCTTCTGACAAAAAAAAAACAAAAACAAAAAAGTGGTCAAGGGCTTGGCTCGAATGCGGTAAATCTTGTTCTTGATTCCTAGAGTCTCCTACCCATAGTAATGGCTATGCTTGTCGACCAATGATTGGGGCTTTACTCGATACAAGTGAATGGAATGCTACCGTATAATTGAAAAAAAGGTTTATGTCATATACACTTTTAATGATGCTATGCTAATGCCTCACTTTGTTCAGTTATATACTTATCTATTTATTTATTATTATTTTTTTTTATAACCCAGGGAACCCTGCACGGCCGACAGCCGGGGAGTAAACCCTGGGGGCGACACGTGCTAGCCACCACATACGTGCCACCGGTTAAGTCACCCTGCGGCGCCCGGGATTCGAACACTCAACCTTTTGCGAGAGAAAGAGTGCGCGTTCCAGCAGCGCCACCCAGGCGGGTGGTATACTTATCTATTTATATTAATTCCAAAAATCAAAAGTGTCATTGTTAAATGAAGACAAACCTATAGTGAATAATCATAGACATTAAAATTGTAACATGTGGCGATAACACAGTGTGCTGGTTTATATTATTTTTTTTTCTCCTTACGCTTTCAGTGAAGACAAATTAGTTGTCGAAACAAAACTATTCAGATATATCTATGTTTGCATGTGAGTTGGTGCTCAGTTATTCTAGTGTCTAAATACATATAGGAGTACTAAACCATAGTAGAAAGAAAGAACAATGAAAAAAAGGGGATCCATATTTTCTCTTCGAGAAAATGAAGTGAGAAGGGGAAAATAACCAACTCAGGGTACTTAAAATAAAAAATATATTTTTCGCAATTATTCATTTTATGTGTTTTTTTAATCTTTTTTTTGAAATATCTATTGTAGCAAAATGGGTATAGTAGCCCAACTTAGGCCTATCCGGGCCCGAAAAATTCAAGTCGGGTGTGTCTGACAGGCTTTCAACCGTCAAGATTTTGTGAAGGCCCCTTATGTAAGAGCAGGTGCTTTTGAATCCAATAATGTTCGATTTCATTGATAAAAAAGTTAGACAACTAATTTCATCATCACTCAAAAATATATATGATGAAGATGATGAGAGACTTGACACAGCTCAATTACTTCGAGGATTTCGGAGCTCGGGTGGCTGGTTCATGAGTACTTTTTCTTTTTTCAGTTTTGTAGTAGATGTTAATAGCTCATTTGACATGTCATTTGCTACTAGAATTTCTGTTCTCCTATTGTTATTTCCCAAATGAAAATCCAGTGCATTTTAAAGGCTTTAGTCATTGGTTAGACTTCAATTGCGAGTGCAATTGAATCTACATGTCCTAGGGCGCCGACATTCGGAACTTCTGCTATTGGCAAAGAGAAAAAGGCTTATTCTGTTCTTATTTGCAATTACGAGTTGGTAAATAGTCATATGTCGTCCCATGATCAGGCGTGCCATTGTCGAGGAACTAGCGGGGCTTGGGGCTACTGTGTATACCTGTTCCAGAAATGAAGCTGAACTTAATGAATGCTTGAAAGATTGGAAGAGCAAGGGTTTCCATGTGGCGGGTTCGACTTGCGACGTTTCCTAAAGATTGGAGCGAGAGAAGCTGATGCTCACCGTGTCCTCCCTCTTCGACAGTAAGCTCAACATCCTAGTAAGTCCGAGTCATCTTTGATCCTGTGGATCCAATAACAACATTAATAAGGTCTTAATTTGTGCTTCTCTTTCGATAGATTTTGTTTTGTTTTTATTTTCTTGGGATTGGTTTGTGTGTTAGATAAACAACGGTGGAACTCTTGGGACCAACAGTGGAAAGCCGACGGTGAATTACACAGCGGAAGATTTTTCCTTTATCATGACGACTAACTTTGAATCGGCTTACCATCTAAGCCAGCTCGTGCATCCCCTTCTCAAGGCCTCGGGAACTGGAAGCATCGTGTTCTTGTCATCCGTATGTGGTGTCGTTTCATTGAGCATTGGATCAATTTACGCAGCCACCAAAGGTAAATTGATGGTATCATAAGTAACTTTCTAAACACTTTTAATAGCCAGCTAAACAGATTCCGTCTGTTTCTTATTTTCTCAACTTATTGGCAGGAGCAATGAACCAGTTGACCAAGAATTTGGCATGCGAATGGGCTAAGGACAACATAAGAAGCAACTCTGTTGCACCTTATTTCATATTCTCTCCACTGACCGGGCCTAATTTAGTCTCCCGAGGTTTTAAATTTCCTATCCTGCTCGAAAATAGTTCACCTCATAGATCTTCATCACCTTTACCATCGTGATCTAACATTAACCCATCTGTCATCGGCAGCTGTTTGGTAACGAGGAGTTCCACGAGGAGGCGGTAGCAAGGACACCACTTGGTCGCATTGGAGAGCCGAAGGAGGTGTCGTCGTTAGTGGCCTTCTTGTGCTTGCCGGCGGCCTCTTACATAACGGGGCAGACCATTTGCGTCGATGGAGGGTTCACTGTGAATGGCTTCTCCTTTCCTAGAGCATGAGTCCAACTTTCTTCTGCATCTGAGATGTTACGTTCATCATGCATTACCGTCGCAGAGACTAAGAAGTTTATCAACCAATAATGGCAACATTCGCGGTACACTAAAATATGTACGTCGATAATTTGTTGACCACATTTAAGGGAGAGCATCGTACTCCCACTTTCTATTACCACTTTCGAGCTTTATCTCTCTTTACTTTCAGTGAATTTTTTTCTCACCTGCATGCATTTGCCTGAAAGTAAAATTTACAATCTTGACAAGCAATGATTGGAACGACAAACACTACAAAAAAACATGAATTTTGCGACGGAAATTTGCGACGGAAATTTTCCGTCGCAAATTTGCGACGAACTTTGCGACGGATTTCTAATTCCGTCGCAAATTAGCGACGAAAAATTTCCGTCGCAAATTTGCGACGGATTTATTTTCCGTCGCTAATTTGCGACGGAATTATAAATCCGTCGCAAAATTCGTCGCAAATTTGCGACGGAAAATAAATCCGTCGCAAAATTCGTCGCAAATTTGCGACGGAAAAATTCCGTCGCAAAATTCGTCGCAAATTAGCGACGGAAAATAAATCCGTCGCAAAATTCGTTGCAAATTTGTGACGGAAAGTAAATCCGTCGCAAAATTCGTCGCAAATTAGCGACGAAAAATTTTCGTCGCTAATTCCATCGCAAATTTGCGACGACTAATTTTCCGTCGCAAATTTGCGACGGATTTATTTTCCGTCGCTAATTTGTGCAACGAAATTTACCATTTTGCGACGAAAGTAGAGACGAATTAAACGATTGTCACAAGTTCAAATTCAAAAGAGATTGGACGATTTGCTACACGTCCAATTCTAAGAGAGATTAGATATTACAAATTCAAATTAAATAAGATCTATTAAAAACTCAAGATATTAGATAATCTCTTAAAATGTTCTCGTCCCAAATAAGATTTTTTAGATTCGATAGGTGCAAATCTTATCTTCTTTTTTTTCAAGACTTAAATATAGATAACACAGATATCTATTTAGTTGAATACGGCGGTTTCCTCCGCATGTAGCTCTTATATATGCGTAAATATATGGGTAAATATACGGAAAAAAAATTCCGTCGCAAATTTGCGCCGGAAATAAAATCGGAACCAAATTTGCGACGGAAAAAAAAATCCGTCGCAAATTTGCGACGGAATAAAATTCGTCGCAAATTAGCGAATTTAGTGACGGAAAAAAAAATTCGTCGCTAATTTGCTACAAAAAACAGTCAAAAAAAGGATTTAGCCACGGAAAAAAAATTTGTCGCTAATTAGCGACAGATTTAGCGGCGAAAAAATCAAATAAATGTTAGTAATTAAGTAAAATAATAGTTAGTAATAGAAAATTAATTGGTATTAAATCGTAAAATGGGATTAGTAAGTCATGCAAAAAGAAGCATGACTCAATATAAAAATTGGTAAGTTAAAAAACCAAATGGGTAAGCAACTCAAATTAGAGTTGACAATCCAAAACTAATTGGTAACTTAATTGGGCAAAAGTTAATGAGGCACACAAAAATGTTGATTATTTCATGTAATAGAAGGTAAATTCAAAGCTGGTAGAAAATTAGAAATGTATTTTTGTTAGAGATAAGAAAAATCGGTCATTTCAAAATAGAAAACCAAATAAACATTGATAAGTAACTCAAATAAAAGAAGGTAACATAAAACTAGTCAGTAACTTGATCGAAAAAAGTTGGTAATCACTCTAATAAAAGTTAGTAATTTCTAAAAAAGCCAGTAAATTTAAAAAGTTGGAAACCAATGCAAATAAAAGTAGCAACTTAATAAAAACTAGTAAATTTGAGAAAATAACAAATAAATGCTAATAACTCAAATGAGATTTGGTAATCCAAAACTAATTGATTTGATTGGAGAAAATTTACCCAAATCACGCAAAGAAAGCTAGGCTGATAGTTTCATATAATACTCGATAAATTTAACTTATTGGTAAGAAATATAAATAAAAGTTCGTAAACAATGACAGAAGCTTTGCTTGGTTAGAGATTAGAGAAGTTGGTGTAGAAAAAAATGAAAATAAACATTGGTAAGTAACTCTATTAGGAGTTGATAATGCAATATGGTAAACTTGATAGAGGAGAAGTTGGTAATCACTCTAAGGGTACGTTTGTTTTGTGGAAAACTTAATGATAAAGGAAAGTGTTTTTCGGAAAATCATTTTCCATGAATACGCTTAGTTTTCATTTGTATGGTGACATACGATGGAAATCGTTTTTTGATGTTTGGATTTCATTAGAAAATTATTTCAATCTCATGACTTTATTTTAGAAAAAAAATAAAAGAATTTTTAAATATTTTTATTTAAAAAATAGAATTCTTAATTATTTTTTATATCTCTTTTTTTTATTTTTTTGTAAAAATTTGAATTTTTTAATTCTTTTTTAAAAGGTCGTCGCTAAATCCGTCGCTAATTTGCGACGGAAAAAAAATCCGTCGCAAAAATTAGCGACGGAACCAAAATCCGTCGCAATTTTTTGCGACGGAAAAAAAAAATCCGTAAAATCCGTCGCAAAATTTGCGACGGAAAAAAAAATCCGTCGCAAATTTGCGACGGAACGGAAATCCGTCGCAAATTTGCGACGGAACGGAAATCCGTCGCAAATTTTTGCGACGGAAAAAAAAATCCGTCGCAAATTTGCGACGGAAACAAAATCCGTCGCAAATTTGCGACGGAAAAAAAAATCCGTCGCAAAAATTTGAGACGGAACCGAAATCCATCGCAAAAAGTTGCGACGGAAAAAAAAATCGGTCGCAAATTTGCGACGGAAACAAAATCCGTCGCAAAAATTTGCGACGGAAACAAAATCCGTCGCAAATTTTTGCGACGGAACCTTAGCGACGAAAAAAATCCGTCGCAAATTTGCGACGGAAACAAAATCCGTCGCAAATTTTTGCGCCGGAAAAAAAAATTTGCGACGGAAACAAAATCCGTCGCAAAAATTTGCGACGGAACCAAATTCCGTCGCAAATTTACGACGGAAACGAAATCCGTCGCAATTTGCGACGGAACCAAAATTTTGCTTTGCCCGCCCTCACCCCCAATTTGCCCGCCCTCACCCCCATTTTCTCTCTCTGTCTCTCTCTGCTGTTCGTCAGATCCCCTCACCCCCTGCTTCCGCTTCTCGCTTCTGCTTCTTCCCTCTCCCCCACACCCCTAAACCTCTCGCGCTCGCTTCTGCTTCTTCCCCCCTGCGCTTCCTCCGGCGACTCCTCGCCATGGCCTCCGGAGCCCTAGAGGCCGCAGAGCCCGAGATAGAGATCGAGATAGATCGCAAGAGACGGCTCAATCTCCCAGAGAGAAGAGATCGTGCGCGCGCGCGCGTGTCGCGATCGGCGCACGCACCCGCGCTCCTCCTCGCCGGAGGCCCCCCCTCCATCGCCGTCGTACAGCTCCTCCTCCGCCGCCCCGGCCATCGGAACATGTCCGGCTACGTCGGCATCCTGGTGTCCGATCCGTGGCTCCAGAACCAGTTCACTCAGGTCGAGCTCCGCAGCTTGAAGACGCACGTGAGTTTTTCCCCCACCCCTTCTCTCCAATGCCGATCCCTTCGCTGCCGGTTTTTTCCCCGTTGCTTCTTCTTCTTCCGATGACCTGCGTTTTCAGCTCCGTTTTTTTTTTTTTGGGTGCTCTCGGGCCTTTTCGGTTGGAACCGGAACGATTCGTGGTCGTGATGACGGCGGCTTGATCGGGTGCGGTTCATGAGCATGAGGAGGGAGAGCGGGAAGCTCACGCTCGGGGACTTGCCTTCCAAGATGGCGAGATTGAAAGTGGTCGGAGAGAGCCTGACCGAGGACGAGAGGGAAGCTTTCATTCAGGACTTGTATCAGAACATGCAGGACGAGGTGGATTTCGAGCTCTTTCTCAGGGTAAGCAACTTCTGTAGGATTAGGCCTTTCGATTGAAGGTTTGATTACTTTTAGGGAACCTTATATACATGTTCTTTTCCACAATTTATCAAAAAAACTTCTATCCGGGATCTCTTAGTATGATTTGCTTCGTGATCTTTGAACATTCATCTGCATGTACATTTCCCACTTATGCCTATGCAATTTTATTCAATGTAGGCTCGCTGTCATCAAATTTTAATTGCATTTCTAAACTTAGCACATTGTGGAGTGTTGTGGAGAAGTCACTTTTGTTCTGATTTCTCATTGTAGGCTATTTCTGTAGCCGAAAGGGTTGCTGATGAGCGATGTGAAGGTTCCCCTGGTTCCAAGGGCTCTTTAATTGGTTATCAAGTTAGGCTTGATAGCGCTCGGTATAATGTTTATTCTTCATCTCCTTCTCTTAGCCTACTCAGTAAATACGAATTTAATTTAAGGTTCATGTGGGGGTGGTCAACTGGTAACACCTTGTTGATCATTCACCGGTACCAAATTTCATTTCAATTCGAAATTTTCTGCTATCTTTTTACTTGCTCATTTCTTTTGGAATTAAACCTTCGATGTTGTACCATTGACAGCAAGAAATTATCATGATAAATAGCTATTTCATGTTAAATGACCACTTTTGATGAAGAGAAATCACAATGGTTGGCATTAAATCAGGGGGGAGCAGTCATGAGGATAAGTAAACGAAGCGGTAGGGCATTAAGAACTTAAAGGAAACTGAAAATGAAACAACAATGAAGAATCTAAATTGGAGATTCCCGAGTGCAGGAGAATATGTAAATTTTCTCCCTCACTTTAATACTCAGCGTGTTAGTTTGCCTATCTCCTTTTATATGATTGAGAAATATATCATGGAGTGGAAGTGATGCAATCTATGCATGGGGCTGAAACTTCTATAATGATGAGGATCTGCTACATTGTATGCATCTATCCTCATACTCAGTTTTTAGGAAAAGCAAGCCCCCTGCACTGCTGGGAACCTTAGCCCCCCTGTTTTGATTGATTTTATGTAATTTTATTTTTAGCAATGTAATTTGCCTGAACCAATAATCGGTTGTGAATGTGAAGGAAGCATTGATTGAAACTCAGTTGTGGCAGAGGTAGGTCTTGTATGTTTCAGGATGAACAGGCCCGGGGATGTAACCTTAGATCCAGTCCTTTAGGATGTAGTAGTTTAATTTGGCTTAACCAAGTGCCGGCAAATCCGCATTTCTTGGCATGTTTATTTCTGAGTCAAGCTGCGGGATAGGTTCCTTATGGTCATTTTTGTTTTATTCTACTTCAGTTATTGATGGTTATTGTTCACGAATATTTCAGGAATGAAAAGACAAAGCTTCTTTTCTGCACGACAGGAATTCTTCTAAGGAGCATTTCTGTAAGTTGTCTAATCATTAATTCCATATATGTAATGCGTATGGTAAGGAGCTGTGCAGCTAGCTATTATGTGTGCAATCATGTACTTTGGTTGATGAAGCATGTTTTTTAAACAGCCTTTGACACTGCACATTTGTGTACTTGGAGATGTTAAGAAACGTGATTGATATGTATTGTGGGCCTCTTTTTTGACAACTTAAGCTTTTGAATGGCGATTGTTCACCATATGATTGATATGTATTGTGGGCCTCTATATCAACAATGAACTTATATACGTGTGATCTCCCTCTATGGAATATCTTAAGCTTAGTGCAGATGGAGTAATGCATCTGTTCATGATGCAAATCAGGTGTCCTCACAGAGTTACTAAATTGTTTTGACTTTGTTAGTTATGTTAGGATACTTGTCCTAACCCAGTTAGAACTCAGCCTAGTAGATTTGGAAATTTATCATTGATCTTGTTTAATTGATTTCCTTCTATGTGAGTTTCCTTTCTGCTTGGAAAAGGATTGCTGGGCCAATCTATATGTTGTCCATCAATCCATGCATCTTTCTGTCTATTTTTTTAATTACTCTTTTCACATTTGTGACTATTAATTTTTCTGTCCAATGGTGAATGAGAATTGTAGCACTTTTAGTTGTTCTTTGCACTTCAACTGTATGATCTGATTTTATTCTCTAAGTGTGTTCTTCTGAATTTGGAGCTTTGTCATGATGCCTTCTACTCTTCTGAGTCGCTATGATGGCAACTTTCATGTTAAATTCCAACCAAAATAGATGTCAATTTAGTTCATTCTGTCGTACATTCTAAGTTTCGGTTCATTGATTTTCGAGCTTTCCTCCAAAATTATAGGCGATGTAATATTGCAAAAGCAGTTCTCGGCAATGTCACTTCTTTGGAGGAGGTGATGAAGCACTTCATGCAAACCTTATAGGAGAAAGCAGAGTGGGCGCAAGATTGGAAGTATCTTTTCATACATATCGGGGATAAGCTTTGCTTTAGCATCATATGTTCTTGCCCTGGAAAGAATTGCCACCCTGAGGTTGCTTAAGCAAGTGCTTTAAAGTGCTCAATATTATTTATTCTCTCATTATGTGTACCATAAAGAAAAATATGTATGTCATTCTTGTGGAAAATGCAGATGAATGTATTTCATTTTCATATTATTATAATATTTTGATGTTATTAAGTGCTTAATCAATGTTAAATATAAATTGTAGGAATTAATTTTGCTATTAATTAGATTTAAAATCGAAGTCATCCCTAAACAATATTTGTCGCAGAGTTCGTCACTAAAGAATTAATAAAAATTCATCGCTAAATAATTAATAAAAATTCGTTGCTATTATTGACCCAAAAAAAAATTACGGACCCAAAAAAGAATTGGCAAATATATTTTTCGTCGCTAAATTTTGCGATGCCAAATTAGCGACAGAATTTTTTTCGTCACAAAATTCGTCGCTAAAACCTCATTTTTTGTAGTGAAATTTTGCGACGAAATTTACGACTAATTTTGCGATGAATTTTGTGACGAATTTTGCGACGAATTTTTTTCCGTCGCAAATTTGCGACGAATTTTGCGACGAATTTTGCGACGAAATTTCCAACGAATTTTGCGACGAATAAAGTTCGTGGCTAATTTGCGACGAATTTTGCGACGAATTATTTGCGACGAATTTTTTTCCGTCGCAAATTTGCGACGAATTTTGCGACTAAATTTGCGACGAATTTGCGACGGATTTTGCGACGAATTTTGCGACGGATTGAGTTCGTCACAAATTTGCGACGGAATTTGCGACGGACTTGCGACGGATTTTGCGACGAATTTTGCGACGGATTGAGTTCGTCGCAAATTTGCGACGGAATTTGCGACGGACTTGCGACGGATTTTGCGACGAATTTTGCGACGGATTGAGTTCGTCGCAAATTTGCGACGGAATTTGCGACGGACTTGCGACGGATTTTGCGACGAATTTTGCGACGGATTGAGTTCGTCGCAAATTTGCGACGGACTTGCGACGGATTTTGCGACGAATTTTGCGACGAATTTTTTTCCGTCGCAAATTTGCGACGGATTTTTGAATTTTCCGTCGCAAAAATTTGCGACGCGCTAGTAGCGACGGAATTTTTTCCGTCGCAAATTCCGTCGCAAATTCGATTTGCGACGGATTTTTCCGAAATTTCCGTCGCAAATTCCGTCGCAAAAAACAAGTTTTTTTGTAGTGAAACATTGATACATAGTGGCACTATACGAGAATATAACTTTTTTTTGACACAAGATAAACGTAGTTCGATTCACATATATATATATTATATCTGTTTCTATATATCTAAACCCTAAACCCTAAAATATAATGCGCAATTTATTGTTAATTCTTGACATCAAATTGACAAAGTATGTTTCATAGCAAATGCAT
Organism: Syzygium jambos; assembly: GCA_031216235.1. Classification (NCBI taxonomy): domain Eukaryota; kingdom Viridiplantae; phylum Streptophyta; class Magnoliopsida; order Myrtales; family Myrtaceae; genus Syzygium; species Syzygium jambos. Next base: position 23,879,636 of record CM062229.1, on the reverse strand, counting down.
TGGTATCAAAATCGTGTTTTCCAATGCTTTGTTAATTTGACACATTTCTAGTCATTTATGTTCTTCCAGTCTCATCAAATATTTAACCTGTGATACTTCATCCGATACGTAATTTATTAATTTAAATAAGTAGTTTTTTCAACTTTTTAATGATATCCCAATTATTTTTAGGATTTTTTTTTCAAAATGTTATTCTTAATGCATATCCAGTCATCTCGCTAATATAGATTAGCATTGTATATAGTTGATATTCCTTCTATTTTATTTTACACGTTTTCATGAGGATATCTTAGTACAAAATCAATTAATCTATAAATCAATCTAAATCTTGTTTTAGAGAACATGAATTACAAAAGATTCAAAATTTTATCAATTCAAAAAAATTAAGAATGATATTTAGATTATTGAAAATTATAGATCTAGAAAATGAGGAACAAGATTTAGATTTATATAAGTACGAGCATTTATATATAAATTGATATTATTCCTAGATATCCTTATGAAAATACTTGTACTTGAAATAGTACGAATGTCAATCCAATATAACTCTAAACGAGTTTCCACTTTTACTATTATACAAATCATAACTTAAAATTTTCTTAAATGAGACTAATTTAATATTTATAAACACAAAAAAGTAAAAAGATAATAACATGATGCCTTATCTTTTGTTGATTTAGGAAAAGGACCGGCATGAAAATATTCTATAGAATATGGGCATTACTTTAATTATTTAAACTTGTAAATGGTATTGAATAGCTATTTTGACTTTGTTGAAAATTTGGAAGGACTAGAATGAAGAAAATTGAATGTTTAGGGGCTATATTGAATAGTTATGAATAATTCAAGAAGGGCATTGAATGAATTAAAAATTTAGGGATGACATTATACATTAGGCTAAACGTTAGGGATTATTAATGTCAATTTATCAAGAATTTTTTAGCCATTTTGCGTTAGCTGGACAGATAAGAGTTCTTCTCTCTCACCCTAATATAATTTCCATTTCTCACTCTCTTCATGATATAATTCCTTTACATTTATGAATTATCCCTTCTTAATGATAAGTGATACCATTAAAATAATGCAGCAAGTCAATGTAATTAAGATAAAAAAAATTAATGTTTGGACTTTTCTGAATATATATGTTTATATATAAATACTCATTGGTACCTGGTTTCAATAGTAGCTTGTCAACGTTGACATCTGCTGACTTTAGGGGACTGATAATTACAGGATTTGCTAAGCGGGTGGATGCTGGATCGGCTCTGGAAGTGGAAGGAAAAGCTTTGCTGGAAGCGCTCTGCTGTCTGCGTGAGGAGGCTGTGAAGGAGGGCAAAATCGCAGAGAAGATCTCTATCCTCACAGACAATGCTGCTACGGTGAAGTTCTCTGCCCAACCGGCCCTCAGCCCATGGGCCCTACGAAAACTTTTTGAGGAATGCAATTTTCAACTAAACCTTTCGCAAGCCATTTCTCTAGCCCACTGCTCACGTGAGGCTAATCATGTCGCGGACTGGATCGCGAAGTCCCACCGCAAAGGGACACTTCCCTCTAACTGGTTGTACAAACTCCCCCAACCTCTTTGGGACTTATTATGTAATGACACTAGTCATCTTCACTCGTGTAATCCGTCGTTATTTGAATGAAACGGTATTTGCTTTCGACCAAAAAAAAAAAAAAAAAAACGTTGACATCTGCTTTATCGGTTTGCAATGTTAATTGGTGCAAAGCTTGGCGGCTTATCAACAAATGCTTGTCCCGGTCTAAAAACCCACGGTGACTTATTGGGTGGTCGCGGAGGAATCATCTATCACAACCATTGAGTTATGACCTAAGTCGGTTGATTACATGCATTTTTATCTGAAATTGCTCTATCTCTAGCGAATGAGTCGGACGACTACGCAAGAGTAATTATCGAGTGCGAGTGAGGACTAACTATCGAAAATCCTTAGGAAATGAGCACATCATATCTGTAGATTCCTTCGTTATAAGTTGCCGGCACCAGTTGAGAAAAAAATTATATGGAATTTGCATTTAGTGATGGTTGAGTGTCTCGATTCAATTCGTAATCCCATAATTGTTGCAACCAGTAAGAGTACTCAAATAAGGCCCCTTAATCCACCGATTTTGTCAACAGAAACAAGTGAGGCCGAGACTAAGAGAGGAAGCTAGCGGTGAAAAAATGCAAAGAAAAGAGGGAATCAGATAGGATTATGAGAGAGAAGATTGTTGGGGAGTATTGGATTTCGTTGAGTGATGAGGAGAGGAAAGAGTGGCTTCAGGTTGAAATCTCTAATATGGTGCAATGTGTTCAATCTGTCAAGGTAAGTTGGCTTGAGACAGATTTGGAGGATGCTGTGGCATGTTGGACGACTAATGGATCATGGTAGAGCTTCTCTTGTCTCTCAGAAGAGGCAGGGTTGCGAGGAATGCGGAACCTCTCTCAGGCAGCATATTCTCCAAAGGCATGTGCCAGGCCAAGTCTTCTTGGAAGGCTTCTTGAAGATCGATTCAAACGAGGACAATACTTGCTTGCCTGTTGGATCACCCCTTTCACTTGATTACTAGATTGTTTTTAGGGATAAGTGCATTCAAAGTCCTAAAACTTATTACGAAAGTGTAATTGAGTCTTAAAATTTTCAAAAAGTGCAAACAAGTCCTAAAACTTGTCATGAAAGTATACTTGAGTCCTAAAACTTTAAAAAAGTGCAAACAAGTCCTAAAACTTGTCACGAACGTGCAAACAAGTCCTAAAACTTGTTAAATTAATTCAATTAAGTCCTTCAATTAATTATACTTTTTGAAAGTTTTAGGACTTATTTGCACTTTCATGATAAGTTTTAAGACTTGTTTGCACTTTCATGACAAGTTTTAGGACTTATTTGCACTTTTTGAAAGTTTTAGGACTCAAGTGCACTTTCGTGACAAGTTTTAGGACTTGTTTGTACATTTTGAAAGTTTTAGGACTCAAATGTACTTTTGTGACAAATTTTAGGACTTTTAGCGCACATATCCCTTGTTTTTATTGACCCCGAGCACAACTACTCCGGAATAGATCTCATTCCCTATTTTCGTAATTGATAAGACAATGATTGTGTTGACATGAGTCATATTGATATGATTTTGGTATTTGCATTGGATGTAATAATGTGCAATCCATGCTAGATAATATTCTTGTAGATAATATTTTTGTGTGTTTGGTGTTTAGGAGCCATCCAGTTTTCGAAAATCTTCCGATTCTTGAGGCACATAAATGATAGTTGTAAAGAAGATAGTAGTGTATAGAATATTCATAGGACTTATAGACAATACAAAAGACATGCTAAAAATAATAGAAATGGAGGATAAAAAAATGCAACAAGCTAAATAAGTTTTTTTCAAAGCCTTGGAAAATCATGCAGCTAAGGATGCGGATAAAATTCGTGTTGAGCTGGGAAAAGTCTACTTTAGGCCACGGATTGACCCGCGGCATAAGCATTAATGACCTGTGCCATGTGACATTTGGAATTTTCTACAATAGCTGATGTATTAGGGTATTGAGGTAATAAATTAACGGCTTGAACTTTGGATAACATTGGTTAAAATACAACTTTGCTTTTGAGTTTGTGATGCTAATAAAAGTCAAAATATTAATTAAATTATATTATGTCTCAAGTTTGAGCTTGATGAACGAACATGGTCCATATTAAAGCATGCAAATCTGGACAAATAAATAAAGTTTAACCACCGTGTTTGATTAATGGTTTCAAATTATTAGAACTCGTGGAAAGACTTGTGCTAAAGTTTCGGATGTGGTGAACCATTTTGGGCCCATTAGGTATATTGGGTTAGGTTTCAAGGGTAGCTTATCAATTTTGACATTTGCTTTATCAGCTTGTCATGGGAATTGGCGTAAAACTTGACGGCTTATCAACGAAAGCTTGTTTTGGTCTGAAAACCCGAAGCACTTAGGGAAAATATATGAGATAAACGCCTTGTTTGCAAGGTTTATCGTGGATTCCGAAGCGAAAGCGGAGTGACTTTATTGGTTGGTCATGGATGAATCAGCTATCAAAGCGACCTAAGTTGGTCGATTACTCGCCGGAAGGTCTTATTTTATAGAGGATCAAATCATTCTTAATGATGAGGCATCTTATTTTATTCTGCAGGAAGGTCTCCTACTAAGTAATTTCTCAACTTCTGATCTTATCTCCCTCTTAGCATTCAGTAAAACTCTATTACTTTCAGATTTTTCGTGCAAAGAACAATGTGATGATTAGATCATTAAAGTGAACAAGAAATGGCGAAGTTATGGAGATACTTCATAAGGAAGGTTCTACTCTAAAACTCTTTTGTAATAGGAGAAGTGTGTTATTGAACTACAAAATAGTATCTCTAATGTACAAGTATCTGATGTAAGATTTTTTTTTATCAGGTTAATGTCTTGGGAGGTGAGTATTAAACTCGCGCTCCCTATAGAAAATGGAGAGTTACTTATATTGTGTAGGTACCAGTTTTGGTCTAGGATTGTGCCAAAAGTAAATGAAATAGAGAAACTGGCATAAATTAACATCCGCTAAAACAATTGATTATCATACCCCGTTACCTCTAATCATATGGATTGTTTATGTGAGTAATACTCCCATTGATCTTGCGTCATGCTCTTCACTCCGTCAGATAATTTTTTTGAGCCTTTGTTTCAGGCAAAACTCGAAGATACAACCATAATATATGCTATTAAGAAGTTTGATGCCGCGGAACTCATGAAAGAAAATATGCTTGTTCTAGGGAAAGGCCACAGAGGAAATTACAATATTAGACCTTTGCAGAAAAAGAAGAGAGAGGGGAATAATAAGAAAAGAAGTAGGAAAGCTGGCGATATTAAGATCTTTCTTGTTGCTTTTTTAAAAACCCGTCAATAATAGATGATGGTAACAGTGCATTTAAAATCATTCACATCCTTGGAAAATACTAAATGTGAACTTTTACGATTGTTAGCAAAAATTAGTGGCCGGTTGCTCATTTTTTCCTCCCGAATCTTAGAAATATAATATGTGGAAATCATTTGTGTATCAAGTGGGCTTAAATGAACAAAACGAAAATAAGCCTATCTGCAAGTCTCAATTAAGCCCAATGCCTCAACCATATATAAGTTTTCTTCTTCTTCATTGGGCATAATTGATGTGAGAGTGAGAGAGCGGAGAAACAGAAAAGGGGGTTTCGTGCGTGCACACTCCGGAGACCTAGAGAGTTAAATTAACGCTGTTTTGTAGAGCCCGACAAGCATTCGTACTCTTTGTTCGTTTAATCAATGGAATTTTCTGAATTGAGTCCTAAACTCGGATTCATGTGAATTTTGAGTTTCTGGATCCAATCTAAGAGTTGTCTGGTTGTGAAATTATGTGGAAATGATAGATTAGGGTTTGTGAAGCTGTGAGATTTTACGGAAATCGATTCCGAGTTACGATTTGGTCAGATTGAATTTTTATATTTTCACGTGCATGACTGCACAGTTCCAATTTTTTGTTTTTGGTAATGATTTTCACTTGTTTTGGCCCGTCTTTTGAGTCGGTGAAGTTTAGTATCTTTTAGTACTTCAAAGGGGGTTTATTTTGATAGTAAGCATAGTTCAATTAATGTACAGTATCTTTTAGCACGAGTGATTTTTCTTCGTGTTAAGGTGGTTATTTACTCGAGTTTTGATAACGCTTCTCCTTTAATTTATAGGATTTCGAGTTCGTCGGCTTGAGATAACTTTTGTGATTTGGTTTGGACTTTTTCAGATGAATGGTGTTTATATCTTTTATGACTTTTTAAACTCATGTTTTGAAAGTGATATGAATTAAAATCTATTACCTTTTGGTATTTGTGAATAGCTTGAGAAATGTTTTAAGAAAGGTATATAAATACTACTTTGCGAATCTAGTATATGAAATTAATTCTGAAATGATTTGAGAAATGATTTAGGACTGAGTTGTGAAAGATTATTTGTTTTAGTTTGTGAATTGATTTATATTATGAATTTCGTATTGGCTTTCTGAATTATTGGAGGATGACTTAGCAGTTGATGCTTACTATTGTTATAGACCCAATAAGGGGTTTGAGGATATGCATACTATCTCAGATATTTTTGTGGACCGAGCCATCGGCAATATATATAGAGATCTAGTGAAGAGGAAATCTTGGTCAGTTACCATCTGCTCTCCAATGTCGCTCGGTTGCATTGGAGAGTTGAACAAGGTTTCGTCCTTAGTGGCCTTCTTGTGCTTGCCAGCGGCCTCTTACATAACGGGGTAGATCATTTGTGTCGATGGAGGGTTCACCATTTGTAAATGGCTTCTCATTTCCTAGAGCATGAGCCCAACTTTTTTCTACCTCTAAGTTGTTCATCAAAAGACTTGGATGTTTAGTATCAAATTTGAATGAATGAAGATGACAAGATCGATGAAGGTATTTTATGTAGTGATGCATTACGCTGCTGTAGCATGAGCAGAAGCAAGCCGGTGGGAACATAAAGTTTTCAATTTCCAAACATAAATCGTCTAGAGGCATGGTACTTTAATAATGATATCAATAAATATGAATTAGTTGGTGTTTGGTCATTTACACGCATCAACGTTAGAGAAGTGATTGAGATAACACTAACAGCATGGAGTGAGGAAGAGGATCTCCATCCACGAGAGAGGATCTGCTACGAGACAAGGGTGTAGATCATTTCTACCTCTATTTCCACGCTCACGTTTGATGCTTCAATTATCCCACTTATCGTTACTCCAAAAGAGATTAATCTTAAAGCTAATCTCTAAATATATCAATCACTGAGGTTCGTTGAAACGTTGAGGGCAATCTTATGGGGTAAATGATGTTTCTTTAACAAGTTCCTCTATCGCACTCTGTCATTTATTGATATGCCTCAAAAGATTGTAACCGCTTATATAGTCAATCACGAATTTCCTAAACAATGTTATTTGTCAATTTATGATATTAAGACGATCGTATGGGACACTAAAGGAACATATCTGGAAAGGCAATTCGTTCGCAAGTGAAGGTACAACTTGAAACTCATTGGTTAATTTGCATATCCTGTCACGCCACCTACCTTTTCTCTGCTTTGTATGGAAGCTCGTATGGAAAGTTACATCAATTACACTTAATCTCTGTATCTATAGCCAGTCATATGGTCTAAAATGCAGATTTTGCTTCACAATTCTCACCAACTCTTTTTCTATAAATGCCCATTAGCCATATTTAATGAATTGAAGAGAATACATGCATTTCTAGAGATTTTTTTGGTCTTTTTCTGGGTGGATTCCCAAATTCTTTGGCACACAGCCCCTTGAAATAGTCTGTTGCATCTTCCTTTACCCCTTCAAAGAGAATGGCTGAAGAGGGGGATGGGACTGCAAGTAGATTTAGCAGCGGCAACAGCAACGACGAGAACCGGTGGTCACTTCATGGAATGACCGCTCTCGTCACCGGTGTAACCAAAGGAATCGGGTCTGTTTCTCTCTCTCATTGAACATTTCGTTCTTTTTTGTCGACGGTTTTGATGATCGATCATCAGAATGATGTAGGTCAGGGGAGAAAACATCATGACTAGGGTATTCAACAACTGTCAATCTTGAAATCTCATTTTTCTATAGTAACTCCAATGATAATAGTAGGATTGTGCACTGACTAGGGCAATCCGCGGTCAAGATACTTCTTGTCCTAGCCAAAACAAATTGAGCCTATAATTTCTAGGCCGCGCCCAGTCCTAGCCAGAACAAATCGAGCCAAGATGGATAAATTTAAGCACTTTAAGTGGGTTATTTCCATCATATCTGGGCTCAAGAAAATCTTTTTCGGAGCGTGTTAGATCGAGTTTCCGACCATCAAGATGTTTTTAACTGCCTGAGTGACGGCGGATGCTTCTGATTCCAATAATGTTTGATTCCACGGATAAAAAACTAGACAATTGGTATCATCACCACTTAAAACTCTATATGATAGAAATGTCTATCTTGAGAGACTTGAGTAGAGAATTCAATTACTATGAGATTGTTGTCCCTGGGTGACTGATTCATACGTAACCTTCTCAAGTTCTGTAGCCTTCACACTTTGATAGCTAATTTGACATATCATTAGCTAATAGAATTAGTTTCTCCTTTTGTGATTTCGCAAATGAAAATCCAGTGCATTCAAAGGCTTTAATTATTGGTCTGACTTCAATTGCGATGCGGCCAAATCTTCCGCACATTCCTGGGAACACATGTCCAAAGGTCTGGTCACATGGAATTTCTTCTTCTGTAAAAAAAGGGCTGGATCTGTTGTTGTTTGCAATTACAAGTTGGTGAGTAAATCGTATTGTTGTACCATGATCAGGCAAGCCATTGTGGAGGAACTAGCAAGGCTTGGGGCCACCGTGTACACCTGCTCCAGAAATGAAGTCGAAATTAATGAATGCTTGAAAGATTGGAAGAGCAAGGGTTTTTGAGTCCCGGGTTCGGCTTGTGACGTTTCCTCAAAATCAGAGTGATAGAAGCTGATGCTCACCGTGTCCTCCCTCTTTAATGGCAAGCTCAACATCCTAGTAAGTCTAGGTCGTCTTTAATCCTGTGGACCCAATAACAATAATAATAACAAGGTCACAGTTCGTGCTTGTGTTTCAATGGATTTTGTTCTTGGTTTTCATTTGTGTGGTAGATAAACAATGTTGGGATCAACATAACAAAACCGACCGTAGATTACACAGTGGAAGATTTTTCCTTCATCATGACAACTAATGTCGAATCGGCTTACCATCTGAGCCAGCTTGCGCATTCCCTTCTCAAGGCCTTGGGAGTTGGAAGCATTGTATTATTGTTATCTGTCAGCGGCGTTATTTCAGTGAATACTGGATTAATTTACTCGGCCACAAAAGGTAAATAAACATTATTATAAGTAACTATCTAAACACTATAAATATGGAGCTAAACAAATTGCGTCTGTTTTCTGTTTCTGTATCCAAATTGATTGGCAGGAGCAATGAGCCAGTTGACCAAGAATTTGGCATGCGAATGGGCTACAGGACAACATAAGAAGCGACACTGTTGCACCTTATTTCATACTGACTCCATTGACTGAGCCTGTAACTTAATCTCCCAAGGCTTTAGATTTTCCATCCTGCTCAAAAATAGTTCACCACATTAATCTTGATCATCTTTGCGATCGTAATCTAACATTAACTCATTCGTCACCGCAGCCATTTTGTAATGAGGAGTTCAACAAGGAGGCAACAGCAAGGACGCCGCTCGGTCGCATAGGAGAGCCAAAGTGTCGTTGTTAGTGGCCTTCTTGTGCTTGCCGGCAGCCTCTTACATAACGGGGCAAACCATTTGTGTTGATGGAGGGTTCACAGCGAATGCCTTCTTATTTCCTATAGCACGAGTCCGGTTGTCTTCTGCCTCTAAGATGTTCAGCGTTCTTTGTCGTCGCACGGACAATGAAGTTTATTAAACAATAATGGCAACATCTCTGAACATTAATGTGTCTATTTGTATATTTTCTTGACCACATATATAAGTATGAAGGGGAGTAGCTTCAGTTTACCCTTATGTTCACCTACTCCCACGCTATGCTTTATGTGGCACATTTCATCAAAAATCCCAAACTATACCCATTGTAACATAATTATCCTTAACTTTTTCTTGTGATGTAAAAAACCTCAAACTTGTATTTATATGACACATTTACCCTCCATCAAGGTTCTATTAGATGATTTTTCAATCAAAACAACGTTGTTTTTATGTAACTTAAGCCACTTGAGCGTCGTCATGTCAACACACTGACGTCCATGTAGGCAGATTTTTAATGATTCTCGTTGACAGAACATTGACAGAAGACAATATGTCACACAGGTATAAGTTTGGGATTTTTGGTGTTAAGAAAAAAGTTTAGGATAAATATGCCACAATAAGCATAGTTTAAGGTTTTTTTTTATAAAAATAGTTAATATCACGAAAAATCCAAACTGATACACCTGTGATAAATTTATCCCAAATTAATTTTTTTATCACAAAAAACTGTAAATTGGCATATCCGTGATAAATTTACCCTCCGTTAGTTTCTGTTAAATTTTACCGTCAAATTTTTAAGTTAGATGACACGTGATAGTTGATGGATGTATCAATTTGGGGTTTTATCCTCTGTTTGTCATATGTGTAACAATTTGAGTTTTTTTGTGGTATCAATTCAATTTAACGGAGGGTAAATTTATCATAAATGTATCAGTTTGGGGGTTTTTATTGGTCAAAAAATTAGTTTGGGGTAAATTTGTCACAAGTGTACCAGTTTGGGATTTTTTGTGGTAAAAAAAATAGTTTTGGGTAAATTTATCATAGGTGTATCAGTTTATGGTTTTTCTTGGTATTAACCTTTATAAAATTATAGATACGTCTTCACCAAAAAAAAAAAAAATTATAGATACGTACACACACTTCCAATAAGAAATGCCATCCAGCACTCTTGTCTAAAATGAATTGCTCTAAAATGTACAATAATTTTTATATATTAAGTCATCGCTTCATATATTTTATAAAAGTCTGGGCAACAAGCAGACATAGATGTCTAATTATATGTCACAGGTGAATATTTTTGGGTCGCACTTTTTTCACTCCTCTTTGGACTTAAACGCTCCTCTACACAGTACTTTGACCATATTACCCTTGTGTTGCCCACCGCTTTCGTTCACCTTCTTCTCCATTGCAGGCAATTCTCTCTTTCCACGCCTTTGTGTATAACAACAAAGATGCTCTTGATGTCCAACTTACTGAATCGAAAATAATTCAACACAAAGCGTAACCTTTTTCTCCAGCAAAACCACGGATTGATACCAATGGCTTGTCCTGCAGTGATGAGCGGACTTAACGATCCAGCGACGATAATATGGCAAGGCAGCCACCGAGTTACAAATCTGTAACAGCGGCGACTCAGCTTTAAACTGCCAAAGGTGACAACTCGGCATGCTAGTGGCTCGATTCAAACTAACCCAAGAAACCAGAACACAGACAAAATGAGAGAGGAAAAATCTGAACAGACGAACAACTCAAAAAATGAATAGGAATAGAAACGACCCGGTGGTGGCTTTTGTGGATCGTAGATGGTGATAAAAAAAATATCTGGGTGGGTGCTTTCTGGTCGTGAAGGTCTCTTGTGCGTTGCTCAGAACTTCTTTTCTGGCCTACAATATGTATTCTCGATGAACTCTCTCCGTTGTCCCCTTGTGTGGGTTCCCGTTGTCTAATCTCTGAGCATATATTATCTGGCTCTTCCTTCGCTAAAAAAACATTTGAACAATGGTCTCCCATATTGCGCAACTACAGCCTTGCATTGCTCACTCATAACACTAGAGGCTCCAATAAGTTGGTTGACTTCGGTGATGATAGTCGGATACTCACAGTTGGAGCAAACCATTAGTGAGGTCCCTGTATCTGTAATTGCTTAACAAATACCAGCACGAGGTCCCCACTTGCTTTTACCATGACGAGAACATCGCCCATACCCTTTTTGGGTCAAAAGATCAAACGTGTGTTCCCCCTACATATTGATTAGGTTCTACACGCCACACACAATTTCATCTCCCTCTTGTTCCTTAGCAGTACGACCACCAGCCCTTGATTGACAATGCTATACCAAACAGTATCGTTGTTGGTAGACACCAAGCAAATCGCCTGCGAGAGAGAGAGAGAGCAGAGGGAAGTTAGTAAGAAGGAAAGTGGGACGCAAAGAAAGAAAAAAAGAAACAAAACAAAAAGACGGACTTCGCTTTGATCAATAAAAAGAGGGAAACACAGGGAAGGAGGATTAGGATTGCTCGATCTGAAATTATGGAACAAAATATTGTTAGGCCGCATGTTATGGAACCTCATCAATCGTCCATCCTTTTCCCTTTGGAGTATATGGGTTCACAACACCAAATGCAAAGGCACTCCAATTATGCAGATCAATATTACGGACAGTATGGCTTAGAGTTGGCGATGTCTCCTTAAATTACAACATGTTTTAACCTTGGTTATCCATAGCTCAAGGTACTATTGCCGAGAAATTTATGATGAACTCAGACATGCGGGACCGGTTGTGGAGTGGTATGACCTAATATGGACCAGTGGTATTAGCAAACACAATTTTATTGGCCGGCTCGTTTGCAGAAACAGATTACCGACGACAGAAATCATCGTCCAATGGAGGACCTCAATTGATATCCATTTTAACTTCTGTAAGGCCGGTATAGAAGATAGAACATATTTATTCTTCCAGTGAGAGTGGACAGGCAACTTATGGCGCAGTATCCTTACACAACAGGGAATTAGGCGTCCTTTGGGAGGATGGAATAAGGAACTTCAATTGATGATTAGAGCAACAAAGGGCAAAGATTTGGCGGCTAGACTCTTTAATGTATCCTTTCTAGCAACCATTTATGGCATATGGATGGAGCGCAACCGAAGATGGTTTCAAAACAAGTCAACTGATATTCATATTATTTTGGCCAACGTACGTCTCACTCATCCAAAACATTAGACCTTCTCATACAAATGTTGTATTGACTATTATGTGAAGACTTCTCGAGCAATTAGCATCATTTGTAATGCTGAGGGATACCTCTAAGCTGCTGTACTTCATTCGCTCTATAATACCGACATTTTACACCAAAAAAAAAAAAAAAAAAGAGGAGGGAACCACATTCTTTCGTAGAGTTTAATTGAAACATGCTAATTGGTGGGCCACATAAGGAATAATAATATGGTCAAAACATTTTTGAAATGGAGCGTTTGAGTCAAAGGAGGAGTGGGACCCATTTTTTTTCTTAATTTTTCGATAACTGAGAGGATAATGGTCCTATGCAACAGATAAATGATACTATAACGTAAATGATAAAAATATAAAGGAGTCTAAGACAAAAAAATCGGGAGTCAATGATGTACAGAGGCTCACCTGTTCACGCCTTATAATCATCGAAGGCTAAATTCCACCATCAAATCAAGTAGATCACGAGTTACAGAGGCTTTCCGCTACCGCAACAATAGATACTGCAACACTAAGTATCTACAAGAGATACTCTACCTAAAGATACAATTCCAGAGTAATTCTCAATACAACCATTAGTTATAACACATGACAATAAGCACAAAATGATTCTTGAAAATTGCAAATGTTATTATGTGATCTCCCGATTCCTTCGAGCTAAATGATCAACCTTATAATAGGCTGCTTAGTCGAACATTGTTTACGAGATGATCTCGTAGCCATCGCTTGAATTGAGATTGACCTGCACAATCTTTGTAGAATTTTCCAAATCCTTGTATGGTTGTTTCCATAAGTACTTCAATCACCAAGCGATCATCTTGTAATCAACAAGATTTTTTATTAAATGACTGTAAGAAACTTTTTACATTTCCTAAAAATAGTGGTTCTTATAAGTTGATCATAGTCAACGAGACAAACTTTGTCTTATTTCGATTCTTAAATAGTCGCTTAAATAGTCGACGAGACAAACGTTCAAGCACGTTGGTTCTATAACCTCTATCTGAAACACTCTTACAGGAGTGATTTTGTGATAGTCAAAATACATGGTTAAAGCACAAAGAGCGTAGAAGAGATTTCTCAACACCTAACGTAGCCCCTCCTCCTCTTACCTCCTTTTCGTGCATGCTTCATCAATTAGATTGAATTGGATACTGAATAGGCCTCATTTAGAAGGTCCCATACGATTAAATATGTCGACTTGAATCTTTTCGTGGGTTACATCTGATGCATTGCTGACCGTATTAATTCAAAACTTGTAACTTGGTAGTCTCTGAGTATGAACATGGACATAGCAACGGGATGATGTAAGAATCAACTGAGTTTTTAGTCATTGATAAGACCCCGGGCAAGATTTCAAACGTTTGGAGCTGCCTTAGACTCCGACCCATCGTTTGATTTGATTGGCAGCGTTATGTGTAGACATGGCCACGGTTCGGAACCAGCGGGTTCCGGTTCGTGGTCATGTGTGAACCGGAATTGGAACCGCCCCTATCGGTTTCGGTTCCAATTCGTAATTTAAAATTTTAAAAAATAAATTATGAAATAAAAAAATAATGAATTATAAAAATATGAAATAATGAATTATTCAATATAAATTATAATTAAAATGAAAATTGTAGGAGTGATTGGTTCCCGGTCGGAACTGGGAACTGAACCGGTAAGACCGGTTCTTTAATTTTAAAACTAGGAACCAGACCTATAAACCATAGAATCGAGAACTGTACCATTGGTCCAATCCGGTTCTAGGTTGTCCAATGGAACTCTTTGCTTTTAACTAGCAAAGGATCGTAGCTACAAAAGCCATACAACTTCACATATTCATGGCTTGGCTTTGTTGACACCTAAATTTTGGTGCATCATTTAGTGTTAATTGCATAGAAAATTAGGGATTAAATTTTTAACCCCTGAACAAAAATATTAAAATTGCATAGCATATAGTTTAGGTTCATATAGATTAATTGCATTTTGCATCGGATCGACGGCGGTAAGCGAGCTTAAAATTCATCATGTAAATCGAGCTCGGGCATCGAACGAGACTCGGCTCACTCGGAAAGCATGGGCCGAAAATCACACGCAAAAGGGCTTGGTTGTCTTAATTTGAGCTTAAATTAGCCCATTATGCTTAATTAAAGAAAAGCCCAAATTAATTCAGCCCACTTACAATTAAATTAAAGCCTAAACCTAAGTCCATTAGGACTAGAAAACCCGACTAATTGACCTAGGTTTACACTATAAATATATGTTTATGTCTTTGGGGGAGAGGGGTCTCATAATTTTCAGAGAGTGATAGCAAAAAGTAAGAGAGAGAGAGAGAGAGAGAGAGAGAGAGAGAGAGAGAGAGAGAGAGAGAGAGAGAGGTGATTGCGAGTCGCGTCCGTCCCGTCCCACTACCACTCCGCCTGCTGCTCGTTGCCGCACCTTCTGTTCACGGCCAGACCTGTGGCCGTGAGCCTCTGGCGGGCGCCTGAACCAACCGACTCTCCAGCTTGCTCTGTTGTGTACAACCGAGTCGCACTCCCCTCTGGCAAAGCAGTTCAGCGGACAAATTTACAGTGAACTCCAGTAACGTCCACGCGGCCTCCTCCCCAGTCTAGCTAGTTGCAGTCCACGCTCTCAAGTTGACCTTCAAGTCTTGTTGCTGAGTTTCCACGATCTGCATAAGAAAAAGCCAAAGAAAAGAATGTAAGAAGTGTTGGAATTTGTCCCTTCTTGGCTGGTGAAACATGGAAAGTTGACTGTAAGTTCCCATGAAGAGACCACGTGGAATTGAAGACAAAAGCACATCGTGTCTTTGTGGTTCAATCGAGGATCAACGGGTTGTTAGTCATTACATTATCAACACTTTTGAATCGCTACAACGCATACTCGGCGTCCACTGCCTCGTTCTTCACCGCCCCGGAGGCACCCCTTTGCCTTGTTCGAATGCTTTTTTTTTGCAGGTGTCTCACAACTTTTCCGGTGATTCCGACGAGTTTGGTTTCGAGCCATAGCTTTCCCTCATCGATGGCCATAAAACTTCTTGCTGCCACTCCTTCGTGAAGCCGGAGAAGTCCACACTACCGTTACCCACCGTTGACTACCGTTTCGATCCGCGATCCTGATCCGTGAGTCCAAATTTGGAAATATCTCGAAATTAGGTAAGGATGCTGTCCAATATTTTCAAAATATTTGGTTTCCTAATTTTCGGGTGTTTGAATATTTTGAGAATATTTGATGGATTGCTAGATATATTTAGAATGTTTTAAATTCCTAGTTTAGAATGTTTTAAATTCCGTATCGTCGCGTCTGCTGTCTCGATCCGTGATCCCATATCCGCCGCGAATTCAAATTTGGAAAGTTATTTGCTTATTTAGGTAAAAATCTTATCTGAATCAATTTAGATATTTTGTTGCCTAATTCGTGCTTATTGACATCCAACTTGGCATATTTGAGCAATAGGCATTATTTCAATTAGGATTTATTTCTTTTTTTTGAAATCTTGGATATCTGTTACTTATCAAATTTGGATAGAATTTAGAATTTTCAAGATCCTTTGAATATATCCAAGATATTTGAGATATCTAATTTTTTTCAAGATGTGATCGATTAGGAAAATTTCCTAATCCGCAACCGCACACGTGAAAATAAATCTATCTATCAGGCTTTAGATAGAGTTATTTCCATAGCGGGTATTTCGAATTTTAAGATCGATCTATCAGGCTTCAGATCGAAACTTAATTCGAAAGATTTAGCCTTTTTTGTTTACTTACTTGATTGTAATTTCGAATTTCGATAAAAAAAATACCAAAAATATTAATCTAGAATAGGTTAATTTCTTTAGTTTAAAATTGCATGTTTAGATAATTAGCATTTTTAATTCCGAATTTCATTAAAAAAATACAAAAAATAATATGCCCGTCATTAGAAATAGGTCACGTCATCGCATGACATATAGTTTGCATGTTAGGTTGCATTAATCGCATGTCAATTTTTGCACGTCATTACATATAGGTTAGCTTTCATTTAAATAAGTAAAAAATCAAAAAGAAATTTCTGCACCTTTGAACTCTAAGTCAGGATTTTTCAAATTTGTCAAATTGAGTATTTTTCTCGAAATTGGTACCGAAAGGGCGTTAGGGAATCTAGCGTAACCAAGTCCCCGAATTCATAATTTCTGGTTCGTAGAAATAAAATAGTACTCCCGCTATTTTATTTAGGTTTCTAATCAACCTACCCTAAATGATTAGTGGCGACTTCCGTTGAAAATATTTGCATGCACACAATTGGACCTAAGTTGCGATTTGGTAGAGTTTGGGAGAACTCGAGCTAGGTTAGTTAATTTAATTGATCTAGTAATCCATTAGTCTAAGATCGAAAACCCGATTCGATTTTTTTAGGGTTGCGACAGGCTTGCGCTTTATAAACAACTTCTTTGATGGTCTCTTCATTCCTATTCGATGTGGGACTTTTGGCATTTGCATGAAGACAAGCCAAGAGTTTCACATTGAAGATGTTCAAGGCAAGTTGAGAGTCCCACATCGAATGGGAATGAAGAGACCATCAAAGGGATTGTTTATAAAACCCAAGCCAAGTCTTATAATTAGAGTTCAATACACGCAAGCCAAGCATTGTAATTGGATATCAATGTACTTACAATGCATGACAATTAGAGTTCAATTTTTTTTTATAAAAAAAATTAAATAATGAATTTTTTTAAAAAAATTTCATTATTATTATTAAAAAAAATAATTTGGAACCAGAATCAAAACCGGGCCCATAGGCCATGGGCCGGTTCCGGTTCCGAACCGCGGGCCCAGTCAATGGGCCGGAACCAGGTTTGACCGGGCCAATTCCGGGTCGAAACCGGCCCGTGGCCATGATGTGGCCTCGAGTGGTGGTGGGTGAGCTGTCTACGCTGCTGTGGTCGTTGGGCACAAGCTTCGGCAACTACTCCCAGCCATAATCTTTTTGATTTGGCTCGTGTAACAGGTGACTCTTCTTTTTTTGGATAATATATTATTAGGAAAATTTCAAATAAAGACTTGAATTGAGATGATTTTCTCAAAAAATGGTCCAAAATAAACATTGTTTCAAATAACGATATGAAGTAGACAAGCCAGTTTCAAATTATAGCATTAAGTAAATAAATTAGTCTCAAATAAGGACCTGAGCATGTCGGCCGAAAAATGCCCTTCTCTAAAACAAAGTTCACTTTGGGCTCTCATTTGAGAAAATCACTCTACTTCAAACTCTTATTTGAAATAAAATCCTTTTTGAGCCTTCATTTGAGAAAATTACTCTACTTCGGGCTCTTATTTGAAAATTTGTCTATATTACATATATTTAGAGCCTATTTAGGACTTTTCAGTTTCTTTTTTGGCCTTCTCGAATTAGTAATCGCAAATTTTCTAATAAAAATTATAATCAAAACATTTAACGTGACCTTAGATGTTAATATTTATCGATGTACTTTTACACTGTCAGGTTTTTCATTAGTAAATATGTAGGTCAAATCTTAAACGTCAAGGGCAAAAGATAAAAATCAAAATGTTCGAACTCAAAGCAACTGAAAATCAATTCGAACACAAGGGGCGAAACGATACATGGAACCCCTACTTACATAGCAACAGCAATGCGTCAATTATTGATCTTTGTGAAATCTTATCATGCGGAGCCCACGTAAGATTTATGAAATGAACAATTATGTTTGCAGACTTCTATGACGGTACGTAAGTGCCCTTCCACCGTATTTGTGTGGTCAAGAAGCCTCTTCTAATTGCCGTCTCTTACTCAACCGGTGAAGGACTTACATAATACAGGTGGAGAGTTAGAGAGACGCATCAGACCCAGAAAGAAACAAGAGTGCATAGAAAGAGAAAGAGAGAGAGAATGGCTCAAGAGGGGAATGGGACTACTGCAGGTAGATGTAGCAGTCGCAACAACGTGGGCGAAAACAGGTGGTCGCTTCGGGGAATGACTGCTCTCGTCACCGGCGGAACCAAAGGAATTGGGTCTCTCTCTCTCTCTCTCTCACGGAGCACTTTGTTCTTTTGTGTAGATGATTTCTATGATTGATTGTCTGTTGTGATTTAGGTTGGGGAAGAAAACATCGTGATTTAGGCATTTGAATACCATCATCAATCTTGAAATCTCGTTCCTCTATAATAATTTGAGTGATAGTAGTAGGATTGTGCACTGACTATGTCCATCTCGGGTAAAGGTACTTCTTGTCCCGGCCAGAACAAACTGAACCTAGAATTTTAAGGCCGAGCACAATCCTACCCAGAACAAATCGAGCCAAGATGGATAAATTTAAGCACTTTATTCCGTCATATCTGGCCTCAAAAGAATCGTTCCGACCAGAGCGCGTCAAACCGGCTTCCGACCATCAAGATTTTTTGAGCCGCCCGAGTGATAGCGGATGCTTTTGAATTCAATAATGTTCGATTCCGCGGATAAAAAGCTAGGCAATTGATATTATCACCACTTAAAACTCTATATGATGGAAATGACGAGAGACTTGATTAGAGAGCTCAATTACTTTGAGATCGTCATTGCTGGGTGACTGATTCATACCTACTGTTTTTTAAGTTAGGTGGGCTTTAGACATTGATAGCTCATTTGAGATATCATTAGCCAATAGAATTTGCTTCTCCTTTTGTGATTTCCAAATAAAAATCCAGTGCATTCGAAGGCTTTAATTATTGGTTTGACTTCAATTGCGAATGCAACCAAATCTTCCGCACTTAACTTTCCTGGGTGTCGCATGTACTAAGGTCTTGTCACGTGGAATTTCTTCCTCTGGAAAAAAAAAGGGCTTAATCTGTTCTTGCTTGCAATTACAAGTTGGTGAGTAATCATGATGCTGTACCATGATTAGGCATGCCATTGTGGAGGAACTAGCGAGGCTTGGGGCGACCGTGTATACCTGCTCCAGAAATGAAGCCGAAATTAATGAATGCTTGAAAGATTGGAAGAGCAAGGGTTTTCGAGTCACGGGTTCGGCTTGCGACGTTTCCTCAAAATCGGAGCGAGAGAAGCTGATGCTCAGTGTGTCCTGCCTCTTCAACGGCAAGCTCAACATCCTGGTAAGTCTAAGTCGTTCTTTGATCCTGTGGAACTAATAATGATATTAATAAAAAGGTCGCAATTTGCGCTTGTCTTTTAATAGATTTTGTTCTTGGTTTTCATTTGTGGTAGATAAACAATGTTGGGACCAACACTAAAAAGACGACCGTGGATTACACAGCCGAAGATTTTTCCTTCATCATGACAACTAACTTCGAATCGGCTTACCATCTGAGCCAGCTCGCTCATCCCCTTCTCAAGGAATCGGGAGCTAGAAGTATTGTGTTCTTATCATCCGTCTGCGGCGTCGTTTCAGTGAACGGCGGATCAATTTACTCGGCCACAAAAGGTAAATGTAAATTTTCATAAGTAACTATCTAAACAATGTTAATATGGAATTAAACGAAGTGCGTTTGTTTACTGTTTTTGTGTCCGAATTGATTGGCAGGAGCAATGAACCAGTTGACCAAGAATTTGGCATGCGAATGGGCTAAGGACAACATAAGAAGCAACTCTGTTGCACCTTGGTTCATAATGACTCCACTAGCCGAGCCTGTAATTTGATCTCCGAGGACTTTAAATTTTCTCTCCTGCTCGAAAATAGTTCACTACAAAGTTTTTGACCATGTTTGCCATCATGATCTAATGTTAACTCGAATTTCATCGCAGGTACTTAGTGACAAGAAGTTTCACGAGGAGGTGATAGCAAGGACGCCGCTCGGCCGCACCGGAGAGCCGGAGGAAGTGTCATCGTTAGTGGCCTTCCTGTGCTTGCCAGCTGCCTCTTACATAACGGGGCAGACCATTTGTGTTGATGGAGGGTTCACCGTGAATGGCTTCTTATTTCCGATAGCATGAGTCCAGCTTTCTTCTGCCTCTAAGATGTTCATGGCGCATTGTCGTTGCAGGGACAAAGAAGTTTTTTAACCAATAATAGCAACATCTATGTACATTAACGTGTGTGCGTGGACAATTTCGTGTTCATAAGTACAAGGGAGAGTAGCTTCCATGCTTCTCTTACATTTATCTACTCTCACCTTCCATTCTCACTAGTAGAAAAATTATCAAATCAGTTATAAATATATTATAAAGATAACATTCAGTTTTAAATTTTTAAATTTTATAAATGTAATCTTGTATATTTTCGTAAAATTGTTGATTATTCATTGCCAGTTTACCATAATGGCACAATCGGTTTTTTTTTTTTGTAATTTTCACCATCAATTTTGTACACAATTGTTGGACAGCCGGCAATTTGTAGGTAGACAAAAATATGTCGATTTTTTTTTCCTTTTGTGGTTAGCGTTCATATTCTTCTTTTTCTCCTTCTTTACTGTTCATATTTTTTCAAAATCACACACCCAGCACTCAGCACTCACGAAGTGACCGTACCCCACGAGCTCAACCAATTCGACCCTCTGAAACACCGTCGTCGTCCTCGCTTCACGAACGTCTCTGTAAATCGGCGTCACCACCCACCTCTCGCATAAACCACCATTGCTCTGCTTCTAGAGGGGGAGAGAGGCAGATGCAAAAAGATCATCAAGCTTTAAGATTCAGTCCAATGGCCAGGTGTTTTAGCTTCACGGCGACGAGGCACTAGTGCCTCCGCTTCTCCTTCTCGCAGTCTGGCGTCAAGTCCACCGTCACCGACCTGGCGACCTCGGTGAAGGCACGGTGATGCAATATAGTGGTGGTGGAACCAACCTCCTCCTCCTCCTCATCCACGGCATCGGAGCCAACGGAATGTGGTGGTGGAACGACTTCGTCTCCCCTCTCGCTGTCCGCATCATCGTGTACGTCCCCGACTCTGGTCTTCTTCGCATACTCCTTCACGATGAGGCACATGAGCGATTCCAAGCCCAGCGCGCGGTTGCTCTAATGGAGGCAATTGATGTGAAGAAGATGAAAGTGGTGGGGATGAGCTACGGAGATTTCGTGGCGTACAGCGTGGCGGTTCAATTCGGAGAGAGGGTGGATGAAAATGGTGTTGATTT
Organism: Syzygium jambos; assembly: GCA_031216235.1. Classification (NCBI taxonomy): domain Eukaryota; kingdom Viridiplantae; phylum Streptophyta; class Magnoliopsida; order Myrtales; family Myrtaceae; genus Syzygium; species Syzygium jambos. The sequence continues at coordinate 23,858,070 of CM062229.1, read as the reverse complement.
GCGCGAGGGTGTGCTTGGAGAAGGACATGAACAAGATGAACAAAAGAAGGAAAGGAAGATGAACAATAACCACAAAGGAAACAAAAAAGAGAGAGTTCAGAAAACAAGATAAAAATAACACCCTTTTGTCTATGTCATATCGCCGGTTATGCCTCCTAAGATGATCCATGATAACTAGATCGTTACATAAGCATTTTCAGATGAAAATTGACTGGAAACACTCCACTGAAACCGTGAGAATGATCGAACCATGTCTAACGGGTCGGGCACCCAGGATCCTCCTCCGGTGGGGACCCGTGGATCCTGATCGAGGGATGGCCTCTGTCATATTCATCTCCATATATGATTATAACGGGAGGCGTCAAAGGCCGATGGGGACGTGTGGGCCCACATATCAATAATTGGACAAAATTAATTTATAAATTCAAAGGTATATTGTATTTACATATTTTTAAAGGCATGTAACGCTAATTCCGAATCCCACTAAAAATAATTTTATTTAAGTAAAGAGCGGATAAACCCTCTAGCTTAGGTGGATGCATGCACGAAAAAAAGTTGATGCGAAGCGTAACTATGATACCATATTAAAATGACCAAATTAAAAGCTTAAATTAATAGGTGAAGGGAGATCATACACGAAGAGTATATAAATTCTGTAGTAAAGCGACGTGGGATATCTTATAAATAATTGTCATGGTAAGTCATTTTATTCTTCACATAGGTTGGCCCAAAAATAGATTTTCATTCATCACGTGATTGGTCAATAGGAAAATTCTCTAATACGTCGTAGATGTTGGATTGGGCCATATATGAGAGAGAGCGGGCACACATGGTTGGCTTCGACGAAGGAGAGAGGGTCATTTGGTGGGAGATCGACGGCTGGGATTACCTCATTTAGGCGGAGGCACACTTGCATTACGTATACGGGGGAACCTATCCCGTCAAGAGACAACGCTTCTTTTTTTCTTCATTGGAAAAGGGAAAAATTTCAAATAAAGATATGAAGTTGAGTCATTTTTTCAAAAAAGAATCTAAAGTAAATGTTGTCTCAAATAAGATTTTGAAGTTAGCAATTTAGTCTCAAATAAAGTCATGAAGTGATAAATCCAATCTCAAATAAGGCCTCAAGTTTATCTACCAATCATAAATAGCCAGAGGCACTTTCATCCAAAAGCCTTTTTCTTTTATCTTTTGATTTTCTTTTTCTTTTTCTTTCTTTCTTCTTACTCCCTTTCTTTTATGTTTCTTTTCTCTTCTTTTTTTCCCTTCATCCTTCCGCAACCTAATTGCACGACCCAAGCATCGTAAGATTTCAGCTGAGACGTTCTCAGTTGCAATCGCTAGTCCAGCTACTTCAAGGAAGATCCAGAAAACGTCACTTGTGAAGATAAGCAACGGCTATGAAGCTTCGGACTCGAATAACTTTGAGTCTCCACGGTCAAGAAAAAGGTCAGAGCATAGCACTACCCATGTTCTCCCAAAATCGGCATGGACGGAGACAAAGGCGCTACCGGGAGTTTCCCTGATGATTATCAAGCTTCGATGACTTTATTATTTATGGACGATTTCTCTCCGAAAATCTATGAGATTCCCTTTCGTGTATGTTCTTGCTCTGTGACATCTAAAATGAAGTCTCTCTCAGATATGGAGTCTATGATGGGCGAAGATGATAAAAAAGAAGGAAAGTCTCCAATCACGAGAAAATGGTGATATTGAGAAGGGCCGCGAGCACAACTAGGGCCGCTGGTCCTTAGTCGAAAAAAAATAAAGAAAACAAAAGAAAACAATTATAAAAATTACATCAACACTGGCCCTGCCATGTGGGATGGCCGGCGTCCCCGTCAATAATTTTCTATTAAAATTAGCCGGATGGACTCAATTGGCAAAATGTGAAAAGGTTTAGAACTAAATTAGCACATTTAAAATATTTAAGATTGAATTGATATAAATATAATAGGTTTAAGACTTTTTTGGTAATTGTCCTTGTGGAAGGTGGCCACAAGTTTATCCTAAATAATCATTTGAATCGTTAAGAAAAATTAGTTAAAAGAAAATGTCCTCGTTATCAATAACGATTCATGCCTAGATAACTTTTTGCTAACCGTTGAAGTAATTTTCATTCATTCAGTTTTATCAGTTTTACGAGCAATACGGGCTGTCATTTTGAGAAAAGCAGTTTCCTAAGTCGTTGATTATCTGGGAAACGAAGGCGACTTGCACCGGACCAATGCACAAGAGCTGATTTACCGGTACCGACACATTTTCATTAGCTTGCTATCGATTTCAACCTGCGTGTATCATATAATGAAGTCTTCGCCTAAGACTCATCATGGGCGAGCACTCTTGTCTGGACTCCGAATTTAATAACACCAATGCGGGACAATCATTGATCTAATAAAATCCTATATATGGATCCCGCATGAGATTTCACAAAATAAACAATTGATTCTCCTGATACAAAAGACAAAATAAACAATTGTCCGCTGCCAATTGCCGACTAATATAACACGGGTGGAGTCAGAGAGACGTATTAGACCCAGAAAGAAAAAAAAAAAAAGGAGAGCTCAGGGGAAATATCACATTTCAGAAAGAGGGAGAATGGCTCAAGAGAAGAATGGGACTGCGAGTAGAGGTAGCGGCAGCAGCGGCAACAACGAAAACAGGTGGTCGCTTCAGGGAACGACGGCTCTTGTCACCGGTGGAACAAAAGGAATCGGGTCTCTCTCTCTCTCTCTTTTATCACTCTCTCTCACCCGACACTTCGTTCTTTTATATCGATGGTTTAGATGATCGATCATCCGTTATGATTTATGTTGGAGGAGAAAACATCGTGACAATCTTGAAATCCCGTTCCTCTATAATAATTTGAGCGACAGTAAGATTATGCACTAACTAGGGCGATCCGCGGTCAACGTACATCTTGTCCCAGCCAGAACAAATTCAGCCTAGAATGTCTAGGCTGGGCAGAGTCTTAGCCAGAACAAATCGAGCCAAGATGTACAAATTTAAGCACTTTAAAGTGGGTTTTTTTATATCATGTTTGGGCTCGAAAAAATCGTTCTGACCGGAGCATGTCAACCGGGCTTCCAACCATCAAGAATTTTTTAACTAGGCAAGTGATGGCGGATGCTTCTGAATCCAATAATGTTCGAATCCGTGGATAAAAAGCATAGACAATCGATATCATCGCTACTTAAAACTTTATATGATAAAAATGACGGGAGACTTGATTAGTGAGTTCAATTACTTTGAGGATGTCGTGGTCGCTGGGTCGCTGGTTCATACGTTACCTTTTTTAAGTTGTGTATAGCCTTTAGACGTTGATAGATCATTTGACGTAGCATTAGGTAAGAGAATTAGTTTCTCCTTTTGTGATTTCCCAAATAAAACTTCAGTGCATTCAAAGGCTCTAATTATGGGTTTGACTTCAACTGCGATACGGCCAAATCATCCGCACATTGATGGGTATCACATTGTCCTAAGGTCTGTTCACATGGAATTTCTTATTCTGGAAAAGAAAAGGGCTTAATCTTTTCTTGTCTGCAATCACGAGTTGGTGAGTAATCATGTTGTTGTACCATGATTAGGCATGCCGTTGTGGAGGAACTAGCGAGGCTTGGGGCGACCGTGTATACCTGCTCCAGAAATGAAGCCGAAATTAATGAATGCTTGAAAGATTGGAAGAGCAAGGGTTTTCGAGTCACGGGTTCGGCTTGCGACGTTTCCACCAAATCGGAGCGAGAGAAGCTGATGCTCACCCTGTCATCCCTCTTCGATGGCAAGCTCAACATCCTTGTAAGTCTAAGTCGTCTTTGACCCCGTGGATCCAATAACAATATTAATAATAAGGTTGTGGTTTGTGCTTGTCTTTCAATAAAGTTTGTTCGTGGTTTTCATTTGTGGAAGATAAACAACGTTGGGACCAACACTATAAAGGCGACCGTGGATTACACAGCGGAAGATTTTTCTCTCATCATGACAACTAACTTCGAATCGGCTTACCATCTGAGCCAGCTCGCGCATCCCCTTCTCAAGGCCTCGGGAGCTGGAAGCATTGTGTTCTTATCATCCGTTTGTGGCGTTGTTTCAGTGAACGTCGGATCAATTTACTCGGCCACCAAAGGTAAATGTAAATTTTCATAAGTAACTATCTAAACAATGTTAATATGGAATTAAATAAAGTGCGTTTGTTTTCTGTTTTTGTATCCGAATTGATTGGCAGGAGCAATGAACCAATTGGCCAAGAATTTGGCATGCGAATGGGCTAAGGACAACATAAGGAGTAACTCTGTTGCACCTTGGTTCATACCGACTCCACTAGCCGAGCTTGTAATTTGATCTTCTAAGGCTTGAATTTTCCCTCGTGCTCGAAAATAGTTCACTTCATAGATCTTGACCATGTTTGCCATCGTGATCTGACGTTAACTCATCTGTCGTCTCAGGTACTTAATGACAAGAAGTTTCACGAGGAGGTGATAGCGAGGACGCCGCTCGGCCGCACTGGAGAGCCGGAGGAGGTGTCGTCATTAGTGGCCTTCTTGTGCTTGCCGGCGGCCTCTTACATAACAGGGCAGACTATTTGTGTTGATGGAGGGTTCACCGTGAATGGCTTCTTATTTCCTAGAGCATGAGTCCAACTTTCTTCTATCCGTAAGATGTTCATCATGCATTGTCGTTTCAGGGACAAAGAAGTTTATTTTTCACCAATAAGGACAACATCTCTAATGTGTGCATGTGGACAATTTCTTGATCATACAAGCGTAAGGGAGAGTAGCTTCTATGCTACTTTTATGTTTATCTACTCCCGCTTTCTATTCTCACCGGCGGAAAAATTTCAAAATGAATCATTAATTTATTGGGCGGATGTTAATCCTGTCTAAAATTTTTAAATTTTGCAAATGTAATTTTAAACATTTTCATAAAATTCCAATATAATTCTTTAGACTAATTTTTTTTCTAAAAATGTTAACATGGCAGACCACTCATCCCGATTGTCCTTCATGGTATGGTCATTTTTTTTATTTTATTTTCTCCGTCAATTTTTTCCACAAATATAGGATTTCCTGACATTTTATAAACTTTCTCTTTTTTTTCCACAAATATAGGATTTCCACAATTTTTTTCTTATAATTTTCTAAACTCTCTCTTTTTTTGACATGTTTTTCTTTCGTGATTACCATTCATCTTCTTCTTTCTTCTTTTCATGTTCATATTTTTTGGGATAAGTATACCATAAGTTCCATAACTTTGGGACAACGCTCACTTGAATGCCATAATTTCTAGAAAATGTTCATTTGAGTGCCATAACTTCGAAATGATCATTTGAGTACCATGGATTTTGAAAAACTTTCATCCAAGTGTCCAAAATTTGTGGGACTCAATTAATTAATTGAATTCGACAAAAAAAAGTGATTAATTAAAAAGTTATATACCACCCAAGTGATCAGAAAAAAGTCATGCCACTCAAGTGAACGCCATACAAAAATTACGATATTCAAGTGATAAAAAAAATTATGACATTCAACTAAATGCCGTACAAAAGTTATGGCACTTACATTATCATTTTATTTTTATTTTTTTTTCAAAAACACTCACCTCTCTTATCCAGAAATCAGCACTCACGAAGTGACCCTCACCACAAGCTCAACCAATTTGACCATCTGAAACACCGTCGTCATCCTCACTTCACGAACGTCTATGTAAATCTGCGTCGCCACCCACCTCTCGCATAGACCACAGTGGCTTTGCTTCTAGAGAGGGAGAGAGGCAGAGGCAAAAAAGAGTAGGGGTGAGCGCGGTTCTAGGATAGAACCGAGAACCGGAGAACCGGAGAACCGGAGAACCGGACCCGGTGGGTCCGGTTAGGTTCCAGGTTCCATGGATAGAGGGTCCGGTTCTCGGTTCCACATTATTAGGAACCGGCTGTTCCGGTTCCGGTTCCCGGTTCCGGTAGGAACCGGAACCGGAACCTGGAATCGGAACCGAACCGAGAACCGGGAACCGGGACCAAGAACCGGATCCCTAAAAATTAGAAACCCTACTCCTCTTGAAACCCTCCATCTTGTCCCTCTTGCTTGTTGCTTCCACTTCCGCCTGGCTCCCATTTTCGCTTCTGCCTTGCTCCTCTCTCGGTCGCTCCTGCTTCCACTTCCGCCTCGCTCCCGCTTTTGCCTCGCTCCTCGCTCCCGCTTCTTGCTTTCGCCTTGCTCCTCGCTCCCGCTTCCGCAGTTCTCTCCCACTTTCGCACCCCCTTCCCACTCTCTCTCTCTCTCTCTAGAAGTTGTTAGAGCAAAACCAGGTGGAGTAGGATTCGTGTTATTCCCCTTGCCGATCATTCAAGGTAAAATCGACAAAACCAGAAGAAACTCCAATGAAGAAGACGAAGAAGAAGAAGAAGAAGAGGGGTTTAGCAAGGTGCAGGTTTGATTTCGATCACGATTGAATCGCTGCTGGATCTTCGATTTCGTCCTTCGCCCGTGGGATCTGCGCTTCGGAAGGCTTGGTTAGGCTCCCTCGCCTTGCGATCATCAGTCCCCGATCAGTCCCTCTTTCATGATGATCTCGCGGAGGAATCGCGCTCTAAGCATCCATCGCTCGATGTTCGGCCGCTGGTTCTTTTGCAGGCGGTGACCTAGATTGGAACTCGGGGAATTAGCGATTTTGCTATGCGTGTTGTGGGGGAGGTTTTTGGGGGGTTTTCTTTTTTCTTTTTTGATTTGATTTGGTTTGGTTTGTCGATTGGGGCTATTTATATTGAGGAACTGGAAGGAGGAGGCGGAGAGGTCGGGGTCGGTGGTGCCGGTGTTGGTGGAGAGGAGGGGTCGTGTGCTGATTATTCGCGGTGATTGATTGGTGCCGGTGTTGGTTTGTCGATTGGGGCTATGTATATTGAGGAACTGGAAGGAGGAGGCGGAGAGGTCGGGGTCGGTGGTGCCGGTGTTGGTGGAGAGGCGGAGAGGTACGAGGACACTACTATATAGGCATCAACAAACCAGGGACCGGAGCTCGCTGGCGTCGGACTACTGGCCAAGAAGTGTACTCGCCTTTAGTTTTGGCTTTTGCACATGAGGTAGGGATTGAATGCATTAGCTTTTTGTGGTCTATGCTTAAGCCTTCATCTGAGCAAAAGACAATAACCGTGCAGAAGATGGAGGACTGGACAGCATCTCATGTTACTGCGGTGACTACCGGTGTTGATTATTCACCACCGGTGTTGGCGGAGAGCTCCGGGATATATTTTGTTGTGTGATGTGGAATTTTGACTCAATCTCTTACATGCAGAGAACCTTGAACAAGGCATTGGAAGCAATGAAGGTGCTGAAAAGTTCTTGCGTCAATCACATCTAAGGTCTGTCATTTCTCCATGATTGATTTCTTTATCAGAGGTTGCATCCTGACTCGAAGTAGAGGCATATTGCATGGGTGAAAAGTAGGGTTTTGCTAATAATCGTTTCTTCTATTGATCATAAGTCCTACTCTGGTTAATATGCTGTGGTTTTTTGTCACTCAGAAAATTTGTCATCTATTGGTACTTCTATAATACATATCGGCTTATTGGTTTTGGTGTTAGCTCCTTCTAGACTTTTCAGTTTTTATTTATATGGTCATTATACACTTAATGCTATATATCTAGGAAAATGAGTACGTCTAATTTGTCTTTTGTATTCCTTTTGATGAATGTTCATTTTCATTTTGATTAATTAAAAATAAAATTTAAAAAAAGAACCTGTTGGAACCTGGAACCGACCCTGGAACCTGTGACAGGGTAGGTTTCAGATTCCACGTTCCGACGGGTAGGTTCCAGGTTCCTTATTTTGAGGAACCTGTACCTGAGAGTAGGTTCTAGGTTCCAGGCGGAACCTACCTGGAACTTAGAACCGCTCACCCCTAAAAAAGAGCATCAAGCTTTAAGATTCACTCCAATGGCCAAGCATTTTAACTTCGCGGTGACGAGGGACTAGTGCCTCCATTTCTCCTTCTCACAATCTGGCGTCAAGTCCACCGTCACCGACCTGGCCGCTTTGGTGACGGCACGGTGATGCAATGTCGGGTCCACAAGACTCCCAATCTGGTGAGGCCCAACCTCCTCCTCATCCACAGCATCGGAGCCAACGGAATGTGGTGGTGGAACGACTTCGTCTTCTCGCCTGCCGCCCGCATCATCGTGTACGTCTACTTCGCTGACTTCTACAGGATGAGGCACGAGCGGAGCGAGCAATTCCAAGCCCAGCGCGTGGTTGCTCTAATGGAGGCAATTGAAGTGAAGAAGATGGATGCCGTGGGGATGAGCTATGGAGGGTTTGTGGTAGGGTTGTGCAAAACGGACCACTCAAATTGAGAGCCGCCCGAATTGATCCAGTTCTCGGGATCCGGTTCCAGCTTCCTAAAAGTGAAATTGGTATCCGGGTGGTTCAGTTCTTGGTTCAAAAGGGAATCGGGACCGACTATATTTATATAAATATATATTACTTCAAAAAGAATTAGTTAAAAGTGAACTAAACCCTAAATGAAGTACGTTTTTTTGTTCGACTTTTCAATTTGAGGATCATTGCTGATGTTTGATCATTCATGGTTGCAAAATAATCATTATTTCTCGATGATTGGTGGGTTTAGTTTATTATTTTTGATCTGCAATATATCAATCTGCTTTTTAATTTTTGTTTATTGTGGAAAATATATGAGCACATAGTTAGGACCAACCGGTCCGGACCCCTAGTTCGTGGAATACACCATTGGTGGTTTAATTGGGATCCTGCTCTGGTGGGGACACGTTGTGCCCGATCCGGCTATGGCCTCTCTCAGATTGATCTCCATATATGCTTACATCGGGAGGCATCAATGATGGGTACGTTTGTTTGACAAAAAAAAAAAGGGGACGTGTGGGCCCACATCTCAATAATTGCATAAAATTAATTTAGAAATTCAAAAGTATATTATATATACATATATTCTAAAGGCACGTAAAGCTAATTCCGAGTCCCGCTAAAAATAATTTTATTTGCGTATAGAGCATATAAAATTTATAGCCTGGCGATGTGAAATTTGATGAACGAGGTGGATGACACAAAACAAGTTGATCTACCAATCATATTTGTATATGGCCAGAGGCACTCTCATCCAAAAGCTTTTTGCTTTTTTATGTTCTCTCCTCTCTTATTTCCCCTCACCTTCCGCAGCCTCATCGCACGACCCCCATTTCTCAACTACAATCACTAGTCAAGCTAGCGCAAGGAAGATTCGGAAAACATCAATTGTGAAGATGAGCAACGGTTACGAAGCTGTGGACTCGAATAACTTCGAGTCTCCACAGTCAAGAAAAGGGCAGAGCAAAGCACTCCCTGTGTTCTCCCAAAACTCGGTATGGACGGAGAAAAGGTGATACCAGGAGTTTCCGAGATGATTATCAAGCTTCCATGACTTATTATATATGGACAATTTCCCTTCGAAAATTTACGAGATTAACTTTTGTGTATATTCTTGCTCCGTGACATCTAAGAAGAAGTCTCTCGGATCTGGAGTCTATGATGGGTGAAGATGATGAAAAAAAAGAGAGGAAGATCTCCAATCGCGAGAAAATGGTGATATTGAGAAAGAATGAACGCGAATATCCTTTTAAAATTCCTTCCCTGAGAATGAATTTTTTTGGCTCCTTCCTCCTCCGTATATTATCTACCGTATCTCTTCCAGTCGTTTGCCCATGTGATGAAAAATGAATTCATTTAGAAAACCCATCTGACTCAACGTTGTAGAAGACCCGCGAGTGAGATTGAAAATAAATTCGAAAAGCATTGACGTGGATATTTTTTAATAATTTTTTAAAATCCTTTATCTTTTTTTTCTTTTCTTTACTTCTTTTTTTTTTTAACTAAGGGCTAGCTATCGCCAGATCTGGGGGAGGGCAAGCTTGGGGGAGGGCAAGCCCTCGCTTGATATGGGTACCACAGCCTCGCCCGAGGCTAGCAAGAGCCACGACACCTTCGCCTGGCCCAAATCTAGCGAGGGTGCAAGGGCCACTTGCCATCCTTAGTAGGGGTGAATAAGACGGACTGACTGAACCGGGAACCACCCGGACTGGACCAACTGAAAATGCCAATCTGGTTCTCAGTTCCTAAAAGTAGAATCGGTGTCCGGACAGTCCGGTTTATAGTTCCAAGGGGGGAACCGAACTGGATCGATTATTTTGTTTTTTTGTTTTTTAAATATCTCGCGCATGCCCTCCTCAATTCATACTTTGATTGGACTTAGGAGTGTTCAGTCCTCTAAATGCTCCAAATCCAACCAAACGAAGCCAACTTGCTCTTGCTAACAAATGACCAAAAAGTGACGCCAGAGATGAGGAGAGACAATGGAGACTGAGGTCGATATTTAGGGTGGGCAACCCAAAACTGGTCGAAATAACATTGACCATGATCTCTTCGTTCAAGACTTCATAGAAATCAAAGAGGTAAGACACGTGCTTTGAAAATCCCACACCAGCCAAAGACAGATGATGATAGAAGGTCACGCTTGCATATGAATACACGCGAGTGGAGACAAAGCGCCTTTCAAGGTGAGACAAGAGCTATCAAACTCCGTTTGCTGGCATCATCTCCCTCATCATGTCTTACAAAGATGTTCAGAACTCAATGGACCCACCGAATTATTCTCTTGAGTTCTGTTTATGCTCAACAAGCGCAGTACGTTGTCACAAGTTAATTATTGGACGATAAAAGATTTCTCGGTGATGGAGAGCGAGGCATTTTTCCTTTGAACTTGATCGGTTCCATTGGACCGCTCGGAAACTGATCACCCCTACTCTCCGGCCACAACAAGGGCCGCTGGTCCTCAGTAAAAAAAATTAAAGTAAAGAAAAGAAAAGAAAAAATAATAAAAAATTACAAGAAAAGTTCAAAAAATTATTTTAAAATGTCCACGTTAGCGCAGACCGTGCCACGTAGGACAGCCAGCGTCCTCAATAATAATTTGCAGCTAAAATTGACTGGATAGACTCAATTGGAAAAATGTGAAAATATTTAGAATTAAATTGGCATATTTGAAATGTTGGATTAAATTGGCACAAGTGTAATATGTATAGGATTTTTTTTTTTGATGATTGTCCCCGAGGAAGGTGGCCACAAGATTTTCCTAAATAATCGTTTGTATCGTTAATAAAATTAGTTAAAGGAAAATTTTATCATTATCAATAACGATTTATGCATAGATAAGTTTTCGCCGATTGTAAAAGTAATATTCATTCATTCAGTTTTTTGAACAAGAAAAATGTTTTCTAAGTCGTTGATTATCCAGGAAACAAAAGCGACTCACACCGGACCAATGCACAAGAGCTGATGTACCGGGACCAACACATTTTCATTAGCTTGCTGCGTATTTCAATCTGCCTGTATCATGTAAGAGAGTCTTTGTCTAAGACTCATCATCATGTGCGAGAACACTTGTGTGGACTCGAATCCAGTAACACCAATGCACGACAATTATTGATTGACTTGATATAAAAGGCAAAATAAAGATGCAGGCAGATTTTTAATGATTCTCGTTGACAGAATTTTGTCGAAGGGTAATGTGTCACATTTGTACAAGTTTTTTATTTTTGGTGTTCTAGAAAAAAGTTTATGGTAAATATGCTATAGTGAGCATAATTTAAGGTTTTTTTTTTTATAAAGATGGTTAATACCACGAAAAACCTCATATTGGTACACTTGTGATAAATTAATCTCAAACTAATTTTTTTATCACAAAAAACTCAAAATTGGTTCATCCGTGACAAATTTACCCTACTTTAGTTTCCGTTAAATTTTACCGTCAAAGTTCTGAGTTCGATGACACGTATGTATCAATTTGAGATTTTGTCCTCCGTTTGTTACATGTGTAATAATTTATGATTTTTCGTGATATTAATCCAATTTAAAGGAGGATAAATTTATCACAAATGTACCAGTTCAGAGTTTTTAGTGATCAAAAAATTAGTTTAGATTAAATATGTCACAATTGTACCAATTTGTGATTTTTTGTAGTCAAAAAAATAGTTTATGGTAAATTTGTCATATGTATGCTAGTTTATGGTTTTTCTTGGTATTGACCTTTATAAAATTATAGATATGTACACACACTTCCAATAAGAAATACCGTCCACCACTCTTGTATAAAATGAATTGCTCTAAAATATACAATAATTTTTATATTTTTAGTCAACAGTTCATATATTTTATAAAAGTCTGTGCAACAAGCAGACATACATGTCTAGCTGTATGTCACATAGAAATGCCAACAAGGCAACCAATAGAGGAGGGGGGGGGGGTAAATTGGTGGATACGTGAATTTTTTTGAATCGTGCTTTTTTCATTTCTTTTTTGGCTTAAACACTTCCTTTAACAGTACTTTGATCATATTACTCCTTGCGTTGTCCACCAGTTAGCATGCTTCAAAAGATGCTCTTGATGTCCAACTTACTGAATCGAAAATAATTCAACACAACGCGTAACCTTTTTCTCCAGCAAAACCATGGATTCATACCAATGGCTTGTCCTGCAGTGATGAGCGGACTTAACGATCCAGCAACGATAATATGGCGAGGCAGCCACCGAGCTACAAATCTGTAACAGCGGCGACTCAGATTTAAACTGCCAACGGTGATAACGCGGCATGCTAGTGGCTCGATTCAAACTAACCCCAGAAACCAGAACAGACAAAATGAGAGAGGAAAAATCTGAACGGACGAACAACTCAAAAAATGAAGAGGAATAGAAACGACCTGGTGGTGGCTTCTGTGGATCGTAGATGGTGATGAAAAATATCTGGGCGGGTGCTTTCTGGTCGTGAATTTCTCTTGTGCGTTGCTCAGAACTTCTTTTCTGGCCTACAATCTGAATTCTCGATGAACTCTCTCCGGTGTCCCCTTGTGTGGGTTCCCGTTGTCTAATCTCTGAGCATATATTATGTGGCACTTCCTTTGCTAAAAAACATTTGAACAGTGTGGTCTCCCATGTTGCACAACTACAGCCTTGCATTCCTCACTCATAACACTAGAGGCTCCAATAAGTTGGATGACTTCAGTGATGATAGTCGGATACTCACAGTTGGAGCAAACCATTAGTGAGGTCCCTGCATCTGTAATTGCTTAACAAACACCAGCACAAGGGCCACCTGCTTTTACCATGATGAGAACATCGCCCATTACCCTTTTTGGGTCAAAAGATCAAACGTGTGTTCCCCCTACATATTGATTAGGTTCTACACGCCAAACACAATTTCATCTCCCTCTTCTTCCTTAGCATTACGACCACACCAAAATGAGAAAACCTTTAACCAACCCTTGATTGACAATGCTATAGCAAACAGTATCGTTGTTGGTAGACACCAAGCAAATCGCCTGCGAGAGAGAGAGAGAACAGAGGAAGTGAGTAAGAAGGAAAGTGGGACGCAAAGAAAGAAAAAAAGAAACAAAACAAAAAGAGGGACTTCGCTTTGATCAATAAAAAGAGTGAACCACAGGAAATAAGGATTAGAATTGCTCGATCTGAAATTATAGAACAAAGTATTGTTAGGCCGCATACTATGGAACCTCATCAATCGTCCTTCCGCTTCCCTTTGGAGTATATGGGTTCACAACACTAAATGTAGAGGCACTCCAATTATGCAGATCAACATTACGGACAGTATGGCTTGGAGTTGGCGATGTCTCTTTAAATTACGACACGATTTAACCTCAGTTATCCATAGCTCAAGGTACTTTTGCCGAGAAATTTATGATGAACTCAGACATGCGAGACCAGTTGTGGAGTAGTATGACCTAATCTGGACCAGCGGTATTAACAAATACAATTTTATTGGTTGGCTCGTTTGCGGAAACAGACTACCAACGGTAGAAATTATCATCTAATGGAGGACCTCAATTGATATTCAGTATAATTTCTGTAAGGTCGATATAGAAAATAGAACATATTTATTCTTCCAGTGTGAGTGAACAGGCAGCTTATGGCGCAGTATCCTTGCACAACAGGGGTTTAGGCGTCCTTTGGGAGGATGGAATGAGGAACTTTAATGAATGGTTAGGGCAATAAAGGCCAAAGATTTGGCGGCTAGACTCCTTAGGGTATCCTTTTTAGCAACCATTTATGGCATATGGATGGAGCGCAACTGAAAATGGTTTCAGAACAAGTCAACTGATAACCATATTATTTTGGCCAACGTACGTAAAAATGTAAGAGGTAGAGTGAAGACCTTCTCAGATAAATGTTGTATTAGCTATTATATTGAGACTTCCCACTTCCATTTTCTCGAGCTATTAGCATCATTTGTAATGTTGGGGATACCTCTAAGCAGTTATATTTCACTCGCTCTATAATACTGACATTTTACACCAAAAAAGAAAAGAAAAGGAGGGAACCACTTTCTTTTGTAGAGTTTAATTGAAACATGCTAATTGGTGAGCCACATACGGAATGATATGATCAAAACACTTTTGAAATGGAGTGTTTGAGTCAAAGGAGAAGTGGGACCCATTTTTTTCTTAATTTTTCGATAACTGAGAGGATAACGGCGCTATGCAACAGATAAATGATACAATAACGTAAATGATAAAAATATAAAGGAGTCTGAGACAAAAAAAATCGGGAGTCAATGATGTCAAGAGGCTCACCTGTTCACGCCTTATAATCACCGAAGGCTAAATTCCACTATCAAATCAAGTAGATGACGAGTTACAGAGGCTTTCCGCTACCGCAACAATAGATACTACAACATTAAGTATCTACAAGAGATACTCTAGCTAAAGATACAATTCCAGAGTAATTCTCAATACAACCATTAGTTATAACACATGACAATAAGCACAAAATGATTCTTGAAAATCGCAAATGTTATTCTGTGATCTCCCAATTCCTTCTAGCTAAATGATCAACCTTATAATAAACTGCTTAGTCGAACATTGTTTTACTAGATGATCTTGTAGCCATCGCTTGAATTGAGATTGACCTGCGCAATCTTTGTAGAATTTTCCAAATCCTCGTATGGTTGTTTCCGTAAGTACTTCAATCACCAAGCGATCATCTTGTAATCAACGAGATTTTTTATTGAACGACTATAAGAAACTTTTTACATTTCCTAAAAATAGTGGTTCTTATAAGTTGATCATAATCAACGAGACAAACTTTGTCTTATTTTGATTCTTAAATAGTCGCTTCCAGATTCATGATGCTAATGTTCAAGAACGTTGGTTCTATAACCTCTATCCGAAACACTCTGACAGGAGTGATTTTGTGATAGTCAAAATACACGGTTAAAGTACAAAGGGCGTAGAAGAGATTTCTCAACACATAACGTAGCCCCTCCTCCTCTTACCTCCTTTTCGTGCATGCTTCATCAATTAGATTGAATTGGATACTGAATAGGCCTTATTTAGAACGCCCCATACGATTAAATATGTCGACTTGAATCTTTTTGTGGGTTACATCTGATGCATTGCTGACCGTATTAATTCAAAACTTGTAACTTGGTAGTCTCTGAGTATGAACATGGACATAGCAACGGGATGATGTAAGAATCAACTGAGTTTTTAGTCATTGATAAGACCCCGAGCGAGATTTCAAACGTTTGGAGGTGCCTTAGAGTCCGACCCATCGTTTGATTTGACTGGCAGCGTTATGTGGTCTCGAGTGGCGGCGGGTGAGTTGTCTACGCTACTGTGGTCCTTGGGCACAAGCTTCGGCAACTTCTCCCAGCCATAATCTTTTTGATTTAGCTCGCGTAACAGGTGACTCTTCTTTTTTTGGTAATATATTATTAGAAAATTTTCAAATAAGGACTTGAATTGAGATAATTTTCTCAAAAAATGGTCCAAAATAAGCATTGTTTCAAATAACGACATGAAGTAGACAAGTCAGTTTCAAATTATGGACAAACTAGTCTCAAATAAGGATATGAGCATGTCGGTCGAAAAATGCCATTCTCTCAAACAAAGTCCACTTTGGGCTCTCATTTGAGAAAATCACTCTATTTCGAACTCTTATTTGAAATAAAATCCTCTTTGGGCCTTCATTTGAAAAAATTACTTCACTTCGGACTTTTATTTGAAAATTTATCTATATTAGATATATTTAGAGCCTATTTAGGACTTTTTAGTTTCCTTTTTGGCTTTCTCAAATTAGTAATCGCAAATTTTCTAATAAAAATTCTAATCAAAACATTTAACATGACCTTAGATGTTAATATTTACCGATATACTTTTACACTATCAGGTTATTCATTAGTAAATATGTAGGTCAAATTTTAAACGTCAAGGGCAAAAGATAAAAATCAAAATGTTCAGACTCAAAGCAATTGAAAATCAGTTCGAACACAAGGGGCGAAACGATACATGAAAACCCTACTTACATTGTAACAGCAATGCGTTAACTATGGATCTTGTGAAATCTACTCATGCGGAGCCCGCGTAACATTCATGAAATGGACAATTATGTTTGCAGACTTCTATGACCGTACGTAAGTGCCCTTCCACCATATTTGTGTGGTCAGGAAGCCTCTTCCAATTGCCGTCTCTCACTCAACCGGTGAAGGATTTACATAGCACAGGTGGAGAGTTAGAAAGACGCACCAGACCCAAAAAGAAACAAGAGTGCATAGAAAGAGAGAGAGAGAGAATGGCTCAAGCGGTGAATGGGACTACTGCAGGTAGATGTAGCAGTTGCAACAACCAGGGCGAAAACAGGTGGTCACTTCGGGGAATGACCGCTCTCGTCACCGGCGGAACCAAAGGAATCGGGTCTCTCTCTCTCCGAACACTTTGTTCTTTTGTGTAGATGATTTCGATGATTGATTGTCTGTTGTGATTTAGGTTGGGGAAGAAAACATCATGATTTAGGCATTTGAAGACCATGATCAATCTTGAAATCTCGTTCCTCTATAATAATTTGAGCGATAGTAGTAGGATTGTGCACTGTCTATGTCCATCTCGGGTAAAGGTACTTCTTGTCCCAGCCAAAACAAATTGAACCTAAAATTTTAAGGCCGAGCACAATCCTACCCAGAAGAAATTGAGCCAAGATGGATAAATTTAAGCACTTGATTCCGTCATATCTGGCCTCAAAAGAATCGTTCCGACCAGAGCGCGTCAAACCGGCTTCCCACCATCAAGATTTTTTGAACCGCCCGAGTGATAGCGGATGCTTTTGAATTCAATAATGTTCGACTCCACCGATAAAAAGCTAGACAATTGATATCGTCGCCACTTAAAAATTCTATATGATGGAATCGACGAGAGACTTGATTAGAGAGCTCAATTACTTTGAGATCGTCATTGCTGGGTGACTGATTCATAGCTAATGTTTTTTAAGTTATGTGGCCTTTAGACATTCATAGCTCATTTGAATATCATTAATATCATTAGCTAATAGAATTTGCTTCTCCTTTTGTGATTTCCCAAATAAAAATCCAGTGCATTCAAAGGCTTTAATTGTTGGTCTGACTTCAAAAGCGAATGCAGCCAAATCTTCCGCACTTAACATTCCTGGGTGTCGCATTTACTAGGGTCTTGTCACGTGGAATTTCTTCCGCTGGAAAGGAAAAGGGCTTAATCTGTTCTTGTTTGCAATTACAAGTTGGTGGGTAATCATAATGCTGTACCGTGATTAGGCATGCCACTGTGGAGGAACTAGCGAGGCTTGGGGCCACCGTGTATACCTGCTCCAGAAATGAAGCCGAAATTAACGAATGCTTGAAAGACTGGAAAACCAAGGGTTTCCAAGTCTCGGGTTCGGTTTGTGACGTTACCTCAAAATCGGAGCGAGAGAAGCTGATGCTCATCGTGTCCTCCCTCTTCAACGGCAAGCTCAACATCCTGGTAAGTCTTGAGTCGTCCTTGATCCTGTGGAACTAATAACGATATTACTAACAAGGTCGCAGTTTGCGCTTGTCTTTCAATAGATTTTGTTCTTGGTTTTCATTTGTGGTAGATAAACAACGTTGGGACCAACACTATAAAGACAACCGTGGATTACACAACCGAAGATTTTTCCTTCATCATGACAACTAACTTCGAATCAGCTTACCATCTGAGCCAGCTCGCTCATCCCCTTCTCAAGGAATCGGGAGCTGGAAGTATTGTGTTCTTATCATCCGTCTGCGGTGTCGTTTCAGTGAACGTCGGATCAATTTACTCGGCCACAAAAGGTAAATGTAAATTTTTATGAGTAACTATCTAAACAATGTTAATATGGAATTAAACAAAGTGCGTTTGTTTACTGTTTTGGTATCCGAATTGATTGGCAGGAGCAATGAACCAGTTGACCAAGAATTTGGCATGCGAATGGGCTAAGGACAACATAAGAAGCAACTCTGTTGCACCTTGGTTCATAATGACTCCACTAGCCGAGCCTGTAATTTGATCTCCGAAGACTTTAAATTTTCTCTCCTGCTCGAAAATGGTTCACTACAAAGTTTTTGACCATGTTTGCCATCATGATCTAATGTTAACTCGAATTTCATCGCAGTTACTTAGTGACAAGAAGTTTCACGAAGAGGTGATAGCAAGGACGCCGCTCGGCCGCACCGGAGAGCCGGAGGAAGTGTCATCGTTAGTGGCCTTCCTGTGCTTGCCAGCTGCCTCTTACATAACGGGGCAGACCATTTGTGTTGATGGAGGGTTCACCGTGAATGGCTTCTTATTTCCGATAGCATAAGTGCAGCTTTCTTATGCCTCTTTAAGATGTTCCTGGCGCATTGTTGTTGCAGGGACAAAGAAGTTTTTTAACCAATAATGGCAACATCTATGTACGTTAATGTGTGTGCGTGGACAATTTCGTGTTCATACATAAGTACAAGGGAGAGTAGCTTCCATGCTACCCTTGCTTTCATCTGCTCTCACCTTCTATTTTCACTGGTCGAAAATTTTTCAAATCAATCCTAAATCTATTATAAAGATATCAATTCAGTTTTAAACTTTTAAATTTTATTAACTTAATCTTGAATATTTTCGTAAAATCTCAATATAGTTATTCCAGCCAATTTTTTCTAAAAATGTTAACGTGGCGGTTAGTCACAGTCGGTTTACCTTAACGGCACGGTGGTTTTTTTTTTTGTAATTTTCACCATCAATTTTTTCCACAATTGTTGGACGGCCTGCAATTTGAAGGTAGACAAAAATATGTCCTCACCTCACGAACGCCTCTGCAAATCGGCGTCGCCACCCACCTCTCGCATAAACCGCCATTGCTCTGCTTCCAGAGAGGGAGAGAGGCAGAGGAAAAAAAGAGCATCAAGCTTTAAGATTCAGTCCAATGGCCAAGTGTTCTAGCTTCGCGGCCACGAGGCATTAGTGCCTCCGCTTCTCCTTCCCGCAGTCTGGCGTCAAGTCCACCGTCACCGACTTGGCGACCTCGGTGACGGCACGGTGATGCAATGTTGTTGGGTCCACAAGACTCCCAAGCTGGTGAGGCTCAACCTTCTCCTCCTCCTCCACGGCATCGGAGCCAATGGAATGTGGTAGCGGAACGACTTCGTCTCCCTGCTCGCAGCCCGCATCACCGTGTACGTCCTCGACTCCGGTCAGCTTTGGAGACTCCTATTCAACGAGGCCGAGCGGAGCGAGCAATTCCAAGCCCAGTGCGCAGTTGCTGTAATGGAGGCAATTGATGTGAAGAAGATGAAGGTTGTGGGGATGAGCTGCGGAGGGTTCGGGGCGTACAGCATGGCGGTTCAATTCGGAGAGAGGGTGGATGAAATGGTGCTGATTTGCGCGAGGGTGTGCTAGGAGAAGGAAATGAACAAGATGAACAGAAGAAGGAAAGGAAGATGAACAATAACCACAAAGGAAACAAAAAAGAGAGTTCAGAAAACAAGATAAAAATAACAAGTTTTGTGTAGGTCAAATCACCGGTTATGCCATCTAAGACGATCCATGATAACTGGATCACTACATAAATATTTTCAGACGAAAATTGGCTGGAAACACTCCATTAAACAAAAAAGAGAGTTCAGAAAACAAGATAAAAATAACAAGTTTTGTCTAGGTCAAATCATCGGTTATGCCATCTAAGACGATCCATGATAATTGGATCACTACATAAATATTTTCAGACGAAAATTGGCTAGAAACACTCCATTAAACAAAAAAGAGAGTTCAGAAAACAAGATAAAAATAACAAGTTTTGTCTAGGTCAAATCACCGGTTATGCCATCTAAGACGATCCATGATAACTGGATCACTACATAAATATTTTCAGACGAAAATTGGCTGGAAACACTCCATTGAAACTATGAGAATGATTGAGCCATGTCTAACGCATCGGGCACTCAGGATCCTGCTACGGTAGGGACACGTGGTTCCCAATCTAGGGATGGCCTCTCTCGTATTCATCTCCGTATATGCTTACAACGGGAGGCGTCAACGATGGGGACGTGTGACCCACATGTCAATAATTGCACAATATTAATTTATAAAATAAAAAATATATTGTATATACATATTTTTTAAAGGCACGCAAAGCTAATTTTGAATCCCATTAAAAATAAATTTATTTAAGTAAAGAACAGATAAAACTTGTAGCTTAGGTGGATGCACGCACGAAATAAGTTAGACGCGAAGCCTAACTATGATGCCATATATATATATATTTGGGTCTGTAACTATGATACCATATTAACATGGCCAAATTAAAAGTTTAAATTAATAAGTGAAGAAAGATCGTATACGAAGAGTATATAAATTCTATAGCAAAGCGTTGTGGGATATCTTATATATAATTGTCATGGTAAATCATTTTATTCTTCACGTAAGTTGGCCCAAAAACAGATTTTCATTCATCACGTGATTAGTTCGTAGGAGAACTCTCTAATACGTCGTAGATATCGGATTAGGTCGCGCATGAGAGAGAGCGGGCACACATGGTTGGCTTCGACAAAGGAGAGAGGAACGTTTGGTGGGAGATCGATGGCTGGGATGGCCTCATTTAGGTGGAAGCACACTTGCATTACGTAATGTCAGGGAACCTATCCCGTCACCACACTTTTTTTTTCTTCTTTGAGAAAGGGAAAATTTTCAAATAATGATTTGAAGTGGGGCCATTTTCCTGAAAAAGAAAAAAAGGTATAATAAAGCCCCAAAGTTAATAGCCTAGTTTCAAATAAAGACATGGAAGAGATAAACCAAGTCTCAAATAAGGCCTCAAGTTTACCTACCAATCATAAATGGCCAGAGGCACTTTCGTCCAAAAGCACCTTTTTTTGTTCTTTTTCTTTCTTCTTACTCTCTTTCTTTTATGTTTTCCTTTTCTCTCTTTTTTTCCCTTCATCCTTCCGCAACCTCATAGCACGACCCAAGCATTGTAAGATTTTCAGCTGAGATGTTATCAGCTGCAATCACTAGTCCAGCTAGCGTCAGGAAGATCCGGAAAACGTCACTTGTGAAGATGAGCAACGGTTATGAAGCTTCGGACTCGAACAACTTCGAGTCTCCACGGTCAAGAAAAGGGCAGAGCAGAGCACTCCCCGTGTTCTCCCAAAACCGGTATGGACGGAGAAAAGGCGCTAACCAGGAGTTTCCGTGATGATTATCAAGCTTCGTTGACTTTATTATTTACGGACGATTTCTCTCTGGAAATCTACGAGATTCCCTTTCGTGTATGTTGCTTGCTCTGTGACATCTAAGATGAAGTCTCTCTCAGATGTGGAGTCTATGATGGGTGAAAATGATGATAAAACAAAAAAAGGAAGGTCTCCAATCGTGAGAAAATGGTGATATTGAGAAGGGTCGCGAGCCCTCCCCGGCATAACAAGGGCCGCTGGTCCTCAGTCAAAAAAAAAATAAAGTAAAGAAAACAACACAAAAAAAAAAACAATTATAAAAAATTACATCTACGCCGGCCATACCATGTAGCATAGCTGGTGTCCATGTCAATAATTTGTGCCCAAAATTGGCCAGACGGACTCAATTGACAAAATGTAAAAAAATTTAGGACTAAATTGGTGCCTTTGAAATGTTTAAGATTGAATTGGCACAAGCGTAATAGGTTTAAGACTTTTTTTATAATTGCCCATGAGGAAGGTGGCCACAAGTTTGTCATAAACAATCATTTGTATCGTTAAGAAAAATTAGTTAAAGGAAAATGTCCTCGTTATCAATAACGATTCACGCCAAGATAATTTTTTGCGGACCATTGAAGTAATCTTCATTCGTTCAATTTTGCGAGCAATATGAGCTGTCATTTTGAGAAAAATAGTTTTCTCAGTCGTTGATTATCCGGGAAATGAAGGCGACTTTCACCGGACCAATGCACAAGAGCTGATTTACCGGTACCCGACACATTTTCATTAGCTTGCTATCGATTTCAATCTGCCTATATCATCTAAAAAAGTCTTTGCCTAAGACTCATCATGGGTGACAACTCTTGTCTGGAGTCGAATTTAATAACACCAATGCACGACAATTATTGATTCACTTGATACAAAAACAACTGCCTCTGCCAATTGCCGACTAATATAACACAGGTGGAGAGTCAGAGAGACGCATTATACCCAGAAAAAAAGAAGAAGAAGAGTTCAGGGGAAAAATCACACTGTAGAAAGAGAGAGAATGGCTCAAGACAGGAATGGCACTGCGAGTAGATGTAGCAGCCCCAACGCGACAACAAAACAGGTGGTCGCTTCAGGGAATGACTGCTCTCGTCACCGGTGGAACCAAAGGAATCGGGTCTCTCTCTCCATCGCTCTCACTCTCTCTCTCTCTCTCTCTCTCTCTCTCTCTCTCTAGCCGAACGCTTCGTCCTTTTGTATCAATGATTTGGATGATTGATCGTCCGTTATGATTTAGGTAAGGGGGAAAAACATCGTGATAATTTTAAATCGTAATTATTTGAATAATTCAGTAAATCAAATTATTGAAATGTACAAAAAGAATCATTTAATTAACAAGAAACCAGTAAGATGTAAAATATTGTAGTTTCTATTTATTCAGTATAATATATGACTTAATTTATATACTTTTGGGAATGAGTTGTTTTATTTTATTATCGTTCATGGACTCGCTCTTACTCTGAACATCTATTGAAGATATATATCCTGAAGTTTTAACTTGATACAAAAGAGAGAATTTATCCTGTCACGGGTAATGTCAGGGTTGATAAGTATTTGCCTCTGCCAATTGCCGTCTCTCTCTCGGCCGCTGAAGGATTAATATGATACGGGTGGAGAGTCAGAGAGACGCGCTAGACCTAGAAAGAAGAAAGAAGAGTTCAGGGGAAAAATCAAATTTTAGAAAGAGAGAGAGAATGGCTCAAGAGGGGATTGGGACCGCGAGCAGATGTAGCGGCCGCAACGGGGACAACGAAAACAGGTGGTCGCTTCATGGAATGACTGCTCTCGTCACCGGTGGAAGCAAAGGAATCGGGTCTCTCTCTCTCTCTCTCCGAACACTTCGTTCTTTTGTATCGATGATTTGAATGATCAATCATCTATTATGATTCATGTTGAGGGAAAAAAACACCGTGACAATCTTGAAATCTTGTTTCTCCATAATAATATGAGCGATAGTAAGATTATGTACTGATTAGGGCAGTTCCGAGTCAAGGTACTTCTTTTCCCAGACAGAACAAATTGAGCCTAGAATATTTAGGCCGGGCATGGTCCTAGTCAGAACAAATCGGGCCAAGATGGGACAAATTTAAGCACTTCAAATGGGTTTTTTTTTTATCATGTTCGAGCCCGATTAAATTGTTATGACCGGAGCGTGTCGACAGGGCTTTTAACCATTAAGATTTTTTGAACCGTGCAAGTGATAACGGATGCTTCTGAATCCAATAATGTTTGAATCCGCAGATAAAAAGCTAGACAATTGATATCATCACCGCTTAAAACTCTATATGACGGAATGACGAGACACTTGATTAGAGAGTTCAATTACTTTGAGGATGTCTTCGCTGGTTGACTCATTCATACGTTACCTGCTTAAGTTTTGTAGCCTTTAGACGTTGATAGCTCATTTGACATATCATTAGCTAATAGAATTAGTTTCTGCTTTTTGTGATTTCCCAAATAAAAACCCAGTGCATTCAAAGGCTTTAATTATTGGTTTGACTTCAATTGCGATGCGGCCAAATCTTCCGCACATTCCTGGGTATCTCACGAACGAAGCTCTTGTCACGTGGAATTTCTTCCGCTGGAAAGGAAAAGGGCTTAATCTGTTCCTGTTTGCAATTAAGAGTTGGTGAATAAATCATATTGGTGTACCATGATTAGGCATGCCATTGTGGAGGAACTAGCGAGGCTTGGGGCCGCCGTGTATACCTGCTCCAGAAATGAAGCCGAAATTAATGGATGCTTGAAAGATTGGGAAAGCAAGGGTTTTCGAGTCTCGGGTTCGGCTTGCGACGTTTCCTCAAGATCGGAGCGAGAGAAGCTTATGCTCACCGTGTCCTCCCTTTTCGATGGCAAGCTCAACATCATGGTAAGTCTGAATCGTCTTTGATTCTGTGGATCCAATAACAATGTTAATAACAAGATCGCAGTTTACGCTTGTCCTCTAACAGATTTTGTTCTTGGTTTTCATTTGTGGTAGATAAACAACGTTGGGACCGCCATATTAAAGCCGACCGAAGATTACACAGCGGAAGATTTTTCCTTCATCATGACAACTAACTTCGAATCGGCTTACCATCTAAGCCAGCTTGCACACCCCCTTCTCAAGGCCTCGGGAGTTGGAAGTATCGTGTTCTTGTCATCCGTCTGTGGCGTTGTTTCAGTGAATGTCGGATCAATTTACTCGGCCACCAAAGGTAAATGTACATTGCCATAAGTAACTATCTAAATACTGTTAATGTGGAGCTAAACAAATTGCGTCTGTTTTCTATTTTTGTATCCGAATTGATTGGCAGGAGCAATGAACCAGTTAACCAAGAATTTGGCATGCGAATGGGCCAAGGACAACATTAGAAGCAACTCTGTTGCACCTTGGTACATAATGACCCCACTAGCCGAGCCTGTAAGTTTATCTCCCCAGGCTGTAAATATTCTCTCGTGCTCGAAAACAGTAGATCTTGATCAAGTTTGCCATCGTGATCTGACGTCAACGCATATGTCGTCGCAGATACTAAGTAACAAGAAGTTCCATGAGGAGGTGATAGCAAGGACGCCTCTCGGTCGTACTGGCGAGCCAAAGGAGGTGTCGTCGTTAGTGGCCTTCTTGTGCATGCCGGTAGCCTCTTATATAACAGGGCAGACCATTTGCGTCGATGGAGGATTCACTGTGAATGGCTTCTTATTTCCCGGATTCTGAGCCTACTTTCTTCTTCCTGTAAGATGTTCATTGTGCATCCCCGTCGCAGGGACAATCAAGTTTATTGTTAGAACAGTTTCAATGTGTCATGAGTATATGGCATGACAATGATCTTGTATCTTGTTGGTTACAAACAAACTAAGGGTGCGTTTGGTTAGCATTTTGAAAGCTCTTTGAGGTCTGAAAGCCCCTTTAGGAAAATTTGAAGTGTTTGGCAACAGTTCCCCAAGGGGTTTTGGGGTGAAAGCTAGCATTGAAAAGGCTGAAAGCTCAATGCTGGTCCTTACTAGTATTGAGCTTTCAACATTTTTGGAATGCTGAAATCATGAATTAATGAAATTTTGTCAATTTCCTATTTTGCCCTCAAAAACTAATTAAAAGTCCAATTTGCCCCTTTTATAAAATAAAACCCCACAGAAGCATTCTACCTCTTTTGCTTCCCTCTCCATCGCTCAACTGCTCCTTCTTGCTTTGCTCTCCCTCGCTCGAATGCTCATTCGCTCCGCTCTGTGCTCTCCCTCACTCAGATTCGTGCTCTCGAGGCAAGAGTCCCTCGCCCAGAGCCACGCCCAGCTCACTTGCAGCCCTGCCATGTTTTTTGGGACGCCAAGGTCACCTCCCGCGTCGGCGTGAAGCTAGGATTCCGGTTGATCGAGATCAGGGTCAGCAACGTCAAGATCAACCTCGACAAGAAGCTCTCGCGGCTGATTTGTCATTGCCAAATGGCGTTGCCATTGTTTGATTCGATGCGTCGAGCCAGGGTCTACGTGATGGAGCCGAGAATTTGGGAGGGATAGGGTTCGTGAGTCATCAATCAGGCGTTGTGTGAGTGTAGAAATGGTTGTTGATCATTGATTTTTTCTATCTTTTTTTTTTTTGAATCGAAAGTTGCTGATTATTGATTCATTGAAGAGACAACGGCTTCGATTGAAAGCTTGTCGTGACCTTACCCTCCCGCGAGACTATGGACCACCTAGGGATTCGGCTAATGGATTATTAAATCTAAGCTTAACTCGGGCTCTCCCAAGCCCTACCAATTCGCGACTTAAGGTTCCAGTTCTTAACGTGCAAATGATTTTCATTTCGGAGTCGCCACTAATTTATTTACGGTAGATCGATTCAAAACCCAAATAAAGTATAGGAGATATACTTTATTCATACGAACCAGAGATTATGAGTACGGAGACTTGGTTACGCTAGATTACTTTAATGCCCTTTCTGTACTTTTTCTTTTTCTGACAAATATTTGAGCAGACAGTTTGCATCCATTTTATTACTTTCTAACATGTGGAGTGATCATGCGGGTACGCAATCCACCAAAGTAACACCCAATAATGAAAGCAGTAAATAAATTGTTAGATAGGGAGAATAACGTACCTTGAAGCAACGTAAACATCCACATTATTAACTAGAAAATCATATTGATAGTCCTAATATGATTTCTAATTAACAAGTAATTCACTCAATGTATTTTTTGGATTTTCTCTTGATTAAATGAAAATTAACCTACGTGCCATGACATGCAAAGTATGACATGCGAACTATATGACATGCGCTTAAATGACCTAACTCTAATGATGGGCAAATGAGGTATTTTTGGTGTTTTTCGATGAAATTTGGAATTAAAAAAGATGCCTAAAGTAACATGCAATCTATTCTAGAAAAGATAATTTAACCTATTTTAGAGTGACTTCTTTTTGGTATTTTTTTATGAAAATTCGGAATTAAAATTACCCTAAATAAACTATCAAGATTAGGGTAATATCTAAACTAAACTAGGAAGTACATTACTTTAAATCTTAATTTAAATTGAAAAATTATCCTATCTTTCTAGCAAATCTAGGTCATTCTATTCTATTCAAAGAAAGTTATCTAGCTATACCCTAAATATGCACTATTATCTTCTAAGAAAGCAATTCAAACTTTAACTAATCTTTTGGATTTTCTTTTAAAGGAATCAAACAAACAAATAACCACCACGGTCAAAATCAATCCACACAATCCGCAAGATTTGTTTTATCATCTTTGAATTAGGAAAACGATATAAATCAACGATCATATCCATGTGGTTATGGATATTGATGGAAGGCTATTCGTTTGAATTTGGAAACAAAAAAAAATCTATTATCATATCTAAATGGTTATGAATAGAATAAAGATCTTCTGTACCGCCAATTATTGTATCTTATGGTTGAGATCGGATAGTCATCCAGGCGCGTTGTTAAGTTAGGAATCCTAACTTAGGGTATCTTTTAAAATCTTGCGGATATGCCATGTATCATTCAAAAATAGCAACCAATTCGCCAAAGACACCCAAGTTACCCAAAACAGGAATTTAAATATTCGAAACAATATCGGATAAGAATTCTTACCTAATTTAGCAGATAGCTTTCCAATTTGGACTCGGTTCCGGATAGGACTGGCGGATGACGGGAAAACCGACGGTGGTGGACCGGCGACAGCAACTGTGGTGGGGATGTGAGGAGCAACTCGATTCGCGGTGATTCTCAACTGCAGATGGCAATGCACGACGGTAGTGCTTGGCCGGCTATGGTGCACGGTGGTCTCGGTGCGGTTTGGATGTGAGGATTCAGCTCGATGGCTTCCAAGATGATGTTTCGCTGCGACTTTGGAAACCTGCAAAACCGAAGGGAGATGTAGCAACAAGGGCTCAACCAAGCCAGAACCTGCAATACAGCTATTGAGGCTAGTCCAATGCGGCGAGGATTGCGGCGTCCATCGCGGAGCTACCGTAGGGAACTTCCCTGAGACCAACTCGGGATTGCTGGCTTCGTCAATACAGGGAGTTATTGGCCGTCGTGGAGGCTATCGTCGGTGACTATGGACTGTGGGATGCTAAGATCCGCTTGAAGTCCACCGGAATCGCTGCAGGAATGCTTGGAAGCGACTGGAAGTTGCGCGGCAGCAATGAATTCGGAGATGAGAGAGAGCACTTTTTGCGTTACTTGCTCAGCGTCACGTGTCTCTTGCGTTGAGGGCGTAGCTTCTTCTCTCTGGCGTTTTCTCTTGTGGACGTCTTCTCTTTGCAGAGGAAGAAAAATCCCTTGTGGACAAAGATGCGAGAGACAAACTCCTTCGTGCAATCAATGGAGATAGACAAAGAAAAGCTTCTTTTTTCCTTTGGAGAAAGCTTCCTTCGTCTCCCTCTCGGCTTCAACCACTCCAGACAAAGACCACCGCTTCAAAGTCTTCTCCTTTTTTTGTGATTTTGGTTGCTTTCTTTCTTTCTCCGGATTGTCTCTTGCGAAGTGATGGTGTACCAATCGTGAATTTTCTGATGAAGACGCCCATACCAGCAACGTTAGACGCGACACAAATAACTCATCTAATGGCCGACCTCCCTCTCTATTTTTCTCTCTCACTTTCTTGTGTCCGTGTATGAAATTGTGTGGCCTCTCCCTCAATTGTAAACTCTAACACATCTATTTATAAGAGTTAGCCAATGTTATCTTGCAAGAGTCAAGATATATTATTTTCTAGCTCCTATAGTCGGCTAAGTCTGCATACTAGAAATTGTAAGCAAATGTCAAGAAAACTAACCTGAAAGCAGCACAAACAAATAAACAGAATGTTGATCCGAGCCCAACGAAGTAACGTCGTGTCCTTAAGACGAATTTGGCCCTTCAATCAGTACCCGAGGATATTGGACAATCGTCTCTCAGGATAAAACGGATCTCGTTCCTCTGAAGCGGTACGTATTCAGAGGACTCATTCGAACGCAATTTTGTATAGACAATCGCACGAACGAGAGCACAGCAATATCACTTTCAGAGAATGCTAATAACCGAAGAGTTTCGTCTGGTCAAGCGCAAATGAATAGTCACCAAGCGAATTTCGGTTATTGAAGGACGAAAATGAAGATTCAAAACAAAACAAAATAATAATAATAATAAACTCGGGAAAAATAAAATTGATGGGAGGCCCGGCCCGGTCGGGCGGCGGCGTGTGCGGGGGAACCGACCCAGCTTGGCGTAGGTTCTCTCCCTTCCACATAAGTGGGGTACCTCATGGGCCCAAACCCATTTGTAAGGCTCAACTATTTGAATCCATCTCTCATATCTCTTCTATTCAATGTGGGACACTTTCATCCACACACTTTTCATTCAATTTTATGGGATTTGGATGCCAAAATCCCAACAGTTCTGATACTCAACTTAGGCAATTTTCTGATTATTTCCTCTAGCTAAATATTCATAGAATAATATGAATTATCTTCCAAGTATATTATTTAATAATTCAATTATTCAATTATTCCAACTTGGCATTTTCCAATGAAAATTTCAGCTCTTATAATATCTATGGGCTTGGCCAAGAATTTTCTTGAACGTGGGCTTAGTCCGATTTCATTAAGTTTAGTGCCATCCATTTAAGTCCATCCACCATCAATCCAATGCAAATATGTAATTGAATTACATGATTCTAAACTATATGCTATGCAATCTAATTTTAATATTTTTGTTTAGGGGTTAGAGACTAATCCCTAATTTTCTATGCACTGATTATTATATGGTTAGTCAAAATTTAGGTGTCAACAAAGCTATTGACTTGCTTATTGCAGGTGAGTAGCGATTGTACACGGCGAATGATTAGGTTATCTGGATTCGTCGCATCTCCTGATTTCTAAGTAGCAATTGTCCGTGGAGAAAAAGCAATTGGTTAGGATCTGGTTTGTTCTAGATGGGTGCCTTGTCGTGCTAATGCTACTGATGTCTTGGTTCTGTGTTGGTTGTTTGTCTTTGGCGTGATGCTCTCTCTCTTTGTGGTCCTTTAGAATTTGCTGTTGTTGAGATGATGTTGGGAGTTTATTGTAGATTGCTAAAATTCACTATAGTTTACATGAATTTGCTGTAATTTGTTCATAATTGTTGAAACTCACTAGAAAATACTCGAGTCTTGTTGAAATAAACTTGGTGATGCTCTTGCAAGATATAGATGATTGTGCAAGTGGGTAGCAGTTTATTTGTGTGTTAAGAAATGCATGTGTTCATTCGAATTTGTTCATGTCACTTTACTAGTTGATGGCAAGTTCATCAAGTGCGGTTGTTCTCATTGGACTTGGGTTCGCATTTTGCAATTGTGTTTCATTCATCGAAGCATTGGCAATTAGAATGTCGAACTGTCTTTGTTGAAGCAGGCCGCTGAAGGAAGTGATTGTGCAAGTCTCATTTATCAGTGGAGAGCCAGCAACTCCAAGCTGCATTGAGTTTCTTCCTCTTGTTGATTCTGTGATTGAAACTATGAGAGTCACAGTCAAACACTACTTCGAAGGATGTGGGGACTTTTGAAGTAGAATCGCCTCTGTGTTGCATTTGAGATTACCTGCTGCGGAGAAGTGGTTCAGTGGAGGAGAGGTCCCTTATATTTAGGGACCTCTCGATCAGTAGTGTCCATTATGCGTGAGCTTTTAGATTTTAAAAGGTGTGTATACATTGGATATGTAATGTTCTGGTATATTTTGATCATAGAATTTGAACCTTTTGTTTCTTGGTCCTTGATGTCATCAGTTCATGTTAATTAATATAAAGTCTGTTTGGTGCAGAACAAATTTTCATTTGCAAATAATTAGCGATGTTTGCTGTGTAAGTTTGAGTTGATTGTAACGATCCATATATGCACCTTCTTTTCTTAAAGTGAAGTGAAGCATGAGCAGGTTTGGGTACAATTGAGATTGATGTAAAACAGGAGCAGTTTTGCAACTTGAGGACGCAAAAAAAAAATTTGTTACATGTAGGTGCAATCGATATAAAAAAAACTGCGACAATGGGCTAGCTACAAGCTTAAGAAATATATAAGGATAATAATTTTTTTCCTTGAAACATATGTTGCCACGTTTATTGTAATGAAAGTATTCTTTTTTTAAATTGAGGAAGAGACCACTTCTATGTGACTATTTTCAATTTGAATTTTTTTAGCAAAAAAAGAATTTTTTTTATAATAAAAGTGTTTACACATTATCTTTGACATTGTTGTCAATATTTAAATTTAAAAAGTTGCAAGTATTATTTTTTTAATTATAAAAAATAAAAATAAAACAAGCTTAAATTAATCATCAAATGGGCTTTTCAAATATATTTTCACCAAATAGTTTTTCTCTCAAAGTTGCTTTTCAAAACAGAGTTTACCAAACAGTCTTTGCATTTCCCCAAAACCCTTTAGGTTAAATTGCTTTGCATTTCCCTAAAACCCCTTGAAATGCTGAACTAAACGCACCCTAAGAGGTGCATTGTCCCACATTCAAAATAATAATTACAAAAAAAAAACCATCGTATCCTATTGAAACAGCATAACTATTGACAAAGGAGTTATGATTATTTTTTATAATGATTTAATTTCGAATTTTTATTTTTGCTTAATGGTTATAAGGTGCTCTTACAGCCTTTGGAATATTGTATATGTTCAGATATAACTTTTTCACATTCGAAAAAAGTTCTGTTTGTTCAACATATATAAGTTTTCAATGGTTTTTTTTTTTTCATTATCAAGAATTACCATTTTTCGTGTTCTTTTAAGAAATATACAGCCTTCTTTTCCAATTGTTTCCCTATGAGAGTTCTTGGAAAAATACCAAATTTGCTATTTAGTATTCTCGCTTGAGGCTTTGTTGTATTCTTGAGGATTTTTGCCAATAACCATTAGCAACGATGCAGGGC
Source organism: Syzygium jambos (assembly GCA_031216235.1). NCBI lineage: Eukaryota > Viridiplantae > Streptophyta > Magnoliopsida > Myrtales > Myrtaceae > Syzygium > Syzygium jambos. The sequence continues at coordinate 23,826,141 of CM062229.1, read as the reverse complement.
AAATAGTTACTTAAAAAGAGTGTTCACGCCTCAAATCTAACTCCATCGTTCTTCCCGATTCACATTCATATTTCCCGATCATATCTTGCATCATATCTTTTTGATTTTTGATTTCTCGCATGGCATTCTCCGTAATATCAAAATCGATATCATCTAAGTACTATTTTTCAAGATGAACAAGCGGATTCTCGAGCGCTAACAGAATTACACCTACAGAAATCTTTTAGCCCAGTGACAATGTGAACACCATGGATAATTTCACTAGGATTCTCAAGGATAGGGAAGAGATGAGAAAGTTTGTCTGAGATTTCGATGAAGACGACGAACACATTACCGTCATGGAGGAGGCATCTAAATTATGGACTTAGAACTCTAATTGCTCCTAATTTTCTCAAGTGATCAGTTAATCAAACCGGTCAGGCTTCTGGGCTGTATACTTGGGCCTTAGGTAGTCACGTCCCATGGCTGCAAAACGCAGTCAATGATTGCACTTTGAGGTTGATTTCGAGGAGAAGTTTCTCCTCTTAAGAAAATTAGTCCGTAACCCGAACCGACCCGTTTTAATGTGACTAGAAATCAAATCAAATTACCAAACCATATTTGTATATTCATTGTCTGCCTAGAATCCAACCCCAATGGCCGAATTAGGTTTACCCTAAAAAATAACTACAGGCAATGATTGGATTCTCGGGAAAGTGTCAGAAAAGTTCTAAACCTTTTGTATTTATGCTAATTGAGTTCTCAACCTTTTTTTGATGCCAATTGAGTCCTAAACATTTTGTCTTTGTGCTAATTCAATCCTTCCAGCTAATTTTGATCAGATTTGCTGACGTAGACACCGGCTGGCCTACTTGACGCGACCGTAGGCCGACCGACGCTGATGTAGATAATTTTTAATAATATTTTTTTATTTTTTTCCTTTTTTCTTTCTTTTTTTCTTTTTTTTTCCTCTTCTTCCTCCTTACTCCAGCCGGTCGCCTATCACTGGCGAGGCTCGCCTTCACCATCGCTGGCGAGGGCAAGCCTCGCCAGTGGCTAGTGTGGCTCGCTGGCCTCTGGCCTTTGGCCGTTCAGCAGACCGACGACCAGTTGGAATAAGGAGGGAGAAGAGGAAAAAGAAAAAGAAAGAAAGAAGGAAAAAAATCAGAAAAATAATTTAAAAAAATTTAAAAAATATTATTAAAAATTGTTCACGTCAGCATCGGCCATGCCACGTAGGCCGGTCAGCATCCATGTAAGCAAAATTCAATCAAAATTAGCCGGAAGGATTGAATTAGCACAAAAATAAAAAGTTTAGGACTCAATTGACACTAAAAAAAGGTTTAGAACTCAATTGACATAAATGCAAAAGGTTTAAGACTTTTCTGATACTTTTCCCTTGAATTCTCGCAATCCAACACTCAATCGTGCTGTGACCCTAAATCATTTACAAAACCAAAAAAAAAAATCAGGTAATACACAATTTCCCAATTTATCAATCTTACTAATGCCGTGCAATTCTCTACACATGGTCATTGGACTTTAAAAATAAGTTACGGCCAATGGAAATTGCCGATTAAACAACATGTTCAAACTAAATAAACAACAAACGATCCAAATCACTTGATCTTAACAAGTTGATTTTCACGAGCATATGCGATTATGAGGCCCAACCAAGGACAAGGTTTGAAGAAGGCTCTTAGTTTACACATGAGGCTGCACCCGGAGGCTGCTGTTTCTCCTTAAGTCCTTCTCTTACACGGGAAGCATGACCAATCTTCAATCATATAGGGGTGGAACAAGTTCACAGGTTACTTAGAACAAACTATCCACCAATCCGAACGCCTTCTCATTGCAAACTCCAAATGCTTACGTGCCTCTCGCTCCCTGACACGTACCCACCACACGTCCACCATCGTTGCTCTCGTGAAGAATTGAGTCCTAAACCTATAGCTGAAGTTCTTTGTGTAATGAGCAAGAATTGATCCTATTGGCTCTTGTTTATAAAATGGATGGGTGACTTGTCACCCTGAATGGCTAGGATTATGTGGAAAAAGGACAACTTTTAATAATATTCCAGTTTTTTTTTTCCTTTCCTTTCATCTTCCTCCAGCCGATTGCCGGATCTTGACAACCGGCCAGAGGCCAAGGCTGATGAGACTCAACCTCACCAAATCCAATGAGGGCTTGAGCCTCGCCCACACCCACACCCTCACCGGCAAGGCTCGACCCTTCTAAGATCCAGCAAGGTCGAGCTTCGCCCATGGTCGATTGGAGGAAGAAAGAAGATAGGAAAAAATAAATAAATAAATTCGAAAAAATATTAAATTTTTATTAAAAATTATCCACGTCAGTACTGGTCATGCTACGTATGCCAGCGAGCATCCATGTTGACATTATTTAGCCAAAATTAGCCGGAAGGACTGATTTGATACTACATCAAAAAGTTTAGCACTAAATTGAATTATTAAAAGGTTTAAGACTAAATTAGCACAAATGCAATATGTTTAGGACTTTTTTGACACTTTTCCCTTAAATTGTGGGAAGGATCAAACTGTGTCCCTCGCTATTAGCGGGTCGAGCTCCCGGGATCCTGGTCCAATGGGGACTCGTGGTGCCCAGTTCGGAGATGGCCTCTCTAGATTCATCTCCGTATATGCTTACGACAAGAGGCATCAACGATGGGACGTGTGTTTGACCCAAAAAAAAAACGGACATGTCAGTCCACATGCCAATAATTGCACAAAATTAATTTTAAAATTCAAAAGTATATTATATATACATATATTTTAAAGGCACGTAAAGCTAATTCCGAATCCCACTAAAAATAAATTTATATACGTACAAAGTAGATAATATCTATAGCTGAGCGATGTGAAATTTGACGAACGAAGTGGACGCACGGATAAAATAAGTTGACGCGAAGCCTAACTATGATACCATATTAAAATGACCAAATTAAAAGCTTAAATTAATAAATGAAGGAAAATCATACAATGAAGAGTATTTAAATTCTATAATAAAATGATTTGGGATATCTTACATATAATTTTCGTGGTAGTCGTTTTATTCATCACATAGGTTGGCCCAATAATAGAATGTCATTCATCACAAGATTAGTTTGTAGGAAAATTCTCTAATTCGCCGTCGATGTCGGATTGGGCCAAGCACGAGAGAGATCAGGCATTATGAATCCATTAGGAATGGTGCCACACCCCCTGGTCCGAGGCATTTGTTTCTTCCTCGTGTGCTTCTCTTACCATAGGAAGCATGACCGGTCTTCAATCATGGGAGCAGAACTTTCTTGACTTTTGGGTTGCCGGAATTGACCTGAGCATTCCTAATTGTCTTTGTTTTCTTTGAATTACTTCATGAATTTGGTCATTCCCATTTATTCAACCCATTGAGCAGAGCCAAGGCGGGTTAATTGGGTTGACCCAGCCCGACCCTGTAGGTTTCGATGCGTCGTTGCAAGCGCACTTCCCCAAATTATCTTACTTGTGCTCAAGTTGATCCTGAAATTGAATTAATTTGGCCTAACAGGATTTTAGACGTGCTCTTTGACTTTATTAAGAAAAGTTAATTATAGCCCTAAATTCGTGCTCGAATATTGGCCGACTCGTTTAGAGCTCAAAATCTTAAAATTGGCTTGAAATCTTGAATTATTGTAGTTCCCAAGTCCAATGTCTTAAAAAGGAATCAAATAAAATCAATGAATTTTGAAAAAAAAATGTTTTTGATACATTGATTTATTAAGAAAATGGTGCCTAAATACAAATAAAATGGAATGCTCTTAATCTCTATTTACACACGAGACTCTAATGACTCTTTTTTGCCAAGAAATGGGCCATATCGTGATCAGGAATCCCGAGTCTCGAGTTTTTAAACTTATTAGGCTTGTTGGCTAAAATTTAGGTCTCCTACCCTTATTACACAATACTTTGCTTTGCCTAAGCCACATGGTGAAACATCTGAAACGGTTTTGTCACGTGTCTCTTGTTAAGTTTAACTTTGAAAAAGAATAAAGATAAACTATATTAATTGTATCTATAATGATTATATTTTTTTTAATTCAACCAAATCTATCTTAAATTTTTATCCTTGGATGAAAATTTAGATGATAAATGTTATGGTTTATTTTCTCAAAAAATATATATTTAACTAAGAATGAAGTAAATGGTACATTATGTTTCAGCAAAATTTCAAATATACATATTCACATTTCCTTCTGGTTTTATAACTATGTTTTTGAAATTGACTTGTTTTTAATGGGCTTTGCTTTCAGTCTTACATGTCAAATACAATTTAGACAGCGGATAAGAAGATGTGCGCTCGAGTCTTAACTTAGCCATTAAAGATCATACCAAATGTCGTATAGAAATAAAAGTCTGAAGTGGCAATATCAGTATTAAAAAAAAAGCATGACCTCACCCAGATCAAGGGCATTTTCGTCTTTCTATTTTTTTATATATATTTTTTTTACTTTTTTTCTTTATTTTTTTCCTTTTTCATTTGTTTCTTTCTATAAAAAAGACAAACTCAAAAAAGAAAAGGAAAAGCTTAAGTTTAAAAATAAAATGGAACACACAGCTCCACTTATGGCCAATGGCAGCCGCCCCGCCGGCAATGAGGCGGTAGCCACAGGCGGCTTGTTTTTTTCCTTTATAAAAAAAAACTTTTATTTTTAAATTTTTTTAATTTAATTTAATTAAAATTCATGTTAAAATTATTTTGGACAAAAATGCTCTTGGTCAGCTGGAAAATTTAGCCGCCAGGGTTAGGCTTCTATAGCTACTTCCGGTCCTTATTTGATACAAAGTCCACTTTACGTTCTTATTTGAGAAAATAAACGCATTTCAGGTCTTGATTTGAAATTTTTCCTCACGAAAATGAGAAAGGAATATAGTTAAAGCACGTTAATTAAAAAATGAACTTGGGACGAGGGCAGCGGGTTGCTTGAGCACAACATGAAAACCGTGCGGGGGAAAGGATCGAACCGGGCCCCCTCGCGGTTAACGGGTCGGGCACCCGGGGGGCCCCCGCTCCGCCGGGGGGACACGTGGTGCCCGATCCGGAGAGGCGTCATCAACGAAAGGGAGCGCGGGGCGTGTGGGCCCAACATGTCAACCTCCGACTCCCGCACGTAGAAGCATCCCATTGGGCCACAACATCCCCGAAGAATAAAGTCCCTCCTCCCCCTCCTCCGGTCCTTTTCTAACCAAAGGCCAATTAAATAAAAATAAAATTGTTTTTCCTTTTTCTTTTTCTCCCTTCTTTTTCAAAGCTCCGAATGCCGGAGGACGCGTGGCACCGAATCGAAGGGATTTAAATTTCGAAACGAGAGGACGCGTGGGGGACCCTACGCGTGCCTGGCAGGTAAAAAGTCCTTCTCCAGTTAATATAACTGCGCAATATCAATCTGGCAAAATTCGGACCAAAAAATAAATTTTTTATAAATTCAAATGAATCTCTCACACACACACACACATATATATATTTACATATATATATATATATATATTCGCGAAGAGCATCTAAAGCCTGTAGTCCAATGATGTAAAATCTAAATCTCATACCTTATTAAAATGATTATTTGGCTCCATTTATTTTGCAAAAAATTAATAATTTAAAAAATAATTTTCTAATTTTAATTATTGTTGGCGTTTTGCAAAAATAGATCAATGAAAAACATTGACTATTATTAATGACCCATGTCCATACATTTTTGTCGATGATGAGAATTATTTCACTACCTCCATTTTTTAAAGATATAAATAAATAATCATAATTCGGAGAATGCTATTCAAATCATTAATTTTTTATTATGAAATAAATGAGGCTCGCGTATAAGAGTATAACAATTCCGCAGGACAATTCACGAGTTAAGTGGTAGGAGATATTTCGATGCCTATAATTTTCGCGGTTGAGTCATGTTATTCATCACGTAGGTCGGCCCAAAAATAGGTTTCCCACCCATCGCATGATTAGGTTGTAAGGAAAATTCTCCAACCCGCCGTAGATGTCGGATTCGGCCACGCCACGCATGAGAGAGAGCGGGGGGGCACACGTGGTCGGCTCCGACGGAGGAGAGAGGGTCGTTTGGAGGGAGATCGACGGCCGGGATGGCCTCGTTTAGGTGGGAGCACACTTGCCGTGACGCACACCAGCGAACCTGCCCGTCACGAGAAAACGCTTCTTCTTCTTCTTCTTCGTAGAAGAAGCAGCTTCTCGTTACTTCTCTTTGCGGAACTCGTTTCTTGGCGTGCGTGAAGAACAACAACGCAGCGACGGAAGAGGCCGAAGCGGCATAGCTCATCATGGGATTGCTTCCGAACCTCCCTTCTCAGGAGCGCTCTTGGGTTCTCTTTCGTGTCTTCGTTCTGGTGTTGTAGCATCAATCTGGCCCAGAAGCCGTTGCCATTTTTGGAGGGGGTCTGTTTCTTTGTCGAACTGTACAGGAGAAGGAGGAGAAGAAGCAGAAGAAGAAGAAGGTGGTAAAGCAAAAGAGAAAGGGAGGAGAAAGGCGATCCCTTTCGCTTTGCCAGTTCTTTCGATGGCGGAGATTTGCTGCGGGGTGGTGAGCGAGAGCGAGGCGAACCCGACGTGCAAGCCGAGCTCGACGGCGGCGGCCAGGCGGCGGAGGACGGAGATCCGGCGGTTCAAGTTCGTCGGTGGCGGCGGCGTCGGCGGCGTCGCGCATCCTCGAGGCGGCGAGACGGCGAGCGGGCTAAAACGGAGGAAGCTGATCGACGCAGGCGAGGGCTTTTGCTCCGACGAAGAGAAGCGGGTCGGTGGACTGGGGGACGGGAGATTGGAGCGCAAGGCTGCGTCGATCAGCGACGACTCGCTGAGCCTGATCAGAGCGACGGAGACGATGGCGACGGCGGCTCTGAGCAGGACACAGTCCAGCCCGGCTGCTCTAGAGCTCCCGAGCGAGTATCCGAAGTTCGGAGTCTCGTCCGTCTGTGGGAGGAGGAGAGAGATGGAAGACATGGTCGCCGTCCACCCTTCCTTTTGCCGCCGGCGCGGCGAGCCCACCACCGAGCTGCATTACTTCGGTGTCTACGACGGGCACGGTTGCTCTCATGTAAGAATCTCAGGCTAACTAAAATTCAAACGACATCGCGAGCTTTTCAATCCTTAAAAATAAAGAATTTTTTTTCTGGTCAAAGCTCTAAAATATGATCTTTGGGTAGGTGGCAGTGCGATGCAGAGAGAGGATGCACGAGCTGATAAAGGAGGAGCTGGCGGCGGCGAACAACGTGGAGGGCTCGGCTCCGACGGAGTGGAGGGCCGCGATGGAGAGGAGCTTTCGCAAGATGGACGAGGAGGCGATCGCGTGGAGCGAGGGCGCCGCGGCGGCGGCGGCGGCGTCGCACGAGAGGTGCAGGTGCGAGCTCCAGTCGCCGGAGTGCGAGGCGGTCGGGTCGACGGCCGTCGTCGCCATCGTCACCCCCGACAAGATCGTCGTCGCCAACTGCGGCGACTCCAGGGCGGTGCTCTCGCGCAAGGGCAAGGCGGTTCCTCTCTCCTCCGATCACAGGGTTGGTATTGCACTCTTTGGCTCGTCTGAACTGAACCCGATCTTATGGATACTTGCCATATTTTAAGGATTCATACATAAAATAACTATATTGAACTGAATAATTCAATCACGTATACGAATTTTAATGGGGTGATATCTGGCAGCCGGATAGGCCGGACGAGCTGAACCGGATCCAAGAAGCGGGCGGTCGGGTCATCTACTGGGGCGGGGGGCCTCGGGTCCTTGGAGTTCTCGCAATGTCAAGAGCCATTGGTAGGGCTCATCAGGTGGCACGTCATGATCGACTGTTTTCTTCATTTTTGGTCCTTGCATCTAATTGACAATGTTACTCGTTTTCTTTTTGGTGCAGGCGATAATTATCTGAAGCCGTACGTGAGTTGCGACCCGGAGGTGACGGTGATGGAACGGACGGCGGACGACGACTGCCTGATCCTCGCGACCGACGGGCTGTGGGACGTGGTCTCCAACGACTCCGCGTGCGGGGTGGCGAGCATGTGCCTGAGGGGGAAGATCCCCGTGCCCCCAGAGGACGCGGCGGCGGCGGCGGCGTCAGAGCCCACGGCTGCAGGGATGGGCAGGGCGAGGCCGGACAGGGCGTGCTCGGACACGTCGCTGCTGCTGACGAAGCTGGCGCTGGCGAGGCACAGCACGGACAACGTCAGCGTGGTCGTGGTGGATCTTAGGAGATCTTGGTAGCACGGAGAGCTCTTTCCTTCCGTTGCTTTTATGGCAAAATTAAAATCAAGATCCGAAATTTGTTTATGGAAAGGGGAACAGAATTAAGTTCTCGTCTGTAATTTTGCACGAAGCAAATGAACTTAGTAAGTCACGAAATGGGGAATGAGGTGGTTGGCGATCTACTGCTTTTGCGGGTCCATTTTCTATTTCATCGTTTGCTCCGAACTACTTGTCACAACATGGCCAGACTTCCCAACATAAATATTCTAAGAGAAGTTGACCTTGTAGAGCATTTCACGTTGAACGCTTTCAATTGATCTAACGAAAGTTCAAAACTTTTGTTCCAAGTGAGTGAAGATGATGCGATGAATTCCTTGAATCTGAAGAAATTATGCCAAAAAGACCGACCCTTTCTTTGGCAAACCAGTCCTTCCCTGAAACGGAAGAAGATGGTTGAATTTTCAAGACTAGGACACTAGAACCTTGATGCAAACATCTCCGGGAAAGGCCCTCCGCATCCAAAGCCGTCTATGGAAAATTCCATAGTCCTCGAAAATCATAATTTTTAAAGCACTTTACATAAAGCAATCGACTGTTCCCGGGGAGGAACTCAAATCATACACATGCTTAACGACATGAAATGCAAAATTGTCTGTGTGAACAGACTCAGCTGAGGTAGCGGTCAAAGTCCATGCAAACAGGTTGGTGGCCACACAACCTCATCCATTGTAGAAACAACTAGTTCACAGGAAGCTTTCCACTGATTCCACGTCACAGATGATACTGAAAATGAAGGAAAAAATGAAGATGATGTACTGACCGAAAAAGAACCTTCCTCTGAGTTGACTACAACCATACAGCCACTTCCAATTTCGAGAATCTCAACAAAATTTTCCCTTGCTACATTTCCTTGCCGGAATATTCAATGTGACCGGACTTCAAGGCCTTCAACTTTCTGTACCCCTTGTCGGTTCCGAAGATCCTGGCAAACATACATAAACATGCCACCACTCAACAATGAGGCTTACGATAATGAAGGACATCATATGATCTACATCTCTATAAAGAGCAAAGCCCTGACCCAACAATAACTTAGTGCCGAAGAGAAAGAAGCATAATCGAGATCATGTGGTTAGGAGGAGAATGTATCACCCATATCTCTGTTGCATGCAACAACTCATGTATTGTCTCCAAACGATGTGCTGTGCATATTTTTCTTACGAGCCTAAATGCTTACAGGATTCCAGATGCTAGTCCAATTAAAAAAAAAAGAAGTTTAGTAATCCCCCACCCCCTTTAGGGTACCATAGGCCCTCTAAATGAGATGATAGCAGAATGAAAATATTCCATGCTGAAACACTCATTCAATTACATCATTCACACAAGGGTACAACATAAGAGTTGCTCATAAAACATTATCATCTAAGCATCATATAAAGCTGGCTAATTACGAATTATTTGCAAGCCATTTCTACTCAGGAAAAGACCCAATAAATGGATCAAGTAAGACAAGTTCTGATACAGGAAGAAGTCTCTCAAGAAACAACAATAGAAAAAGAGTTTCAGAGGAACTTCGGTTTGTGAAAGGCTCAAAACACTCAATGCTGAAAAAAACATACATTCCTAGAGAGTGCGGCAGGCTACACAGGCCCAAATTTTCTGAAGGAATGATTCTAGGGTTAATATGACAATTCAGGTTACAACATGCACTGAAGGCAACTTAAACTTTTAAAGGTCGACCCTATTTTTAATCTGGAATGGTAGGAAACTCCCATCCATTAGACATACATGGGACAATATTTACATATGTGCCATTCAAATAGGAAATGGGAACAGAAAATTGTTACGGTCTGTTTGGATTAACTTATACTTATTACGTTTTTCTAATTGAAATCTTGCAGCTCGCACACTTTTGACCTTTTTGAAAGCAGAAATACTTAAAACTTCCACAAAATGCAAATGCTGACACGTAAGTTTCCCATATGAACTTCTTCATATTTTTTCAGAATTGATATTTTAAATTTGGATTAATACCACGAAAAACCCTAAACTGGTACACATGTAACAAATTTACCCCAAATTGATTTTTTGACCACGGAAAACCCCAAACTGGTATACCCGTGACAAATTTACCCCAAACCAATTTTTTGACCATGAAAAACATCAACCGGTATGCTCGTGAGAAATTTACCCCAAGCTAATTTTTTGACTACCAAAAACCCTAAACCGATACATCACTTGTGACAAATTTACCCTCCGTTAAATTGGGTTAATACCACAAAAGACCACAAATTGGTAAACCTATAACAAGAGGAGGGGTAAAACCCCAAATTAGTACATCTGTCAATTGCCACGTGTCATCCAACTCAGTACTAGACAGTAAAATTTAACGAAAACTAACGAAAAGGTAAATTTTTCATAGGCATACCAGTTTGGGGTTTTTGGTGGTCAAAAAATTAGCTTAAAGTAAATTTGTCACAAGTGTACCAGTTTGGGGTGTTGGGTGGTCAAAATATTAGCTTGAGATGTATTTGTTACAGCTGTACCAATTTGGGATTTTTCATGATCAAAAAATTAATTTAGGATAAATTTGTCACACGTGTACCGGTTTTGGGTTTTTCGTGGGTATTAACTCTTTAAATTTTGGTGGGAAAACAGAGAAGGAACTTCTGCTTATGCTTAAAGACAAACAAATAAAGCCTGAAGAAGTCTGTTATATCTGCAAACAGCTCTTGCCATTAAAAAGGACAAGATTTTACATGTGTAGCAAGTAGGAAATGCAGACGTCAAAGCAAGGTAGGTATAGAAGATAATCTTAGCTCCCAATATTAGATATAGCAATGTCATATCATCCTTTTTAACTCATTGATGTAGGCCTTTTCCCACTCATTAGTTATAGTGAACATCCATAAGATGACAGCTAAAATACAAAGGAAAATAACAAAGGCAGAAGATAAAAAATGATCGGAAAGCAGTACTTTCAGAGTCATTTTTGGCTTGGACTACCTTAAAAGAAAGATAGAACACAGAAAAATTAAATATTATGGCCTCCCAACAAACATGAAGTAAAGAGCTCACCAATCCATGTACACAAAGGTTGATGCATAGTTTCCAGACTTGGTATACAGCAAGCGGTGGTGGTAATCATGAAAATCAGCGCTGAAAGATACATGAAAGAGGTATTTCAACCAAAAAGGTCAATGGAGGAGCAACTCAATATAATGCACAATGAATCAAGTGACGAAATAGCACTTACCCCCCATATATTGGCAGAAAGTTTGAAAGGCTCCATGGGAAATGGTAACCACAATGAGCTTCAACTGTCTCTAGCACTCTGACTACCATCCACAACCATAAAGTCATCAGATGAGGCCCAGTAATGGCAGGGCCAATAATGGTTGCAAAACCAAGAAACAGTATCTCAGCGGGGTGTGCATATTCGGAAGTCAGTCCGAAGGGCGTGGCGTATCTGTGTTAATATGAATACATTCACATATTTTTCCAAAGAAAGGGCTAGAGGAAACTGTGAAAAATTCTTGCTTACTCGTGGTGGACACTGTGAACATGCTTGTAAAGCCATTTTGTGTGTAGAACCCTGTGGCCCCAATAGAATACAAAGTCCTCAAGGATGAAGTAGAATATAACCTGCGTCAACACTGTCTTCCTGCAACATCCGAACGAGGAAGTTGGTAGCTCCTCAAGCAAAGGTACAGATAGATGGTAATGATGCATTCCAACCTTGAGGACCACTACGAACAATGTTGCAGAAAAAGAACATTTCACATATAAAGAACCAGAAAATACCAGGGTGGCAGGGGAAGACTACTTCGCATGCCCATGAATCTGAAGACAGGATAGGAGAAAATCATCACTGGTAGGTTTACACACAGATGATACAGCACTAGACGAGTGATGCATTTTTCCTGAGCTGCAAAGGTGTTATTCTTCGGCTGCACAAAACATTAAACTCCGTAAAGATGGAAGAAGGAATAGGAGAATACATAGATGGCATAGACTGGTTGACAGGTAAAATTCAAGGTACTGCTCAAACAAACGTAACTAGGATTATTGACACAAACTTCAAGTTTAACAGCAGAAACCTCTCTGACCAGAGAAATGAGGTTGTCAATGCTTAGCTACACCATTCCTGTTCCCTTGATGTTGCTAATCATAATTTGTTCAACTGTCACAAATGAAAACTTTTACCACGGGCAACAATCTTATTTCTACCCTTATTGCTTCAATATCAAGTACACAACATGTAAATGATAAGCTTTTGATAACTTTTATTGCCCACACTTCTAGACAGCATAACAGCAGAGACATGTTCAAAATTTTGGATAAGCAAAATCTTAAATGAACACGAACGGTGTTTACTCCATACAAGGTTAAATGCCACAAACATACAAATATGCATATCTTCGCAAGCATCTTTAGCAAAGATTGACTTTTAAAAACTGTGTAGGTAGTTTCATCTGCTGTCTACACAAGATCACCACTTCCGTTCACATGTTAAAAGCGGGAAAAAAAGACTTTTAAAAACAAGACCAAGTGTGACGTTATCAAAGATGGAAAGGCAAGAGGAAAAATGACACACGAGGGAAAACTTTGTCTAAAAAAAAGGTCCAACCTGTATTTTGTACTTGCTTAACCATCCTGCCCGTTCGAGAAATATAAAAGGCAGTCCTGATAAGAAAAACACACTTTCATGAAGAAAGAAACTCCCGAGGCAGGCCAGTTGAAAGTCGCTGAAATGGGTGACCAGATACTGCATCAAAAGAAAAAACAGAGAACGGATATTAACTAATTCCCACTAGGAGGGTGAATAGAGCTATGAGAAAACCGAAGGTGGCAAGTGTTTCTCAAACGAAAAAAAGGTCGCTTTCTTCTCATGCCAATAGCGCGAGGGATATTTGTCAAAGCCAATTGAATCAAGGGGAGACAGAAAACCAAAGAATTAGAGCTTTAGCAACGCCTGATAACATGATAAACCATAAGAACAACAAGGAGCAAATAAAGATATAGAGCACCGGCATTGATTTAGTTTTCTATCAATTGCAGTAATCATCAATAAGCCTAGCCAATCTTCTCTTGAAGTCGGCAATTAGTTTGGCCAAGGAGGAAGACAAGCTAAAAAACCGCAAGGCAACGATCTCGGTAAGAATTGGCACCGGGAAACCATAAGACTTTGGATTTGCGTTACTGGATCGGCGGACAAAGAAGGTGCACGGGCGAAATTTTAATCACTTCAATGACACATAAGCTCCGGTGTATTTTGCCAGTTATCTTGGCCCATAGAAATTGCGAGAAACAGGACACCAAGGAACACATCAGGACCAAATGCAGACATGCAGACTTTCTAACATCCAAGTATTGAACATCACATCAGACAAGCGGAGAACAACCCAGAACCGATTGACAAGGCCATCATCCCTTTCATTTCCTGGTGCCCCCAGAAAGTGCTCTAAGCTGTGCCAACCTTCGATACGATGCCCGCATGTTCGTTTCAATTAACATTACGAAAGATCTTCGATCCCTAATCCGCAGCGCCAGACTTCGGAAAAAAAAAAAAAAAGGAACTCAATCGTCGAGGCAGACGGACTTTCCTTCCGGAGCAAATGAAGGGGGGGAAAAGAAAGCAGAGGAACGGAGCATGCTCAAGACGAAGACACTCATGATTGCCCAGGATCGTCACGTCCACAGTGGGCGGAGACACTGGTCATCCACCAGCCACAGTGCAAAGCTTCCCACGAGCTACTCGCGTGTTTTTTTGTTATCATGAAACAGCTAGAGAACAGACAAAAAGAAAAGAAAGAAGGTCGAGGATCTAAATCGAACAATCAATTGCCTCGCGCCGAACGGAGTCAAACCAGCGCTCATCGCTAGAGAGACGCAATCGAAACGCGACCACATATAAAAAAAAAAAGAGAGAAGACAATCCGACGCCACCGAAGGCATCGCCACATTCGGCCAGTCCAATGCTGTCCCCGGCACCGCAATCGCTCGCAAAGCGATCCCACTCCCCTCGCGAAACCGAGGACCGTGATCCACGGCTCCGTCTCGGAATCAACGAAAACGAGAGCGAACGGCGCCAGGCTCCATCGTAGCCCAATAAAAAGATTTAAAAAAAAAGAAAAAAGAAGGAGAAGAAGAAGAAGAACAACAACAATCGATTTCCGACGACGGGGAGCAGAGATCCAGATGCAGCCAGGGGAGCGGGAAAGGACCGAACTCAAAGCCAGAAGGGAAGTAGGGGGGAAGCAAGAGAAGCACGCGCACGCAGAGAGAGCAAAGCAAAGCCACAGCAGAGAAAGCGATGGAGAGAGAGAGAGAGAGAGAGAGAGAGAGGGAGAGTACCAGCCAACCAGATTCGATGATGGAAGCCATGACGAGGACGGAGAGCGAGAGAGAGAGAAGGAGCGAGACCACGGGTGGGGTTGAAAACGGCGAGTGGCGATGGTGGCAGAGTGAGCCGAGGACTGGAGTTAAGGGAGAAGGATTATATAGAAGAGAGAGAGAGAGAGAGAAGACACGAGATGAGACAGACTGTCAAGGGGGAGGGGGAATCTGAGGGCCCCTCCCCCCACGCCCTTTTTAATCTATTATTATTAAAAGAAGATAGAGAGAGAGAGAGAAGCGAAAACGACGAGTGAACGCGAGCGGATCTGCCTGCCGCCTACGTGCCCTTTCCCATCGTGCGTCGCTCTGCTGCTTCTGCTGCCTCACCCCCCCAAGATCTTTTTCTTCTCTGTGGCTTTTGGCTCAGCTCCACCAAACCTCACATGGCTTTTTCCCCGCTCCGACAGTGACGTCACCGCACGGGGGCGGATCCCCGCCCGTCTCCGCCCCCTCCCCCTCTCCTTTTTCTCCTTTTGGACATCACCCGCTTCGATCTCTGATATTTCGGAATGCATCTCACGATGGAACGTAATTTCGACGTCCAGCTCTTTCTATTCGGCCGAGAATATCCCGAGTTCAACGTCACAAAGTCTAGGCGAAACCTTTCGAATACTTGCTTAGGTCCACTCACCACCCCCTTTTTCTCGTTTCGGACATCGCCCACTTCGATACCGCGCGCCCACGACAGGGGATATTCCGGAATGCATCTAACGACAGGCACGCAGTTTCGACACCCGGTTCTTCCCTCTCACCCGAGAATATCCCGTGTTTTTGACATCCCGGAATTCGGACGAAGCCATTTGAAGACTTGTTTAGGTCCACTCATCACCCCCTTTTTTTTCCGTTTTGGACATAGCCCGCTTCAATCTTGCGCCCGCTGTAGGGGGATATTCCGGAATGCACCAAAAGGGATAATGCCATTTTCTCCAAAAGAGACCCCCCGAGCGATGCTCGTCCTCGAATTGCCCCCTCGAGATGGCCTGCTGAGTTTCGAGTATCTCGAACCATCCTCCAGATGGACTCTTGGGTCTTGATTTTGAACGATATCGCATCCCCCTTTCTTGCCGTTTGGATCGGGAGCATTCTCTCCCCCCCTCATAAAACCCCGATCGTATTTGAGAGAGGATAACGTGCCATATATACCTCGATTGGAGCGCGATAGGCTTCGCATGCATGATCTCAACACGAGGACCAATAAAATTTATGTAAGCTTGCGAAAAGGCGACGATCGCGGTGCCGATCCGTTCTTCCATCGCGCACAAGCCCGCCGCCAATTCCAACGAGCAGTTTGCATGCTCGATCGAGTCTGCCAAGCACGACAGCAAAGACGGTTCGGTGAGGCGGCCTCGCATCAACTAGTCGAAATTACATGCGCTTCACGTATTCGCGTGCATGTAATGCTTTTTACCGGCTTACATTGGACATATAAATTCTACAAAGAATCGAGTAATATCGTTCAAGAAATTTCACGTGCATAGAAATTGAAGCGCACGCTCAAGGCTAAATTGAAATTCACCTATGAAACGAGCGAATCAAGTCGAGTTCGGAGTTTAAGAAATCCACTCATAGATAATTTGTCAATCGACAAGTCTCGCTGCTCCCGGTACCGTGTTGTGTCGAAGACCTTTAAGAAAAGACGCGCCCCACTCGAGATTGCTACAACCAATTTCGACAATGCACGTGGCAATGACAGGTGATTGCACAACCATGAGCGAATGACCTTTGACCGAATACTACGTTTGACTCCTCAGGCAGACATCACTTTCGATCTCGCCCACAGAGACCCTCGCGTCTTCCGTAAAGTTTGAATGTGTACTCTCCCATGGTCAAAGCTTGACCCAGCTTGACTGTTTTCTTTTTAAATTTATACTGGTATGTACTGTCTCGTAATATCCTTGTCGCCTGCTTTAACAATGCCTTTTAGAAAAACAAGGAAAAGATAACATAAATAATTCATAAATTTCGATCGAATATACAATATAATTTCTAAATTTTTAATTTATTTTTAGTCAAATGTGCAGCGTGGTTATTAAACTTTAAATTTATTCGACGTGATTTTTAGACTTTTTGTATATATTCATCTTAATCCGTGAATTATATGAAAATGTTCAAAGCGGGTACATGTTCATCTTAGTTGAACAAGCATCAAAACTCCAACGATCATATCGAACAAATTAAAAGTTGAGGGATTGCATTACACATTGGACTAAAGTTCAGGGACAACATTAAATAAATTAAAAATTCAAGGACCATAGTGAATATTTGACCAAAGTTCAATAACCATTTATATCGTTATCCCTTTCGTGCTCAAATTGGTACAATTTGCCCCCATAAATTTGATCCTCGTTTGCAAACAAAATCTTTCTCAATTTAGCCCTTGAAATCTGACGAGCTGATGAAAATTGAAAAAAGAGGCCAGTGGATTCCGCCGATCAATGAGATAAAATCGTTTTTTTCAATGATCAAGATGATTTTTCAGTTATCTTTGAGTATTTCACCTTCTGAATTTGAAAAGAAGCTAATTGTCAAATATTTCATAAATACCTCGTATTTCGATTTTATAACGATCTAAGTGCATGTCCCAAATTAGACCAAAATCGTTTTATACATATTCTAACTACTCATTTCATGCGCAGCACGTATGTTCTTTTTTCAAGTGTAATTTACATGAAAAAAAAAGTCATATATATACTCCGTCATAAACATGATGTGTAGTTGAAAATCTTACATCTAATCTGTTTTGAAAATTTTGTTGTTCCAATTTTTTCTTTTTTTTAATTTTCGTGTGGTGAGAGAGGACGATTGCCAAAGACGTTATTCGTACAATGACGGGGATCGCAATTCTAGGGTTCGACAAGACGGACTTATGGTTAAGGCAATCAATCGTCCGCCGGTAGAAATCCGGCGAGATACAACGGCGGAGCCGAGGAAGTGTACATCGTAGATCAGCCCCACAATGAGAATTGGCTGGATCGTGGATCGCGTGCTGGCCCGAGGTTACGCAGATGTTAGTCCTCGACCATAGGTGTATCGTTTAACGTAGCGACGTAAATGGCCTAAGCTTTTTACATTAGTGTAAGATTGTGATAATGTGATCATTGCCGACGAGAGCAAGGGCAATGGCCGAAAATGTTGTTCCTCTAATCCTGATGGAGGCTTCAGAAATCGCAATGCTAGTGTTTGACGAGAGGGTTCTTTCCGTTTACGGCGCTCTAGTGACGGTGGCGTGGAGAAGGCAAGTGCCGTGGACCTAACCGGCGATTCCGACGGCCGATTGGAGAAATGATAACGGCTCTTATGGCTATGGCGATCAGAGCCACAACGGGCACGTGCTGTGGATTGACTCGCCGTGAGGAGGATCAAAGGCAGGATGGCGGATCGTCATCGTCGTCATCGTCCGAAGGCCGTGATTGGGTAGAGATGAGATATCGGAGAGAGGTTATGGCCGGCGAGGGTAAGGCGGTGGAAGCCACCGCGGCGAGGGGAATCGCGGAGATGGCCGGAGGAATGGCAAAGAACCATATCTTGTGCTGAAGCCGATGGCGTCTCAATTTGAAAGCACGATTGTATCAATGGCAATGGAGACGTGTAACGTCGAATTCGGTGTAATCTAACATATCTGTACATCAATTTGAGATGATCCTCCAATCGCTCGACCGAACGAGCAATGAGGCCACATCGAAATAATCCATCTCTACCCTACACAAAACCGAACCAAAAATCTGCACGACATCGCGTAAACAAGCGCCCAGGCGAAATCGAAAACAGACCCGGCTGACCAAATCACCCGCCGCCGCCGTCCCCCTGGGAAATGTAGACCGCCCCTACGAACATAGCTCCCGAGGCGCCGCCGCCGCCATCTGCGTTGGCGGCTCCATGGTGGTTGACCGCGACGTGATGGCCGGCACCTAAAGTGCCGTGGCCTCGGCCTCTCGGGTTGCGAGGCTGCTGACGCGGTTTCCGATCGGAGGGCGGGGCCGTCCGCCGGTTGCGCGGCTCGCTACGCCTGCTGTCGCCGCGATGATCCGGCTTACCGATGCAAAAACATAAGTTCAAGCCCTTCATTTCAAGAAGAGGTTCCAGAACGCAAGAGGAGGTTATACATGTATAGCACTAGCTAGACTAATTATAGACAGATTCGTTCCGTCACAAATCCTGCTCCTCATTATCCATATCACTTTTGAACTAACATTGTGATTTTATCTTATTTTCCTTTTTTTTTTAATTTTCCCCCTTTCCTCTTTATTTTCATCGAAATGATAATAATGGATAATCACATTTTTTTATCTGTTATTTAGTGACATGGTTGTAATGTATATCGCATCACGTACCCATTATATTGGACATCTTGGAAAATGACTGAGATTGAATGCTGATGTTACTTTACGATATACATGTAAGAGATGAGCAGTCCGTCTACTTCCTGTACCTTCCTCGATTATATTCACATGCACGTACGTGTGTGCCTCACATAACTCGTGTCGAATCAAATTGAAAATATTCGAAATTATTCCTTCTTTTTCGCCGTAGCGCGAGTAATATAAAAATCCGAGATGCGATAGAGACAACTCAAGCTGCACGTGATGAAATCTACAGCCTAAAAATTAACATGTAATATAAAAAGAAAATCCGAGAAGGTGGAAGGGAAAAATGTCTGAGCCCGGGTTCGAACCGGGGACCTCTAGTGTGTGAGACTAGCGTGATAACCGACTACACCACCCAGACACCATGTGACGAGTTCTGCCCTAGTTTATATATAATAGAGTATTCTGAATCATCAGACAGACCCACAACAGTAGGTTGGTCCGAATTCTTCTTACCCTCCCCCTCGTTTGGTTGGGTGAGGTTCATTCATCTTTACTTGTTCCTGGATTGTAAGTGAAGGACAATGGATTTGCAATTGCCGATTGCCGCCGTTAATCCCGTTTTCGTTCCCGAATTGTCAAACCGGTAGCAATAGCGGGAATACAGTGCCCGTCTTATGTCAAATGAGCTCCCTGCCGAGCCGGAAGGAACAAAGACGCAGACTAGATTGGCGCGGGTCGAGAGAGTTTATTTAGGATCCCGGGAACATTTGAGTATGAATACAGACTAGAGAGAAAAACCGAGAAAGCTCATTTAACTGTGACATTCATTCATCAAATGCCATTGTGATCTTATGAGTACAGAAAAGCTATATACAAGTAAAATGTGTTGTTTCAGACGGTACATCAGGTCGCTCTCTCCTTGTTCTCAGACAACCCTCTGTATGTAAATCACGATGGGAGGGACAGATTGAATTTGTCGTCGAATGTAAGCTCCGGACGCCTTCGTTCCTTCATGTACAACTCGAGCATGGTTGAGTTTCGGCGACGTTCTGGGATCCTGAACTATACTTTTTGCCTCGTGTTAAAGAGAGTTTATCGAATGAATCGTGCCAGCAGCTACCAATAATCCCCGCAGGAGCATGTCCCATCTTTGAAACGGTGAATACGATTCACGTCCCGGACGAGGATCTCTCTCTTTGTATACTCGGAAATGAATTTTGTCACAGAGTGACAGTCTTCACATAACCTCAAGTTCTTGGTAACCCGGATCGTCTCCCCCTTGGCGCTGTTGATGAGTCCAAAGGCCACGGCTAGTTTTTCACTGTGCCCCAGCAAAATGCGTTCCTTCTCCTCCAAATCAAGATCGTAATGGACAATTTCGGTTTGCGGCACGTACCCGTCTTCCTTCATCTCCATTGACAAATTCAGCAACAAGGCATGGAGCTGCTCAATCTGTGGATTCAATTCATCGACTGAAGCAAAGGAATATATCTTCCTTTTGACTTCAGTCCAACTGCGACCGGGGACCTTTTGCAGTCTCCGTGCTTCGAGAAGTTTCTTCACTCTTCTCACCTCATCCCACATCTTGGCCTCCGCATAGATATCGGCTAGGAGAACATAATTTCCAGCATTCATGGGTTCGAGCTCGAAAAGCCTCGCGCTAGCTCTCTCTGCAAGCTCGACATTGCAATGAATCCTGCACGATCCAAGGAGCGATCCCCAAACTTTAGGTCCTGGTTCAATCCGCATCTCTTCTACGATTTTGACGGCTTCATCTAATCTATTTGCCCGGCCAAGAAGATCCACCATGCAAGCATAGTGCTCCACACTAGGGAAAATCCTATGTTCCCTTAACATCGAGTCGAACAACATCTTCCCATCCTCGACAAGCCCTGCATGGCTGCAGGCTCCTAAAACACTAACGAAGGATATGGGACTTGGTGAGATTCCACTGACGATCATCTCGTTGAAAACCTGAATTGCCCTCTCTCCAAACCCATGAACCCCATAACCGGAGATCAGTGAATTCCAGGAAACTACATCCCTCTCATCCATCTTATCAAAAACTTGTTGAGCTCGGTCAAGCTTACCGCATCTTGCATACATTGTCACCAGAGCACTAATGACCGGCAAGATCGAGTCTAGACCTCTTCGAAGAACATATCCGTGAACCAACCTACCCTGCTCTAATGCAGCAAGCGCAGCACAGGCTTGCAGCACGCTGACCATTGTCACAGAATTTGGAAGCAAATCGTGGGTCTTAAGCATCAACTCCCTGAAAAGTTCCAAAGCCTCAAAAGGCATCCCATTCTTGGCATGAGACGCAATCATTGCACTCCAAGAAACCACATTCTTCTCCGGCATCTCACCAAACACGAATCCAGCGCATTTCACGCACCCAAACCTGGCATACATGTCCACCAAAGTAGTCATGATATGAACATGGCCCCCGTAACCATGCCGCAGAATATGGGCATGAATCTCCCTTCCCTTATTCAAAAGCGAGAGGGCGCATTCCGAAGCTACGCATGCCTTCAACACATAGGTGTACGTGAACCTATCCGAAGGAATCCCAATCCAGTTCATCCTTCTATACAAGTCAAAGACGTCGAGTCCATGACCCGCCAGGGTGAGCGCCCTAAACAGCGCGTTCCAAACATAGATAGTTCTCTCGCGAGTTTCCTCAAACACCTGCCGGGCATTCTCGACGGCGTCCAGCTCGGAGTACATGTTGATGAGCTTGGTCGCCAGGAACGGGTCCTGGTCGAACCCATTCTCCGAGAGATGGCGGTGGACGCTGAGGGCGTCGGGGAGAGAGTTCCGGCGGGCGCATGACAGGATCAAGAGCTCGTAGGTGCGCTGGGTGGGGTCGGGTTCTTGAGAGAGGACGCGCAGCGCCCGCTTCAGTTCGCCCTTCTTGCACAGACGTTGGATGACGTGGTTCTTGTCGGCGGTGGAGGTGGAGGTGGACGTGGCGGTGGACGTGGAGGTGGAAATGGTGGGGTTCGATGTTGAAGAGCAGAGGGGCGGCCTGCAGGAGCCGCGAGCGGCCGTGCACTTGAGGTGTTTGCTGAAAGGAGGAGGAGGAGGAGGAGGAGGAGGAGGAGGGGGTTGTTGAACGGTTTGGGGAGACTGCAACGCGAACATCACACGAGAACGAGAGAGAGAGAGAGAGAGAAGGGTTGGGGAGGGAGCAGGAGCGACCAGGCTTGGAAAGGCAATGCGATGGTGGCAGTCAGTGCAGAACCGAGTGGGAGAGATAAAAGAGAGATTGCAGTGATTTTTAACTTTCTTTTGAAATCCTCGTCGCTTGTTTTAGCTAATGTCTCTATAAGGGAAAAAGTCAGGAAAAATCATAAATTATGGCCAATGTAAAATATTTGCTTCAAATTCTTCTGTGATACAAAGAATCTCAACTTTATATTTACGTGTGACATATTTACCTTAATTTTTTTTGACATAAAAAATCTCAAACTTATACCTGTGCGATATATTTACTCAACATTTACCCCCACGTTTATGATACAAGGTAAATGTGTCGCACAGGAACAAATATAGAGCTTAAAAAGTTGTGGTAAATATGTCGTATTGATATAAGTTTGAGATTTTTTGTATCACAAAAATCTTTTTTCCTCAATTTAGCCCCTGAAATCAGGCAACTTAAAGAAGGTTGAAAAACGAGACTAAACTCGAGGGGATCAATAATACTATGCATCTGCCCATCCTCCCGTACGCTCAAAGTAAAATGCCGCCGATCAAATGATAAACTCAGTCTTTCCCAATAATCAACATAGTTTGTTCAGTATCCTTTGAACCTTTCACCTTCTGAATTTGAAAAAAAAAAAAAGATAAGAGTTGCAAGAGGTTTATAAAATTCACAAACACCATTACTAACCCAAGACATCACAGAGGAAGGCCACTTTTGAACTCCCTTAGTCTTCAGCAATTCGACCGATTCTTACCGACTTCAAGCGATCATTTTCAACCGCGTAGACAAAACACAAGCACTTGACCAAACAAAGACAAAACACAAACACACCAAGCTCTCCACAATGCTCAAAACACAACCTAACCTCAAATAGTAAGATAGTCGGCTCGTGGATACGTTGTGACCCCTTAAACTATATCAAAAGCACTACCCTTTACTGTAACCAACTTGAACGAAGAAGCCACCCGTTCGACGAGTTAATCACCAGTCAATTCCACACACATGCGTCCATAAACCGTAACCGAGCAAATAGTATCACATCTTTTAGAACGTCTTGGGCCCTCATATCCTATTCAAGTATGAGAGGTACATAGAGTCACAACGTGTGGCAATCCTCATCGTTTCCTCGACTCACTGATCCTGGATAAAAGGATAAATTCAGAACAGAATATCTCCATCGTCTCTTCTCAATACACCATACGGTGGTTTCAATTAGTCGCATCGCTCCTTTTTTGCTGCCAAGTGGTGCTTAAGTCTGCTAGTACAAATGTGTCGACACCTATCAGTTTCATGAGAACAAGACCTGTTTGGCGAAGACCCTTCCAGAAAGCCCAAGGCAATCATAACTTTATTTCAACTAAGCGCATAAGATGCATGACATTTCACTAGCTGAAGATACGAATGGATTGTAGCACGAAAATAAAACCAGCGCTTCTTTTTTTTTTTCCAGAAAGCAGAAAACCAAACCCACTTTCCAATAAATTAAGACTGACTTCCATTCCTTCTGTTTTATAAGCAAGAAATGCAGTTCTCATTCTAATGTGCAACAGATGAGCAATTGAAATTCTCTTATATTAAATTAACAAGAGAAACCCAGAGAGACAATTAGGAACCAGGAAGAACCATGCAAAGGAGATGGTACAATTGGCCAGCACACTGAGGCAGTGATATTAGCCACATGGCCATCTCGGTGGTCACACTATCAATCAAATTATTAGCAATTTAATGAACAACATTTATGATCAATTGTCTCACCAGCTCAGAATAATTCAGCCACTCCAGAAAGAAATAATAAGCCTAGAAACTGGGCTAACTAGCAAACCGTAAATTTATGTTCCTCGCTGGACTGATTGGCATTCAGCAACATTCTTCATAGAAATTTCATAATGTAAACAAGACTGAGAACCTGCCAAAAGAATGTGTGACGCTCCATAAAATGCCAGTAATATGCCAGCCAACCTCGACAATTTTTTTTACAAAAGCATGCCAACCTCTAGGAAGTTTTTACAAGAGCACTAAACATATAATACAACCAGTAGGCTCAGACATTCTACATCACAGACATGCAGCTCCCTCGCAGAGAAAATGGAGGTCATCTTTGTTAGGCGGCAGCAGGATCATTTATCACACCCAAGAAATCATCCTTAATGGTGCCAATGCAGAACTGAAAACAACAAAAGAACAAAATATCAGCTACACTAGCTAGAATTTACACATATATCAGTTGACCGAGACATAATCAAATGCATTCTGACATGTCACTACTAAAGTTGCGTGACACGTGCAGTATCAACCTACTAATAAATTCCACTTCTTTGGTAAGCATGATTCCAGATTTTTAAGACTTGAGAAAAAATAAGGAACTAGATTTTCCTATCTTGTCTTATTTGTCGGAGGCATTATCCTTCGAGGGAGGAGTTCTCAGTCACTCAAGAGGCCTTCTGACTATTCTGAAAAACTAAAGCTAAAGGAGGCCACTCATCAGACAACATATTCCTAGTGAAGAGAACGCTCTGCTTGGAAGGATGAAAGTAACTAATATGGCCCTCCATTAGTAGCAGAGTTAACTATGACTCTAGTATGCTTCTTAAAGCAAAACTTTCAGCAGATGAAACTTGGAAGGGGCACCTGCTAGATCTGCAGAATTGCTTGATGATATGTTATCTATTTTGGATCCTGATGAACTAAACTGGAATCTGAAGATACGTAGTTCTCCAAAGTCCAGATGGTATTAGAACTAAGCCTTTAAAAGCAAAACGGGAGATGCCTGTGGTCCATCCGTGCATCCTAAGCATTCTCTAATCACTTGGTGACAATTTTTGTGGTTCATGCTTCCATCTCCAAGAGAATACACACAATCGGGAAATTGGCATGTTAGCTGCAGCATCCAGTGTCCACTAAGAACTAAATCAAAGGATGGCATTCCTTGATTTAGGAATCTATAGATATATATAAGTTGGTGACAATTTTTGTGGTTCATGCTTCCATCTCCAAGAGTATACACACAATCGGGAAATTGGCATCCAGTGTCCACAAAGAACTAAATCAAAGGATGGCATTCCTTGATTTAGTCATCGAAATATAAATATATAAGCAATTTGGCTTAAAAAGAAGTTATAGTGATCCAAATACTAAATGAGCCATCTACAATTCTAAAGCAAAAGCTTTCTCAGTCCTCTTCTGGAAACCTGTATGGATGAAAGTAGGTAGTTGCCACTAATTATCTTAATGCTTCAAAGCAAACTATTGATCACAGTTAGGTACATGATAAAAGTAAGGGAGTATAGTATAAAGATAGAAAGCCATACTATCTCGGTTGCATCTACGCGAGTCCCAATTATCTTTAGTCTTACTTCGCTGTCCTTCTGGATTTTTACCTGAAAGAAATCATAGAAAACTTGAACAATGATATAAACCTAAAGACATAGTTTGCCCCTCTGAAAAACATACCGATCCATCTGATGTCGTATAGTTTGGCATGTCTCCAGATTGGAACTCCATGTCATCTGGTATCAACTGAAACTCAAAGATGATGATTTAACAGTCTGAGTAATTGAAAAAATAAAAGCAAGAGACATATAACTTGACAAGTAGTTCTATCCCCCTTAACTGGACAAGTAATTCAAATGCATGAGATAGCAAGAAAGCATAGAAATTGGTCCACAAAAACTCACCAGAAATTTTTAGTACGATTAGAATGCCTAAAAAGACTCTTAGAAGCAACAGCTCAAGCAAGTTACAGACTTACGTGGTTTGAAACAAAAATCTGAACCGGACCAGCTTCGGCAAAAAATCCCATCTGTGTAAAAGACATGGTTACTAGTCTTTACTACAGTATCTTCACAATACAATCATTACTAAACATCAATATAAAAAAATCCATCACCTTGTTCACCATTGTGACAACAGCCTCTAATATCTCTCCTTTGAAGGGCCTAAACACAACGCACTGGTACTTCACAGGGAATGTCACGAAACCCGTCCCTTCTCGAATCAATCCTTTCCCAATGTTCTCTATACCAGTAATCGCCACCACGAAACCGTGCCGACCACTGCACCAAAGAAAGGATCACATGATGCCGCAGGAGCAGTGAAATAACGAGTTTTCTCTCCAATGCCCATGCCTCCACTACATCAAACATTAAGCATTCCAAAAGAGCTATGATCACACCCTATCTTGCTCTAAAAGATTGAGTGGGCGGAAGAAAAAGGAAGAACTTTTACTATCCATTACGCATTCAATCACAAGAAACATTCCCTGTGACGAGGAATTGGAAGAACACCCCTCTCGGAAATCAAGGGGCACTTTCAAACTGACAAAACCCTTAACCCTTGACAAGGGGCAAGATACCTTCAAGTGCCCTAATTCTCTACCCTGCTCTCCAATCCAAATTACGCGCCAATCGTTTCTTTTGGGGGGCACACAGAGCAGAGGGTGCAAGGGGCAACTACATCTAAGCCCTCTCGCGAAATCAAATTCCACAACCCTATGCAGGGAATCGAACACTGTTCGCGGAACGCACGGTGGCAAGAATCGATTGAATCGGAGACCGATGCGGAAACAACGCGCGAAGAAAAAGGGCAGAAACCATCGAAGGAGGAAAACCTGCAAGTGCCCTCGACGTCCTTCATGAGCTTGGCGACGAGGTTGTCGCGGAGGCTGCGACCGAAGAAGCGAGGGTGGAGCTGCATGTTCCTCTCCAGAACGATGTGAAAGAACATCTTTACCCCCCTCTCTTCCCTCTCCCTTCCGGCTGAGATTCTGCGGTCGCGGTTCGGAAGCAGATTCGAAGCCGAGATCGGGCCTTGATGCCGACGGCGAGGGCGGAGCGGGACGGCGGAGTTTCGCTCGGCTCTGCGTACCAATGGACGGCGGTGCGGGCCGTGCTTCTTTTATACGAGAAAATATTAGGTAGGACTCGTATTCCACCGTGGCAAAAAACGAGTATCTTAGCGTGCGACACGTGTCCGAGGGGTCCCACATGTTCAGAAGGCTCCACGGTGAAATAACTCCCACGGCTCGGAGCTGAGCTGAGCTGAGCTGAGCTCTCTCAGCCCTCTCTCTCTTTCGCGCTCCCCCTCTCTCTCTCTGCTTTTTAAAAAACAGCCCTCTCTCTCCACTCTCTCTCTCTTTCGCGCTCTCCATCGAATTCCAGACCTGGAATTCGCTCTGTGCTCCGTCACGCCGCTCCGATGCCGACGCCGACGAGCGAGGTCCGCCGCCGCCGGCGAACGACGTCGGTCACCTCCCACGAGATCCACCGCTGCCCACGAGCGACCCGTCGCCTGCAAGAGACAGGGCCACTGGATGAAGTACTGCCCCGGCAAGTCCCCCGCTGGATCCCAGCCGTCCTCCTCCTCCTCCGCCGCTGCCGCCGCGGGCCCTCCTTGTCTTGATCGGAAAAACGAAGCTCCGTCTCAGGGGACGAGGAGCGACGCCTTCTTCGCCTGTAAGAAGCAGGGCCACTGGATGAAAGACTGCCCCGACAAGTCCCCCGCGAAGTCGCGGCCGTCCGCGACTTCGCGGCACCCAATATTTTCTCATCTTTCGTCCCCTTCTGCAATGGCGTCAGTGTCGCTCCACAAATCTTCTTGATAGAGAGAGAGAGAGAGAGAGAGAGAGAGAGAGAGAGAGAGAGAGAGAGAGAGAGAGAGAGAGAGAGAGAGAGAGAGAGAGAGAGAGAGAGAGAAGCAAATATGCTGAGAAAGCTGCTGCTGCTGCTTCAGACGTCCGCAGCTCGGCGAGCTCTCTCCAGCGCCTGTGCTGCTTCTCCGTCTCTCCCTCTGTTGCCTCGCGGGTCCTCGCTCTTCTGTTCGTCGACCTCGGCTCAAGACCCGGGCGGTACTTTTGTCGAACACGTGGAGGACAACGACCCCACGAACGGTTCTGCTTCCCAACCTTGTGCCGCGATCTCCGTCGACCGCTCGGCTCTCTACAATCCTCCCGGTACTACTGCCTTGGAAGGCCTCGTCGCTTGAGGTCGCGAGTGTGATCTAAGGGAGAGAGATGTTATTGAGTGACGATGTATGTTCTCGTAAAGTTCGTTTTCTGTTTGTTTGTAGAGCATTCCCATGAACCCACTGCGGACTCCGAGCTGGTTAAGCACCTCAAGGGCATCGTCAAGGTACGGGAAGATTTTCCCGGTTCTTGGTTTCGCTTGATATCTTGGTGTGCTTTATGGCGAGTGCGTTATGTAGTATGGAATGCTTTCACCGGTGGAAGGCCTTTTGGTTGGAAATGATAAAGCTGAAAAATAAGTCGTATTTATCTTTTCAAGGAAGAACTCACGTAGCACTCCATGATTAAGTTGATGAAATGTAAACTTAGAGTGTTTGTTAATCTGCTTCTAAATCTAACAGTGCTATAGAAAGGCAATAGCTTTCTATGTGTACGACACTCATTTTGAACTGATGAAAGCCTCCCGTCCTTGCCTACCGTCTGAACAATGAGACCCATCGATTTCGACAGTCATTTACAGGCATCCTCTATCATTTGACGTGCTTTATTGAGCAATGCCGACACTTGCAATTTGATGTTAACAATCGGTTTCTTTCGCAGTTTCGTGGTGGGCCAATTTGAGTTGCCGAGTACATGGAGGAAGTTCTGACTAACCCAAAAGCTGGATTCTACATCAACCGTGATGTTTTTGGTGCGGAAGGTGACTTTATAACCTCTCCTGAAGTAAGTCAGATGTTCGGTGAGGTAAGATCGGTAGCTATCTCCCCATATCATTACCTATATCTGAGTCAAATTGAAGTTTGTGGGTGCTGAAAATTAAACTTACTGGGTTCTTTAGTAATCTATCTCCGGTGGGTTTTTCCAGTAAATTGTCGACTACTTTTGCACTGCTAATATATATCATTTAACTTTAGATGATTGGCGTTTGGACCATGTGCATGTGGGAGCAAATGGGACGACCAAGTAGAGTCAACCTTGTTGAGTTGGGTCCAGGACGAGGAACTCTCATGGCCGACCTTCTTCGTGTATGTCCACAGCGATGCTCTATCGCGAACGATTGTTTTGCCCGAGAGAAGTTGTAGGAAATTTATGTTTTGTTTCATTAGTTCTGATAGGGAAGTTTTCGTTCATATTTGCTGCATCGTCCGTTGTCCGTATTATATGACAGTCAACTGATTAAGTAGTGTAGCTTTGGTTGTAGGGTACATCAAAGTTCAAACAGTTCACAGAGGCACTGCACGTACACATGGTGGATTGCAGTCCCACATTGAGGAAACTCCAGCATAGCAACTTGAAGTGTATCGAGGAGGAAAATGTATCGCAAGATGTTGGACACAGAACTATTAGCACTTTGGCGGGGACCCCGTAACGTGGCATGCTGCATTGGAGCAGGTTCCATCAGGATGTAAGGACTTATCTTTGCTTCATTATGCTTTTGTGGGAAGGAAAAGAAACTATATAAATACTGCATTTGTTAAGCATACAATACCTAGGCTCAGATTCTCCCCTTCTTTAGATGCACAAAGACATACATCAGCAGAACTGAATTTTGATAGTACATACATATACCAACAGTATATTTCCAATTATTGGGCAGTACACCTTTTCATGCTAAAGAGCCATCTATCCTGCATTGTCAGTGTTCGATTTGTTTTTTGTGAATGGTGAGTAGTTACTGTTTTCTGTTTGTCATGCTATTGACATAATTAAATCTGATGAGGTCTGAACATTTGTATAGGTATTGAAGCAATAAAGTGTCATGATGGAAATTGACTTTCCTTTGTAACTGCACTAGTTACGGCGGTGACTGCATTCTTTTGGCGTTTAATAAGATAAAAATGATTGTATGTGATGTCACTGCCAATTGTAGTGAAGTGATGCTGTTATTTATGTGTCTGGTGTTAATGCTCAAGGTCACTCTACACTAGATAATATCTTTTACTTTGTTTTCAAGACATATTATTCTTATGGAGTTCGGAATCTTTTAGATGGGGTGATCTTAACTCTTTCTAGATAAACATAAACTGAACATCTCTTTCTTCGATGCGTTACATCTGTTTCTTTTTGTTCCAGTGCCAACAATCATCATTGCGCATGAGTTTTATGATGCTTTGCCGATACACCAGTTTCAGGTTAGTTTTTCTTTTCCGGCCTTAGTTTCAGCAGGTTAGTTGAGTTTGCTGTGATTTTATCTTTTTGGATGTTGCTTCTAAGAAATTTGATCTGCTAGATGCTTGTGCATATTGTTCTCCACTTGAGATTCAAACCTAGGGCAGTCTCGTAATTGGTTAATATAACTCGACCTGCTGATGTGCTGGCTTCACTCGAAGGGCGAAAGACTTTGTCGCACTGTCATCCTTGTGTATATTGATCTCACAATACCTTTTTGCTTTAACAATCTTTATACATTCATTTTTGCATTTTTAGATCTTCCTGTATGTGCCTGTCTTCTATTTATCTTGCTATCGGATGTTTTGTTAAAATCTCTTTCATGAGTGGAGTAATTGCATTTGCTTATTACATAGGTTTAAGAAACCGTTAACTGCCAGCTTGTCGGTTAGATAGGTGGGCTTGACAAATGTACCTTAAGTCCCAAAGTTTTACACTACTCTAGAAATGATATTGTAGGATTTAAGGCAGTTGTAAAGCTAGCGTAGAATTATATTTGCACGCCAATACAATGTATATGTGATCCTGTCGGAACTTTAATTTGTTTTTTATTAATTTTTCACTGGGAAAAGAGCTTGCGTGGTAACAAACTAACCTTAAACTACTACGATGCGCATGTTCCGAGTTTAACTGTGTGCCAGTGCCTATTGCGTCCTGTCTTTCATCCCCTATATATGTATGTACAATATAGTTTTAACTGGTGTGAGTGAAGCTAATATGATTGTCTATTCTGATAACATTGATATAGCAGATAATGAGAATGATAACCATCAAGAGAAAACTATCAATTTGCAAATCAAATGCCTTCATTCACTAAATTATACCGGCTTCGTCAGGATGCGAAAACAAACATCTTGCATCATGAAGATTGCATATATCTTTGGAATTGTATATACCTGATGAAGTGCGTATATTCGCAAGTCGTGGGAGCAGAATTTGAGGGTCTCTAACATCCATGCAATTAAATAATAGAATCTACCAAATACAAAACAAGCAAAGTATCAAAAACCTCCCCAAATAAAGTATCAAATTACTCAAGCACATTCATAAATAATTGAGATGACAATTTAAGCACAAAGCCACGAATTCAAGAGCAAGTGTTGTCAGTCAATTCAAAATTCACTTTTCCACATTTCATGTCTTCATCTATTTTTCTTATAGTAAAAGTAACTGAACCTTCGATTTTAAAGAGAAACCGACATTTGAGAAGCTTCCAAAAAAGAAGATGCAGCTTTTGAGAAGAATGAGGTAATCGATGCTTTAACGTATTCCAATGTATTAATTTGGCTGTCAAAGCCGAAAAAGGCAGCAACTTAATCGAGGAATGTGATTGTTTATGCCACAAACAGGAAGCTCCCAATTCCTCATTCAAAACATAAAACGCACCGTGATCATTACTTGTGCCATTCAAGAGCCAAAGTTGGTATAACTACACAATTTCATAAAGAGACAATATATTATCTTCAGTTGACTCCAGCAATCCCAAAAATATAGCAGGAACTTATCCTCAAACACATCCAACCTAAACAAAGTTCATTCAAACAGAAACAATAGATGTTGAACTTGCATTTAAATTCATTTCCTAGTTATGAGGCCCCTTACCATCAAGAATGAGAAATTTGCACTTACGTAGAATTACCGTCAAAGAAACACTGTCAAGAATGAGAAATTTGCCGTCGCTGTTATTCTGAAGAAACTTTTACATTATATTACGATACTATGAAAAGTAGACCATAGAGACCTATCAAGAATGAGAAGTTTACTCTTTCTCGCATAACCTAATATCCACTCGTGATCATATGAATACGACCATGAACTTTGCGACGTACTTGTTCATTTTACGCTCGATCTTAGATTACCATGAATCACTTTCTCTGCTAAAATAACGGTTCACCTTGCAACTAATCCAACGCACGTCTTCAGTTGATAAAAGAAACCAGATCCTGCAACATCTGAATCAGTAATAGCACAATGGCAAAGTGTAATGCTTCAAGGAGAGAGGGAGAAGGATGAGTTATAAATTAACACGTTGTTCCAGTTTAACAGAAAAACAACAGAGTCCGATATTCACATATCATGATTACAGAACAGACGGTCATATTAGCTTCACTCACACCAGTTAAAACTATATTGTACATACATATATAGGCGACGAAAGACAGGACACAATAGGCACTGGCACACAATTAAACTCGGAACATGCGCATCGTAGTAGTTTAAGGTTGGTTTGTTACCGCGCAAGCTCTTTTCCGAAGATTACTGCGGAGTTGGAGCCTCGCCTTCTCCAAGGCAGCCCTTGCGGTGCACCTCTCAATTTCCCTACATTACACCGCCAGGAAAGCTTCCCGAGAAGCTTCCTCCATGCCGCTCTTGGCCTCCTCCATCTCTCGAGTTATCTCGGCAAGCCGTCCTTGGAGCTCCGCATGCTCCACCTTGCACTCATGCAACTCTGCCTTGATCCAGAGCAGTGTCTCCTTTGCACAATGGTAATCTTCCTGGAGATGTTTAATTCGTCCATCGCCAGCAGCATATGCATCCGCCGATGTCACTGAATATTTCTCCGATACATCATGAAACCTCTTCTTTGCACGACTGCAGTGCTCCAGGACGTTGGGCATTGCAGTTTCATTGGTGGGACGTTCGTCTTCAGCAAGCCGGGAAGAACAGAGTAGAAACTCCGTCACTTGCTCCTTGAATTGGCTACTGTCAACAGGGAGAAAATCCAGACAGTCGAGGCGATCTCTAGCCTCCTTTTCAAGATAAGCATGATCGAGCAAATTCTTCTCAAGAAGATCAATGATATCTTTCTAGACAAGCTTTGCCATCTGATTTAACACCGACACTTTCCCTCTGCTCCAATGGTTTGACGCC
Source organism: Syzygium jambos (assembly GCA_031216235.1). Classification (NCBI taxonomy): domain Eukaryota; kingdom Viridiplantae; phylum Streptophyta; class Magnoliopsida; order Myrtales; family Myrtaceae; genus Syzygium; species Syzygium jambos. The sequence continues at coordinate 23,793,025 of CM062229.1, read as the reverse complement.
AATTCAGGATGACTTTGGAATCTAGAAACTTCACTTCTTGTTTAAGACACATGCTCGCACATGCCGAATAACATATCAAGAGTATCTGCCACCCAAAAATGCAAATGGTTCTAAAGACTTCCAACAATATTACAATAACAGATGATCAACTGCTCGTGAATGACAAAAAAGAAGTGCCGACGATGGGGGAAAACCCCTCGAAGATGACTCATAGGATACCTCTACTTCCAGAAAGCATGTCACCAGCAGCTGATATCTGCCTCAAGTATTCTTGCTGTCTGAGACGAACTGGCGATGGAGATGTTAGACGGGAAAAAAGCTGCATTTGCTCTGTAGTAGACTCGCCCAAATCCACGTCCTCCACAGCTAATTCTTGAGTATCCAAATCGGCCTCGGGAATTAAACTTTCACTGTCCAAAACCCTCAAATGACGTTCTGGTGCAGAGAATCTGCAAATTACTTCTTGAATCTCACCACTATCCATCATCGATAATGGATCCACCTCGTAATCTTCACCAGCATCCGCCATTGCTGACTCAATTTCCATGACTTCCGGTGGTGCAACAACAGAAGTCGCAACATCTATGGAGGCCACATTTTCTGTAGGAGAATCTGCCCATTGGAAGAATTCACAATCTCCGTGTCCCTGTGTTCAAGCCAACACAAGTTAAATAAACTACAGCCAAAAGTGTAATCTTGTGAGTACCAGATGATTAGAACCAATGAGCACAAGGGAAGAAACGAGATTGGCACCTTGCAAACTTGGCATAATATGAAAAGGGAACAATTTCTACGCAACCTACAGAGACTAGGAAGATTTGCTACAATTCTAATAATTCATTAATCTTAACGGGTAAGAGTAAGGAAAAATTTACATGACAGGATTTCCCATTGCCGCTCTCCTTAACTGCATTTTGCAAGGCCTACTAGAGGATTTGTTGGAAGTTAAACATTACAAATAAGACGCAACAATGAATTCTTGTTATGTCGCAATTCTGCCCAAATTGTCTTAGAAATTCGATGACGGCGTTAGGGACGACAAAGCTTCGATGTTTCACGCACAATCTACGAAAAAGTCACAATGGACCAAAAAACCACCAAAACTGCAGCTTTGGATTGGCCTTCATATACATAATTACTGCCTCAAACTAAATGCAGAAAAAACTTCAGCTACAAAAGCTATCAGCTCAAGCAATGAGCCCCAGCTGCAATCCCCAACTTTTGGTTAGCAACTGTTGTTGGTGCTGGGCCACTGATTAATGAGAAATGGGTACAATCCGAAAATAACTGCTCATCAAAGTACAATGATTCCGCATACTTCACCACTTATTCATTTAGCCATTTATTGGTGTGAGAGAGAGAATTTAAAAACTACAGTTCCTAAAAACTACTATTGCGAGAGCTCTGATAGTTTCAAAGCCACACAGCCAGCAGAACTGTCAACAACTGCTAAGTGGAAACCAAGGCAAGCATATCAAAAACTTACTGCTCACATGTTCAAAATCACAATATGGTACTGGTGCAATAAGCTCAAATAATTTGCTTTCATCGGGTGATAAATGCAAAATAGCTCATAGAAGCAAAGGACTTCATAGCAAGAAGATGGTTAGGACCGGCAGGGGGGAGGGGAGGGATATTGATGAAGGTTGAGGAGAACTGGGGAGTGATTTACAATTCGGTATTGATGCAAGGGCATGAGGAGACTTATGGATTACCTATATACTCTTTCCATTTCAGGACAAATATGAACCCAACCTGTACTAATAGAACTCATATTCACTTCAGACTGAGTGAGACAATCCCACAATTCTGGAGGATCTACCACAACTATCAGCAGGAAAACTCGCAACAATGAACACTAATTACGCCCAAACGTTAGAACAGAGACCCTTTCTCCCCCTTCCTAACCGCAAAATTTCATTCTTCTCACTAATAATGTAACCGTGACAAGTCCTGTTAAAGGAACTCCAAAACAGAGAGTTTATAACCAACTAGGAGATTATAACCAAGGGTGCGCTGTTTCGCGAAATATTAACGATTAGGAAAACAATTTTCTAAAAGCGATCAATTGTATTACTTACGGAATGAATTAACAAATATTATCAATGCAAATATTTAGGTATAGATCATTGTTGATGCTGAAAAAAAATTTCATTGTCTAATTTTTTTTTAAGCGACATAGATCATATTTACAGAAATACTTTCCAAATGATGGATTTTCCTCGAAACAATCTTTAAGTTCTCCCTCATTTACGCCCAAAAGAGTGAAAAAAGAACATGCAACGGACTGCACCTCCAATCTCAAGCCAAACCCATCAAAGGCTTCTGACAGAAACGAATGATCCTCTAACTCCACACCCCCACTTCAGTAACTTCACAGCCAACAACAAACATAACAACCATGTTCAGGGCAAACCATATCGGCACTCAAAGAAAATTAAGCGTGTCAAAAAGGGAAAGAAATCGAACCTTTCTAATACGGCAAGAAAAATATTCTCTGCCCTTATTTGGAGGATCCTCAAAAATGTTGATCCTGCATCTCCCAGCACCATAGGGACACATCGCAGCGCTGTACTTGTCGCACCACGCAAAGAAATCACACCCATCAACACCATTCTACAGACAAACTCACCACCCAAAAAAAAAAAACCAAAATGAGAGGAAATCAGAACGAGATGCACGAAAACAGAAATACCCAAAAAGAAAAGGAGTTACCTTTTCACAAAAAAAAACACTAGAGAGAAAGAAAGATGCAGAAACTCGAACAAACATTGAAATAAAAAAGAACGGACTTTTGAAGAAATGCAGGACAAATAAAAGAGTAGAAATTTTGACTTGAAAGGTGAGATTGGACTAACAGGGGCTCTACCGGGGCACTTGTAAAACTTCCTGTCCGGGTTCTGCTGGGAATGGAAGGTGCGGACGTCACATGCGCCGGCACCGCACGGGCACTCGAGCACCGGCACGTCGGCGGCGGACGGCCGCGACTTCGCGGGGGACTTGTCGGGGCAGTCTTTCATCCAGTGGCCCTGCTTCTTACAGGCGAAGAAGGCGTCGCTCCTCGTCCCCTGAGACGGAGCTCCGTTTTTCCGATCAAGACAGGGAGGGCCCGCGGCGGCGGCGGCGGAGGAGGAGGACGGCTGGGATCCGGCGGGGGACTTGCCGGGGCAGTACTTCATCCAGTGGCCCTGTCTCTTGCAGGCGAAGCAGACGTCGTTCCTCATCCTCTGGGACAGAGCTTCGCTGTGCCGATCGAGGGAAGGCGGGGTCGCTGGGGAGTTGGGGTGCTTCGTGGGTTGCTGCTCTCGCTCGCCGTGCTGGTGGGTTTCAGTCTGCTGGTGAAGTGATGACGGTGGTCGTGATGGCGACGAGCGACAGTGTTCAGTTCGTGAGATGTAGAGCACAGTGAAGAAGAAAAAGAGGGAAGTGACCGTTCGCTAAACGACACGCTGTCCGGAGGACTTTTTTAGTCCAAAGGGCAGAGAGGCGTGTATCGGGAGGGAGAGAGAGCAGAGCGTGAAGAAAGAGTGAAGACAGAGAAATTGTCGGCGTCGGGGCCAGGAGACGGACCTCGCTCGTCGGAGGCAGCGGACCTCTCTCGTGGGAGGCGACGGGTCGCTCGTGGGCAGCGGTGGATCTCGTGGGAGGCGACCGACGTAGCTCGCCGGCAGCGGCGGACCTCGCTCGTCGGCGTCGGCATCGGCGCGGTGTGACGGAGCGCAGAGCGAATTCCAGGTCTGGAATTCGATGGAGAGCGCGAAAGAGAGAGAGGGCTGTTTTTTAAAAAGCAGAGAGAGAGAGGGGGGAGCGCGAAAGGGAGAGAGGGCTGAGAGAGCTCGGCTCAGCTCAGCTCACCTCCGAGCCGTGGGAGTTATTTCACCGTGAAGCCTTCTGAACATGTGGGGCCCCTCGGACACGTGTCGCGCGCTAAGATACTCGTTTTTTGCCACGGTGGAATACGAGTCCTACCTAATATTTTCTCCTTTTATACCGCTCTCTCAACTTCCATAAGGGGGAAATCGCCGGGTTGTTACGATTGATTTATAAAAGGGAAAGGAAAAATAACACAAAAAATCTTAAATTACGTCACTTGTAACACATTTACTTTACTGTAAAACGAAAAACTTCAAATTATGTTACTTGTGACAAATTTACCCTGAACTTTTTTTTATAATACGAAAAACCCCAAACTATGCCACTTGTGATACATTTAGGGCGCGCATGGAATCCATTCTGGAATAGAAATTCTGTTCCAGAATGGATTCCGGAATAGAAATGCGTTTGTTAAAAAATTTCCGGAATGCATTCTGGAGCAATTTTCACATTCTGGAATAAAAATGCGTTTGTTAAAAATACTTGATTCCAGAATGCATTCTTGATTCCAGAATGCATTTTTGATTCCAGAATGAGTTTTTGGCAAGAAAAAGAGAAGCTACTTTTTATAGCTTCTCTCTTCCAGAATGCATTCTCCCTATTTTCTCTCTTTTTCTCACTAATTTTTTTTTAGAAAATGCATAAAAATTGAAAAATTCCACAAAAATTCATAAAAATTTTCAGAAAATAAAAAAAAGTCAAGATTTCGAGAAAATAGGAAATTTGGTGAATTTTTTTAAAAAAATATAAAAAAATCAAAAATTTCAAAATTTCACAGAATGGCTTAGAATACCTTTGGGTATCTACTTTGAGTGAAATTTAATTTTTTTGAGATGCCCAAAAAAATAAAAAAAATCAAAAATTTCAAAACTTCACAAAATGGCTTAAAATACCTTTGGGCACCCACTTTGAGTGAAATTTAATTTTTTTGAGGTGCTCAAAAAAATAAAAAAATCAAAAAAATCAAAAATTTCAAAACTTCATAAAATGGCTTAAAATACCTTTGGCCACCCACTTTGAGTGAAATTTAATTTTTTTGAGGTGCTTAAAAAAATAAAAATAAAAATAAATCAAAAATTTCAAAACTTCATAAAATGGCTTAAAATACCTTTGGGCACCCACTTTGAGTGAAATTTAATTTTTTTGAGGTGATCAAAAAAAAAAAATTTCAAAACTTCATAAAATTGCTTAAAATACCTTTGGCCACCCACTTTGAGTGAAATTTAATTTTTTTGAGGTGCCCAAAAAAATAAAAAAATTAAAAATTTCAAAACTTCACAAAATAGCTTAGAATACTTTGGGCACTCAGTTTGAGTGAAATTTATTTTTTTTGATGTACCCAAAAAAATAAAAAAATAAAAATAGATTTCTGTTCCAGAAATCAATTTCTGGAGCAGAATTGATCATGTTTTACCAAACAGATTTCTCCTCCAAAAATCGATTTCTGGCAAGAATTCCAGAAATCAATTTCTGGCAAGAATTTGATTTCTGGAGCAGAATGGTTACCATTCGCACCCTTACCTTACAATACTTTGACCCATGGGCATTTTCGTCTTTTTTCTTTTTTTCTTTTTTTTTTCCTTTTTCCCTCACCCAACCCACCGCCGGCGAGGATCGCCCTCGCCGGCTTCCCTCCATCGGAGAAGAAAGCAAAAAAAAAAGAAAAAGAAAAAAGACAAAAATGCCCATGGATCGTAGTATTGTGGAGTAAATGTGTCATAAGTGGCATAGTTTGAGGTTTTTCATGTCATAAAAAAAAGTTCAGGGTAAATTTATCACAAGTGACATAGTTTGGAATTTTTCGTGTCATAAAAAAATTTCAGAGTAAATTTATTACAAGTGACATAGTTTGGAGTTTTTCGTATCATAAAAAAAGTTCAAGGTAAATGTGTTACAAGTGGCATAGTTTAGGGTTTTTGGCGGCATTTTCCCAAAGGGACATTAGAATAAAAAAGTTTTAAATTGCAACTTTCTAAATAGAGTATTATTCTTCGGGCGAAAAAAAAATTTGAGAATAGGGTTCCCTTATAAAAAAATACATAATATTGAATTCCATCGAAAATATATTTTTTTGGGTTGAGCTTTGTTTTAGGTCCTTGCATATCTTCATTTACGAGATTCGAATAAACGGGGTAATTGTTTTCGTTTGCTAATCTATTATTAATAATTTCTTTTTAGTTAGTGATAATATTTTTCTACTTTCGTTTATCTGCGTTTTAGTATATTAAAGAATTCCACTTGCTTAGGATATGTGAGAGTTTCCCTTCCAAAATAAAGCCAAGAAAATAGGAAGCCATATGAAGTAAAAAATTCTTCCAATTTCCTCAATAAAATAGTAGGCTAGCCGGGCTTTTCTTTTTTAAATGAGCGTGGGTGACGACGTGGTCAGGTCTGGGAATAAGATGAGCAGTATAAGCTTAAGTTAATAGATCGTGGGGTGTCAAGTGTCGTGCTCTAAACGATTAACCGGCCCAGAGACTCCCGAGTAAAAAAAATTTTAATTGAATGTGGACAATATTAGTGCATGGACCATTTTTGTTATAATTTCAAATTTTTTGCTTAGAATTGACGTGCGTGGGTCACTAATTAGCTTAAGGGGGGTGGTTCCGGTGCTATAAGATCAAATGAACTGCAGTCTGGTTTCTGAATTCTTATCCCTCCAAAACTTCTGTATCGCGTTCTGCTCGTAGATCGACAGGACCTTTTAAGGGTTATCGCTAGCTACCTTAGGCATCATATAATAGGGACCTTCTGCTCAAGTTCCATGCTTCAAGCTAAGGTGGACCTAAACCTTGCACTTGGTCGAGGAGTTCTCGGCCATTGTAATTGAGTTCGATAGCTTTATTGATTCAAGATACAACTGATTACTTTCAATGGAAGACAATACAAGATAAATATTCCAAGTTCGCGGATGAAACGAGCCATCTTGTTTCCTTTCAGTTTTAGTACACAAACTTGGTGGGAAAGCGCAATGAAATGGAAGTAACAAGAGGAGCAAACAGAGACCCGGGCCAAGCGCTCGCTTCACTGCTATCCACTGCTGCGAACGAGATCGTTAAATTTTTGAATAGCAGTGACGCGTGGGAAAGGGAGATAATGAATTGAGATTGGCGTACATTACACGAAGTACTCATCATTACACCTGTTACTTTGTTTCATGGATAGTGAGAGGGACTAGACTACACCAGACTAGACTAACATTATTGTTTCCACATGGCATTGTGGATGCATGCAAGCGAACTTTAAGCTAACCTAACAATCGACCTGAGCTAAGGAGTGTCACTGCATACGGGGGCAGGGGGTGTAGTAGGACGGGGGCGGGCTGGAGTATGAAGGTGGCGACGAAGGATATGGCGAAGGCAAAGGGTGATAGGATGGAGGAGATGGTGGTGGTTGATAGGTTGGAGGCGGGGCTGATAGGATGGAGGTGGCGGTTGATAGGATGGAGGAGATGGCGGTGATTGGTAGGTTGGAGGTAGGGGTTGATAGGATGGAGGAGGTTGCTGCGGCGGAGGTTGCCTGTACGGTGTTGAATATGGCGGTGATGGGGGTGGATGTCTTGGGGAAGGTGGAGGGTAATGGGGAGGTGGTGGTGGATGTCGATGAGTGGGCAGCGGGTGCGGGTGAGATGGTGGACAGTGTCTGGGGGAAGGTGGCGGAGGGTGCCTCCCGGAGGGTGGTTGTTCTCGGGAAGGTGGTGGAGGCTGCCCATATGATGGTGGTGGAGGCCGGTGTCCTGGGGAGGGTGGCAGAGGCGGAGGGTGTGACATCCCCGATTTCGGGCCTAGAAAGCCGAGGGCTGGTAATAAGTGGATGAGCGGGTAAGTTGAGTCGAGAGTCGGTATTGGAATGGACAGCATGATCGGAACGAGTGTACTAAGGGTTGATCGTGGTTCGATTGAAAGATTGTCCATGAGTTGGCATAGGGATCGACAGTGGAATGACCCTGACTATGTAAATGATTAGAGTGATATGACCATAAAGCGATTCTTCGACCATAAGGGCCGTTAGTGGAGCGGTCCGGGATAACTATGAATCAGTCCGGTGTAGGCATGTGTCGGTTGCGGGTGATACCACACGGCCATGCATTAGTCTCGGGTGACCACGAGTTAATTCCGGGGTACCGGATTTCCACGAGGCTACATGACAATCGAGGATCGACCATGGATCGTTGATATCCGAACGTGGCCTGATCACGAATTGGCCATGGATCGTTTTGCCAAGTCGGGAAGGCCATGGACGAGACGTGTACCAGGCCATGTACCTAGTGGCTTAGTCGCGGCCCGAGCAAAATTGCCGGTCGCGGTGGCCAAGGCCATGTGCCCGGTCATGACCGGCCATCATGCCCGTCAGCTAGGCTACGAACTGGCTACGTGCCCGGTCATGTGCAGGCCATTGTGCCCGACCCTTATGCCTCTAGTTGTACCCGTAAGATCCGGTCCCGATCTTATCTCGTGTCCAGGAAACATGGCCATGAGTCGTGTGTCGTGCCATGCCCAAGCCGATGTGCGTGTTTGGCCTTGACTCGACCCCTCGCCCGTATGACCCAGCACGGTGCCCATACGGCCGGCCAAGCACTAGGCACGTTGCCCGTGCGGCCAGGCATGCCGCTCGGCGCGTCGCCCGTGCAGCCCGGGGCGTTGCCCGTGCAGCCTGGCGCATCGCCCGTGCGGCCCGGCGCGTTGCCCGTGCAGCCCGGCCACTGACCTAATCTGACCGGCCAAATTGCCCGATGGCCTGGCCGTGTGCCTAGGCCACCCGAGAAGGCTATTTTAGCTTAGTTTGGTTTAAATGATTGTGAGACCAAGTTTGGGCAATTATGAGGGCCATTTCACATTAAGATCCGTCTTGAGGGGTATTATGGAATTATTTTTGCGAAAAAACCCTCGGGAAAAGTTTGGGAATTATTATGATGCGGGGTTCGTTTTGGGCATTAAGTGCGTATTTTCGCGAGACTCGTTTAATCCGAACAATTTGGAATGGAAATCAACCAATTGGAGAAAACCCTAGAAAGTTTGACTAAGTCAAACCTTATCATCTTCATCATTACTCTCATTTATTGCTTGGCCTTCTTTTTCCACAAGCCTTTATGAAGCCATTATGAAGCCTTGGTCATCAAGTATTGACCCAGGGAGAGAGAGATGAGTCACGACCAGCTTAGGGAGAGAGAGACCCACGGCCAATGGATGAGGAGAGAGAAAAGAAGAATAATTGGCCATTTTCATCATTATTCTTGACTTTTGGACTTAGGCCATTATTGGGTGGATGACACGCATGCTTACCTCATCTCCCAAGTGACACGTGCGCACGCCTCATCAAAACCCTAGCCCTTACTTCCTCTATAAATAGAAGCCATTGGGAGAGTTTTGGCTCACTTTTCCCACATACACAAATCGGCCAAGAAAGAGAGAGAGAGAGAGAGTGTCGAGACAGAGAGAGAAAGAGAAAACCAAGAGAAAAAATCCGAGAGAGAAAAAAAAAACCCGAGAGAGAAAAAAGAAAAGCCGACACCGTGAGTTGTCTGAGACCCGAGGCCGTTGCCTTTTCCGCCCATTCTTTACCCTTTAGTTCATGTTTTATTAATGTAAGTGAGATTTTACTACCAGGAAATGATGTTGAAATACGTTGTATCACGAGCTTTCCCCCGTTCTCGATTTTTGGTGTTTCGATGTTGTGTTCTCTATAACAAGTTTGCCTTGTTTCGTGTTTTTGCATGTTATCTAACACGAATTAGAAATCAAGGCGCGACACATGAGGTAAACCGTGACTTAGCCATGCTTGGAATCCTTGTTTTATGCTTGCTATGCACGTTGTTGTTTCATCGGCCGCGGAGGCCGGTACGGTAAGAATATTTCGTATAATGACGATTGATATGTCCTCGCCTGTTAGTAAAATTTTACTTGCTGAGTCTCCTCGACTCACTCCCTGTTGTTTCCTCTTTTTCAGGTCCGTAGGAATGACATCACCCCCGGTCCTATTTGGCAATCCGATCAAAATGAGAGCCGAGCTCTTGACGGTGATCGATGCCCGTGAGAACCGTGCCTACCGCAGGATTACAACCTACGTGATGGTTGATAAAGGTCGGGTAGACCTTGTCCCGCACCCGTACGTGGCCTGGTATCGCCTAGTCGACGGGGACTGGGTCGGACCCCTTCGTGGATTTAGCGGTCCTTTTGATGGCATGGGCGGGTCAGCTCCGGGATCAGCCATGGGCGGGGCGTGAGGACGGCCATGCGGATGAGGGCGGGGAGGAGCGAGGGAGGACGATGAGATAGTAGCCGTAAAGAAGCTAAGGACCCAAGCCAAAATTTTGTTGTGTATATGGCTTGTTTGTTTTTCAGAAGTGCTTTTGAAATAGGCATGTGAAAGATATCGTTTAAGGCTTGTTTGCCCAAGGTAGGGCATGTAAATAAACACGAATCCATCATGTAAATACCACGTGCACCGTTTGCCTTTATTGCTTGGTTTTGTCTCGTTGAATTGCTTCCGCATGCTTTTCATATTTAAAATCAACGGGACGTTCTCATAATGATTTATGCTTCACGGGCTCGTTCCGATATTGGTCGGTCAACAAGTATCGGCCGTGAGTGATTCGGGACGTGACAAAGGGTGCCTTCAGTAGGGCGATTATTCTCAAGAGGGTGGTGGAGGCTGCCCATAGGATGGTGGTAGAGGCTGGTGTCTTGGGGAGTGTGGCAGTGGTGGAGGGTGCCTGTTGGAGGGTGGTGGAGATTGCCCATAGGACGGTGGTAGAGGCTGCCCATAGGATGGTGGTGAAGGCCGATGTCTTGGGGAGGATGGCGGTGGCCGAGGGTGCCTACTGGAGAGTGGTGGAGGCTGCCCATAGGATGGTGGTGGAGGCCGGTGTCTTGGGGAGGGTGGCGGTGGCGGAGGGTGCCTCCGGTAGGGCGGTTATTCTCGGGAGGGTGGTGGAGGCTGCCCATAGGATGGTGGTGGAGGTCGGTGTCTTGGAGAGGGTGGCGGTGGCCGAGGGTGCCTACTGGAGGGTGGTGGAGGCTGCCTATAGGATGGTGGCGGAGACCTGTATCTTAGGGAGGGTGGGGGTGGCGGAGGGTGCCTTCGGTAGAGCGGTTGTCCTTGGGATGGTGGCGGAGGTTGCCCATAGGATGGTGGTGGAGGCCGGTGCCTCCAGGAGGGTGGTGGAGGGTGTCTCCGGGTGGGTGATGGTGTTGGCCACGAAAATGGCACGCCCAGGATCACTATAATTAGAAATCGAAACACGATAATTGAAAAAATTATCGATTCGCGTACCTAGTTTGGAATCCATCGAACTTGATGCGAAATTTGCGACGGTTTTCGAACACGAACTCAAGTTCTTCTCCCCTATCCCCTTCGTTAGAACACTGGCCTAACGAGATTGCCACTCACGAGAAGAAAATTCTCTTTAGATCCGTATGTGAGTCAAATTGTGCATCATCAAGTTAGGAGAGGGACTTGAGCGCTATTTATAGAGTCTTCGACCACGGGCCCTCTCATTACGGACCGGACCATACTCGACCCACACTAGCCAACCCCATATTAGACTTATTAAGAACCGATATATCTTACATTTATTAGACCAAACTAATTCAGTTAATTTCAATTAATGAAGCCCACATTAGGAAATTCTTACATTCTCCCACTTAGGCGATATTAATTGAAACAGAACTGTGTGCGCACCTTCATATTGGTCTAGATATTATTCTTAATAGTCAATCCGATCCCATAAAGTCTCGAACACCGAATCATGACGGTAACTGTATGTACTCACGCAGAGCCTTTCATAGTCACAAGTGCTTTCAACTTTACTGATATGAATTCAACATGGTAGTGTGTCAAATAGACAATACCTCATAATAAGTAATATTTCATGTGTTATCCATTTTGTTAGTCCGAATTCTTTCTCCTTAAGTGTCACAAAACCTAGTGTGTCACCAGAGAATATCCTTTATGGTTCCAACGAACCTGCATATGTCTTACCTTGATAGTTAACTGTACTTTATGTGTAACAAAACATATCGTTAAGGCTAATACCAAGAATGCCCCATAGCCTGTACTCAAGGTTTACACAATGCCTCGAGATTTTCATCAAATATATGTACTCAACTTGATAAATCTACATTCACAAAATACCTCATTGAATGCAAAAGAGTTTATGCATATTCAAATATTACAAAATGTAACGAAATCAGATACAAACTTCATAAGAGCAACATAAAACTAAACAGCTCCAACTTATTAACAATATCCCATGATACTTCTAAGCCCATGTTAATGACATGTCGATCAAATACACAAGGTCGAAGGCCTTTAATTAGCGGATCTATAATCATATCATCTGTTGAAATGTGCTCTACTACAATATCACCATTCTGAACTTTTTCCTTTATAGTCAGGTACTTGACCTTCATATGCTTAGACCTCTTAAGACCTCTGTTGTTGTTAACAAAAATATACTGCAGAGTTATTGTCACAATATAACTGTATGGGCATATCCACAAAATCAAATACGGTCAACTCCTTAATGAGGTTTTGGAGCCAAATTGCCTGAGTAGAGGCCGAAAAGCATGCTACAAACTCCGCTTGCATGGTTGAGGATGTCATTGATTTCTGTTTCTCACTTTTCCATGATACTGCACCTCTTGCCAACTTAAAGATATAACTTGTTGTCGACTTCTTTTCATCCTGACAGCCAGCAAAGTCTAAATCCGAAGACCCAACTAACTGTAGGTCCTGAACATATTTGTAAATCAGCATATAGTCTTTTGTCCTCTTTAATTACCTCAAAACTTTCTTGGCAGCAACTCAATGATCGTGTCCTGGATTTGACTGATATTTGCCTAGAAGTCCTATTGCAAAAGCAATATCTGGTCTAGTACATACTTGAGCATATATAATACTCCCAAGTGCACTAGTATAAGGTACATTTTTCATTTGGGCTTTCTCAAAATCTGAATGAGGATATTATGATAGACTCAACTTATCACCCTTACTGACAGGAGCAATTCCTGACTTACATTGCTGCATGTTGAATCTTTCTAAGATACGATCAATATATGCCCTCTGAGATAAACCCAATAGTCGGCGAAAACGATTCCTATGAATCTCAATGCCAAGGACAAAAGACGACTCACCAAGGTCCTTCGTATCAAAGTTCTTTGACAACATCCACTTTGTCTCATGCAGTAAACCAATGTCACTACTTGCAAGTAGGATATCATCCACATAGAGTATAAGAAAAATGAATTTTCTCCCACTGACCTTGCAGTATATACACTGATCTACTTTGTTCTCAACAAAACCAAATGAAGCGATAACACTATGAAACTTCAAGTACTATTATCTAGAAGCTTGCTTTAGTCCATAAATAGACTTTTTCAGTCTACATACAAGCGTATCTGAATCATCTACCGCAAAACCTTCGAGTTGTATCATATAGACTTCTTCATTAAGTTCTCCATTGAGAAAGGCAGTTTTATCATCCATCTGGTGTAACTCCATATCGAAATGAGCTACTAATGCCATGATCACTCTAAAAGAATCTTTAGAAGAGACCAGAGAAAAAGTTGCTTCATAGTCTACTCCTTCTCTCTGAGTGAAACCCTTGACTACCAGTCTAGTTTTAAACTTCTCAATCTTTCCTTTAGGGTCCCTTTTAGTCTTATACATCCATTTGCAACCAATGGGTCTATGATATTCAGGTAATTCAACAAGTTCGCAAACACTATTATGCTTCATAGATTGTATTTCATCTCTCATTGCATCCAATCACAATTCCGACTGAGGGCAAGAAACAGCTTCTGCATAAGTCATTGGATCAGCCACAGAACCGATATCGTAGTCTTGCTCTCCTATATAGACTAAATAGTCCAGTGGTATAGCTGATCGTCTCTCCCTAATAGATCTCCTTACTAGAGCAGCAATAACCACATCCTGCACCTGAGAGCTTTGAGGAACTTCATTAGAAGTTATCTCGACAACAGGACCCCAAGTCTCAACAGATTCAGTATGTGGTGTGGGAGTCTCCATAATTATCTGTATGGGAGGAGATAAAGATACAACATTACCCACCGTACTATTATCCTCAATAGTCTGTGAGCAGCTACTTTCTTTGATCACATCAAACTCCAGAAACTTGGCTGTCTGTGATTCTACAATTCTTGTGCCTCCATTGAGATTATAGAACCGATATCCTTTCGAATGTTCCGGGTAAGATACAAAGTAACACCGAGTGGTTCTGGAGTCCAACTTACTTAATATTGGATTATATAACTTTACTTCTGTAGGACATCCCAAAACCTTAATATGGTTTAAGCTAGGCTTACGTCCAGTCCATAACTCAAAAGAAGTCAATAGAACAGCTTTAGTAGGCACACGATTCAGAATGTACAAAGCTATTTTCAAAGCTTCACCCCACAGAAAATCAGGTAAATTTGTCCTGCTATTCATACTCCTCACCATTTCCATAAGAGTGCGATTGCGCCTTTCGACTACACCATTTTGCTTAGGACTCCCAGGCATAGTAAACTGAGCCACTACCCCAGAATCCTCTAAGTATTTAGCAAATAGCCCCTTAAGCTGTCCGGCATCGCCATGCTTGCCATAATACTCTCCACCTCGATCAGATCTAACAACGTTTATGACTTTTTCCAACTGTTTCTCGACTTCAGTTCGAAAAATCTTGAACTTGTCAAGAGTCTCAAACTTTTCTTTAATCAAGTACAGATAACCATATCGAGAATAATCATCAATAAATGTGATGAAATAAAAATTTTTACACAAGGTTACCGTATAGGATCCACTTATATCAGTGTGAATGACCTCCAATAAGTCCGAACTTCGAACTGCATTTTTCTTCCTTATCTTGGTTATTTTACCTCTACAACAATCTATGCATGTCTCTAAGTCATTTTTAAGAGCAGGCAAGATGTTAGTCTTTATCAGCCTTTCTACTCTATCCTTAGAGATATAGTCAAGCCATTTATGCCACAATGCATAAGACTGTTCTTTAGGTAGTGGTCTCTTAGAAATAACATTTTCAGCCGTATAAGCAACGTATATTTCATTGGAAGACAAACACAATCTGTACAATCCGTTGGATATATGATAGCACCCAACTTTATTTGAATTAAGAAACAAAGAAATAACATTGTTCTTGATTTCAAAAGAGTAGCCATACATGTCCAAACACGATACGGAAACTAAGTTCCATCTAAATAAAGGTACATAAAAAATATCTTTCAACATTAATCTAAAACCAGAGTCTAGAATCAAGATTACATCTCCCACAAACACAATATCGGCTTTCTCGTTGTTTCCCACAGTGAGTCTTGACTCATCCTGATTTGACTTTCTCCAGTTTATGAATCCCTATATGATAAACGCAACATGATTAGTTGCACCGCTATCGAGCCACCAAGAACTGGATGGTGCTTCTGATAGATTGGATTCACAAACAAGTGCCAAAGAATCATTACTTGTAGGCTCACGTTTGGACAACCAAACTTTAAACTTTTAACAGTCCTTCTTTATGTGACCTTTCTTCTTACAAAAGAAGCAGTGGTCACCATTCCTTTTGAAGGATGTTTTCTTTGGACCCATATTGTCCGATTGACCGGTAGTGTCATGAGCACCTTTATGAGCACGATTTATGGACTTCTTATTCTTCCTTTTGTGAGAACTAAAAACATATAAGGCTAGATGCCATTTTTCTTTCTTAAGTTTCTCTTCCTCTGCCACTACCCTTGCTATCAAGTCATTCACTGACCAAGTCTCATCTTGGAAATTGCAATTTATCTTTATAATCCCAAAATCAGGTGGAAGGGTGTTTAGGGCCTGATGCACAATACAAGCATCAGGAATGAAAACATTAAGAGCTTAAAGCTTCATGTTTAGGTCTACCATCTTAAGGACATAATCTCTAACCCCAGCAGTACCATCATACTTCATATTGAAGAGCTTTTGAAGAAGTGTACCAACCTCAGCATTAGATGAAATGCGGTTTCGAACCTCTAAGGCTACTATCATTTCCTTAGCAGTACAGTCAGTTGGCAAATCACTTTTCAAGTGTTCTTGAATGGATTTCTTCATTGTCAATAAGCAAATCCGATTGCTCTTTTCCCAGGCAGCATAGTCCGTTTCTCAGCTTCAGTACTGGTGGTTGTGATATCTACCGGCTTATCCTTTGTAAGAGCAATATGAACATTCACCAGTTCCATTCCAAATAGAAAATTCTCTTTCCATTTCTTAAAGTTCAACCCAGTAAGGACCTCAATGGAAATGGAATTGCGGTTTACAGAAAAGGTAACTGGAAAATAAACAAACAATACAATCAGTATCATGTGAGTACTTGTCCAGAGAGTTACATACATCATCACATAATCACCTTTGGGCAGAAAATATGACATGCAATTATACACTCTCCACATGACAGCGGCCATGAGAACTTATTCTAATTTTTCGTGAAATCACCACTTTTGGGTGTATGAACCACTAAGATCAGTCATTTCTCAAGCACATGCTATACATGTACTTCTTCATGAACTAATACAAAATCACCTCCTTTGAGAGTATACTCACGTAATAGACCAAGAGATATCCCACCATAATAAGTGACCGATATTTCTCAAACCCAGTCAAGTGTGCCACTTTGGCAGTCACAACCCAACTGAATCCTTGAAAATCTCTCATACTAGGTATATGAGCTTTATGTATCACATTTACTATATGCATGTAATGTTAGACGTAAAAACAGGGACGTATGTCTCTGAAATTACATGCCATGCTAATTATATTGTTCCATTCATTGATAGACAATGAATTACACCCTACACAGTCCTTATGTGGTGATATACATGTGAGTTACCATATGTATTTCAGAAACCATAGAGAAATACAAGAAAATACGCAAAAATACCCTAAAAATACGTATATATAGGGTTCTATACGTATTTTCACATCTATAAAAGCTTCAAACATGTAAAATAAATACACCACAGTGTAGAGAATCTCGATACCAGCGCGTCGGTACCAAGAACGTCCAAAACGGATGTCGGACGTGCTCTCGCGTGTCACTGGAAGGCGCGGCGCGTGCGCTCGTATTTAACAGGTCAAACTGGTCCGAACAGCCGGTCAAACCGGTTGACCGGTCCAACCGATCAACGGTCAACGAACTGATCCGACCGGTTGACTAGTCAGGTTAACGGTCGGGTCAAGTCGAAACTCGGGTCAGGTCAACGGTTGGGTCGGTTTGGGATCCGGGTCAACCAGATTCGCGCCCTCGCTGACGTTAGCTGCGGTTACCAGCGGAACAATGCGCCGGTTCGGCATGGCCACACGTGGCCTTCACGAGCCGCTGCGCCCACGGTGCGTGTCGGCACGTAGGGGCGCGTGCGACCACTTCTCGTGACGCGTCGCCCGTCAATCTTCTCGTCTCGATGAGTAGATTCCGAATATGTAATAAAACTTTACATTCGACCGACAGAAAATTTCGAAAATGGATAAAAACTTCTCGGACATAACGAAAACGGTCCTAATCCGCATGTTTCGATTCTAATTTATGGCAGGCTCTGATATCATATGTTGGCCACGAAAATGGCACACCCAAGATCACCATAATTGGAAATCAAAACATGATAATGAAGAAAATTATCGATTTGCATACCTAGTTTGGAATCCATCGAACTTGACGCGGAATTTACGACGGTTTATGAACACGAACTCAAATTCTTCTCCCCTATCCCATTCGTTAAAACACTGGCCTAATGAGATTGTCACTCACGAGAAGAAAGTTCACTCTAGATCCGTATGTAAGTCAAATTGTGCATCATCAGGTTAGGGGAGCGACTTGAGCGCTATTTATAGAGTCTTCGATCACGGGCTCTCTCATTACGGGCCGGGCTGTACTCGGCCCACACCAGCCAGCCCCATATTATACTTATTAAGAACCTATATATCTTACCTTTATTAGACCAAACTAATTCAGTTAATTTTAATTAATGAAGCCCACATTAGGAAATTCTTATAGGCGGAGGATGCCTTCCGGAAGGTGGACTCCCTCGGTAGGGAGGTGGAGGATGTTCATAGGAGGGTGGAGGAGGATGTCCGTGGGAGGGAGGAGGAGGAGGAGGATGCCTTCGGGAGGGCGGTTTCACTCTAAATAGTGGTGGAGGGTATCCGTGCGAGGGTGGCGGAGGTTGTCTCTAAGATGGCGGTGGAGGGGTCCCATAGGAAGGCAGTGGCGGACTCGGCTGAGGGGCTGGTGGATACTGAGGAGGTGACGTTGGTGGGGGAGTTTGGGGTGGTGGAGGGTACGAAGGAGGTGGATACCCCCCCAAGGGTGGAGGCTGCTGTCCATAGGGCGGACGAGAACCATACTGAGGAGGAGGGGGAGGAGAGCCGTTAAGTATAAGGCGAACTCCCATAAGCGGCTTTGTCATTGCTGAAGACGTCACCTCCCATATTCGCACCGACGGGATCTCCGGCGGTTACCGCACCAAAAGAAAGAGCAGCGGTGCGATCGATCACGAGCACCACCGCCACCAAACTGCGAAGACACCAAGCGAGCCTCTTCATTTCTCACTCAACCACACAAATGCAACGCAATAAGCCTCTCACTTGAGAATGGACTTAGCGGAGAGAGGGCGCGAGCGAGCGAGGAAGAGATCAAATCCTTTGAAGGGTTTAAATAGCACTGGTTCGGGTCCTCATTTCGCAATGCAACAACACGTAACGTCACAGCAACACAACCTAAAAGGATTCAAGCCACTTTGTGGAGCACATGGCTTCATGCATGATGAGGAAGCTCGATCAGACTCCACGTTAGCTGCTGCTCGTCATCCGACAAGGCAGGTCCCCATTTTTGGTGTCTTCTTCTGCAGTGGGAGTGCTTGATAAATTTGACCTTTAACCCTCTCCTAGCAACATCAGACGTCAGGAAAAACCTTGAAAAAAGGCAAAGATAGTGCGCCAGGAGAGAGCCACGTTCCTCAGGAACCGAATCGTGTTCGAGAGAGAGAGTCGTGCTGTGACCTAGGAAGCACGGACACGCATTTTTTGCTTCTCAACACGTGTCCGACACGCTCCGACACGCTCGGACACGCTGCCGACACGCTCGGACACGCGGTCAACGCGTGTCGAAGATCCGACACGCGGTCAACTCGCCGGACACGCTGGTGACACGCGAGTCCGGAGCAAAAGGCGAGGCTCGCGGCGGCGAGTTGAGCTTGCAGCGACGAGCAGCTTGGCGAGGCTCGCGGCGGCGAGCTACTATTGGGCGGCGACAACGACGGCGACGGCGGGGCTCGCGGTTGCGCAAGGCGGACGGCGAGGCGGTCGAGCGAGCTGGGTAGGGGCGAGCTCGGCCCGGCGAGCTGCGGCTGCGAGCTGGGCTTAAGGCGGCGACGGGCGGGCGGCGGGACAGACGGCGCGGCGGCTGGCGAGTTGCGGGCGACGGTCGGCGGAGGAAGAAGCAGAAGCCAGAAGCTGTGGCGTCGGGGGAGGAGAAGGAGGGAGAAGGAAGAAAGAAAATGGAAGAAACACGAGAAAGCTTACAGATCGGGGCCTCGAAATTTTCTAGGGCGGGATTGCTTCGGTTTGCACGGCTTTCAACGTTAACCTCACCCCGGAATTCCTCAGCCCAGGGCTCCGACCGAACGAAACCTTGGACCTCCTCCAGCAAACGCCGCTGCCATTCCTGAAACTCAGCAACCCGAGCTCTCTGCACGCCGAGTCCGTCCTCAAGATCTTGGCTTGAGAGCTTCCGATCACCGAAACCTCCATACTTTCACACCCCGCCCCCCGAGCAATTACAGAAACTCAAAAACTTCCCCCCAACAAACCAGCACCCGGAAAATCTAAGGACCCGGACCAAGAACCAGCCGGGAAAAAACACACGCGATGGTCACGCACAGCTCGATGGTCAAGAACAAGAATACGAAGCAGCACAGGAACCCAGTATCTACACCCAAAAGAAATTCGAGAGATGAAACGGGGTTTTCGCCTCGGATGGAGGGAAGAACGACTGCTGGGGAGCGTCTTGGAAGGAGGGAGAGACTACTTTTCTTGCGGGGGAAGGCGAGGAACGGGAAGGTGGATGGGGAACCGACGAGAGAGAGAGAGAGGGGGGAAAAGTCAAATCGCAATAATCGCGATCGAACGGCGACGATTCGAATCCAAAAATAATCTAACGGTCTCCGAAAAATATTAATTAAAATTTAGGGAAAGAAAAGGAAAATGGGCTGGCTGCTTTTTTAAATTTTTTATCTTGTACTTTCCTTTTTCAAATTTAATTATTTACTTTTAATTTCTTAACTAATATATTTATTTATATATAATTATTTTTTGAAAACTTATGTGTATAATTTTTTAGGGTAAGTTCACTCTAGGCTTTTTATTTTTATTTATTTACTTATTTGAATCAAATTTAAAAATAATAATTTATCATATATATAAATATATATTTAATATATAACGTGTCCCAACGTGTCGGAATTCTCTATTTTTGAGGAATGGCGTGCAGCGTGTCGTGTCGTGTCGTGTCGCGTGTCGCGTGTCCGTGCTACTTAGGCTGTGACCTCATGCCCTCCCCAAATTAAGGCGGTGAAGTCATGCGCACGTTTCCCACACAGCACCAACTCTCACACGATGGCATTAAACTTGATGTACGCTCCTAGGCTAGCAGAGAATGGCGTGTTGCCCGTTCTTTTAGGGTCGACCCTTGACATAGATGTCGAGAATCTTCCATACCTTAGTTTCACCATCTTATCATGTTGCCGATTTTGCTCGATTAAAAAAGTTCTACCTCTAACGCGCCACCACATAATGAAGAGAACTACATCACGAGTCCCAATACTTGACCGGTCTGTACAACTAAATCTTATAACTATTAAAATTGTGTATTCAAGTTTCAGAACTTGTCAAGTCTGTATATCTAAGTTTTTTATCTTATATAGAAATATGTAACCCCAAACCAAACAATTCAATTAAAGATGTCATTTTCTTTCGCCCCAAATTTAAATAAGCCGCAATACAAAATCGAGAACCCTAACTACCAAATGATCCCTAATTCACGTTTGATTAGGAAACGATTACATGCATTTACACAAGCGCGCAATTTGGAGGAAACAAGACAAAACATTAGATAAAACGAAACTTGGCCTCTGCAGCCTCGTCAAACGACTCGTCCAAAGCTGAAAGAGTCCTAAGTTGGTCCCTTTTGACAGAGATATAAATGATGAAAAAGATGGCTTCTATTTTTTGAGAAGGCCGTAAATGTATGGCATGGAGATACTGAAAACATTGACTACTCTCCTTGGAGTTTCAGGGTTATTATCCTCAGCCTCTCATCATTTCAAATGTGTCAGTGATCGATGGGATGCCACAGGGCACTATTGAGCAAAAATCAGGAAATATAAATCTCTACGGGCATAGAAATTGATGAGAGCAAGCTATTGGATCTTCTCCGTTGAAAGCAAGCCTGAAAGCCCAGGGCAACACTTCAACAGAGAAACAGAAGGAGGAAAGTTGGCTGCTGAAATCAATTGATGTTTGAACATGAATGCACCCCTTGCAGGCACCAACAGGTAAAAGACAGCGTTTTCTTGAACCTTGAATCATGGGTAAGCATGGAACACGCGTTGCACCCGTTCGACACTGAAAATTTACGACTAATATGATGTGGCGCGTGGTATTGCTGCTCAATCAAGCGTTCTTGCCTAAACAAATTGATGATGCTGAATGCACCAAAAGACCATAGAATGTGATTGGTCTCCAACAGAAAGGAGGAGAAATTCCATGAGCAACGCAAAGGCTTGCGAACAACCCTATCAGCTGCCGATAAACCAATGCTGCTGGAAGAAAAACCAAAGAATGAAAAGACCCTGCTTGTAATCTACTAGCTGAGAGAAGTCCTTCCGCGTTAATCTTGATGACGGACACCTTCAAGTGGAACAACACCCGATCTTTTTTGCTGATCCTGATGCATCAGCAACATCGACTGTAGTTCCTTGACCGCGACGGGATGCAGCAGCAGCAGCTTCCCGAGCTGCTAATGCCCTTAGCCTCTTAATATGGTTAATCTGGATCAAAATTGACTGGAACGCCCTCTCGATGTTTGTTGCGTCCAATGCGGAAGTCTCCAGAAACAAAAGGCCCTCCTTGTTAGCCAAAGCCTGACCATCCTCTACTTGCACAGCTCTGAGGTGCTTTAGGTCACACTTATTACCAACCAGCATGATCACAATGTCAGAATCCACATGGTCCCTCAGTTGACGAAGCCATCTCTGGATATTGTCAAAAGTTTGCCTCTTGGTTATATCATAGACAAGGAGCGCGCCAACAGCTCCTCTATAGTATTGACTAGTCACAGCCCGGGACCGTTCTTGACCGGCTGTATCCCATATCTTTGCCTTAACCATCTTTCCTTCCACCTGCACCGAAGAACATAGACTATCTCAGAATCACAAGACTATCCACCTTCACCGAATGTCTCCAACCCTGATCATTGAAAGTGAAATAGATCGCAAGAAGATTTGATGCGCTATCACAAGAATGAAAGGGAACATGGTTAACACACAATAATACAAAAGAAAGGATAATCTCTGTTGGGACGTCATGCGAGACTAGGTCATCAGTTCTGGGCTTTCTTCACAAGAAAAAAGGAAACGGCTTTCACTTCACTGAGTGCATGCTGACAGTTCATCAAGAAATAACCAAAGCACGCTCAACCCGATTGAAAGAAAGGCAGAGCTGTTAAGTGAGAGTTACTCTAAAATCCACACTCCACCATCTTCTTGTTTCACCGTAAAACAAGAATCCTACTCAATAATAGCTGCAGCCTCATCAAGACCTTTCACAATCCTAATTGGATAAACACCAAAATTCTAATATAAAGATTAATTCAACAACTTCACTCTCTCAATTCATGTACGGCTTTGAAATGACACTGGAAACCCGCAAGTTTCAACCTTGGCTGAAAGATAGATATCTAGTACGTGCTGACAGATTATCATCTAACCGAAAACACAAGAAAAGGTTTTGATCATACAATCGACAACCAGCAGAACAACACAGGCAAACCAAGACTGATAAAAAGTAAGATGTTTAAATCGAAAGGAAGCAATGCAAAGAAGCAGATAATGAAGTCCGGTTGAACTCTCACCTGTAGAATCCTCGACGCTAACTCAAAACCAATATTGGGCTTGAACTCCAAGCAAAACTCCTTTCTAACGAACCTGGAGAGAATGTTGGATTTACCAACACCGGCGTCCCCAATCAACACGATCTTGGACACATCGTCATACTCGATATCTTCTTTTTTGGCCATAGCCTTCTCTCCTCTCCGATCTCTCTCAAACCTATCATATCCATTCGATAACGAACTCCGATCAAAATTGCACTTCAAAGACCTCCAAGATTCGCGCATTCATGGGCACGCATGCAAGCAAGCAAAAGAAGACATTGCTGATCTTGAAACCTTAGGCATAAACGACGAACGACGCTGACAAGGAAGCAAAAGAACGCACCTTGAAGGTGGATAGGTCGAGAAGAGGGGATGCTTCGAGTGAGGAAATCAAAAACGGGAAATGATTCTGAGGGTGAACAGTGAGGAATCTAAGGATCTTTAGAGGATTATCGTCTCAGGAAGAGGAGGAAAAAGATCAGAAACGACTGTTGCTGATGGACGTTGCTAACTGGTTTTCTTTTGAAATCTTGAAGAAGACGAGAGAAAGATAACTATGAGAAGGGATTTTTCAAAACGGCCAAGCTTAAATAGGCAATAGCCAGGCGGCAATCCCTTGCTTGAAAAAAAGTACAATTTCAATTTGAACTTTATTAACGAGGGTTCCATAATCCTATCAAAAATGCTTCATATTTCATTTTTGAGATATTTGACATATTTATCACGAGAAAAATCAGTGCATTGGAAATTCGTTAAAATTGCAATATTTTTTTAATTTGATTGTTTAACAAATGTAGGGAAACACTTTTTGGCAAAAACCTTTGACTTTAATCAAAATTAGAATTTGATCGGATAGAATATGATTAACACAAAATTAATGCGAATGGATACAATTTAAATTAAAACACGGTTGTAGGTGACAATCCCTAGCATGAAAAAACACGATTTAAATTTGAATATTGTTGATGAATTTGATTTTCAAGATGTTGACGGTGAATGTCAAGATAAATATTAGTGCATTTGAAATTGCAACATCTTCTTATTTTGTCGTTCAACAAATGTCAGTTAGCACTCTTTAACAAAGAAACAAATAGAATATGATTAATGCAAAATCGACATGAATGGATTCCTTTTTATTTTCAAACAAAAAAGTTTCGTTTTGGTTGAAATATACTATCGATTAAAGATGACACGAGTATATGATCACATGTTAATTCTCAGACCTTATAAAAAAGAAAACCTACTGGAGATCCAAAAGACGACATTGTTATTAAGCATTTGGACGGATCAATGAGCATAGTTGTCCCAATGAAAGAGGAGGAAGTATTTTATGTGGCAAATACATCACGTGGCAATAATGCCATGATGTAACAAATCAATTGTCAATTTTCGTGTTTCATAAATTTCATCATACTTGACAATATGTGTATATGTATCTAGCTCTTTATTGATCGGTAACAGGACTTATTAATGCCACGTGATGGATCCATCATATAAAAGAACCTTCTCCTGAAAGAGGTGGCCTGGCCATTGGAGTTGGTCCACTAGAGGGCGATGGTAGTAGAGGATGCCTTATCATTGTCCATGTTTCACACTAACGACGTTGTCGAAACCATCTCGAAACCATATCAAAAGAATAAAATTAATAGCTTCTTTTTCTAGGCCATAAATCACAAAGTGATCTACTACCAATGTATAACATAATGCGATGGAATTTTGTTAATTATCGTAATAGTTAAATGAGCATACAAATAATCGATGAGAATTAATTATCACATCGTAATGTAAATCAATTAATTTTTATAGTTATAACTCATAATTAATGTGATAAAACAACACCCATTTCGCATCATAGTATAGTTTTGCTTATCTTATTAAGAAAAGGCCAAAAGTGTGTTGGGATTTATTTACCGAAGTCCAAATTTAAGCTGTGGAAACCCCCAAACTTTCATAAACGAGTTCTAAAAGCCTAATCTTTTAACTCAATAGTGTAGCCCTCGATCAGTTTTTTCTGAAAAATGTCTCCAGCCCAAAGGGTTATATTGAGGAAAGAAGTTGATGTTCAAGCTTTGTCAGCTACTAAAGTTTGGGCACTTTTCAGTCATTAAATCTCAACCTTCTTCCTTCAAAAGGAGCCCAAGATTCCGTCCAATTTCTTCAAGCAAAAGGTAAACAATGGCAGTTTTTAAAAACAAAAGAATCATTATTATTTTAATAATCTACGGGTACAGGCACGAAGATCTGGCAACGTATTAACCTAAGAAAGACCCGACAAGTCGCATTAACCAATTAATTTAGAAAATCTAGTTTTTGAGCTGAAAATTCTCCGACTCCTACAGTGTGGACCAGCAAGGGTGTCCTTCATTGACTATTCTTAAATGAAATCACCAACATATCACCAGAAACCATCATATCCGCAAGCAACTCTTTTAATCATCAATGGTACTTTTTTTTATGTCCATTTCTATCGATGCCTAGCTGCTAATTGAATACCATGTCAGTTGTTAGCTGTGTATGTCGGTCTGAGAATTAATCGCCGGGGGCTATTCTCGATGATAAGGAACTTGATAATTGTCACCTGATGAATACGCACATGGGGATCTATTGATTCAAGTTCCAAGATTGTGCTACGACCGATGTTGTTTCCTTCGCTTTATACTCGCTCGAGGGCGACGGCCAGACAAAGCAGATGCCTTTATAGGAGTAATATTATTTAAATTTCGAAACTGGCCACATCAAGTGGGCGTGCCGGAGTGGTTATCGGGCATGACTAGAAATCATGTGGGCTCTGCCCGCGCAGGTTCGAATCCTGCCGCTCACGTTTTTTTTTTTCTCCTTTTTTTTTCTCCGTGTTTTCCTCTTTTAAAAAGTGAACTTTGTTTATGTCAATTTTACTCAATATATCTATGTTAATAACACACTCTTTCTTTAAGATTGCCTCTAACGATGACACATAATTTTAAACTAAAAAGGAATGGCCGCTTTCCTTGCAACGGGTGCTACCTCATTCAACGTCATGAGTTTTGTTCAACAAAAAGAAACGTTAGTTTTAACGAGTTTTGAAGGCGCAAATTAGCAATTATTGAAAATTTTAAATATTTTTTTTGTAACTCTCTTCCTATTGAGTATTTCCCTGGAAGGTTTTTATTATTTTCTGTTAATATTACAACAATACAGTTGATTGTATATCATGGAACAATGATGGTTATAATATTTTCTAACTATCTTCGAATCCCTTTATCTATATTAATATAAATATATTGAACTAAGAACTTCAACTTTGTTTTGTTCATCCGAGAAAGATTCATACGAATTGTGAGACAAGTTAATGAATAATCTATTCAAGAATACATAATTTTTTTTTTGGTAACCCAGGGAATCCCCGCACGGCCGACAGCCGAGGAGTAAACCCTGGGGGCGACACGTGCTAGCCACCATACACGTGCCACCGGTTAAGTCACCCTGCGACGCCCGGGATTCGAACACTTAACCTTTAGCGAGAGGAAGAGTGCCCGCTCCAGCAGCGCCACCCAGGCGGGTGGTGAATACATACTTCAATTTCATACAAATGAAAAAAAAGTCACCTCCATGCAATGCATGGTCATTTCGCAAATTAATGTCAGTAAACTTAATCTTTACTAAAAGAGAATGTTTGGAGCTTTGGCTTTCAACAAGTTCTAATTTTGCATTCCAGATTGGATTAATCCTAAGCTCAACGCCACTCTAGAAGCATTGTTAAATATTCAATGTTGCATGGGTGATATGCTGTAGTTTTGTAACTACAATCTATCAACTATCCGTACATGTAATCAATGGACCTTATAATAATCTTTCAAAGAATATCATTTGCAAACAAAGTTGGTAAAATAACACGGTTTGCCAATAGACATGCGGCCTTACTGATAAAGGGGTTGGGGGTGCGGTCGGAAAGTACTAGGTTCGGTCCCCATGAGCACTGCAAACATATGTACATAAAAAAAAATGGAGCGAAGACAAAAAAAAGTTCGTTTCTTTTCTTTTTTGGTTTTCCATCTCTACCGTGTAAACGCATAGATCGCAAGACACAAGTAAACGACCAGGCCCAGAGGGACCAAGACCACCAATGGCACGATTGCAGCCACACTGTGCCCACTCTCACCGCAGCCCAAAGTCCCCAGCTTCATCTGCACCAGGTTCACCAGCGCCATCATCAAGAACCCCGTCCCGGCCACCGACCCCAGCGCCAAAGCCGCTGTCCCCGCCCTAAAGGCCGCCGTGTTCACGTGCCCCGTCGTCGCCCCGCCATACCCCTCGTCCCCGCCTTCCTGTTCCTCAGCAGCGCTGCTGATCTTAATGGCCTGCTTGAGAGCCAGCGCGACGAGGCTCGAGAAGAGGAAGGAGCTGAAGGAGTACACGTGGAAGGCGACGAGGTCCTCCGCCACGGCGGCGCCCGGCCTGCAGGATGCAGCGCGGCCCCTGAAGAGCAGGCCCGCGACCCTCGAGTCCGCAGGTGAGGCGGTGAGGCCGAGGAAGAGGGCGACGGTGAAGAGGGAGTTGACGTTGACGATGCCGTCCAGGGCCATGATGTGGATCCTGGTGGACGACGACAAGCAGCGCGAGACGAACCTCGACGTGGTCTCGAGGCACGACGCGGCAGCCACCGCAGAAGATCGACCCGGAAAGACAGCCATCCTCGGCTTCGTTCTCCCGCTCATACTTTCTTGCATCCAACAATTGTATATTAAGCCAAAGAAGGAAGAATCCATGACACATGCGGCACGGATTAGGTCTGCGAGGTTGCGGGTTCAGAAGAACACGAGAAGGGTTGCGTCGAAGTGAGAGCTTTTCAGGGCATGGAAGCTGGCGAAGTTAGCGTGTCTTGGCCGGGAGGACGCGTTGTTGCTTAACGGGGTTCTTGATCAGCGGAGAATTTCGGGCTTATTTTTCGGACTTTCTTTTGTAAAAAAGGACAAAAGACGGGAAGAAAAAATAAAAAAGGAAATTAAATTGAGAAAAAAAAACTTGGGCTTCGCCGTTGCCGGGGATCGAACCCGGGTCACCCGCGTGACAGGCGGGAATACTCACCACTATACTACAACGACTTTGTTGTTAAGATGCTCCTATTTTTTTTAAAACAACTATTTTTCTTGTTTTAATATAGCCTTGTGGAATTATTTTACCCATGTTTAGATGAGATAGGCTATTCCCCGGGCAGGCCATCATTGGAAAAAAGCACTCGTGTTTGAAAATGCGCTATGATGCTCATCGTGTTGAATCCGTTTGTTCGGAAGAAATAATCAATAGATCGTGCATAGAATCCACTTACCAGTGCAGTCGGTCCCTGAATTTACATGAAAGAAATGCGATCGAACGATGAATATTTCGATTATGCACGAGTACTAAACATGATTGATGGGTGAGTCTAGTATAAAAATTCTCATGTTATCGATTCCATGAAAATGCCATGGGTGCGATTGGTTCAGCTTTCTCAAAAGGATCCGGACCTCCAAAGTTTCTTAGGGAAAATTGTGGGTGTTTGGCAAATTTTATTGTGACTCCTTTAGTAAAATGCTAGCCTTGGCAAAGCTGAAAGCCCAAGACAGGTGAGACTTTAAGTATTTTCGAAACACCATGTTCAAGGATTTAATGATTATTTTTTCCCATCTTGCCCTCATCTACCTAAACGAGTCCTAGATCTATTCATGACTCTCCTTTGCACGCCTGGACGACCTTTAACCATGAGCTCATTTCCTAGATTTGTTCGCTCAATTCTAACCATTAACAATGAGCATCAATGGTTGCTTAGATTTGTTCGTCATGAGGCTCGCCGCGTCGCCAAGGTCGCGTTGCCTCAAAGCCCTCGCCTAGGCTTGCAGGAGTCCTCACACAGATCTATTCCACTCAAATCTATTCATTGAGAGGCTCACTGAGGTCATGAGACCTCGGCATCACGTCGCCAGAGGTCGTGCAACCTTGGAGCCCTCGCTTGGGCTCACAGCAGCCCTTGCCTGAGCTGGGTAAGAGAATCATCAAGCTTATTGAATATTGGGCAAGCGATTTTGAACACGGCGATGCGGAGCGAGACAGAGGCCACGACAGCTTCAAGTCTGAGGGCGGCACTTCTTCATCAGCAATGGAGGCTCAAAGGAAGACGATCTACATGGAGTTGGATGTGAACAAGGAAGATGATCGGTGGTGCCAACAAGAAGAAAGCTCATGTGTTACTTCTACGACATCTCTTTTGCTTTTTCTTTTATTTTTGGGAAGTGACTTTACATTTACCCAAAGCTCAATCTAATGCACCCCTATCATTCTCTAAACGAAATTAATTAGGACTGGACAAGCTTAGGCATATAAGGGCCTAGAAACGAATTGCTTTCCCTGTAGACTTGATCAATAGACAGATTTGGCTCGGGAGGCCCGCCTGAGCCGAGATGTCAAAATAGACAAATGGATAGATTTAAGGAACAATCTTATATTTGAAAATGTCTTTCTGTTGTTGTTCGCATGGCTTTTCTAGACATAAGGTTTCTTGACTACTAACATGCTTATATTTGAATAGTCGAGACCATTTTGAATGTTGGAACAATGTTTGTCACCTTATTTCCAAATTTCAATATGACACTTTCTGATCCCCAGTTGCTCTCTACTTTGAAGGTCCAACTCCAAATTGCTGGAGCCTTGCAAGTTGCCGATTCTATTGTTGCTACCTTGTACTATCAAATGGTGTATAGGGTTTGGAACTATGCCATAGATCTTTCTCTTCCAGCATTAGAATAAGCTTTGATTATCTCAGTGGACAATAACCGTACGACATCTTGTGTTTATATTCCTTGACAAATCCCGCACAAGAAAGTATAGAAGAAAGAAGAAGAATAGGAAGCCGTCATAAGCTACTTAGAAAAGGCAGTGGAGATAGGATGCTCGTCCCCTTCATCATCAGACGATGAATAGAAAGTGTATTGTTGGTTTTGTCATAACGGTGTTTGGTATAAGTCATGTTATTATAATAAATGTTTGGAATGAGTCAAGGTATTGTAATAAATGTAAATTTTAGGTGTCATAGGTGTGCACCACGTGTTGTTATTAGGCATTAACATGCCCGGGTCACTAGTGATGTAATCTTGCTTGTATTTTCTTTCCTTTATGCCTATAAAAGGCATGGTTTGTGACATGTTGAGACAAATTAGCCTTCAACAATAAATTGTGTATTTATATGTTTAAATCATGCAAAACTAATTTTCTATTCTTCTCTTCGAATTTTTGTCTGGTATTAAAGATCTTGAAATGGTAAGATGACTCGTATCCTTGTAATATGCTCTGCACTTGTTTTCTTGAGGATCTAGTGTATTAGAAACTAAGGCGAAGGGAAAGCATTACCTTACCATGAGTAAAATTACCCAAGTAGAAATTTCTTCACCACTAGTAGATGTTCCAGTCTCCTTAATTCCATCTTGTCCATTTCATAAGTCTGAAGCATCCAAGATCATATATTTATGAGGTAACTTACCTCAGTGAAGCTGAGAAATCTCACATACTGCCCTCCCTCTTGTAAATCTTTGTATTGCTTTTGCTAAACACACATTTTTTTTCTCCTATTCACTCTATCATATCGTTAATCCGTCCCACTCCAAAAGAGGTAAAAAAGGAATATGTTCAATCCACTCGGTTTAATTAGCATCTGATCTTTACCCAACATGAATAGTTTGTTACTCTCTAGATTCCTCCCGACTCAACCGTGACTCAAATTGAACATTTCAATATGCATCAACTCGAGCAATACATGCCCAACTCCCTCCCGATGGTTACATGCGCTACACAAATCCATCAATTTTACCCTTCAGGCCTAGGCAGGGGCCTCGGGCCACCAGACCCATAATCAACTCTCACAAGCAGTCTACGAAAAAGTCACCCCTTTTATTTATTGAGTCGAATTCAAATACTCAATAGCATAGGAACAAATAGCATAGGGACCAAAGTAAAGAGTATCCTCAAAATCCATCATTGATAACGCTTTGAAAAATAAACCGCATGAACATCACATCACGTACAATTGTTAAAGCCCATCATTTAAAGAATCGTTAAACAGTCAACAGTTTCCTTCCTCGACCTATATGTTTTGGCATGCCCCAATAATTTCGTGGCAAGTAAGATGAGAACGAATTTGCTAATTTCCCCCTTTTTCTTATATCAATTTAAAATGGGTTTTTAATATCGCCTGCGAAATAAAGAAAAACTGCACTTAAGTATCATATAATAATGCTACGAGTTTCGTGACTTAGCATTACATTCTCCTTCACGCAAGAGATGTATAACCAAATAATTAGCATGTTGACTTGAAGATTCCAAATAAGCCTGGAATCTAATTAAATAATTTCTTTTTCAACCAACCCCGAAAAGAGCGATTCAACCCAAACCATACCTGGATGTGCTCTTATTTAATTAATTAATTTGATTAATTTAATTATGCCAACAGACCATGAAACAGCTGACCTTGAAGATTCATGTCCCAATTCGACAGCCTAACCAAAAACAATAGCCGCTTACCACTGCGCTTCTTATAATGCAGCACTTGCCCGGCATTCATCTTGGACGTGATTCGCAGCTCCTAATTTCTTAATTAGGTCGAAGAACATTATATGACAACAACCTGATTTTCTTTTCCTTTTTATAAAAAAATTAGGGAAAAAAGGAAAAGAAAATAAAGCAACTGGTCTAAAAATAAATGTTTCGATGTTGCCAACTGAGACTCTAGGGGGGGTCAACCAATTTGGTAATGTGCAATCATAGCTTCAAACCTTATTGTGGGAGGTGAAGATACTATGATGATATATTTATCGTAGAAGATGAGAATTTAATTAAAAAAAGGAAAAAAAAATTCCTTGTTATTTTGGTATGGAAAAGAATTAATGCAATCCCAACAAATGGCAGGTGAAATTGCAAGGCTGGATAAATATGTCTTCTTTATCCAAGGTTTCGACCTTAGACCCTCAAAATGGGAAATGGCAAAAGAGCGGATTTTTCTTTTGAAAAACATATTAATTAATAAAAATCAAGTGATATTGACGCGTGAGTAAAAATTGACGTAAAATATGAATATGTGCATATAAACTCAGTTTATTGTGACTTACCAAAAAAAAAACTCAGTTTATTGTGAAAACTCAGTAGAATAAAAGTCTGAGGTTAAACTATTTACCTATGAATTTACCAATTGAAACATCATGACTAGTTGACTTTATCAACATTAAATTTGTTTTGTCCTGAGCAAGCTTCTCTTTCAACCTTCTTTTCAATACTAGGATTTCCAACCCTGTAATCGAAGAAAATGAGACCATTTCTGTCATCATCGCGTTTGGACGATCAACAGGACGTCAGGACTATATAGATGAAAGGCATTGGAATTCAATACATGAACCAATGAAAAGAAATGCATTTTCTAAGATGATGACAATACAAACGATTCTATAAAAAAAAAAAATTCGTTACCAAAAAAAAAAAACGATTCTATTCATTTAATTTCATGTTTTTCTCAATCAAGTTTATGCACTTCTAATTTATCCAATCAAGCGTTTTCACTTGTACAAACTATCTAATAAAGTCTCTCTGAAATCAAATCAACCAAATTCAATTGATTTAACCGCCGGACGACGTCAGACTATGATGGGGGCAACACTTTACCAATGTTGACGGACGTTACGTGGAAAGATAAAAAGAAAATAAACCAAACAAACTCCTTTTATTTTTCACGGTAGTGTCCATTTTATACTTTGGTGTCATGCAATGATCTTGTCACCTTGATTTGGCCAAATTTGGGGCCATAGAACCTGACCGGATAATTCGTAGTGGTGGAATGATCAAATTAGAAAAGTTAAAAAAAGTGCAAGGTTCTGATTAGAAAAGACGTAAAAGTATAGAAACATAGAAACGGAAGTTAAACATTAATATCCAAAACAAGCCATGGGAATCCAAATCGCCCGAATAGGAATGTGACCCTTAGCTAAATTAGTAGAGGCAATTAAGGTTTTAAAAAAAAATTTCTCCATCATGTTATCTAAAATAGGAAAAAATAAGTAATACCGGGTAAAAGATTTGGCCTATAATGGCAAGTTGTTTTTTTTTTTTTTATGGCAAGTTGTGCACGCAAGAATCACCAAGATTCCACTATTATAATTATAATATTTTTTCGACCAAAAAAAAATTATGAGATTTGTCTTTTCTATTCGGGCGCCTTCTCAATTAATAATGGCTTGTTGACATTTATAATTCATGTGCCCCATTTTCCGTTGACAAAAAGAAAAAAGAAAAAAAACACTTCATCGCAAGCTTTCTTTAATTTCGATGACATGACTTCCGACCTAAAATAATGGAAAATTGGAGCATTCATATGATTTTTGTATGTGTGCCAACGCGCGCATGTCTTTTTGACCGGCATCGTTCTGAAAAATGTCATGATAGAGGCTTATTGGTGATTTCATTATGCTGCATGCCGTGTTTTATTGGCGCAGATCATTGATCATCCACGGGCCACGGACTTATTATTATTCTTCATTAGTTTTTTTGAAACCGAAATTAGTAAACAGCCCTTACCAAAAAAAAAATTAGTAAACAGCTGGGGACATAATCTAAGCTTATTAACCTTGATATCGATAAAAATCTACCTTGCTACATAATATAACACGAGCAATATCCTACTGTCAAGGCTGGCTTTTTTTTTAATCAATTTTTTTTTTGTTTTTCAAATCTATGTCATGTCAAACTGTAAAGATTATATTTTACGGTGATTAATCCCCGTTCATCTTATTTTTAAACCCGCATATTATTTTTTTATTAATGTAAAGACAAAAGTTCTAGACACGACTTTCCAAAATCTAATTCGAAATCATTAGGGCACCCACTCAGATCCATAAACCATATAGTAAACTATTAACTCCTAGGGACATTCAATGTGACTCTGCTCCTCCAAATAATATGGTATGATTTTTACTGTATATAAGGTAAATTTATCGACTTTCCAATCTCGAAACCTTTCCTAAAAATGCCACGAAAACTCACCTTTGCTATTATATATTCTAGTTCCTTGGCACGCTCTATTCACTTACCCTGCAGATCATGATAAACACCAATGCTTTTCGGCAGGATAATAAATTCTCAGTAACTATTTTTTATAGAATTGAGCTATTTTAGTCATTTGGAGGCAGATACCAAATCAGAAAGTTGACTTTGGAAATTGTATAGATAGGTAACAATTTATTTTCGAGTAACAAGACAAAATAGGAATATGAAATCATCAAGATAATTGCTGTGCATGCAGCTACACCAATATCTCATATTCCAAATTTGAAATTAGATCTTATCTTAATTACCATTTAAAGTTATTTCTTAAAGTGGTTAGAACTCGTAAATATTATCTTTTTTCTAAATACTAGCAACGGGATAAAGTAAAAAAAAATTATAGATTACTACGTTAAAAGAAGTAAGTAATTGAAGATTTCGTCCTTTTGGAAGATACACTTAATTTCTTGTAGATAAAAAGAAGGATTTAACTTACCAAAAAAAGATGAGAAATAACTAAGTTTCCAATATTGAAAAGTATTAGATTTTAAAAGCACGAGTTGATTGGTAGAAATTTAGTTTATTTGAATCGCAGATTTGCCCCTCGTTTGATATTGCATTATTACGATTCACCGAATATAAAGTACAAGTTTTTCCATAGAATTTATTGATGGAAACTTGAAATTTAACTTATTTTTGGATTTGGTTCATTCTATGTAGAAATATTATATTTTATTACTATTCTTTTTATTTTTTACTTACATTCCTGTACTCTTTAGTCTTTTGCTAGTAACCTATGGCGCCATTTGTTTTGCGGAAATGAACTATTTAGAAAATATTTTCCTAAAAATATCACTTGTGTCTTACAAAAAATGGATAAACAAATTTTTTTTATTATCCACGAAAACGTTTAAACATAAATTGCCATCGACAATGAAAATATTTTCTATCGACTAATTATCTCAAGCGACGTAAGCGATCATTTTTTAAAAAATATTTTATTTTTTAAATTATTCTTTTTTCGTATAACAAACGGAGATAGAAAATATGAAAATCAAATTAAAAACACTTGCGAATACAAATGAGATCAATAATTGCGACAATTGATAACTTTTCTGGCACAATTGGCTATAGAAATAATTGAAGTAATCTTAAAGAGAAATGATTAAGTGATGGTCTTTAGTCTATTGTGACATTGACAATATGTTTTGGACCACAAAAAAAAAATTACAAATTATTGTGGAGTCTACTCCATTAAGGACATGATTAATTGCATGCATGCATACATATATTTTTGGAAGCGTAGTTTTCACATACGATGTCCCATATGATCTCTCACTTCGCACTTCCATGCGAGCTCGCTGTACATGAAACAGGCTTGGTGGCCGTGTGTAGGGGTGTGCAACCGGACCGGGTTTACCCGGAAACCGGACCGGCCCACCCGAAAAACAGGTCCGGGTACCGGTTCTTGTTAGAACCGGTTCGGGAACCGGTTCCATTTTTTTGGAACCGGTTAGAACCGGTCCGGTTTCCGGTTTCAAGTAAAAACCGAACCGGACCGGTTTTAGAACCGGTTTTTAAGATAATGTAAAAAAAAAAGTTTAGATTTAACCCACAAAAAAAAGTTTATTGATGCAGTAATTTAATATAGTTTAGATTTAAACTATTTTTTTGTCAATGTTGTCTCTAAAATTTGAAATAAAGTGGTTTATTGTGGTCCTTCCGTTAAAATCATTGACGCAATATATTGATGCAGACTAAATATTTCAAGACTTACCTTTGTTTTTGTTTCATTCCAGACTTTATTTAATTGTCTAGTTTAGTCCCTAAAGTGTTTTTTTATTCTCTCAATTGCACCGAGTAAAATTTAGATTTAACCCACAAAAAAAAAGTTTAAAATTTTGGTTACAACATCACACCTAAATGTAACCCCTTATTTAATAAGATTACACAACACAAAACATTTAAGATATGAATATATACAAATGTTTACTTGTGTTTACATGTTGTAATCATTTATAATTGTAGATAAACATGTCATGTTAACACAAAGAACATTGTAAATTACTTCAGTACACGAGTTCAAGCGCGTCATAACTAAGTACAAAATCGATTCATACCCGATATATTTATTATACGTTAGGATTAAGTTTACACGAGCAATAAATTCGTGGAGTGCGTTTGCTTTGTCAATGAGTTGTGTCGACAATTACTAGTCTTACATAAGGGTTATCGAGGTTTATCAAATCTTATAGATTATTCGATGACTCTCATCATTCTCAAACGAAGGCCATAAGAGAGAGAGGGAGCCATAACATAATAGTTTAATGATGAAATTGAACAAAGAAATAAATTTCAAACTTTAATGGCCACATTGAATGAAATTAGGAAGATACATTAATACTTGTAGTGTGTATGTCTTGTTAATGAATTGTGTCGATAATTGCCCATTTTGGGGATTGTTACTTTTGATGGATAGTGGTTTTTATTATTCATCTTTTATTTTGAATCGTTTCATTACTACATATATTATTTTGCTAGAAAAATATGAAACCAGAAAAAAGGAAAAAAAAAACAGGTTCTCGGGTAGACCCTGAAACCGGATCGGAAAAACAGGGTCGGTTCCAAAACAGGGTCCAGGGAAAACAGGGTCGGTTTCAGGTTCCAAAAATTGGGAACCGATTATAACAGGGTTGGTTTCAGGTTTCAGGTCTGGACCCAACCCACCCTGGAACCGATCACCCCTAGCCGTGTGTGCACACATTTCTACTCGATCATATTAAATAAAAACCTCGAGTAAAAAACCCCGGGCCTCCCATCTTCCTCTTGCTTAGTGTGTAAAAGAAAGAGTAGTAAATGACGTGCAATACAAACAACATCTCTAACATCTCCCGCCTATCCATTTGTTTCCGCCTATTGTGCGGCATTACACTAAAGAGTCTTCATTCGCGATCTTCGACCCGAACTTATCAACCCTCCACTTTTTTGAACGCTATGGTACGGCGACGCCAGAATGAAGCCTCTTTGTTAACCTCGGTCCCAGCAAAGGAGACACCGGGGTAAAGAGAGTGCCCGATCGAGGGCGTCGAACTTCTTTCGAAAAAACCAAGTTCCCTCCCCGAGGAAGTGGAAATAGATAAAAAGCCAAGTAGTTCGTTTCAAAAGATGCCCCTCGACATCATATTGACTTTCCCATCACCTAAATACATTCAAAAAATGCGAGAAATCAAACAAAATCCTTTCCCATTTAAATTCCCTCTTGTAAGGTGGGGAGGGGGGGCCGTGTGCAAATGTTTTGGTACGTTTTAACAAACGCAAATGGGGCGATATCCTCAGATACACTCCTAGGAGAATCCACTTGAACTTGCTCAAAATGATTTGTTGTTGGGATTAGCCATCAATTTGATCTCAAAGAAACCTCCAAAATCATTAGCCAAAAGACCTTTTTAAAAACGTCTCTTCCCCTTTCCCCATATATTTGCAGAGCCGCAGGCCCAAAGCCAGAGCGAGACAGAAACAGAACCCTAGTAAAAGTACCTGGTACTTGGTCTCCCCCTAGTCTCTCTCTCTCTCTCTCTCTCTCTCTCTCTATAAAGCGTCATGAGGACACTGTTTCTCAGAACTCCGGGAACTCCCGAAACCTGAGACCAGAGAGCTCATTTCGTTCGATCAGTATCATCTCATGGCCTCTCATGGTGGTGGTGCTCTGTCTCCTTCCTGCGTGACCAGGTAATTAAGAGGGGAGAAGGAAAGAACAAACAGAAGATCTGACACCCTCATAAATATTTCCTATGTGCTTGAACCCAATGCCATTTATGATGGCTGCTGACCTACACCAAGCGCAGTTAGTGCTCCCACCCTCCTCCCCTATGTTTGTCCCCGGGCCTGGCTCTCGATCTTCCTTGGAGAACGACCGCAGCCCGCAGGAGAATCGCCGACGCTCCGGGTCGAGCAGCCCGTCCATGTCGGGTTCGGGGCCGAGCACGCCGTCGGGGTCGGAAGTGGCGACGACCGAGAGCAGCTACGAGGACGACGAGTACATCGCCGAGCTGACTCGCCAGATGGCTCATCGCATGCTTCAGGAGGATGACGACGATGTCAAGCACTCTGTTCTGAGCCCGGTGCTTATTTAATTCATTTAAAAAGATTCCCAGATGTGAAAAATTGAGGGAAGTTGGGATTTTTCTGATGCGTGTGTCGATTTGCAGGCATGGGGTTTGGCTGGTTCGCCTCCGTCGACGCTGTGGTCGCCTTTTGCTGCGAACCAGAGCAGCAAAAATTTGTCATGTCCGGAGAGCGACCGTGCCTGGGACATCTCGCACGATCTCTCCGACCAGTTCGAGAAGATGATGAGCTTCGACGAGCAAGAGCCTCAAAATCGCAACTTTCATCAAAACTTTTACGAGCCTGCTCCTCTGGACCACTCAATTTCGGTCCGTCCCTCAAGTCAAGCTCTTTCAAACGGTGGAATCATGGCCAACGAAGTAAGGGCCGATCCTGTTGCGAGTCTGGTGATGATTCGGTATGTGCAGCTCGTGTGTTTTGTTTGACCGTCTTGCCTTTGGCTTGTCTGTGCGACGCAGTTTGATCGGGTCCAACCGGAGCGGGTCGCGAAGCAATCGAGGTCCAAGAACCGGAAAAAGCGAGCCGGCAACGGGGGGATGGCCACGGCAAGCACCGCGCCGCCTCCTTCGGCGACGACCCATCGGCAGGCCCAACGACAGGCGCTCCGGCAAGCGGGCTCGGGCATGAGGGCGGTATTCCTGGGTGGGTCCGGGCCCGGAAACGGGTCAAGCGGGACCGGCGTGTTCTTGCCTCGTGGAGCGGGCAACGACCCTTCTGAATCACGCAAGAAACCGAGTAAGATCCTCGAACCTTTCGCGATTTTCTTTATCAACTGTTTTATTTTTTCTGGTGTTTTCTCGAATTACTTTGAGTTTCGGTTTCGTCTGTTTGGTTATCCTCTGTTTTCCTGAGTAGATGGAGTGGTTAGGGAATTGCAGTGGAGTATCATCCGTCCCATTTTCCATCAATTTTTGAATATTCTCTTATTCAGATGTGACTTGTTTCGTTCTTATTAATCCCCACTTTCAAAAGATTCCTTCTAGCCCTGAAAAAGAAAATCGTCATTTTGCGAGGTGGAATCTTCTTCCATGGCCCACCCGCAGATTTGTTTTTTCTTTCCCTGTTGTTATATATTCCAAGCTCTGCATTTCAATGGCTTGACAGTTCTAGATTGCCAAGAAACTGCGACTAATGTCGATGACAAGAGCCAAATCTGATGTTATTGGTGCACTTTGTGTGTCTTATTAGGATGTTCAACAGTTCTGATACCGGCCAGAGTTGCTCATGCCCTGATGGTCCATTACGACAAAATGGGCGCCCAGTCGCCACCGGGCGTCAGTTACTTTCATCCGCAACATGGTAAGGCGGCTTACTGATATAATTACTCGAGTATTTTGCTTCCGGTCCATAAGATGATCGTATGTAGTGGGATAAGGCTTTAACTGTTGTCGGCTGTTACCGTTGTGTCGGGGTCTATCAACTACCCTTCAGAGTCGGGAATATAATCGCCATGTATTGCACATCGGCCGTTACCTCGTGCCTTTCAGGAATATAATTAATTCTTCTTTGTACCCTTACTATATGCTTGTCTTTGAGAAATTCAAAAGCTCTCCCAAAACCAGCAGTGTCACTTTTGCTCTGTTATCTTTCATTTTGCAGATGCTGCTACAAGTGGAAGTAGTACTGGCTCGAATCTCCAGCAGGAGCGCCAATCAGAGGCGGCACCAGCCCTGAACCAAAGCGATGTAGACCTACCTCAAGAGTGGATTTATTGAAGTTGGCCTTGGGCCACGGCACATGCGCGGATCGTCTTCTGGTCCCAATCCAATGGGAAAGTTCTTTTCAGCTAGAAAACAATAGACAATGGTTTAGAATAGAATACAGAATAAAGGAGTGAAATGGAAGACAAAAGGTCTCTTTCTTTTAGTCAAATAGGGTGAACCAATGGATGATGCAGGCGGAGCAGACGAAGAAGAAAGTGAAAATGTCGTGAAGGATAGTCTGTGTGAATGCAATACAATAGTGGTTGCTGTCAAGGTACAGTGGAGGAGGAAGTTAGGTAATAATTGAGTGAAGAGGCTCGAAATGAGGCCTTTTGTCCGACTGCTTGGCTGGATCGCCAACAAACCAGTGCCTAGAATGGTGTTTTACATGGAGTGCCTTGAATAAATAATTTATGTGCTGGTGATGGATGTGGGTGCTGTTTGTTTTCTTTTGTTTCTCTCTTTCTCTCTGTTCATCTGGGTGTGCGGCAGCAACCTTGAGTTGTGTCTGGTAAATGTGGATGTGCAGAGCACAATGAATTGAAACGGTTGTTCTCTTTCAACGAGGGCAGTCATGGAATCTGATGAATAACCTAAGGAAAGGAGCATTATTTAAAGATTTCAACGCAGATCTCTTCTCGTGGAGAGATACAGGTGGGCGTTCTCCTTAAAGTAATGTGTGTCTTTAGGCGACATTCCATGACACGACCTATGAAACATCTGTCACGGACCATGATGATCAAATCGTTTCGGAGAAGATGTCCCTGTCTCGAAAGGACGATGCAGACCAACTGTCCTCTGATTTCGGCATGTGTGTGCGTGGGGGTGTTAGGTGAGCAACTTCAGGAAGATGTAGGGGAGGGTTTGAGATGTGTTGGTGCATGATGAGCTCTGCGGGCTCTTCGTCGTCTTGAACCGGTTCTTGTTTCCTCTGCGCGGACTGATCAGATCATGTGGGTGGGTGGACCCCAGATTCACGTCTTTTTCCCAGTTCAGCTTGACTCTGTTTGAGCTCGTGGGTCGCTCCTCCTTTTTTGTTTTGGCACCTCAGAAAGTCTAGGACCGCAACGCAACTTCGTGCGAATTAGGTTTACTGTGTGCCATGTGACTTGTGAGGATGTCCCTACTCGAGGATATTGCGATAATTGGATCGCCAATATTCAATATACGATGTTATGTCGTAAGGACATGTTACCTTTTTCGCATGATAGACAAAATGCCCGGGAAAATTGTCGGAAAATTTCTAAATTTATTTTACGGTGGCCAATTCAGTCATAAATTTTTTAATTGTGCCAATTTAGTCCTAAACATTTTGACGATTTATCAATGTAGTCCTTCGGTCTATTATCTATTATTCAAATAATAGGTTTAGGACTAAATTAGCTAAATTTTAAAATGTTTATGACTAAGTTGATACAATTGAAAAGTTTAGGACTAAATTGACACCATTAGAATATGTATGAGTGAATTGGCCGCCGTATAATAAGTTTATAACTTTTTTGATAATTAGCCCTTAACCCCTTAATTACCGTAACTTTTGTGCAATATCATTGCTTGCGGTTTTGTAGATCACCAGTTCCTAACACTATCGATGCAATTTATTTCATGATGCTAATGAATTAATTTAACCTATAAAAAGTCATTGCTCGAGAACTTTTGCAATTCC
Source organism: Syzygium jambos (assembly GCA_031216235.1). Classification (NCBI taxonomy): domain Eukaryota; kingdom Viridiplantae; phylum Streptophyta; class Magnoliopsida; order Myrtales; family Myrtaceae; genus Syzygium; species Syzygium jambos. Next base: position 23,751,447 of record CM062229.1, on the reverse strand, counting down.
CAAAGACTGTATTATCTTTTGAGTACATTGGCATCGATCTGAAGGTATCATTTATAAGAAAAGCTTTATCACTTCTTTATAGTAGAAAACTGCACCTTCATAGTCAATTAATGAAATTTTGTATGTCTATTAGGTGCACGAGACATGTCCGATTGTTCAGACCATCAAGTGATATGGATTTTAGACCATTTAATTGGATTTTCACGTACATACTACATGATTCACGAAGTTTTTTTTTTTTTTGGTCATACGTGATTCATGAGGTTAACGGGACTATTTCATAAATAATATGATAGTGCGATATATGAAAATAATTTATTATCATCCAATATTTAAACAATAATATCTACCTCAATAATTTCAAAAGTCATTGATTACCTAAATATTATTTTAGTGAGGGAACTCCGATTTAAATGTTCTTTTCACTTTGCAATTTTATCCCAATGTGGATCACATTATAGGTTCAATATATTTTTTCACTAACTCGTTTTGATCATCAGGTTATGATAATATGAATATGTTTTCAACATATGACCAATCAAAAGCGGTAAATTAATTAGAAGTGTCTCTCGAGAGTTTGGACCCTCAATTTACGATTCAAATATATGGATGATAGGCCATGTTGTACATCGATAAGAATTTACCATTACATATTTAATTTATATATATGTTTATTTCTCAAAAAATGAATAATCCGGAGAACGTTTTTCTAAAAATGAAAGCTTGTATCACTTAAAAAAAAATGAAGCACAAATATTTTCATCATCCATTAAAATATTTGGCCTAATTCCAAAAAAAAGCACAAACTTTAGGTCAAGGGACAATTCTGGCCCGAACTTTTTTTTGTTTCATAAAAAAGCACCAACTTTAGGTCAAGGGATAATTTTGGCCCGAACTTTTTTTGTCCCATAAAAAAGCGTCAACTTTAGGTCGAGGGACAATTCTGGCCCGAATTTTTTTTTGTCCCGTAAAAATGCACAAATTTTAGGTTGAGTGACAATTTTGGCCCCAATTTTTTTTTTCTCATTAAAAATCAACAACTTTCATCATGATCCCAAATCTGGCCCTCTTTTGACTTTCACCATTGTTTGAGAAAGAAGGTTATGGTGGTGAGCTTGGCGAATCTCGTTCATGACGTTTGTCAACAGGTGGTGGTCAGCTTCAAATTACGTTTGGCCAAAAAGATTCAATTTGGAGATACTTTTGACTTGTCGGTTAAGTGAAGGAGACAAACAGTTTTACCGTTATTCTTCAAATTATGGCTTAAAGAATAAGACGATGAATATTGCTTTAAATTTAGTCAGCAGGCCATGTGGATTTATTGCTAATGTGGAATAGTCAAGTTACATAATCAATGGTTCTAAGTAAATAGAGGCCAGATTTGGGATTTAAGTTAAAGTTAATGCTTTTTTAAGAGACAAAAAAAAGTTGGGGCCAGAATTATCTCTCGACTTAAAGTTGGTACTTTTTTACACGACAAAAAAAGTTCAGGCCAAAATTGTCCATTGACCTAAAGTTGATGCTTTTTTACGGAACAAAAAAAAAGTTCAGGCCAGAATTGTCCTTAAACCTGAAGTTGGTGCTTTTTTTTAAATTAACCCTAAAATATTTATACATAAATTATTGTCAACAGTGAAAATATTTTTATTGACTAATTATTTTAAGTAATACAAGTGATCGTTTTTATTTCAGATCATTCATTTTTTGCGAACAAGGGAAGGAATAGTTGAGAATCACGTGCATTTATTTGAATGAAGAGACAAGAAAGAAAATGGGTGGAAATAACTTTTTAGGGATATTTGTTTCCTTATTTGGGTTTATAAGTAGGAGGGGAATTGGTTGAGATCATTTTAAATACGATTTTCTTTGTGACCTACCCTTTTTATTTCCTTTCACAGTCGAGAAGTTGAAAGAAATGGAAATATCGCAATCTTCTTTCACAATTATCCTTATTTCTACCAAAAGTGAATATCACTTCTAGGGTTTTTTAATTTCGTTTTCTTTCTTTTCTTCTGATCCGATTTCCTTTATCTTTCCTTTCTTTCGTTCTCACTTCAATTACCAGACAAATTTACATATCCTAGTGGTACTTTTTTCTTTTACATTAATGGACATCCAAGATTTTTTTAGCACCCGGTGCTCCATGAGTGGTATTAAGAGAATGCGCAACGCAAGAGTGGCGATTCGAACTCAGGTTTTGAACGGGAAGGACGGACAGGATATATCATTATGAGCTTACCTATAAAAATTTACAAGCATGGAAAGTGAACTGTATTTTTTGACACGGAACATTAAAAATTCTGCATCCACACAATATGCTCGCCATGCTTGCAGTCGTTCGGTTCGTCGTAAATTTGTGACGAGGAGATTAAGTCGGATAAGCTTTGTTCGACTTCGAAGTGACAGCAAACAGATGAATAGCAGGACCTGATTTTCTTGTCAGATTTGTACCAGCACAGAATTGTGTGGTGTGGTATGATCGTTGCTGTTACACGGCGTACTATTTCACGATCCGATCCTCAAGCAACGCTTCTCTGTTCGAAGAGCGGGACCGTATATCATCGCGCGTACACAGGTTTCAGGAGAGGGCATCCATGGAGTTGGTTGGTCACAGCATGACACGGTGACAGATGTTCTTTGATGACTCCCATCTCCATCTCCATCTCCATCTCCATCTCCAACCATTACCGGTCATCATACTGTTTTGGTTGGCTCTCCAGGTCCCAGTTTCCGTGTGCTCATCAATCAACGCCGGGCAAAACTCCATGACAGACCCTTCATTTTCTTCCTAGTTCAACGACCATGTTGACCTCGACTTCGAAGTCTCGGAAAAATACAGTTACATCGGCATCTTATGCACAGGACAAGGAAGACTGTTTCCATCAGCAAAGTTGGCGAGACTTTCTCCTTTGCATCCATATATTTCCTTTTCTCGCTTCTGTCCTTTGCGAGACGACCCCTTCCGTGTTCTTCGGTGACGACTTGACTCGACTTCCGGGACAAGTCGCTGGAGAACTTTCAGTGTGCAAGCTTGAGATGAAAGTCAGTGAAAGCGCCGAGGCTCTTTGCCCTTTCGAGAAGGCAATGATTAACTTGTCGAGGACTTGAACGCTCGAGTAGTTGGTGCTTGAAGAAGAGATGAAGATCTTGCCCTTCTTTTCTTTTTGACTGCGGAGTGCTTGGCAAGTGACTACTGATTATTTTCACATAGCTAAGGCGCCGGCCATGGCCAATGCCCCATCGGCGATGGGTCAGCGGCCACAGGCAGGAGGGAGGGCTGCCAGTCTTCCCGCCTGTAATTTTTTATGTAACAATTTTTTTAATCTAATTTAACTAAAATTTAGGTTAAAATTATTTTTGAACGAAAATGCCCTTCACCGGTCGGAATATTTAGCCGGCCGGCGATGTCAGGCATTTATTTGAAACTGCCATGGCCACTTGAAGCCCTTTTTTGAAACAAAATCCACTTTAGACTCTTATTTGAGAAAATAATGGCACTTCAGGATCTTATTTGAAATTTTCCCCGAGTCGAAAGCTTTATTAGTGAAGGTTTACTACGCATGGGCACTCTTGATATAATGTCATTTAGCAATTTTTTTTCCACTTATAAATGTAACATTTTGAACAAATACAATATTAAGGGAATAGCTAATATATTCGACTTTCTGACCATTGTTAGTCGATATTTTACTAACAATCTAAATAAATTTTGAGGACAAATGTATAGATGAGTACAAACACAAAAGCAAGAAGAATTTTAAAAATACAAACAACCAAAAATCTACTACCCATGTCGAATCATCTTTTCAAATCATTTTATTGCAGCAATCTTTATAAATTTAAGCTAGTCAAATCCCTTTATTTCAACATGGACTATCCTCGACTTATCAGTTCAAACCATTGCTTACTAATTCCGGCAATTTCGACCAAAAAACAAATTCCGGAAATTCATAATACCGTAAAGCATTTTTCTTAGCTAGTCCTCATCCAATCTTATTTTTGCATTCGCATTCCATACTATTAATAAATTAAATCGTGTCACATTTTTATGTAATTAAAATAACTTTCCATTTTCTCTTAAGTATTTCTCAAACCTTTTGCAAGAAGCTTAACTTTAAATCTACGACATACATCTTAACATAAAATTTTACTCAACTTTTTTGACTGTATATTGTAGAATTATCATAGTATATATGTCAACCAAACGAGACTCATAGAATCTTAGTCGGTTTATCTAAATGTCTAGAGTAATTTTTTCAAAGTTATTTAATTCGTTAATTTCAAAAATGCTGTTCTGCCCAATATGGCAACACAAAACGTGCACAAGCCTTGCGATGAAATTGGAGAGAGCGAAAGAGGGAGAGTTGGACCGTGCAAAGTTGCAACCAAAGAAAGAGCGGGGCTCGCAATCCTCTCACTTTTCAAGAGAAGTTATTTACTTGGACTACGACAATCGCTCTAGTTTTTATTCTTTTTCTCATTATCCTCATCAGAATCATCTTCCTCAAAAATGTGGTTTAGTATCATGTTCGAAAATGTGACTAGCTTGCTCGGGTACCTTGGAACGAGCACTAAGAAATCGACGATACTTGCTTATCTTTCGAGTTGTTCTGCCAGATCGATCGCTCGTTGAAGGCTTGAACAAACTTATTTATGTCTAGAGATCTTTGGGGACTATACTTTTCGATGGACTTCTTTCCGACCGGAAGTGGGCTTGGTTCGGGCTTTGTCTTACCAATTGCTTATTAGCCTGTAGAGAAGTCGGTCATATAACCCATGGACTTTTTAAGATGTGACACAAGATCTTTTGACGAAGAAAAGGAAGTAAGGAAAATTTTCAAATAAGGTTTTGAGGTCGCTTGCACTTCCTTAATCATCACCCCGGGGATGGCAAACTACTAACTCATAGACTTAAAAACGACGATTTGCTTAAACAAATGATATTCCTCTGCACAACCCTACGTGATTAAATACGTCTCCGTGGCTGCATCAATTGAGCTCTTTTCATAGATTTTTCCAAAGCCAGTTTCCGATATATTTGATGCTAATGTTTTCGCTACGCTCGGCTTGAGCCTGCCATGGCGGCAATCGAACTTGTCGAGTGAAACCGAGAATAATCGAGTTCACCATCCAAATCCAATTGAAATTCTCGATTGAGTTTGGTTTGGAGAGGAGTTTCCAAATTTTCTCCAATTGGGTTGAATTATATAGTTAATTGTTTTGGTCCTAATATTTTGTCACACCAACGTGAAAAGCGAGCCGGGTTCTATCTTGGAGTGCATATAATTTTGTTCCGTGCTTTATATCCTTATATATCTAGAGGTGCAACACGAGGGTCGTCATTCCCCTTGAAAAATCAATGGTTTTGTTATCGGATAATGGCTTCAGACTTTAACGAATTCAAGGTTGATGTTGCCAAACAAGTACTTGCCTGATGAAAGGAACATGATCCAAAATTACAAAATTCGGTACGATTCGATTTCTAATCTTAAATCAACTGATCTTTTATCAAACGCTATTGTTTCAATTGGTTTAGTTTCGCATTCAAAACGGACTGAACTTGACTGTGCCGTGCTCGACAGTAAAAGTTATGATGATTTTTAATATTATTACAAAGACAGCTCTATGTATAGAAGGATTATATGGAATTCCAGCAAAATACAGCAGTCGGATATGCAGCTACGCATGAAGTAACACAGCAAGAAAAGGCTAAAACGGCACTAAAGAAGGGCTCATGGCTTTCTATTTCAACTTGTCTCCAGCTTCAACAAAACGATGTAAATCATATCATTCGATGATCTTTAGAAATGTAAGAAGAGCAAACAAACACTTATCTCCATTCCACTGTCATGTCGTAACTCTCCACGACACCACCACTTATCATCATAATATCAAATCCATTTCGTGTCTAAAGTATCACAACCCACCTCACTCCTGCCACGCATCAGCAGCTCATCGGGGGTAGATCGGCAGTGGCCTTCCCCGCGTACGGAGGAGCGCCCGCCTCCTCCGACTTGGCGAACGCCAGGAACCCAACCGCGTGCCCAGCGAGGGCCACGAGGAAGACGCCGACATTGAAGGACATGAGGGCGAGCATCGCGAGGTACGCGAGCCCCATGCGCAGCGCATGCAGCAGCGACCGGAGGACGCCGGCCGCAAAGCCCCGCTTGGCGGCGACGGGGAGGCGGCTGTGGGAGAGCCACTCGATGAGGAGGCATAGGGCGAAGACGAAGACGAGGGCGACGGCGTACATGCCGGTCCGGGTGCCCGGCCAGCCGGAGAAGAGGATCTCAGCGCGCGTGTCCCAGAAGAAGGTCATGTGGTTCGTCATCATCGCGGGGCGGTGGGGTATCGTCGGCATCCCATTTGTGTCGGGCAGGTGGCCGTGGTTCATGCCGGCCATGGTCGGAGCTTGAGCGGTGAGAAACGAGGACGCGAACTAGGTTATCAGTTGGGATCGGGAAATTGTTGTTTTCGAGGAGGCTTTGTGTTTATGGGGAGGACATCATTTCTCGAGCACTGCCTTTTTTCTGCGTTTGAAAGGCAATCACACCTTTGGACCACACAAAAAAGAAAAGGGGGCAATGACACCTTGAAAGTTCCTAACGAAATTTCGCAATCATTCATTGCTGGAAATGTCTTACAATTTCAACACGCGTCATTGTTGTCAATTACGAAAACGAACGTCGCAGAACCATTTCATGAATGTAAACCGATGTGAAAAGATCGTGAAAAGAAAAAAGTTATGTCGCATATATCTCTTTATTCGAAGTTCATTTCTACGTGAACAATTTTCAAGCGAGCACATTGCTTTTTAAACTTCACAGAGATTTTTTTGTTGTTTTACCAAACGGGATAGTCAAACTTCTCGACTTAGCTAGTCTTCGTAAAATGCACGCTAACTATCTCACTCGTGGACCCCCCCAAAATCCACCGTCCGAGGGCCATGTTGCCCATGAAGCTATGTTGAGCATTGACGGACGATTCAATAAATTGGACATTTACCGATCCAAAGTTGACGGCATGGTTAATAATCCGTATTTTTCGGCGCAGAAAAATAGAATTCTGCATCAAGACATTATGCTTGCCATGCTCGCTGTCGCTTTATCCATCACACATCCAAATCACGGCATTCTCGAACCATTAAAAAACTTACATAAGATTACGTCGATTTAGCTTTGTTCGGCTTTAAAGTGACGCAAAACTGATGAAACGGTAGAAGTACATGATTCTTGATTCATATTTTATATGACAGCGCATATCGTGTGGCATGACTATCGCTGTCCCACGACTTACTATTTCGCGGTCCGATTGTCGAGCAATGCTTCTCCATTCGAAGAGAAGGGCCAAATCATCATGCGTATACAGTTTTTCAGGCAGTCGGGGGGTGAAAAAACCCAGCTAAGTTGCTATTCTGGGACACGGTGACAGATATTCTTCAATGGCTCCTACCACCACACGGTTTTGGATGGTCTCCATGGCCTCATCCATCCCCCTACGCCTCGCAAAGGTCCACAACAGACCTTGCGTTTTTCTTCCTAGTTCGACGTCCTCGTTGACCTTGACTTCAAAGTCTAGTATACCACACAGTTACGATGGCATCTCATGGAGAGGACAAGGAGGGCTGCACGTTAGCAAGGTCGCAAGTCTTCTGCTTTCTGTCCTTTGCGAGACGACGCCTGTCGTGTTCTTGGGTCAACGACCCAACTTATGGGGCAAGTTATTGGGGAGCTTTCGGCTTCGAAACTTCAAATGACAGAGCCAGCGAAATTGTCGGAACTCTTTGCCGTGTTTAAGAAGGCAAAAGCATGAAAGATGAAGATCTTTGGCTTCGGTTCTTTTGACTGTATGGAGTGTTTGGCGGGTAACTGCTAGTTTCTTTAACACAGCCAAAGGCGAAATTTCGGATTGGAAATCCACTGTTCCGAGCCAAAAACGAGAGACTTTTTGATAGTCATTTTAGCATGTTTCCTTTTACCCTTAAATCGTAACATATTCAATAGATAAATTATGATGGTAAATTCTAATTATATTCGACTTTTCACCGTAAGTAATTAATAGGTAAAGCCACAAAAAACCCTGAATCATGTTCATTATAGCACATTTATCTTAAATTTTTTTTTGGGATACCAAAAATTGTAAACTTATACCTATGTAACACATTTACCTTAAAATTATACAATGTGACATATTTACCTCAAATTTCCTCTAAAAATTCTAAATTTATATTCGTGTGACATATTTACCTCAAAAAGTTTGAAATTTTTGGTGTTACAAAAAAAATTAGAATAAATTTATCATATATGTATAAAAAAAGGGTTATTGTGAATTTTTTATGTTACGGAAAATAGTTTAAAGTAAACGTGCGATAGTTTGGTATAGTTTAGAGTTTTTTTTTTGGCTTTTTCCTAATTAATATTTTACTGACAAACCACGTAAATTTTATCAACTTTCAACCCGATGGTGGACTGGTCGTGCATTGTTATTAACTTTTTTGACTGCAGAGACTTGGACCAAGCAAGTCGCAACCACAAGGAAGAGCGGGGCCCGCAATCACCTCACTTTCGCAGGAGAAGTTATTACGTTGACGACCAGTATACCAATACCATCGCTTCCCGTTGCGGACCCCAGTTCCCCTCGATTGGCGATACGACAAAAGCGCATCCGTCTTGTAATTAATTACGCAATCGCCATATAATGAGACAAAAAGGATGTAAGAAACCAAAAATATAAAGAGACACTTTCATATAGGTTAGAATTAGGCATGGCCACGGGCCGGTTTTGACCTGAAAACGGTCCGGTCAAATCCATGCCCAGCCCATTGACTGGGCCCGCGGTTAGGAATCGAAACTTGCCCATGGCCTACGGGCCCAATTCCGATTCCAAATTATTTAAAAAAGTAATAATAATGATGAAATTTAAAAAAAAAAATTTCATTATTTAATTTTTTTTATAAAACAATTTAAACTCTAATTGCCATGCATTGTAAGTGCATTGATCTCTAATTACAATACTTGACTTGGGTGTATTGAACTCTAATTACAAGGCTTGACTTTGATTTTATACATAATGATTCTAATGTCTTTTCATTCTCGTTCAATGTGGGTTCTGGGATTCTCGGCTTGTCTTGAACACCTTCAATGTGAGACTCTTGGCTTGTTTTCTTGCAAATGTCAAGAGTCCTACATCAAATGGGAATGAAAAGACCATCCAAAGGGATTGTGTATAAAATCCAAGCCAAGCCATGAGCATGTGAAGTTGTATGCCTTTTGTGGCTATGATTCTTTGCTAATTAAGAGCAAAGGGTTTCATTGGACTGCCTAGAACCGGACTGAACCAATGGTTCGGTTTCAGGTTCTATGATTTGCCAGTTCGATTTCTAGTTCTAAAATTAAGGAACTGGTCTTACCGATTCGGTTCTCGGTTCTGAGCAGAACCGGATTGAACCGAGAACTAATCACCCCTACAATTTACATTTTGATTACAATTTATATTGAATAATTCATTATTTCATAATTTTATAATTCATAATTTTTTTTATTTTTAAATTACGAACCGGAACCGCTAGGGGTGGTTCCGGTTCCAGTTCACACATGGCCACGAACTGGAATTGGCGGTTCTGGTTCGTGGCCATGCCTAGTTAGAACTCCTTCAAAAAAAAAAATCCCCAAACTGGTATTCTCACGACACATTTTATTCTAAATTAATTCTCGTTACAAAAAATCCTAAAATAGTATCTCTATCGTGAATTTATCCCCATCTAAATTTCAGAAAAATCTCAAATTGATAATGTCCACAACACGGTTATTCAAAATTAAGTTTCGTTTCACAAAAAAATTTAGACACTGCGGCGTCCTTGATTTGAATTTTAAAACCATCCATTAAAGTACATAGCGTGTCGGCGCACGTAGATGTTCACGTCAAATCGGTCCATCTTCATGTCCGTTTTAGAGTTGTCCAGCATGTGTTTTGACAGATTGCATTTTAACAGGATGTTATACAGATGAAGACGAAGGGTAGATTTGAATTGGAGTACCGGTTTAGGGTTTTTTTTTTTTGGTCAAAGTTTTGGGTTTTCTTTACGCGACTGAAATTAATGAGAAAAATTAATTCGAGATATATATGTCACGAAAGTTCTAGTTTGAAATTCTTTAGAGATGGAAACTAGTTTGACGCAAATGTATCTAAGTTGGACTCTTTCGAGATCCAAAGTGGGTGGGGCTTCGTTTGGGCTTTTACTTTTTAGCCCGAAGAGAAGTCGGTCATATAACCCAAGGACCATTTTCAGATGAGACGATACAACACATTTGACAAAATGAAGAAAAAACAACAAACTGTACAATATGATATCTCCTTTTTTTGGGTGAAAAACAGAAGTCTAGTAGTCTCGGCGCTCTACAGCCAAACAAATGGCGAGCACGTAGTGGACGACTTCTTCTCTAACCTCAAAGATCTTCGAGTTCGAGATACCTAAACCCGCCCCGCCAAGAGGGGTCCACGAGCAAACGGGTCCGCCGACAAATTTCGCATCCGGGACAAAGAAGCCTACCTCGGAATCTCCGTTAGAGGGAAGCGGCCTTCGTCGCAGCACGTCGTCCACACACACACACCCCGCACGTCTCCTCTCCTCTCCCTTTCTCTCACTTCCCTTCCTCTCTCTCCTCCTTTCTTTTGGCAGCAGCAGAGCTTTGAATCCTGTGGCGGCAGTTTGAAGCCACGGAAGGAAATCGAGGTCACGTCAGCGTCCAGCAGCGATGTCCCACCAGTAGTACCTCCATCTCCTCGAAAGAGCAGAAGCGGAACTCGCTGGCGCTTGCCTTGGCCATCGTGTAACAATGGTATTGCTTAAACAGAAGATGTTCTTTTGCACGACCCTCCGTGGTTATATACCATCTTCCACGGAAACGATAATTGAGACCGCCATGGCCCCACGTATCAGAGGTGCAACCCAAGTATCTTATTTCATCGAGCAACTTTGTTATTAGACGATCCCAAATACATGTTGATGAAAAGGAAGATGACCCATGATCAAAGTGTTCAATTCGATTCCGTTTCTAATCTTTTAGACCAGATCCTCCTCTCCCAAATTGTATCACTTTGATTGGTTTAGTCTCGCATTCGAAACGAACCGAACTAAACTGTGTCTTGCTCGGCGACGAGCTTACGATGATTTCGGATTCACAAAGAAAGCTCTATTTGCAAAAAGGATTATATGAAATTCCAGCAAAATGTAGCAGTCGGATGTGATGCAACTATACACGAAACAGGACAGCAGGAAAAAGCAAAAAGCTCCACCACGCGAGCCACGGCCCTCTATTTCAATTTGTCTCCAGCTTCAACAAAATCTGTAAATCATATCATTCGATTATCTTTATAATCACACCTCCCATTCAACATCTCCACTGTTATGTTTTAAATCGCTACAACACCACAACTTATTATCATCATCCATCCATTACACATCTACAATCTCAACACACCCACCTCACTCCCGCCACGAATCAGCAACTCATCGGAGGTAGATCGGAGGCGGCCTTCCACGCGTACGGCCCGCCCGCCTCCTCCGGCTTCGAGAACGCCAGGAACCCCACCGCGTGCCCCGCGACCGCCGCGAGGAACACGCCGCCGTTGAAGGACATGAGCGCGAGCATCGCCAGGTACGCGAGCCCCATGCGCACCGCGTGCAGCAGCGACCGGAGGATGCCAGCAGCGACGCCGGGCTTGGCGGGGGGGAGGAGGCGGCTGTGGGAGATCCACTCGACGAGGACGCACAGGACGAAGACGAAGACGATGGCGAGGGCGTACATGCCGGTCCGGGTGCCCGGCCAGCCGGAGAAGAGGATCTCGGCCTTCGTACCCCAGAAGAAGGTCATGTGCATCATCATCATCTTGTGGTGGTGGGGCGGCGGCGGCGCCGTCGTCCCGTTCATGTGGGTCGTGTTCATGCCATCCATGGTCGGAGCTCGAGCGCTGAGAACGGGGACGCGAACTAGGGTTATGAGCGAGGGATTGAGGATGGTTGTATTCGAGGAGGGTTTGTGTTCCTGTCCTTGGGCAGATGTGATCGTACGGAAGGGGGAAGAATAAATGTACTGACCGATATTATATTTCTCGTGCGGTACCTTTAAAACAGCAATAACACTTTGAAAGTTCCAAACAACATTTCTCGATCACCCAATGGCGGATCTGTCGTACAATCTTATCACGCGTTTTCGTAATTACATACGAAAATGTCGTCGCAAAATTATGTTACAAGTGTAGCCAAATATGTAAAGATCATATATAAAAAAGTATCTCTCAAAAAATTTCTACCTCTTTCTTGGCAATTCGATTTCACATGAAAAATTTCATATAATGTGATAAATTAGCGATTAGAATTTAAGTAACTCGATTACATTCATACACTTAAGAACAATATATCACAATGCTTTCTAAACTAACTTCATACTCTACTCTCATTTTTTCTCGTTTAATGCAATGCGATATTACAAAAATTTCGACTTGGTTAGTCTTTATAGATTCATGCAAATTGTCTCGTCCACATAAATCATTTAGGGCTCCATTGATAGAGTAATGTGTGTGGCTTCCAAGGTTAGTTGGACGTGGGATGCTGAGATTCCAACATAAAATTTGCCACATTCCAATAAGCGCTTAATTACTCGATCTAATTATCTCAAGCATTTTTCATTCCACAGAGAAAGAGATGAATAAGTGTATTTTAATTGATTCCATCTAATGAAAAATTAACTTTATTTCATACACGATTGATATAAACTTTTGTGTAAATATGATATAAATGAAGCCTAGTATTGCCGAGTTAATTTCTTTTTTTTGGGGTAAGAAAAGGAGGCGAAGTGCCAAAGCCCGATTGTTACAATATTACATTGCGTGAATCAGAGATGACTGGATTTTAATGTTAGCAATTTCTAGCAAAAATTCACCAGAAGGACCGCATTGAAATTTTCTGCAAAGATTCAGGATTAAATTGATAAAATTGAAACGTTTAGGAATGACTTGTTATCCGCCCAATAAGTTTAAGAGTAATTGGTTAATTTTTCCATTCTACTGCCATTCGCATTTTAATTTCTCGAGCGGTTGATTTGTTTTGCTCCTCCGATTCGCTTTGTTCGATGTATCCAAAGAATCTTTTAACCTTTTACAATGCAGCTGGTCAAACCTAGATGTTCGTCAATTCCGACGCAAATAAAACATAGAAATATAATGCAAATAGCATTTTCTTGTAAGGTTTCTTAAAAATCAAGAGTAAAAGGGAATACCCATTTTAGCACAATACTAATTTTATCCATGAAAAGAACGAGTTTATAGCAAACGATGTTGATGGTCAATTTCTAGCTGTTAAAAGTTTCAAAAATCATTTGAAATTGAAGAAAAGTGTTGAGCCCGTGCAACATGGTGCGACACATAGGTAGCCAAGCCGTAAAAATCATATTTCGTTATCATGTAAAATCCCAAATTAGATCCCTCATAAGCTCTTAATTTACATGTCTCTTCTTATCGTCTTCTTTCATATTCTTCTATGTCTTCTCCTGCCCCCTTGTAGTTATAGCACGAGTCTTCATCCCTCGGTCACATCTTCTCAGTTGGGCCAGCCATATGAGAAGATCTTCCTCCAGGTCGACCAAGCCATGTCCTATTTGCTTCTCTCTCATCTTATCCTCAATTGGATCGAAATTTGGTTTCTCTCAGATACAATTAGGGAAAATTACCCAAAAAATCCCAAAATTAATGTATGTATGCCAAATCAATAATAATCTTTTTAATTTGGCCAATTTAGTCCTAAAAATTTTCTCGATTTGCCAATGGAGTCATTTCGGCCAATTTTGACAAGAAATAACTGACGTGGACGTCGGCCGTCCTACGTGGCACGACCAGTATTGAAGTAGATAATTTTTTGCATCTTTTAAAATTTCTTTTCTAAAAAAAGGGAAAATTTCAACAAAATTTTAAGAAATTTGCAAAAATTTTCCACGTCAACGTCAGCCGTATCACATAAGATGGCTGGTGTCCACATCAACAATTTCATGCTAAAATTGGCTTGAAAGATTATATTGGCAAATCGTCAAAAGGTTTAGAATTAAATTGGCTAAATTGAAGAGTTTATAAATGAATTGACATCCGCATAATAAGTTTATGACTTCTTGGTAACTATCCTATCATTTTCATCAATAATCAAATTTCAGTTTCCAAAACCAAGTATTCCTAATTAACATCATAGGGGATCTTTTCACTAAATTTCCCTAGGCCATTTTATGAATATCTTGATTCATTCCCTTCATCTCAAACTACGTTTTCGCCAATCACGAGTCCATGGATTATCAGGAGTCCATAAGACAATGAAAATGCAAACCCTAGATAGCACATAGTTAATTAGGGCTTGCGTTCGTAGCTCACAAAAGGTCATGGTATAGCATATTGTCATTTAATATTGTTTGACTTACTCCATTAAGAAACAAATGTGATCAGGATCATATACCACCTCGTTGACTCTAATTAGCTGGTTTCGTAATTAATTAGAGAGGAAACTCAATGCAGAACGATTCATGCGTCGTTCCCCAGGTGATCTGACCACTCAGAAACTGAATGGCATGATCCTTGCCTGTCCACGGACATTGCCGATTCAACTCAACGTACGATTTGACCAAAAAAAAAAAACAAACTCAACGTACGAAATGGTATGAAAAAGAGACGCGATTGAGCATCTAATTCCATAAGCTAGCTGATGCCGATGTGGGGTCGATCCGAAATTAAGTATTCCCACATCAATCTCGCTCATCGATCAGTGTCCAACCTTCCAATCGCCATCGTCACCAGCACGACAAAGCCTCAACCTTATCTTGGATCGTCGTCATATAATCAGCATCATTGTTTTATCTTCTCATATCAATCCAGAGCCACATGAAACGGCTGGGAATCTTGTTCTTGAGTCGGGAGGTACAAAAGTTTCGTTTTCATGGGGTCATGATTATGATCAAAACATCTGGAGACTATGGAGAGGTGAATGATTCTTGAGGCCTTTCTCTCCATTGCAGCCAAGTGTTAAGAGTCTGAGACCGGAGGAATCGATGCTTCCTCATCTTTTAGGAGTAAAGGAGATGAATAGGAACAAGAGGAAGAGGATAAAAACCTCGGCCAATTCTGAATTTGGAAACTTCCGAGTGTCTTTTAATAATTTCACGAACATTTTCTGTGCTTATAAGCATAAAGTAGATATAAGAATGTCACATAATAGAGGTGACCGATGAACGGGCAAGGATAGGGGCTAGGTCTAAAAATATTGCCTAGGCCTCCCCATCCTGGAAAAAGAATATGTAAGGATTATGGGGGCCAGGAAGATTTGGCTCGGATCGAACAGGGTCACACTGCGTGTTGCAACTATGCACGCTTATTTAAGCGGTCCAAAATTGCCTTCGGGCTGGGATCGAGCTATCGGGCTGTGATCCGGAAAGGTGCCATGTGATCTGGTTTTTATGTGGAGCATCAATGTTACAATGTCTCCACTTCACTCGTTGCATTTAGTTTTGGTGAGTTGCCACAACCATCTAATACCAAATCAGAGATATGCACTTAGGGTGCGTTTGGTAACTTGCCAAATAGTGACTGATTCTATTCTTTTGTTCCCAGGAACAAAAAAAAATAGAAATCCATTTGATAAATTTTTTGTTCTCGGGCACAAATTTGTTCCTAGAATCAGTTTTGAAACAGAATCAAAAAATAAAAAAAAAGTTACTTCTTGATTTTGGGAACAAGACTAAAAAATGTAAGAGGAATTTTCTTTTCTTTTTCTTCTTTCCTTCCTGGTTGTGGCCAATTCTTCTTCTTCTTTCTTGGCCTGTGGCCCGCGATCGGCCACAGACCAGGGCTGGCGAGGGCGAGGGTCGCCCTTATGGATTTTGCGAGGGCTGGAAAAGGCTGACGAGGGCAGCCCTCGCATAGGCCGCGAGGGTCCAGCCCTTGCCAGATCCGGCGAGGGTGCCGTGGCTGGTTGGCCGGACACCGACCACAGGCTAGGGCCGGAGAGGGCAAGGGCTGGACCCTTGCGGCCTGGGCGAGGGCCACCCTCGCCAGATCTGGCGAGGGCTGGACCCTCGTGGCTTGGGCGAGGGCTTCCCTAGTTGGATCATCCCCGGGCCTGGCCTGTGGTCAGTTGCCAGCCAACCGGCCACGATCGGTGACTCGACCATGGCTAAGAACGAGAAGAAGAACAAAAGAAAAGAAAAGAAAGAAGTATTAAAAAGTTTAAAAATATTATTAATAAAAAGAAATTTTGTCCCGTTACCAAACGTATTTCTATTCTTTTTCTATTCCAGGAATGAAAATTTTGGACAGTTACCAAATGCTTTTAAATGTTTAGAAATTATTTCCGGGAACAAAATAAAAAAAATTATTTTTTAGCAAAAATTATTTCCGGGAACAAAATGATTGTCAAACGTATTCTTACTCTTCATGAGGAAAACACAGAAACTATAAAATCAGAAATTCAAGCCAAAATAAAAATAAAAAATAAAAAAATCACAAGCACAGAAACAGAAAACAGAAATATGGAACACAAGACAACTTGTTCCAACATCAAAGTTAATTCAACAGTTCATCGGGGGCAGATCCGTGGACACTTTTCCGGGAGGCGGTGTCGTCTTGAAAGCCCTACTCCCGAAGAAGAAGAAGCCCACACCATGCCCGAGAATGGCGACGATGAGCACGCCGACGTTGAACGATATCAAGGCCAACATCAGCAGATAAGCGTGCCCGATGCGCGTGGCGTGCATGAGGGTCTGCAGGACTGTGGCGAACATGCGGTGCGACTTCAAGCCATCTCCGATAAGCCTGCAGTGAGAGATCCACTCGATGAGGAATCCGACCGCAAAGATGAAGATCAAGGCCAGCACGTACATGCAGGTCCGTGTCCCGGGCCACCCGGTGAAGAGGATCTCGGAGTTTCTCCCCCAGAAGAATGTCATGTGGGTGTAACTCTTGTGCTCCATGTTGCTCATGCTCATCCCGTCCATCGTCTCTCTCTCTCTCTCTCTCTCTCTCTCTCTCTCTGGGTTTTGGACTCTCTGTATACACAGTAATGCATGGTGGGAGGTGTTGTGTTCGGGCATGCGCTTGGCACAAGGCTCGTTTATATATTGCACAGATGTGTCCCGCGAAGGCAAACTATACATAGCGACAGGGCGTTCAGACCAGTTGAAAAATGAGGTTCTTAGGGCTCGTACATTGGAGTAGAATGTGAATCATGTACTACTCAAGCTAGCAACACGTACCGCTAGCGCTACAAAAATAAATCAGGTCAACTGGGTCAGGAGAGTCGCATTCGTTCACATGAAATGGATGCTCCATTGATTAGATTCACAAATTGCTTCATTTATGTCTTTATTTCAAATTATCAGATCCAGAATAATTAATATTATTCTCGCGCGGAGACGTGTTACCGCAAGGTAGCCATGCAAGTGAATGCTGGGGATCTCAAGAGGTTTTGTAATTACGACAGAGTGTAGAAAGTTGACCAAGTTTCTCTCATACTTCAAAGCTGATCGCTTTCTTAATATATGTTTTTTGATTAAGCAAGTACTGGTTAATACCCATTGATTCGAATGCAGGTGGAAAACTCCCGTCAATAGCCAATGATTTCGTGTCGAAAGCAATTTTAAACCGCTTGATTAAAAGGCATTGACGAAATCTCGAAAGCCGTTGATACAAGCTTTTCTCGGGTCGAGACTAATCCAAAGCTCTACACCGCATGCGCCGATTCCTCTGGTCTCGGACTCTTTGGCAGCAATGAACGCAGAGTCTAGATGATCATTCACCGGACCATCCATAGATGGCTGATCACGATGACACATGAAAGTTCTTGTTCCTTCCGATCCAATTGCTTGAATTAAGGTTTCTTCCCTGGACAATGAGATTTCCCAGCCGTTTCATGTGGCTCTGGATTGACCTGAGAAGATACTAAAATGGGGCTGATTGCCATCCAAAACAAAGTCAAAGCTCTTGTGGTGACGATGGCATCTGGAACGTTCAGGCACTGATTGATGAGCGAGATTGACGTAGGAATTCTTAACTTCGGCTCGACCCCAGAATGGCATTAGCCAAGCTTATGTTGTTAGATGCTCAAAACGCTTTTCTGAGATCATACCGTTTCCTGGGGACTGTGAAGCACGCACTACTTAATACGTGGAGCTTGATCGGATTGGCGATGTGCATAAATAGGTGAGGATCATGCGTTTTGGTTTCTTCAACGGTTACGTCACTTGGGAAATGATGCATGAATAGTGGGAAAGTTACCCAACTAATCCTAAACTTATTATACTAATAACGCTTCAGTTTTGCCAATTTAGTTTTAAATCTTTGTGCGAAATTTCAACGTAATCCTTTCGATCAACTTTCACCGGAAATTGCTGATATTACGGGCCTATCATCATTGGCCATCCTACATGGCAGATCGGCACATGAGCAATTTTTGACGACAATCGATTCGAATGATTACATTGAAACTTCGCGCAAGGGTTTAGGACTAAATTGCAAAATTAAAAAGTTTAAAACTAAAATAGCATCCGTACAATATGTTTAGCATTGATTAGAAAATTTCCCCATGAATCATTGTACACTTTGATTCCTTCCTAATTAGTCATGAAACCAGCTAATCAGAACCGATAGTCTTCGGTTCCTCTTGGAGTAAGTCAAACAATAATTAATAACATGTACTATACCACCACTCCCGATCTAGGAACGCAACCTCTAATTAATTAAATACTGATTAGTGTTTGCATTTTCATTATCATACTCCTGTAGGAACTCATGCCTGACGAGTGACGACGACCTAATGTGAGATAAAGGGAATGAATCAAGATATACATCAAAATGGCATAGGGGACTGTACTGAAAGGATACTATAATTTATATATTAAGGGAAAAGTGCCAAAAAAGTCCTAAACCTTTTGCATTAGTGCCAATTTAGTCCTAAACCTTTTTTTGGTACCAATTCAGTCCTAAACCTTTTGCATTGGTACCAATTTAGTCTAAAACCTTTTTTTGGTGACAATTTGATCCTAGACCTTTTAAATTGGTGCCAATTCAGTCCTAAACTATTTGTTTGTGTGCCAATTTAGTCCTTCCGGCTAATTTTGACCGGAATTTGCTGACGTGGACGCCTGCCGGCAGTCGGGCGGTCACCGGCGATGACGTGGACAACTTAAATAATATTTTAATAAATTTTTAATTTTTTCTATTTTTTCCTTTTTTCTACTTTTTTATTTTTTTTCTCCCTTTTCCTCTGGCTGGTCGCTGGTGGCCAGAGGCCGGCGAGGGCAGGCTTGCCCTCGCCGCGGCCTCTGGCGAGGGTTCGAGCCTCGCCATGGTCGTCGCTGGCCTCTGGCCTCTGGCCGATCGCCGGTCCGACGACCGGCCAGAGGAAGAGGGAGAAAAAAAAAGAAAAAAAGTGGAAAAAAAAGGAAAAAATAGAAATATTCAAAATTTATTAAAATATTATTTAAGTTGTCCACGTCAGCGCTGGTGATCGGCCGCTGGCCAACAGGTGTCCACGTCAGTAAATTCCGATCAAAATTGGTCTGAAGGACTAAATTGGCACACAAACAAAAAGTTTAGGACTGAATTGACACCAATTTAAAAGGTTTAGGACTAAATTGGCACAAATGCAAAAGGTTTAGGACTGAATTGGCACCAAAAAAAGGTTTAGGACTAAATTGGTACTAATGCAAAAGGTTTAAGACTTTTTTTGGCACTTTTCCCTATATATTAAGTGATGGTTACAAATACTGATTAAGAATAACCCAAATTTGATTAATGGTGAATTTCCTTTGTAGGTGCATTTTCTTCCACTCCTCATCAGACTTTTGACTGGTGTGCTTTCTTAAAAAACCTTTTATATCTAGGTAGCTGTTACATTTGCAAATCACAAGCCACTTCTCTTCCTCTTCCTCTCTCTATCGCACCGAGTCATGCTTCCTCTTGGAGTCGCATTCATCACTCCGCTTCTCTCCGTATGTGTGTGGGCGCGTGCGCATATGGTTAAACATTAAGATGTGCACAAAATGAAAGCAGTGAAAATGAGAATGCTTCTTTGGACATGCAGCACACAGGAAAAGATGAGTATTTAGATTGAATTTACTGGAGAAAAAGTAATCGTCGATCCAATCGGATGAAGATGAGAGAAGCTCATAGGAGATGATTTGATCGACTCAGAGGAAGACGTGAGCATGCTCTGCTGAGAAGATGTGAGCAAGGGATGAAGACCCAAGCCATAACTGAAAAGGGCAAGAGAAAGTCTAGAAGAACGTGAAAGGAGACGACAAGAGAAGACATGTAAATTAAGAGATTATGGCCGATCTAACATAGGATCTGACACAATCCTGAGACATGATTTATATAACTTGGTAATCCATGTGTTATATCGCGTTGCACGTCATTTGCACAAAAAGATCACCAATTTTTATGTCATTTATGAAAAGAATTGTCAATAACTAGAAGAATCAGCAATTTCATGGATCGACAGCTCGAAGAAAACAGCAAAAAGTGGAATCGACAATCTTGAATGCAATTATTAAAGAAGTAATTGTTAACGTAGTAGAATAAAACAACCCTCAAAATAGCAGAGTTGAAGACAGCATCATGGTAGTGACCATATTGGTAGTTGAGAGAAAGCAATTCTAGATTTAACCGTTTGTAACCTCCATTTCTAATCTCCTTTTGTAACTTTCTTTTGTAACCTTCGTTGATAATTGTCAATTATAGGCTTTAAATAGCCACATTGTACTCTTCGGATCCCCTCCCACATAAATCAAATAAATTTACTGTTTTTCAATTATCTTTACTTTACTTTATTTTACTTTCATGCACTGTACTTTTATTTTCTAGACTTGCGTCATCAATTAAATTCCAGCATATTTCTTAGCTGTAGTTCCCAGATCCATGTCGTCAATTAAATTCCTATATGTATCTTTATCCTAGATACTGCATCATCGATTAAATTCCGGCATATCATCTTTGCATGCTCAGGTTTTGCCGTTGATTAAATTTCAGCACTGTTTGTTTACGCTTGGTTCCATTGTAGAATTTGTATTTTCCAGGCCTTGTTGTAGAATAAATTTCGGCACGATTTGTGTGTATACAATCTTATTCGTTTAATCTATTGATTTCTTTATCACTTGTGATATTTTTTGTCCGGAGTTAGTGCAAATCTTGTCTCCTTTAATTAAAAGACGAAGAATGACTTTCGGTGAAAAATATTTCGTTGCGAGAGAAATCCCAGCAAGACACAAGTACTCAATATTTTCCTAGTTTTAAAATGATTTTTGAAACATCTAACAGCAAAAGATTAACCATCAGCATTATTTGGTACTATTTTTTTTTTTCGTTATATTTTTTTGTTATATTTGTGTCGGAATTGACAAATACCAATTAGTTGTCAAAGATTGACGATTATGTGCAACGCAAATTGTTGAATATTTAGAAAAGGGGATAGTGATGCTAATAGTTGGTAAACTTTTTCCTAGTATATAATGTCATTTTTAGATATTTGATTCGTTCAATGTAATCCTTAAACTATTTTTTTGGGTGGGTGATTTCCAAAATAATATCATCATCACAATCATTTGCTCTGAAATCATCGCAATAGAAGCAGTGAAGGATATTAACGAGGAAAGCGCATGAAATCTCAGCAATCCAAAAGATGAGAAAAACTTACTAAAGAGTGAAGACCAAGAGTCAATGCAAGAGCCAAGAGGGACGTATGAGAGTTGAGTCGCGAAAAGAGTGAAGAGCGAAAGAGCGAGGCGTGGGAGGTGAGAGGGAAAGTGCGAAGAATGTCAACGTCGAGCAGCGGGTGAGGCAAGAAGGAAAGGTGAGAGGCGAGAGGGAAGGGAAAGGCGAGCGTTGGCGAAGGGAAATGTAAGCATGAGATTAGATTAAGGTTTTATAATCAATTATATATATATATAGTTAGTCCGATCTGTTTTTCACTTGAGAATTGGACCGACCGAACACTAGTTCCAAAAATAAGAACCAGGAATCGGACCAACACCCCTGGACTCCCTCATAATCTGTTGGTTCGGTCCAGTTTGGGCAATTCTCGGTTGGTCGGTTCGTCTTGCACACTCCTATCATTCGTTACTATTTGCAAGTTTCCATAACTGTACTATTATTTGGATTTTAGAATATCTTTTTCATTTCAATCCATTACCCAAATCAATAAAAAAAATGCTATCTTTATATTTCCTTTTAACCTTTTTGGTCTTCAAGAATATCACGATAATCTTATTTAACCTTATTTTAGCTTATGATTTCTATAGTAGTTGAAGAAGAACCTTATTTAGAGTTGCATCGGGATAGATTTATTTGTTCTTCTAAGTCTAAGCTTTTTTATAGGGATATCTATAACTAACAATAATTTATCCATAAATACTCATGCATATTAATCTAAATCTCGTTCCCAATTTTTCAGATAGATAAAATTTTCTTACTTTTATATCTCTTGTTTTCTTCAATTAATCTAGTTAAATTTGTATGCTTTATTTTTTTATAAATGCACTTTATTTTCGGATTATTAACTGTAAAGCTCGAAAAGACAAAATTGTACGACTATTCCAGCTTGTAATATCTTGTTTCAGAATTTCATTTTTTTTGCCGTTTTAGGCAGAAAAGGCACTTCACTTGAAATAGTATCATTCAGTACAGTTCTTCCCTCTTCCGTTCGATCACATCTCCCCAGAACCACGAAAAAAAACTCTCCTCGAAATGCAGAAAATCACCCATCCCTATAGCTCGTAACCCTAATTCACGTCCGTTTCTCACCGCTCGATCTCCGGCCATGGACGACGGCCACATGCCCGGCATGAACGGGACGGGGACGGGGACCGGGACGGCGGCGGCGACGCCCCACCACCACAAGATGATGATGACGCACATGACCTTCTTCTGGGGCACGCAGGCCGAGATCCTCTTCTCCGGCTGGCCGGGCACCCGGCCCGGCATGTACGCCCTTGCCCTCGTCCTCGTCTTCGTCCTCTGCGTCCTCGTCGAGTGGCTCTCCCATTGCCGCCTCCTCCACCGCGTCAAGCCCCGCGTCGCCGCCGGCGTCCTCCGGTCGCTGCTGCACGCGCTGCGCATAGGGCTCGCGTACCTGGCCATGCTGGCGCTCATGTCCTTCAACGGCGGCGTGTTCCTCGCGGCGGTCGCCGGGCACGCGGTAGGGTTCCTGGCGTTCGCAACGGCAGAGGAGGCGCACCGCCCGCACGGGGAGAAGGCCACCGCAGATCTACCCTTGATGAGCTGCTGATTCGTGACGGGAGTGAGGTGGGTGGTATGGTATGAACATTCGTTTGGTATACGCTGGTTGAAAATGATAGTTTTCTTTGCTCTTGCTTTTTTCTTTCTTTCGTTTTAAAGATGATGGAATGATATGATTTACATCATTTTGATGAAGCCGGAGACAAATCGAAATAGAGGACCATGAGCCCTTCTCTACTGCAGTTCTTGCTGTGTTATTTCATGTGTAGTTGCATATCCTTCTATACATAGAGCTTTCTTTGTAGTTTCAATATCATCGTAAGATTGTTATCGAGCGTGATCGTAGACTCCGTTTTGAATGCGAAACTAAACGGATTGGTATGATACTATTTGGAAAAGGATGAACTGATTTAAGATTAGAAATCGATTCGGACTCAATTTATCAATTTTGGATAATCTTCATTTGATCAACGTGTATTTGGCACATCAACCTTGAATGTGTTAAGGGTCGAAGGCATTATATAATAACAAAGTTGCATGATTGATTCAAGTTTCAATGGGAATCACAGTACTTGGGTTGCAACTCCAATACATAAGAATATAAATGGCTGGTTTCGTTTGTCAAAATAACTAGACCGAACCAATACATTATGTATATGTCAGTCCAATTAGATAGATTTAGAAACTCCTCTCCAAACCAAAGTGAAGTGATAATTTCGTATTCTCAATTCAATTTGGTCGTTTGATTCAAATTATACTCAGCTTCGCTCAATACACTCCATTGGTGCCATGGTAGGCTCAAACCGTTGGTAGAACATGTCTTCGACGACATAGGATCGTGCCAAAGAATGTCTTTTGTTTAAGCTAATCATATTTTAGTCTATCAATTAGCCATTGGCGAATGTTCAAGAGAATCAATTAGCCAATAAAATAGATAGACACGATCATTGGAATTTTGGCCGCCCATTCAATGAAAATTTCCCGGCAATGGTGAAGTTGCCTTAATTATTGTTAGCTGTCTTTTCCAATTGTTTGTTCCTCTGATTGCTTGAACAAAATAGGCATAAACTGATTTGATTCATCTTCAGTCCTTCTTTCTCGAATTCCAAGCCTTGAAGATAGCAGTTATCCTTTTGATTGATTTCCAAATCAAATCAAAAGAAGTCCTAGGTCTTCTTATTTAAATGGTAGAAGCCCGTCACACGTCTTCCGCCGCTTTTGATATTAAAGAGGTCGTTCTGCCAATGACCCGATGAGTTTATCCACTGTACTTGCTGGAAACTAACTTCCGATCATTCATTTTCTAGTCCTTCTCACCTTTCTCTAGTCCTTCAAAATTTTCACGAAATCCTTTTTCTACACTAGATACCTCGGTGCTTAGTAAGTAGTTCGCCCTTGATATAGGCAAAGCACTCATAGCCTTTAGACAATCTTGTTGGGACACCATATGCATATTGCCTAGTCCCATCTCTTACCCTGTTCTACTAATCAATACACACATTAGTAAGCTTTGATTATTTTGTTATCTTTAAAGCAAGATAATGGATTTTCCTTAGGCAGGCGAGAGATGTCCTGGGGCCTAATAATGAGGCTTTGTTTAAATTCTTACCCGATATAAATTCCCTTGCACTCTATTTACTTTGTTTACTTCGTATTTGTTGTTGCTTAATTATTTATCTTCATCGCTTGTGCACCCATGCTTGTCGTTTGTGAATCGTTGGCATTGAGATCGCACGACGCGTTTCTTGTGGCCGTTTCTCGAGCATCCGCTACGCACCCTCGTCGTCCTTCAAGAAGGGAAGGCGCGGGCGCGCGGCTAAGAGGGGGAGCGAGAGAGAGAAAGGAGTAGGTGGGCCGGGCAAGTGGAGCTCTTTGAGATATTGTGGCCCGTGTCGAACAAGTGAAGCCTAGCTTTGATGATGGGCTCGATTTGTAGGCCCGGCCACCATGAAACGAATTTGAAAGCGCTCTTTTTTTTGCGGGTTTGCGTGGCTGCGTAGCCATACACGCAGTTATCCTAATAAAAGGCATGGGCTATGATGAAATTATTAGGTGAAAGTTCGAGATTGAAATAAAAAACTTAGCACTAATAGCTTCTGATGTTGTGTTATTCATTTTCCAAGCCGGTCAAACAATAGTTATCGGCCTGTCTCGGGACATCTCCAGACGACCAGAAGGTTCACGAGAGGATGGCCCAGTTTCGAAAGATATCTAGGCGAGACCAGATGTTTCTCCATCTTAACAGAGACTTCCATCGTTCGATCCTTATCTCTTCTGCTCTCCTATAAAAACCAGGCACGTCCCACCTCTCTTCCCCACATCGAGAAAAGCAAAGCATTAGCAAGAGAGATCATCAGTCCGACAGTCGATCGCCAAACGTCGTCGAATCATCTAACCGTAGCAGAAGAAGCCGGTGCAATGTCGCTCGTCCCAAGTTGGTTCGGCGGCCGTCGCAGCAACGTCTTCGACCCTTTCTCTCTCGACCTCTGGGACCCCTTCAAGGACTTCCCTTTCCCTTCCTCATCCCTTTCCGCCTCTAATTTCCCTCAAACTCTCCGGGAAAACACCGCTTTCGTCAACTCGAGGATCGACTGGAAGGAGACCCCGGAAGCCCACGTGTTCAAGGCTGATCTACCCGGGCTCAAGAAAGAGGAAGTGAAGGTCGAGATCGAGGACGATCGGGTGCTCCAGATAAGCGGCGAGAGGAACGTGGAGAAGGAGGACAAGAACGACACGTGGCACCGGGTGGAGAGGAGCAGCGGGAAGTTCATGAGGAGGTTCAGGTTGCCCGAGAATGCGAAGATGGATCAGGTCAAGGCCGCGATGGAGAACGGAGTGCTCACCGTCACTGTCCCGAAGGTGGAGGAGAAGAAGCCTGAGGTCAAGGCCATTGAGATCTCTGGTTGAATTCTCTTGTGGTTGCAAAAACGGTCGCTTTTGTGTCCGGTAATGTTCGGCGTCCAATGAATAAGTGTGACTCTGGGTTTCTTTCTTCCTTTAATGTGTCACATAAGAAATTGTAGGTGTTCATGTGACTGTGCAAACAAAGTGTCATCTCTGTTTGTGATGTTATATTGTAATTTTCTCGGGCCATGGTGTGGCATTTGAGTATGAATAATCTTTCATGAGTTTTGCAGTATTTCATCTCTGGTTTGGGCGATGTAGGATAGATTGAGATGTTACAAATGGCATGGAGCCGTATTTCATCTATTTACGGTTGTTGTCGAGGGTCTCAACTAATAGGATTTTGGCCAAATTTGGTGATCTTGTTTGTTCGAAAGCTGCGGTCGTCGGCTGATTAAGTTGAGAAATCAACAAATTTCCTTTCTCCATGAGGCTATCTGATCTGGCGCTCCTGAGCTCCAGTTCGTTCATATGGTTGTTGGCTATTTCATGCAATGTAGATTTCATACCACTAATGTCAGAAAATTACCATACTTTCAAACACACGCACATTCTGTACTAAACTGAAGTGTTTAATTGATGGTCGTGAATTCAATCCTAACGACCATCAGCCCTTCAGTGAAGGGAGATTGGAGGGTTCCTGATAATCCATCACCCGTGACTTATTCCTAAATGCCTGACTAACCTAAGAACGAGAAGCCAGCAACATGTCCACGGTGATTAGAACATCGATGTCAAGGGACATGACGGCAAGCATCGCCATGTAGGCCACTGTGAGAGGAACAACATACATAATTGTCCGCATGAGGCTAGATGAGACGATGTTGGTGCCCTGTCTTACAAGCTTGGTGAGCGAGATCCACTCCACGAGCACTGAGAACCAGAACACGAAGGCCCAGGAGCAGGGAACGGGCCAACCGGAGAATATGATCTCCGTGCTCTTTACCCAGGGAAATGCCATGTGGTTCTTCGTCATCGGGACGGAATCATGAAGCCTTGACGGTCAGTATATGGCGCTTTTTTTGTTCCCAAAATCATAGGGCGAAAGGAGAAAACATCAAGAAAAGAAGAATAGTACATGAAAAGGAGGTCCCCTCGGAAGCCATCACGATCAGTGTACTACTAGTTTTGCGATATTACCTTCCGCGATCTTACAAAAAGGAAAAGAGAAAGGAGAAACTGCATCGGCAGAAGTGGGCAAAAAGTGTATGAACCAGAACCACACACAAGTCCCGCGACTCGAAAGTAGAGGTGTGTAAAGAAATCGGGAATCATCCGGACCGTTCGGAACTGGATCGGACTGACTCGAAACTAGTGGTTCCCGTGGGCATCTGGTTCCTGGTTTCAATTCAGTGGAATCGATGAGTACCGGTTCGATTCTCAGTTCTAGGCGTGAAACCGATCACCTATCTATCCAAAAGTCAATGCTCATCAACTAAATATTCATCAAGTCTCACTCTCAACTCATTTGAGTTGTTTCTCTATCTCTTACTCATGGTTTCGACTTTCGAGCTCAACACCTATCAACTCACGGCCGCACCTCCGATTATTCATCGCCTTCCTCTCTTGCTCTCAGTTACCTCAATTTGAGTGAAGTTTGGTGGGACCGTTTCTATAGACTCACCCGTGAATCAGACCGGATGCTCTCAGTTACCTCAATTTGCGTGAAGTTTGGTAGGATCGGTTCCATGGACCCACTCGGGAGGCAATCCAGTTTTCGGGTGGATCTATGAAACCAACGGGCGGTACTCAGTTTCAATTTTTCAAAACTAGTTATTAGTGGGTGATTCTTGATTCCATGGTAAAAACGGCCTATTCGGATTATGCTTATCCCTACTCGAAAGGTACTCGATGACAAGATTCTAAACTCCACGATGGAGTAATTGCGTTGAAAACATGATTTCTGCGTACATCTTCTCTTCATGTGGACTGTTTGTGTAGTACAAAGCTCAAGAAACTTTTTCAAAGAATGGGCAACTGCAGTAGTTATGGAAATTACAAAATGGGATTTTTATTGTACTATAGAATCTTTTATTTTTATTTTTGTTTTCTGACATCTTGAGTGTGACTATGAAAATCAGTGTGGCACCTTAAAAAAATTAATAATTTTTATATGTTATGGAATGTCATGATGTCATAAAACACTTGCTTATGCTAAAAACACCGTATGTCTTTATAAGATATCGTAAAACACATAAAACAATCACATTTGCACTTAGTTACAACTAAATACTGTGACATTGTAAAAGATAAATTATTTTAACACACTTTGAATTTTAGTTTGACAGGAAAAATGTCGTAAATTAAAAATTCTGTGCTTTAGGACCATTTGAACTTGAATACAATTGGATGCAGTAGTCACTTGTAAAATGTCATAAAGTAAAAAATCAGCAATCTACGATGTTCTACTCTTGTTTACAACTGAATCCTTTATAGCCTTTTAAATATACCGTAGAATAATAAATTCATGTTTGACCAGTTGCACTTGATTACCTATATAACATCGGTAAGATTTTTCTCAGGCCTTAATACAATTAACTATTCTAAATGAGATGATGAGCTATCATACTCAAATGCGAAGTAACATGAAAATGGTGTATGTTTAACCTTTGTAAAATAATGTAATATAAGTTAGTGGCTCAAGAATTAAGTATATTTACTTTTTTTGCTTTTTGAGAAACCCCACTTACCTTTTTTTTTGTCGAGTGAAAATTCATGTTGCCATTTTCAATAGAAAAATACTTATGTAACTATCCTTAATCTATTGGGCCTAATTCCTTAAAAAATCCTCAACTTTAGGTCAAGTCCCAAATCTGATATAACCTTTTTTTTATCTCAGAAAAAACACCAAACTTTAAATTCAGTCCCAAATTTGCCCCGAATTTTTTTTTGTTTCTGAAAAAACCCCAAACTTTAAGTTCAATTCTAAATTTACCCCAAAATTTATTTTGTGTAAAAAAATCACCAAAGTTCAATTTAGTCTTAAACATATATGTAACGACCTGGTCCGACGAGGGCGGGAAGTGGTCGCCGAGGTCCGAGGACTTGGACAAGGAGCGGCTTCCGGCAGGCTTCTAGGATGACAAGGGGGGAACATGTCTATGTTCCACATCGCTTAGGGGGGAGTCCTGGGGTTGCTTATAAGGCTTGGCCCTAATCCTTATGCAACGCGTTTTAAAACCTTAAGGACTTAGTATCCAAAGCAGACAATATTACACAAGGAGTGGCGCAGTGGAAGCATGGTGAGGCCGAGGTCCTTACAAATGGTATCAGAGCCGACTCCCGACCGCGTGTGGGGCCACAGCGAGGACGTTGTGCTCGAAGGAGGGGAGAATGTAACGACTCGGTCCGACGAGGGCGGGAAATGGTCGCCGGGGTCCGAGGACCTAGACAAGGAGCGCCTTCCGGCAGGCTTCTAGGATGGCAAGGGGGGACATGTCTCTGTCCCACATCGCTTAGGGGGAGTCCTGGGGTTGCTTATAAGGCTTGGGCCCTAACACTTGTGTAATGGGTTTTAAAACCGTGAAGACTTAGTGTCCAAAGCGGACAATATTACACAAGAAGTGATGCAGTGGAAGCATGGTGGGGCCGAGGTCCTTATAATATATCCCGTGATTCAGTCCTAACTTGACGTGGCACTTTCACGTCGATAACAAAATCCACATAAACAAAGTAATGGGGCGTTTCTTTAGACAAAAAAAAGTTCGGAGCAAATTTGGACTAAACCTAAAACTTAGGTTTTTTTTTAAATTAAAAAAAAATTGGGGGTAGTTTTGTTATCGTCCATAACTTTCATATCCTAGAATGATTTTATTTTGAAAAATTTCAACAATTTTTATTGGGTTGGATTTGTTATCGAAGTGAAAATGTGATGTCGGTCTAAACCTATTGCCCTATTACTTTGTTGATGTGGATTTATATTGATGTGGAAGTGCCACGTCAAGTTAGGACTTGATCATGGGGATATATTTTTTAAAATAAATTGAAATTTGCCAATTTTTTTTACACAAAACAAAATTCAGAATTGATTTGGGACTGAACTTAAAGTTTGAGATTTTTTTTTAGATAAAAAAAGTTTGGGGTAGATTTGGGACTGAAGCAAAAGTTTGGGATTTTTTGTAGGATAAAAAAAGGTTTGGGATAAATTTGAGACTTAACCTAAAGTATGGGGTTTTTTTAGGGAATTCGCCCTAATCTGCTATGAGATTAATAGCTTGTTCTGAGCAAAAAAAAATAATTAGAAATTATTGTAAGGCGTAAAAATTGTTATGTTAGCAAAACCTTTTTCAATATATATAGCAAAACTCATTTCCCTTTAAAATTGGATAATCAAGTTAATCGGTTTCGAGGAAAAATTGAATGGCAAAGACAGCTCCTGTCACTTTCCCTTCAATTAACTGATGGAGCCGTCACATTCTCAATTCCCTCGGAGAGAATGACTTCCTTAGTTTTAAATTTAAAAATACAAACGAATGACTTTGTCAAAGGGGGAAAAGACCATGGGCCAGTTGAACTGCATTTTTTAGATGGTAGATATTGATAAATGATATTATATATTTAAGAATTCATGTAAGAAGAAAATTAAATATCAAACACACATATAATGTTTAGATTTATGGACTTTCAACTTTTTCAAAGTTTGAAAAAGAAATTCACTAATCTTTCCGTGAATACTTTCATTCGATTTTTAGAAAAAAATCACCAAAAACTCAAAACTATGCCATTTGTGATAAATTCATCATGAACTTTTTTTTGTGACACGAAAAGCTCCAAACTATACCACTTGTGACACATTTACCCAATAATACTTTTGCCCAGGGACATTTTCATCTTTTTCTTTTTTTTTCCTTTATTTTTTTCTTTCTTCTCTCTTCCCTCCGCCATGGCCGGCGGAGGGAAGTCGGCGAGGGTAGCCCTTGCTTAAGCCCTCGCCCCCCCAAATGCCGGCGAGGGTCGCCCTCGTCGAATCTGACAAGGGTCGCCCTCACCCAACCCCAACGCCGACGAGGGCCGCCCTCTTTGACTTCCCTCCGCCGGCCATGGTAGAGGGGAAGAGAGAAGAAAGAAAAAAAGGAAAAAAATAGAAAAAAAGGAAAAAGATGAAAATACCCTTGAGCAAAAGTATTGTGAGGTAAATATGTCACAAGTGACATAGTTTGAAATTTTTTGTGTCACAAAAAAAAGTTCAGTATAAATTTATCACAAGTGACATAATTTGAGATTTTTTGTGGTATTTTCCCGAGATCTTTTATATTTCCAAATCAGCGAAATTCCTTTTTCTAAAACGACCGTTCGTCCTCTTTTCCACCATAGCGCTGGCTAATATCGTGTTAAGCCATTTTCCAAACTGGTCAAAGCAATAGTTATGGGCCTGTCTGGAGACATCTGCAGACGTACAGACCAGAAGTTTCGCGAGAGCAAGGCCCGGTTTGGAGAGAGCTCCGGGCGAGACCAGATGGTTCTCCATCTTTACAGAAACTTCCACTGTAGTTCGATCCTTAGCTCTTCTTCTCCTCTCCTATAAATGCCAGGCACGTCCCACCTCTCTTCCCCACTTCAAGAAAAGCAAAGCATTTGCAAGAGATCCAACAGCAGCAGAAGAAGGAGATACAATGTCGCTCATCCCAAGCTGGTTCGGCGGCCGTCGCAGCAACGTCTTCGACCCTTTCTCTCACGACCTCTGGGACCCCTTCAAGGACTTCCCTTTCCCTTCCTCTTCCCTCTCCGCCTCTACTTTCCCTCAAGCTCTCCGGGAGAATACCGCTTTCGTGAACACGAGGATCGACTGGAAGGAGACCCCGGAAGCCCACGTGTTCAAGGCGGATCTCCCTGGGCTCAAGAAAGAGGAAGTCAAGGTGGAGATCGAAGACGACCGGGTGCTCCAGATAAGCGGCGAGAGGAACGTGGAGAAGGAGGACAAGAACGATACGTGGCACCGGGTGGAGAGGAGCAGCGGGAAGTTCATGAGGAGGTTCAGGTTGCCCGAGAATGTGAAGATGGATCAGGTCAAGGCCGCGATGGAAAACGGAGTGCTCACCGTCACTGTCCCGAAGGTGGAGGAGAAGAAGCCTGAGGTCAAGCCCATCGAGATCTCTGGTTGAATTGAGCCTCTTGTGGTTGCAAGAATGAGCTTTTGTGTCCAGTAATGTTTTACATCTGGTGAATAAGTGCAACTTTGGGTTTCTTTCTTCCTTTAGTGTGTCACATAAGAAATTGTAGCTGTTCATGTGATTGCGTAAACAAAGTGTCAACTCTGTTTATGATGTTATATTGTAATTTCCTCGGGCCATGTTGTGGCAGTTGAGTATGAATAATCTTTCATGAATTTTGCAGTATTTCATCTCTGGTTTGCGCGATCTGGAATAGATTGAGCTGTTACAATGGTATGGAGCAGTATTTAATCTTTTTACGGTTGTTGTCGAGGGTCTCAATGTTTGTTTGAAAGCTGCGCTCATCAGCTGATTAGGTTGACACACTCTTCGCAATCAACATATTTCCTTTCTCCATGAGGCTATCTGATCTGGCGCTCCTGAGCTCCATTTCGTTCATTATGGATGTTGGCTATTTCATGCAATGGGGATTTCATACGACTAATGTCAGAAAATGACCACACTTTCAAACACACGCACATTCTATACTAAAGTGTTTTAACTGATGTTCGTGAATTCAATTCTAATGACCGTCAGCAGTTAAGTGGAGGGAGATTGGAGGGCTCCTGATAATCCATTACCCAGGACTTATTCCTAAATGCCTAACTACCGGAGAACGAGAACCCAGCAACATGTCCGCAGCGATTAGAACAGCGACGTCAAGGGACATGATGGCAAGCATCACCATGCAGGCCACTGCGATACGAAATGCGTACGTCATTGTCTGCATGAGGCTAGATGAGACGATGTTGGTGCCGGGTCTTTCGAGCTTGGCGTGCGAGATCCACTCCACGAGCATTGAGGACCAGAACACGAAGGCCAAGAAGCTGGGACCGGGCCAACCGGAGAGTATGATCTCCGTGCTCTTTCCCCCAGGGAAATGACATGGGGTTCTTCATCATTAGGACTGAATTATGAAGCCTTGGCAGTCAGTTTATGGTGCTTTTTTGTTCACAAAATCATAGTGCGAAAGGAGAAAACATCAAGAAAAGAAGCGCAGTACATGAAAGGGAGGTATCCTTAAAAGCCATCACCATCAGTGTACAAGTTTTGCCATATCACATTCAGACGATCTTCAGAAAAAGGAAAATAGAAAAGAGAAACTGCAACAGCCGAAGTGGGCAAAAGTGTATGAACCAGAACTCCACACAACTCCCAGGGACTCGAAAGGGATGGAGTTAGCACGATGACAAGCTTCATAACTTCACCATGGAGTCATTGCGTTTAAAACGTGATTTCCGCGTACTGCCTCTCTTCATGTGGACTGTTTGTGGAGTACAAAGCTCAAGCCTATGATACAAGCGCAGTTAAAATCGGATTTTTATTGTACTATAGAATCTTTTATTTTTATGTTATGACATTTCGAGTATATTTATGAAAATCAGCATGGCCTCTTATAAGAATAATTTTTATTATGAAATGTCATGATATGATAGATTATAAGAAATTGCATTTTGCAAGGTTTTGCACTTGCTTACGCTAAAAACACCGTACGTCTTTGCAAAATATCATAGAACACATTAAAGAATCATATTTACACTTAGTTACAACTAAACATTGTGATAAAGTCAAAACTTATTTTAACATACTTTAGGACCTTTTGAACTTGAATACAATAAGATGTAGTAAACACTTGTACAATGTCATAAAGTGCAAAATCAACAATCTATGATGTTCTACTCTTGTTTACAACGGAATACTACATATCCTTTTAAATATACCGTAAAATAATAAATTCACGTTTGACCAGTTGCACTTGATTTCCTATATAATATCGATAAAATTTTTGACACGCGTTAATACAATTGACCATTCTAAATGAGATGATGAGCTCTCATACTCAAATGTAAAGTAACATGAAAATGGTGTATGTCTAACCTTCGAAAAAGAATGTAATATAAGCTAGTGGCTCAAGAATTAAGTATATTTACTTTTTGGCTTTTTGAGAAACCCCACTTACCTTCTTGTTTTGTTAAGTATATTAACATTCATGCCGCCATTTCCAATATATAGCAAAACTCATTTCCCCTTAAAATCGGATAAACCGGATATTCGAGTTAATCGGTTTCAGGGGAAAATTGAATGACAAAGTGATGGAGCCGTTGCATTCTCAATTTTACGGAGAGAATGACTTCCTCAGTTTTTTATTTAAAGATACAAACAAATGACTTTATCAAAGGGGAAAAAAACCATGGGGCAGATGAACTGCATTTTTTAGTAGAGGTATGCAAAACGGATTGCCCAAACTGGGAACCATCCGGATTAGATCGACTGGTTTGATCTGGTTCCTGAGATGGTTCTGTTCCCGATTCCTAAATGTAGAACCGGTATCTTGGCGGTCCAATTCCTAATCCGAACCGGACCAACTACATATACTACTTTTTTTGTGATTACGTGTAGTCGGCACGAGGTATACAATTTCAATTTTAGAACATATGTGTAGTTGGCATAGGGAACGCAATTCTCCATCACATTAACTTGAATTGTGCGCTTGCTTTTGTTATTATATGTAATCGATATGAAACACAATTGTAGTTTCAAAATATATGGTATCAAGTAATGGGAAAAAAAGTGACCAATTCCATTGGACATGATTGGTGGTCCGGTCCGATTCCCGGTCCTAAGACCAATCGGTTTGGTCCTTGATTCCCAATTTGGGAACCGGTTCTCTCAATCTGGTTCCCAATTTCACCTTGAAACTGGACTAGATGGAGAACTGATCACCCCTTTTTTTTAGATGTTAGATATTGGTAAGAAATAATATATATTATATATTTAAGAATTCATGTAAGAAGGAAATTAAATATCAAACACACAGATAATGTTGGGTCTGATTTCCTAAAAAACCCCAAACTTTAGGTCAAGTCCAAATCTGCCATGAAATTTTTTTTGACTAAAAAAAACCCCAAGCTTTTAGTCCAGTTCTAAATATGCCTCGAATTTTGTTTTGTGTAAAAAAATCACCAAAATTTAATTTATTTTAAAAAATATACCCCGTGATCTAGTCCCAACTTGACGTGGCACTTCCACGTCGATAACAAATCCAAATCAACAAAGTAATGGGGCTTATTTTTAGACAAAGAAAAGTTTGGAGCAAATTTAGACTGAATTTAAAAATCATGTTTTTTTTAGAGTTAATATCATGAAAAATCCCAAACCGGTACACTCGTGACAAGTTTACCCCAAACTAATTTTTTTTATCACAAAAAACTCTAAACTGATACGCATATGATAAATTTACTCAAAACTAATTTTTTGACCACAAAAAATCCCAAACCGATACACCTGTGATAAATTTACTCTATATTAGTTTTCGTTAAATTTTATTATCAAATTGCCGAATTTAATGACACGTGATAGTTGATAGATATACCAGTTTGGGGTTTTACCCCTCTGTTTGTCACAAGTTTATGAATTTTTGGCTTTTAATGATATTAATTCAATTTAACGAAAGGTAAATTTATCACAAGTGTACCAGTTTAGGATTTTTTGCGATAAAAAAATTAGTTCAGGGTAAATTTATCATAAGTATACCAATTTGGGGTTTTTCGTGATAAAAAATTTAATTCGGGGTAAAATTGTCACAAGTATACCAGTTCGGAGTTTTTCGTGGTTAAAAAATTAGTTTGGGGTAAATTTATCACAGATGTACTAATTGAGATTTTTAGTGGTCAAAAAATTAGTTCGAGGTAAAATTGTCATCAGTGTACTAGTTTGGAGTTTTTCGTGATATTAACCCTTTTTTTAAATTAAAAAAAGTTTTTTGGGGTGAAT
Source organism: Syzygium jambos (assembly GCA_031216235.1). Classification (NCBI taxonomy): domain Eukaryota; kingdom Viridiplantae; phylum Streptophyta; class Magnoliopsida; order Myrtales; family Myrtaceae; genus Syzygium; species Syzygium jambos. Next base: position 23,715,358 of record CM062229.1, on the reverse strand, counting down.
TTGTTATCATCCTTAACTTTCATATCCTATAATGGTTTTATTTTGGAGAATTTCAACAATTTTTATTGAGTTAGATTTGTTATCAAAGTGGAAATATACATGTCGATCTATACCCATCGCTCCATTACTTTGTCGATGTGGATTTGTTATCGACGTAGAAGTGCTACGTCAAGTTGGGACTGGATTTATAGGGTATATTTTTGAAAATAAATCGAAATTTGATGATTTTTTTTACACAAAACAAAGTTTGGGCCATATTATGGACTGAACTTAAAGTTTGGGGTTTTTTCCGAGACAAAAAAAAGTTCGGGGAAAATTTTGAGACTTTACCTAAAGTTAGGGTTTTTAAAGGGAATTCACCCTATAATGTTGAGATTTGTGGACTGTCAACTTTTTTGAAAGTTCGAAAAAGAAATTCGCTAATCTTTCTATGAATACTTTCGTTCGATTTTTTATATTTCCAAATCAGCGAAATTTCTTTTTCTAAACGACTGCTCGTCTTCTTTTCCACGATAGCACTGATGGCTTCTGATATTGTGTTGAGTCGTTTTCCAAGCCGGTCAAGCAATAGTTATGGGCTTGTCTCGAGACATCTCCAGACTTACAGACCAGAAGTTTCGCGAGAGAAAAGCCCGGTTTGGAGAGAGCTCTGGGCGGGACCAGATGTTTCTCCATCTTTACAGAAACTTCCACTGTAGTTCAACCCTTAGCTCTTCTTCTCCGCTCCTATAAATACCAGGCACGTCCCACCTCTCTTACCCACTTCAAGAAAAGCAAAGCATTTGCAAGAGAGAGCATCGGTCAGACAGTCAATCACCAGACGTCTTCGAATCATCTAACCGTCGCAGAAGAAGCAGGTACAATGTCGCTCATCCCAAGCTGGTTCGGCGGCCGTCGCAGCAACGTCTTCGACCCTTTCTCTCTCGACCTCTGGGACCCCTTCAAGGACTTCCCTTTCCCTTCCTCATCCCTTTCCGCCTCTAATTTCCCTCAAACTCTCCGGGAAAACACCGCTTTCGTCAACACGAGGATCGACTGGAAGGAGACTCCGGAAGCCCACGTGTTCGAGGCTGATCTCCCTGGGCTCAAGAAAGAGGAAGTCAAGGTGGAGATTGAAGACGACCGGGTGCTCCAGATAAGCGGCGAGAGGAACGTGGAGAAGGAGGACAAGAACGATACGTGGCACCGGATGGAGAGGAGCAGCGGGAAGTTCATGAGGAGGTTCAGGTTGCCCGAGAATGCGAAGATGGATCAGGTCAAGGCCTCGATGGAGAACGGAGTGCTGACCGTCACTGTTCCCAAGGTGGAGGAGAAGAAGCCTGAGGTCAAGGCCGTTGAGATCTCCGGTTGAACTCAACTTCTTGGGGTTGCGAGAATGATCGTTTTTGTGCCCGGCAATGGGCGGCATCTGGTGAACAAGTGTTTAACTTTGGATTTCTGTCTTTCTTTAATATGTCATATAAGAAATTGCAGGTGTTCATGTGACTCTGTAAAGAACGTGACGTCCCCTGTTTATGATGTTATATTGTAATTTTCTCGGGCCATAATGTGGCAGTTGAGTATGAATAATATTTCGTGAGTTTTGCAGGATTTCATCTCTGGTTTGCCCGATCTGGACTATAGATTGAGCTGTTACAAATGGTATGGAGCAGTATTTCATCTAATTACGGTTGTTGTCGAGGGTCTCAACTAAGAGGGTTTTGGCCAAATTTGGTGATCTTATCTGTTCGAAAGCTGCAGTCATCGGCTGATTAAGTTGATATACTATTCGCAATCAACAAATTTCCTTTCTCGACGAGGCTATCTGATCCGGCGCTCCTGAGCTCCAGTTTGTTCATATGGTTTTTGCCTATAATGTAGATGTCATTGTGGAAAGATCCATCTGATTGGTGTGGTTTACGGAAATCCCACGACTAATGTCAGAAAATTACCACAATTTCCAACATACGCACATTCAATACCGAGCTAAAGTGTGTAATTGATGGTCGTGAATTCAATTCTAACGACTGTCAGCAGTTCAGTGGAGGGAGATCGGATGGTTTCTCATGATCCATCACCCGCCACTTATTCCTAAATGCCTAACTACCGAAGAACGAGAACCCAGCAACATGTCCCACGAAGACGTCAAGGGACATGACGGCAAGCATCACCATGTAGGCCGCCGCGATACGAACAGCGTACGTCATTGTCCGCATGTGGATAGATACGAGGATGTTGATGCTAGGTCGTACGAGCTTGGCGTGCAAGATCCACTCCACGAGCACTGAGAGCCAGAACACCAAGGCCCAGGAGCTGGGACCTAGCCAACCGGAGAATATGATCTCCGTGCTCCTTCCCTGAGGGATATGCCATGTGGTTCTTCATCATCGGGACTGAATTATGAAGCCTCGACAGTCAGTTTATGGTGCTCTTTTGTTCACAAAATCACAGGGCGAAAGGAGAAAACATCAAGAAAAGAAGAGTAGTACATGAAAGGGAGCTACCCTCGAAAGCCATCGCTATCAGTGTACTACTAGTTTTGCCATATCACATTCAGCGATCTTTAGAAAAAGGAAAATAGAAAACAGAACGAGAACCACACGCAAAGTCCCAGGGACTCGAAAGGGATGAAATTAGCTCGATAACATGCTTCTTGACTTCACACGATGGAGTCATTGCGTTTAAAACATGATTTCTGTGTAATGCCTCTCTTCATGTGGACTGTTTGTGCAGTACAAAGCTCAAGCTTATGACACATGCGCAGTTAAAATGGGATTTTTATTGCACTATAGAATCTTTTATTTTTATTTTATGGCATTTTGAGTATATTTATGAAAATCAGCATGGCCTCTTAAAAGAATAATTTAATTATGAAATGTCATGATATGATAGATTATAAGAAATCGCATTTTACAACGTTTTGCGTTTGCTAATGCTAAAAACACCGTACGTCTTTGTAAAATATTGCAAAACAAATAAATCACATTTACACTTAGTTGCAGATAAACATTGTGATATTAGAGAAGGCAAAAATTGTTTTGACATACTTTGATTTTAGTTTCGATGGGCAAAATGTTGTAAATTAAAAATCCGCGCTTTAGGACCTTTTGAAATTGAATACAATTAGATGTAGTAAACACTTGCACAATGTCATAAAATAAAAAAAATCAGCAATCTACGATGTTCTATTCTTGTCTACAACGGAATACTATATAGCCTTTTAAATATACCGTAAAATAAAAAATTCATGTTTGACCAGGTGCACTTGATTACCTATGTTATATAACATCGGTAAGACTTTTGACATGCGTTAACACAATTGACCATTTTAAATGAGATGATGAGCTATCATATTCAAATATGAAGTAACGTGAAAATCGTGTATGTCTAACCTTCGTGAAATAATGTAATCTAAGTTAGTGGCTCAAGAATTAAGTATATTTACTTTTTTTGCTTTTTGAGAAACCCACTTACCTTTTTTTTGGTTAAGTCAAAATTCATGCTGCCAATTTTAATAGAGAAATACTTATGTGATTATCCTTAATCCACTGAATAGCCTATTTAGGGTAAAAAATAACAAATTATTATAAATTATTATGGGGCCTAAAAACTGTTATGTTAGCAAAATTCTTTTCAATATATACCAAAACTCATTTCCCTTTAAAATTGGATAATCAAGTCAATCGGTTTTGAGGAAAAATTGGATGGCAAAGATTGCTCCCGCCACTTTCCCTTCAATTAACTGATGGAGCTGTCACATTCTCAATTTCCTCGAAGAGAATGACTTCCATAGTTTTATATTTAAAGAGACAAACGAATGACTTTATCAAAGGGGAAAAAAACCATGGGCCAGTTGAACTGCATTTTTTAGACGGTAGATATTGATAAAAGATGATATACATTGTATATTTAAGAATTCATGTAAGAAGGAAATTAAGTATGGAACACACGTATAATATTGAGATTTATGGACTTTCAACTTTTCCAAAGTTCGAAAAGGAAATTCGCTAATCTTTCTATGAATACTTTCATTCGATTTTTTATATTCCCAAATCAGCGAAATTCCTTTTTCTAAAACGACTGTTCGTCTTCTTTTCCACCATAGCGCTGATAGCTTCTGATATTGTGTTAAGCCATTTTCCAAACTGGTCAAAGCAATAGTTATGGGCCTGTCTGGAGACATCTCCAGACGTTCGGACCAGAAGTTTCGCGAGAGTAGGGGCCGGTTTGGAGAGAGGTCTGGGCCACACCAGATGGTTCTCCATCTTTACAGAAACTTCCACTGTACTTCGATCCTTAGCTCTTCTTATCCTCCCCTATAAATACCAGGCACGTCCCACCTCTCTTGCCCACTTCAAGAAAAGGAAAGAGTTAGCAAGAGATCCAACAGCAGCAGAAGAAACAGATACAATGTCGCTCATCCCAAGCTCGTTCGGCGGCTGTCGCAGCAACGTCTTCGACCCTTTCTCTCCCGACCTCTGGGACCCCTTCAAGGACTTCCCTTTCCCTTCCTCATCCCTTTCCGCCTCTAATTTCCCTCAAACTCTCCGGGAGAATACGGCTTTCGTGAACACGAGGATCGACTGGAAGGAGACCCCGGAAGCCCACGTGTTCAAAGCGGATCTCCCTGGGCTCAAGAAAGAGGAAGTCAAGGTCGAGATCGAAGACGATCGGACACTCCAGATAAGCGGCGAGAGGAATGTGGAGAAGGAGGACAAGGACAAGAACGACACATGGCACCGAGTGGAGAGAAGCAGCGGGAAGTTCATGAGGAGGTTCAGGTTGCCTGAGAATTCGAAGATGGATCAGGTCAAGGCCTCGATGGAGAACGGAGTGCTCACCGTCACTGTTCCCAAGGTGGAGGAGAAGAAGCCTGAGGTCAAGCCCATCGAGATCTCTGGTTGAACTCAACTTCTTGTGGTTGCAGGAACGAGCGGTTCACGTCCTATAATGTCCGGCTTTCTTGTGAACAAGTATAATTTTTGGATATTTTTCTTTCGTTAATGTGTCATGCAAGAGGTTGTAGGTGTTTGTGCGACGGTGTAATCAATGTGTCGTCTCTGTTTTTGATGTTATATTGTATTTTGGTTGGGCCACAGTGTGGCGCTAGAATATGAATAATCTTTGATGAGCTTTGCAGCATTTGCTCTCTGGTTTGCCTGATCTGGAATAGATTGAGCTATTACACATGGTACCGGAGCAGTGCCTTGTTAGTCATCGATTCTCAGTCGTTGTAGGTCTTTACCAAAAGGGCCTTCGGCCAAATTCTGAAGATCATTTTGGTTCGAATTGGGCTTATTTAGTCGACACACTATTCCTATTCGCAATCAATAAATATCCTTTCTCCATGAGGCTATCTGATTTGACACTACCGAGCTCCAGTTCGTTCGTATGGTTGATGGCTATTTCATGCATTGTAGATTTCATCGTAGAAAGGTTCATCTGGTTGGCGTTGTTTACAAAAACCCACAACTAATGTCACAAAATTACCACGATTTCGAACACGGGCATTCCATACTAAACTGAAGTGTGTAAATGATGGTCGCAAATTCAATTCTAATGACCGTCAGCAGTTCAGTGGAGAGAGATCGGATGGTTCTTGGTAATCCATCATCCGCCACTTATTCCTAAATGCCTGACTACCAAAGAACGAGAACCCAGCAACATGTCCCGCGAGGACGTCAAGGGACATTACGGCAAGCATCACCGTATAGGCTACTGCGATACGAACCACGTACATCATTGTCCGCATGAGGCTAGCTGCGATGATGCTGACGCCGGGTCTTACGAGCTTGGCGTTCATGATCCACTCCACGAGCACTGGGAGCCGAAAGGCCCACAAGCTGGGACCGGGCCAACCGGAGAATATGATCACCGTGCTCTTTCCCCTAGGGAAATGCCATTTGGTTCTTCATCATCGGGACTGAACTGTGTGAAGCCTCGACATTCAATTTATGGTCCTCTTTTGTTCACAAAATCATAGGGCGAAAGGAGAAAACATCAAGAAAAGGTGATTAGTACATGAAAAGGAGGTATCCTCGAAAGCCATCGCGATTAGTGTATTACTAGTTTTGCCATTTTACATTCAGCGATCTCAAAAATACGAAAATAAAAGAATTCATGTAAGAAGGGAATTAAATATCAAACACACATATAATATTGAGATTTATGAACTTTCAAGTTTTTCAAAGTTTGAAAAAGAAATTCACTAATCTCTCTTGATTTTAATAGTAATGTCAAATAAAAAAAGAAAAACCAAATTACAATGTGATGTAGGAGTAGAACGAATATGAATAAGATAATAGTTCTTAAATGTCATGACACAAGAATGCAACTCAAGTACGATTCATGAATTCATCGAGAGAAACCTGAATTTGAACTTAAACTAAACACATTCCGTTAGAGCCATTGTTAACCATTAGTCCGAATAAGCCAATACTCTAGGGACCAATGGGTGCTCTATTATTACCTACACTTTGATTCTTTTTTTTTTTATCATAATTTTTACCGTTGCGTCTGGCATTGAAATAAGTACTCTGTATTTAGAGCTCGTTCTATTTATTGTTGGAATAAGCAAAAATGTGAACAGTCATATTTATTAAATAAATCAAGAACAAAAATTTAGAATTTTCATTTGCAAGTTATTGGTATGTATTCATCAAACTATGGAGCGTTGCACCGTTAGACCGTTAGATAACTCTAGCATAACCTCAAATTATAACAACACGTTTTAAAAGAGGGGATTATCTGAATTTTGGCCTAATGCACAATGTGGTCTGTAAACTTTTAATTTGTTCAACATGATTCTTGAACTTTACCCCAATATACAATGTGGTCTCTGAACTTTTGATATATGTTCAATGTTCAGGGACTACATTGAATAATTTAAAAGTTTAGGGATGACATTGCATATTAGGACAAAGTTTAGAGAGCAAATGCACATTAGGTTGACCATTTATATCATTTTCCCTTAAAAGAATGAGGGTGGGGACGTGTCGCGACTAGAGTGATTGAAGAACATATGAACTAGTGTGCCGTGTGGAGCTGTCTTAATAGTATTGGGCCTAGAGATGGCCACGGTTCGGAACCGGCGGTTCCGGTTCGTGGCCAAGGATGAACCGGCCGGTTCCGGTTCCGAACCGGAACCGGCCGGTTCAGAATTTTCTGTTCTCTTTTTTTTTTTTTTTCTTCCTCCGCCGGCCATAGCAGGGGCCGGCGGAGGTCGCCGGCCTCAGGCGAGGCCGCCCTCGCCGGCGTCGGGCGAGGGCCGCCCTCGCCTGGGCTGGGCGAGGCCGCCCTCGCCAGATCGGGCGAGGGCTCGACCTCGCCGGCGTCGGGCGAGGCCGGCCTCGCCTGCAACTGGCGAGGCCGGCCTCGCTCGACGCCGGCGAGGTCGGGCCTCGCCAGATCTGGCGAGGTTTCGACCTCGCCGGCCTCGCCCGACGCCGGCGAGGTCGAAACCTCGCCAGATCTGGCGAGGCCCGACCTCGCCGGCGTCGAGCGAGGCCGGCCTCGCCAGTTGCAGGCGAGGCTCGACCTCGCCGGCGTCGAGCGAGGCCGGCCTCGCCCGACGCCGGCGAGGTCGAGCCCTCGCCCGATCTGGCGAGGGCGGCCTCGCCTGAGGCCGGCCGGCCGCACGCCGCAGCAGCAGCAGCTTCGTTTCTTTTTTTTTTTTTTTTTTTGTGGAACCGGGCCCGGAACCGGCGGTTCCGGGCCAGTTCAAAATTTTCTGGAACTGGAACCGGGACCGTAGGCCACGGGCCGGTTCCGGTTCCGAACCGCGGGCCCGGTCAACGGGCCGGGTCCGGGTTTGACCGGGCCGGTTCCGGGCCAAAACCGGCCCGTGGCCATGTCTAAGGGCCTCATCTTGAAATATATATATATATATGAAACTCTTAAATGCACTTTGGGGATAAAAAATTCAATAAAACTCGGTAATAGACATGTTCTACAAATGTTTATGCAAATTGACCCATTTTTTTAGATTAATTGAATATTTTACGCGAGATGCGCCAGTTGGATCTTGTTATAATCTCTCTGTGCATATGGAAAAGAGGGAGAAGCCCAAAATGTCCAGCATGTGGTTGAAATCAATCCATAATCTACACGGAACGTTATGCTTGCATAATTTTCATCGTCATATACAGCTTTACAATTCTTTCTATGAATGCTTCATTCGATTTTTATATTTCCAAATAAGCGAAAATTCTTTCTCTAGTTCGTCTTCTTTTCCACGATAGCTCTGATAGCTTCTGATGTTGTGTCAGTCAATTTTCAAACCGGTCAAAGCAATAGTTATGGGCCTGTCTGGAGACATCTCCAGACGTAAAGACCAGAAGTTTCGCGAGAGCTGGGCCCGGTTTGGAGAGAGCTCTGGGCGAGACCAGATGTTTCTCCATCTTTACAGAAACTTCCATTGGAGTTCGATCCTTGGCTCTTCTTCTCCTCTCCTATAAATACCAGGCATGTCCGTCATGTACTCTCCACTTCAAGAAAAGGAAAGCATCAGCAAGAGAGAGCATCAGTCCGACCATCAATCACCAAACGTCTTTGAATCACCCAACAAGCAGCGGAAGAAGCAGATACAATGTCGCTCATCCCAAGCTGGTTCGGCGGCCGTCGCAGCGACGTCTTCGACCCTTTCTCTCTCGACCTCTGGGACCCCTTCAAGGACTTCCCTTTCTCTTCCTCGTCCCTCTCCGCCTCTACTTTCCCTCAAACTCTCCGGGAGAATACGGCTTTCGTGAACACGAGGATCGACTGGAAGGAGACCTCGGAAGCCCATGTGTTCAAGGCGGATCTTCCCGGGCTCAAGAAAGAGGAAGTCAAGGTCGAGATCGAAGACGATCGGGTGCTCCAGATAAGCGGCGAGAGGAATGTGGAGAAGGAGGACAAGAATGACACATGGCACCGAGTGGAGAGAAGCAGCGGGAAGTTCATGAGGAGGTTCAGGTTGCCTGAGAATGCGAAGATGGATCAAGTCAAGGCCTCGATGGAGAACGGAGTGCTCACCGTCACTGTTCCGAAGGTGGAGGAGAAGAAGCCTGAGGTCAAGCCCATCGAGATCTCTGGTTGAACTCAACTTCTTGTGGTTGCAGGAACGAGCGGTTTACGTCCTATAATGCTCGGCTTTCTTGTGAGCAAGTATAATTTTGGATTTTTTTACTTTCGTTAATGTGTCATGCAAGAGGTTGTCGGTGTTTGTGCGACTGTGTAATCAATGTGTCATCTCTGTTTTTGATGTTATATTGTATTTTGGTCGGGCCGCAGTGTGGCGCTTGAATATGAATAATCTTTGATGAGGTTTGCAATATTTGCTCTCTGGTTTGCCTGATCTGTAACAGATTGAGCTATTACACATGGTACCGGAGCAGTACTAAAAGGGCCTTTGGCCTTTCTCTGGGGGCTATCTGAACCGGCGTTCCTGAGCTCCAGTTCGTTGATATGGTTGTTGGCTATTTCATGCAATGTAGATTTCATCGTAGCAACGGTACATTTGATCGGTGCGGTTTACAGAAATACCACGACTAACGTCACAGAATTATCACACATTCGAACACTCGCACATTCTCTGCTAAGCTAAAGTGTGTAATTGATGGACGCGGCTTCAATGCTAATGATCATCAGCAGTCCTGTGGAGGGAGAAATTGGATGGCTCCTGATGAACCATCACCCGGGACTTACTCCTAAAAGCCCGACTGCCGAAGAGCAAGAACCCACCAGCATGTCCCGCGACAGCGGCGATTAGAACACTGGCGTTAAAGGACATGACGGCGAGCATCGCCACGTAGGCCACCGCGATATGAACAGCGTACATCACCGTCCGCATGAGGCTAGCCACGACGTTGTTGATGCCGGGTCTTACGATCCTGGCGTGCGAGATCCACTCCACAAGCACGGAGAGCCAGAACACCAAGGCCCCGGAGCTGGGACTGTGCCAACAGGAGAACATGGCGTCTGAGCTCTTTCCCCAGCAAAATGCCATGTGGTTCTTCACGTGAATTGTGAAGCTTAGACAATTTATGGTGCTCTTTCGTTGAAAAAATCGAAGGAGGGAAAGAAGATCAAGAAACGAAGAGTAGTACATGAAATGGAGGTACGCACCAAAGCCATCACGATCAATTGTACTATTCGTTCTGCCATATTACATTCAGTGATCTTGCGTAATTCGCAAAAAAAGAAGAAGAAAAATGCAACAGCAGAAGTGGGCAAAAGTGGATGAACAAGAACCACACATAAGTCCCAGGACTCAAAAGGGATAGATTGGGTCGATGGCAAATTTATTAACTCATGATGGAGTCATTGCGGTTTAATACATGATTTCTGCGTACTGCCTCTCTTCATGTGGACTGCTTGTGTAGTACAAATTTCAAACCACAGACACGAGCGCAGCTAAAGCTCTGTTTCTCCACCAGCTTTTGCAAAGTTATGGCGTGATATTCCGAATGTTGGGTCACGGCAGAACCGCGGTAGGTATGCCGACTTTGCTTCTTACGCACATACTCGAAAAGGTTTAAACTTCTCGTCCAAATGACCTTGAAAATAGGTCAAAGCAGTGAAGTCTTGGTTGTTGAACGACAAGATTGTACGGTGTATTGGTGTACCTTGGAATTTCCAGTACAGTTAAGGCATAAACTCCAGAAATTATGACGACTTTCTTTTTTCGTTTCTATCGCATTCTTGACATTTTTTGCTGGACATTAGTAAATGCCTAATACATAATTGCTCAAAAGCAAAATTGGGCTCCTTTCTGTTCTATCGATTTCGTATTCCTGCTTAGAAGGAAAACATTCATGAGAAACATTTACGTTCAAACGCATCAACAAACATTGAAGAAGTAAATTTTTTTTACTGAAATGCGTTCTATATGATATATAAGGTTTTTCTCTCACTCTCACGTGGTGTCCGAGCTGTACGAGGAAAATCCTGATGTCGAGTGTAGCAATATGCACCTTCACAAACTAAATCTTTGCACAATAGCCTTAGTGCAATCATAGCCCGTTTGCTTTACCGTAGTCCAAGAGCAGCTTCTCTCGTCCATCAGCTTGTTCGTTACTAGAGTCGAGCTTCTTGATCATCCCATTAGTCATGAAAACAAGGCCGTCCAGCTTGCCGTCTTGTTGCCCATCCACAAGTTCCTTCTGTAACAACTAGGCTAAGCTCAAGTGACCGTAAAGCCCATAAGGCAATTTCTAAGTATTTTAGTTCTTGTGTTGGATAATTTGCAGGAAACCGGTTTACTTACTGGGAAACCTGTTGTTACTTCAATAGACCCAAACGTCATATTATTTCTCGGTAAGGAATAGCCATTTCCCAACCTCCGAAGATATGGAAGATAGGTTGGTAAGGTGAACTATCTCATGATTAGTAGACCAGATGTATCTTTTGGTGTCAATGTCGTGGGCCAGTTTTCGGATGCACTGATGAAAACATATTGGGATGCAGTGCTTCGAATTGCGAAGAAAATTAAAGGTGCACTCGGCAGAGGACTATTGCAGCGGAGTAGATGCCATACTTAGGTAGTTGGCTACACTGATGCTGACTGGCTGCTGTCCCTTTAATCGGAGATTGACGGCTGGTTCTTGCATGATCAGTGAAGGAACCTGATCTCAGGGAAGAGCAAGAAACTCAATGCGCTCGCTTCTGTATATAAGCTGGATATCAAGCTATGGCGGTAACCACTTGTGAGTTGATTTGGTTGAAAAAATTGTCAACATAATTGGATATGACACAGTCGCAGATGATGATTTTGTTTTCTGATAATCAAGCCATGTTACTTTCAATCCTGTTTTCTATGAAAGGACTAAACATAGAGGGGTTGACTGTCACTTTGTTCAATAAAAACTACAGTCTCGAGAAAATAAAAAAGTGTTTGTTAGAGCTGATGATTAGTTAGCTGATGTATTCCCTAAAACCTTGGAATCCTGAATCAAGTATATATGTAACAAGCTAGGCATACATGGCATATATACTCTAGGACTAGAAAATAGTATCTCAGTGGGTGTGTATATTATTATATAATATTTTGTAAGATTATGTTTCTTATTTTGTGAGAGTTGAATATATCATAATTACATGTGTGCACTCCATATATATAACACACACGATTTTTCTCTCCCATACTTTCTATCCTTCTTACATTTTAACTGTAATCTCACAAATACGGGATTATATGCATGTACACTCTTTCCACCTAATGGCCTAAACTTTTAGGTGGATGTTCTTTCCACAAAACACAAACTATAAATAGAGGCCATTAAGTTTGTGTAATTGCATCAAATGTTTTCAGAGATCAGAACATCAGATTTTTGAACTTTTTGCAGCACACAAACTTGTCTCCAAGCATTGCTTAGGAGCAGATATCTCCGTGCTGCTACAATGATGCGAGCAACTCGACTAGATAGATCAAGAACTGGCGAGAAGATACAGCTTCGGCAATACTAAAAGTGGCCCAGCGCTCCAAGTCCAAGATCGTCTGCCTTATCTCTTTGCCTTTTTTCTCCTGCATCAATCTTCTAACAGATCTTTCCAAGGTTCCTCTCTATCACACCCTCCAGTTCAAATCCAACCCTCCATCCATGTGTCAGGTACCTCGCGTTCACCTTTAGGTCACCTAACGGTTGACATATCATTGGCACCCCTTCGCATATACTCTCCAAGTTGGAGCTCCATCTACACAGACCTCAAGACCCTTCCGCTGCGTCATGAGCCACTGCTTTCTTCTGAGGTGCCCATTTCACAATGCAAGCCGAAGTTGTCGAGTTCCTCATCCATTGACTCACTGGGATTGAACCAGGCCTAATCACCCACAACAAAGGCTGCTCACTATTTGCCAGACCCCATGCCATTTCAGATTAACGATTTTCGTTCATACGTGCTGTGCTTCCCGAGATGGCATACTATGAGTTTGCTTATCAAGCCAAGAAATGCAACTGTTGTCCTCATCCAGCAAGGTAACGGTAGAGGTAGGAGCAAGTGTAGAATATAATGCCTATCCAAAAAAGTGGAACTTGGTACTTTTGGTGGAGCTGCATCAGCAATGATCCTCAAGGCACCTAATTGTGTTGCATATAATGGCTAAAGATGATCTGAAGCTCACCAAGAATATCATCTCCATGAAATGGTCTAATCCTCTGAAATTGGAGATTGGTAGGTCTTTGAACCTGAGGGGATGATTGATATCAATTATCAATCAACAGGAAATGATGATAATCTATATAGAATAACAGCATGTACCTGGGAGAGAAATGTGTCCTTGGGCCTTTAGCTGGAGAAAAACAGGGCAAACTAATTGCATTGGCAGCACTACGGGTCTATAAAACAATACTAGGTATCTTCAAATGGCCGCTTTGGAGAAGTACACGACCACATCATCTATGATGAAAACGATCTCCTCAAAGGCTCTGAGCGTCTCATGCCCCAAGTCAAGCACCCTCTAGAACTAGAGTCACAGATGACAATGAGCCTTAGCACTAGAGCTCTTATGTCCGTGGATCTGATCTCTCACTCTGATAAGCCGTCCAGTATGCATAGGAAGGAGAAATCAGGGTTAGGCTAACGGGGTGGACTCTGGTACTGTATGTTGGCAATTGTGATGGCATAGCCCTTGGATTTAAGATTTTTCCAAGCTGAAGCATAGGAGCAAGGTGTGAAATGGACGGGGGACCGGCACCAATCTGTTGTGGTTATGCCCTCAGATTTCGCATCTTAGCTTTTTCCATCTCTGATTGAGGCACTAGGGAAGTCCAAGCAACACTCATCAAAAAATTTACCCGTGGATAGCCTGTCCATGCAGGGTATACAATATCTCGATTGAGAAGATTTGAATTCGTACGAGTTTTTCTCAAATTCTAATGCTGTCTGAGAGACCAACAGAGATTTCTCTTAGACTTATCATTCATGCATTGCAATTCGCGAGCGAATCAAAAGGCCTCCTGGACGATGGCTTTGAAATATGACATCGAGCATAGCATGAAGATGCAAAATCCTCACAAAACGCAGCGCACACAAAAGCCACCATCTGGCAAAGACTTTAGAAATAGATATTGTATTACTATTTTAACTAATGCGAGTTCCATAGTTTTAGCTGACAGCAATACATATTAATACGACTAATGAAGCACGGGAAGAAACCGACATACACAACTCTCTGCACACACACGGAGCAATCTGAAGTTTAACCATCACGAAATCAACCGGATATGTCGATGGCCTTGACCTCGGGCTTCTTCTCTGCTTCCACCTTGGGAACAGTGACGGTGAGCACTCCGTTCTCCATCGATGCCTTGACCTGATCCATCTTCGCGTTCTCGGGCAACCTGAACCTCCTCATGAACCTCCCGCTGCTCCGCTCCACCCTGTGCCACGTGTCGTTCTTGTCCTCCATCTCCACCTTCCTCTCTCCGCTGATCTGGAGCACCCGGTCGTCCTCGACCTCCACCTTCACTTCCTCCTTCTTGAGCCCCGGCAGATCGGCCTTGAACACGTGGGCTTCTGGGGTCTCCTTCCAGTCGATCCTCGTGTTCACGAAGGCTGAATTCTCCCGAAAAGTCTCGGGGAAAGAGGGTGACAGCTGCGAGGAGGAGAGAGGGAAGTCCTTGAAAGGGTCCCAGAGGTCGATGGAGAAGGGGTCGAAGACGTTGCTGCGACGGCCGCCGAACCAGCTCGGGATGAGCGACATATTGTCTCTGCTTCTTCTGCTGTTAGAATTTTCGACGGACGATGTTGGCGACTGATTGGTGCACAGATGCTTCTCTTGCGAATTCTTTCTTCGTGTCCTTGGGTTGGGGAAGAAGGAAGGACGTGCGGACTATTTATAGGAGGCAGAGGAGGTTTCTCGTACTTTCATGAGCTTTTGAGATATTCTCAAATGGAAGTTTCTGTCTGTTTCCGTTTTCTGGTACGATGGAGAAACATCTGGTCTCGGGTCAAGGTCGACCGGAGACTGGGCCTTCCTCATGGACCGTGATCAACTGCTTCGTGGGCTTAAATCTCTGCCTAATGCTGCCATCTTCTTGGTGTAATACCGCTTTTTTTGCTCACTCTCAAATTGTCATCACCGCGATATTCACAACGATTTGTTTCAAGGAAATAACTCGGTCGTAAAGAAAATTTAGATTGAACACATCACATCAGTTTGATTTCTCATCACCCAGATAAACTTCTTTGTCATAGGAAACGAAAGAAAGATTGTTCTGGAGGAATTTCTCGAAGTGAAACGAGTCGAGTTATCATGAGTAAGCGATTGGTGAATTATTCGAAGTTTGCTCCTTTTTCTCGAGTTTGAATGACTCGGTTATGTAATATCCGAGCTCGAGTTAAAAAGTTTGACTCGAGTAAACTCACGAGTCTATTCGAATAGAAAAATGCTTGTAGGTTCATCGTATTTTTTTTTATATCTAGTGGGAGCAGAACTCGAGCTTATACTGGAGTTTAGACTGTACTTTCCCTGCAAATCCTGTCGAGTTGACTGGAGACCAAATGTAGTAAAAAACTGAAGAAGAAGCTCGAACAATAACCTCATCGACTCAATTACATCCCTAAAGTACCTCTTCAGTTTGGTCATGGCCGTGTCTTGCTAGTGCATACGGGCAAGTATTCGCCTCGTGGTAGCTATGTTGGAGAAAGCGGTCCAGGATTCGGGCTCCCAACAACCTGCAATCATCGACAATACTGATTAGAGGAGGATTATTACAGGAATTTTTATCCATTACCTGGAGAACAGCCATGGCGTGGAGTTCGACGATCAATCTCCGAATTCCACGATCCACAGCAAGTTGTAATCCATCTCGAGAACCCACAACTCAGCAAAAACAGACGAGGAGGTAGAGCCAATAATTCGTGAAAAATTCAGTCCCTATGGCCCTCATGACTCGTGAGTAGGCAAAATGCCTCCTGCGCCCGTCTTACCCATGTTTTCCAAAGCCAAGCCATCTGTATTTATTTGTATGCAAGAAGTTCCAGGGGAGATGAAGTTTGATGATGCTGGAGATGTTCTTTGTACCTAATTAAACTCGATCCATTTGTGAAGAGGCTCCGTGAAGCTCTTCATACATGAATTAGGAATACCCACTGTTCCAGACGTCCTGAGCGGCGGACAGTCACGAAGAAAATGGAGGACATCCTCCTAAAGAAAACCACAAATGCTGCAAATTCGCATTTTGCATAATACGGAGCTTATTATGATTGATGAGCCAAAGGAAAGTTTGGATCCTAGGAATGTGTGGTTATCCCAGATCCAACTCCAATCATTCTTTACTTGGAGCAGAGGAAAATTCGTCAATGGCGATATCATAGGCATCCCCAGTCTTGAACTGCTCATCATCAGGGGACTTCTAGGCAAGAGAATCTTCCTTGCTCCAACCACGAGCGGTAGGATCGCTCGAATTTTTATGTTGATATCATCAACAAAGTGCGGGAGATTGAAAAAGTCCCGAGCACCAGGGCTGAACCAACAACCAGAAAGAGTCATATTTTCGTCGCCCTTACTAAGGGGACCAACAAAAGGGATCTAAGATGGCCTAAACCAGTCCCATCTTTAAGAGCTCTCCAATTGTGGGAAACTCTAGTTCTACCGGAAAATGGGACGGATCTTCTACGGAGGTATTTCGCGGAGAGTTTTAGCCCACAGTCTGTCTCTTCCTTGAGGAAATGCCACTTAAGTTTAGCAAGAATGGCTTTCTTTTTACCTCTGGCTCTATACACGCCAATAAGCCTTTGCTTTTTGAACAAGTGACGAGACTTCCAATCTAGAAGATGAAGTTTTCTCGTACTATCCGCAGACCCCCGATGAACTCTCTCTCAATTTTTTGAATTCTGTCGAGGACATCGGGAGGAAGACTAACACATTGCATATAATATTCGGGAATAGCTTCCATAACAGACTAACCGTGACAATGGTGCTGCAGTTTTTCGTGTTGGCGCAGGCAAATAAAATAAGGTCATCCGCGAAAGATAAGTGGGAGAACAAAGGGCTTCCCTGATTGACTCCGATGGGGGTCCATGCCTTATCCTCGCATGCATCCAGGATTTTTCGGCTCAGGTATTCCATGCACTGGACGAAGATGTCTAGAGAAATGAAGCCACCTTGTCGAAAACCCCATGAAGGCTAGAAACTATCTAGAGTACCTCCACTGAAAAGAAAGGAGGTCGTGGTGGAAGAAATACAGAGCATAGTGAGTTTTATCCAAGAATCTGGAAAATTGAACAAGGCAATCCTCATTGTAACTTGTCATAAGCCTTGGACAGACCAATACTTAACATTCACCGTACCTGCCTTACCGCGAATGGTGAACCATTTCATGTGCGGTGATGACCTTATCGATAGCTCTCTCCAGCCAGGGATGAAGCTACTCTGAAGAGGAGAAATTAAGGTCAACAGCTTTATAAACAGTGTTGCACAGACTAATAGGCCAGAACTGAGCAATGCTTTCTGGAGCCCGTCAGTTTTATATCAGTTTCCCTCTTTCTTCGTCTCTTTTACTTAATCCTTCCTTTCAACTTTTTCCCTCAAATTTCTTTAACCTCTCTGTGCAAGCTCTATTAATATTGTTTAATCAAACCTTTCTTGGTACATAACTTGAACTAGGCGAATCCATAAAATTGATTTGATCTACGTGTGACTATATATCATGTAATTTACAATGTAACAATTCCGGCATTTTATGATGGGATATTACCAAAAAAAAACATCTTCAAATTTGCACTGACATATAAAAAAACTATCCTTTCTTTTTGAAGACCTTCAATTTGCATCTCCTCCTTTTTTCATTATTTGCATCTCCTTCAATAAGCCTGTTGATATAGGATATCCGTATTCCCCCTTTCTTCTGATTTATGTTTGTGCTGGGCGGGAAGAACATTCATCGAACATAATAGTAGGGCAATCAATCTCGAATAAGGTTGAGCCAATATCGACACAGCCCATTTACACGAGATGTCGTTAACCGTTTTCATGTCAAGCTTACATAGGTTTCTATAATAAAAGAACAACTCATTGGTGCCCGAATGCTAAATGTGTCATGTCAGCTCCATCCTTTTTATGACATACTTAGACAAGTTTAACTGTACAGTTAACAAGTTAATTGGGTTGACACAACACATTATATATACTCAGATACATTTAGATAAGTCTAAACATATCCAGCATGTTTGTTCTAAGAGTCCATAACTTAAACATAGTAAAATGCGTCACGTTGTCCGACACAGTAAGTGTATCAAGTTTAGATTTCGCAATTGTGACATAATGAATAAACATGTTCGGGTGAAACTAAGTCTGATTAGGTACGATTAGAACATGATGAACATAAATTGCCAACCCTGATTAATCTCGAACAAGTGAAAGGAGCAGTGAATTTGAGCCATTCAGATCAGCTCCGCTGGTTAGAAAGAAAACAAAGATTGCTTCAACACAAACTTGCATATGACAAGCCGACAGATTTCATCATTGCATCTAAGTATATATCTGTTCTGTTCTGTTCTTCAACGCCAGAAGACTGAATCTGCACTTTCTGCAGTACACATACTTCATTCTGTGCAGTGCTTTAGTAGCAAACGACTCTGTGCTGCTAGAGATGTCAGCAACTCGACTAGCTCGCTCAGATAATGGCAAGAAGATCCGGCATCACCTACACTAAAATCAACCTTGTGCTTCAAATCCAAGACCCTCTGCCTCATCTCTTTACCTTCCTTTTCCTTCATCAATGTTCTAATAGCTCTTTCTACTGTCCCTCTCTCTATCTCGCCCTCCAGTTCTAATCCTACCCTCCATTCATGAGTCAAGTACCTTGCATTCACCTTTTGGTCGCCAAAACATGGTTGACATATCATTGGAACGCCTGCACATATACTCTCCAAGGTGGAGTTCCATCCACAGTGGCTCCAAAACCCTCCCACCGCCGCATGAGCCAGTACTTCCTTCTGAGGTGCCCATTTCACAATGCATCCCCTATCCTTAACACATTCTTTGAATTCTTCATCCATTGACTCAATCCATTCCAAACCTGGAATTGAGCCAGGCCTAATAACCCACAAGAAAGGCTCCTTACTATTTGCCAGACCCCAAGCCATTTCAGACAATTGGTCTGGGCTCATATGTGCTATGCTTCCCAAACTCACATAAATGACTGAATTATGAGTCTGCTTGTCAAGCCATGGAATGCAACCAGTATCCTCTTGCAGTAAGCTGACAGCTGAGGCAGGAGCGAATTTGTGTAGAGGGCCAATTGGAAAAATCGGAACTTGGTACTTTTGGTTGAGCTGCGCCAGAGGTGACTCTTCGAGGCAGTGAACCGTGTTGAGTATAATGGCCGAAGACGATCTGAGATTATATGCCAAGGCTACCACCTCGAAGAAATAGTCTAAACTTCCAAAATTGAAGATTGGTAGATCACTGAACCTGAGGGGGTGATGCAGGGGCACCGGTACCTGCAACATGGAATCTAATAGAACACAAGACAGTCGTTAGCTAGCACAACAAGAAGTGAGCTAGAACCCATTGGCTTATATACTTAGTGGTATGATGACACTCAGGATTAAAATCTGGCCTGGGTATCCAACATGGATGATGACACAGAAACCAGTCTTGAATAGAGTACAGGCATAGAAGAGACTCGTCAGATCATAAAACTACAGGGTGATGCTGAAGGTCACATATGACAGATTTTAAAACTGCATTTGATTTTCGGCAATGCATCTATCCTTACAAAAAAGATGTACTAAGAGCAAGATTTCTCCGCAACCGTGATATTAATTAGGAAGGAGATAACTGCAACTTTAATAAGAGAAACGAGCGTGTACCTGGGACAGGGATGTGACCTTGTGCCTTTAACTGGAGAAGAATCGGGCGAACTATGGTAGTAGCAGCACTGCTCGTGTATAAAGCAATGCTAGGAATCTTCAGATCAAGGGCAACAGCTTCAGAGAAGTACACGAGTGCATCGTAGATGATGCAGCAGATCTTCTCACCCGGCTCTGTATGGTTTGTGCCCCGACTTAGGCACTCCCTAAAACTGGACTTACAGTTGTCATTAAGCCTTAGCACGATGGCTACCAGATCAGGGTTCCGAACCTCTTGTTCGGCCAAGCCGTCAGGTATGCACAAGAAGGTGAAATCGGGGTGAGCCGAAGAATCTGGACTGTTGAACTGTGCATGAGCAATTGTGATGGAGAAGTCCTTGGACTTGAGGATGGTCGCCAGCTGAAGCATGGGAGTGAGGTGGCCCTGGAATGGTCCTGGGACCAGGACCAACCTCTTGCGATTTTGCCCTTGATCTTCCATCTTCTTTTTTCCAAATCGAAGATGTTCAGATGTTACACGAAGTTATGCTCTTGAAGACAGGGGCTTGTGCTGATCCAGGCTAATTTCACTCTCTTTGAAAGTTTACACAGAAGAGACTCACTTCAAGAACATAGCAATGAAGGACAAGAAAACAGGTCATTCCTAACGGTCAATTTGCGAGAGCTACGAATAGTAGCACTTTCTAAACGTTTGTGGTCGAGTTTGACACGGCATTTAATGGGATATTTAAAGAAACACTTGCTCTCTCTCTCTCTCTCTCTCTCTCTTTCTCTCTCTGGCTTCTGCTTCTTGCCAGCTATTCTGGTTCACAGCATCTTGACTTAGATAATTTATTTCGATGAGCAATAAATGGTACTATCACGTCAACCCTCTTCCCGTGCTTGTCCTCTTGAACTAGTGGATATAATACAGATCCTGCTGGCTAGGAAAATTCCAAATAATTCCTGAAGTGAAGCCAAATGAAAGACAATCGAACAAAATCAAGAGTAACGGAAAGATTCATTCGGACGATCCAACGAACCAGGCAAAACGGGGCTGAGAAGTGTTAAAGCTTCTTACATAGAGGTATCGCTAGTTCAGATTACATCAGTGTCTGAGAGACAACAACCTACGACTCTCGAAACACAAAAGAAAGAGATGAAACACACAGATTCTTCACACGCGAAGCCACGATTTCACATTAGCAGTCGTAAGTTACCATCACAGACTCAACCAGAGATCTCAATGTTCTTGACCTCAGGCTTCTTCTCCTCCACCTTCGGGACAGTGACGGTGAGCTCTCCGCTCTCCATGGAAGCCTTGACCTGATCCATCTTCGCACTCTCGGGCAGCCTGAACCTCCTCACGAACTTCCCGCTGCTTCGCTCCACCCGGTGCCACGTGTCGTTCTTGTCCTCCTTCTCCACCTTCCTCTCCCCGCTGATCTGGAGCACCCGATCGTCCTCGATCTCGACTTTCACTTCCTCTTTCTTGAGCCCGGGAAGATCGGCCTTGAACACATGGGCTTCGGGAGTTTCCCTCCAGTCGATCCTGGTGTTGACGAAGGCGGAGTTTCCCTGGAAAGACTGGGGGAAATCAGAGGCGAACAGGGATGGGGAAGGGAAAGGGAAGTCCTTGAAGGGGTCCAGAGGTCGAGAGAGAAAGGGTCGAAGGCGTCGCTGCGTCGGCCGCCGAACCAGCTTGGAATGAGCGACATAATCGTCTCTGAGATCGTCGTTTGATCGAAGGCTGCTGATGTTGAAGGACGAGTTTTGCTCGATTTATGCTCGGGTTTCGAATTCTTGGTGACTTGCTTTCTCCTGGTAGACCTGTCAAATAGGTGGGTCGGATCGAGTTTGAGTCGGGTCATAAATAGTCCGATCCAAATTGATTCGTTAACCCGTTTATGACTCATTTGTGCGCAATGCAATTTTCTTGACCCATACCCGACCCGATCCATACCTAACCCATACCCGATCAGACCCATATTGCTAAAACACTTTCATATTTAATTAAATATAGAAAAATTTATACCCAAACTGAGATGAGAGTGCGAAGTGAGTGAGCGCAAGGTTGAGTAAGGGCGAGAGAGACCAGTTGAGTTTAAATCAGTTGTAAACTCATTTACGACCCATTTACAACCCATTTATGACCCATTTAACATTAATATTAAACTTCTACCCATTTATGACCAATTTACTAAATATAACTAACTCATTTATGACCCATCTACTAATATATGAGTTAAGTAATGGGTTTATGATCCATTTTAACAGGTCTACTTCGTGAATTCTTGTCGAAAGGAAAGGGACGTGCTGGGGTATTTATTGGGAGAAGAGAGGAGGTCTTCTCGTACGTTTAGGAGATTTCTGGAGCGAGGTTTAAGCCGAAGGAAATGCTCTGGTTATGAGATTCTAGCTCTTTCTCGAGGCTGGGCCTTTGCTCATCATGGACATAAAACGTTCAACTACTAGCCCATTTTTTCTCTATTGATTCTAAACTTATTACAAAAATATAATTAAATTTTCAAATTTTCAAAAAGTATCATTAACTCATAAAAGTTATCAAGTTGATGCAATCAAATCATTCCGTTAACTCCGTCAAGTATTGATGTGGCTTTTTTTAATTATTTTCTCTTTCTTACGTTGCGCTGACGTGATTAAAACGACGTCGTTTTGGTTCAAATATAATTTTTTAATATAAATTTTATTTAAGTTAAATTTAAAAAGGGGTTAATACCATGAAAAACCCCAAACAAGTACATCTGTGACAAATTTATCCCAAACTAATTTTTTGATCGTCAAAAACCCTAAATTGATATATTTATAACAAATTTACCTTCCGTCAGTTTCCTTTAAATTTTATCGTCAAATTGCTGAATTGGATAACATGTGGCAGTTAATGAGCGTATAAGTCTGGGATTTTTCCCTCCGTTTGTCACAAGTTTATCGATTTGTGATTTTTCGTGATATTAATCCAATTTAACGGAAACTAAGATAAATTTATCACAGGTGTACCAGTTTGGGGTTTTAATGGTCAAAAAATTAGTTTTGAGTAAATTTTTCACAGATGTACCAATTTGAGGTTTTTCATGGTATTAACCAAAATAAGCAAACTCTAAAAAAGGAAAAAAAAAAAGAAAAGAAAAACGCAGACAAGGGCTTGCCAGCAACAACGACGAGGGCTGCAAGCCATCTCGCCTAAGTTTTCGTCTTTTTTTTCTTAAATAAAATATGTATTTAAAAAACCAGATTTAGATCAAAATGATGTCGTTTTAAATTTATCTTTCTTGTTTTAGCCACGTCATCGCCACATAGGAGAGAAAAAATAATAAAAAATGATACATCAATATTTTCAGTTAACAACAGAGTTATCTAGAACCTATGATGACTTTAACAACGATGGTGATCGAACGAGGCATCTTCAGCCGTTCTTTGGAAGGTGATGGCCGGCGGGTGACGGGTAGGAGGGAGACGGTGAAGAGAGAGACACGCGGCTTAGGGTTTGTGATTTTTTTTTTCTTTTTGGGAAGGCTGGTTTGGAAAAGGAAATAGCAATTTCTTTAATAAGTACGGTTGTGAGGATATAAGTTGATATGAAAATGAAAAACTCTAAATTATAGGTTTCAAAAGTAAGGATG
Organism: Syzygium jambos; assembly: GCA_031216235.1. Classification (NCBI taxonomy): domain Eukaryota; kingdom Viridiplantae; phylum Streptophyta; class Magnoliopsida; order Myrtales; family Myrtaceae; genus Syzygium; species Syzygium jambos. Next base: position 23,691,962 of record CM062229.1, on the reverse strand, counting down.
GTATTTAATGTTTAGTGCAAATCTCGTGATACTTTTTGCAATTATTCCTCTAATAATTATAAGTATCAATAATCTCTAGAGATCGATGTGACTTAGGAATATTTTTTGAATTGTCCTTTATAGAGTATGACACTTTGTATAAAATTTATAGCAAAAATTAACTTGAACGCAACAAGATGCAATAAGAGATCACTCCCTCAAGAGACTATAAAAAAGAGTGTTTCTAAGGATCCTTAGGAATAGATGTGCAATGGTCGACGATTTTTGAATCAAAAAAAGAGTAAACCTTGCCTATTTTTTGTAATTGCCTTCAAGTTTTAGTATGTTACGACATTTTGTATAGGAGTTACAACAAAATTCAAACAGTTACGACTTGTTATGACCCCATGATCCGTCAACTGGTGACCATTGGTCCATATAATACAAGTTCGGCGCGAACATGTCCGATTTCGGGTTTTAAGATATGCATGGGAATCTGTTCGATTTCAAGTTTCAGGATATGCAAGATAGGTTTCAGGTTCAAAAAATTAGAGAACCTGTTTTGATAGATAGATTCCAGGTTCTAGATAGGTAGAACCTGAAACAAGTTTTTATGTTTTTCTTGGTCTATATGTTTCGGTGATCTTGTGATATTCCATGGTGTTCGATGATTAGTATAATCCGAGCTTCCAATTTGTGACCAAGATTTTTACTTTGTTAATGTTTCATATTCTTTGTGTATCTAAAAATATAAATTGTGGTCAATGGATTGTAGCAGCAAGTGGTGATCATTAAAGGTTACAATTCACTATAATCGTTCAATTAATTCATATGGAACCTGGATAGATCGTGGAACCAACTCTAGAACCTGTGACATAGTAGGTTTCAAGTTTCAAAAAAATAAGGAACCTATTTTAACGGGTAAATTCCAAGTGGAACCTATACAGAACTTATAACCGCTCACCCCTACATATAATTCATGCTTAGATTTCAAAATTATGACATAATGGATAATCGTGTCATGTTTATTTAACATGTTTATACATGAAAGGAGAAGTGAATTCGATTCATTCAAATCAAATGCACTGGTTAGCAAGAAAAATCGAAAAGATTGCTTCGACTCAAACTTGTATACGACAAACCGACACATTTTTATCATCGCATAAAAGCATGTTCTCTGTTCTATTCTGTTCTTCAATGCCATAAGAATAAATCTTTGCACTTTCTGCACGACGCAATCTTCATTCTGCGTGGTGCTTTGGTAGCAAACAACTCTATGCTGCTAGAACGATCTCAACAACTCGACTAGCTCGCTCAGACAATGGCAAGAAGATCCACCATCACCCATACTAACATCAAACTTGTGCTTCAAATCCAAAATCCTCTGCCTCATCTCTTCACCTTCCTTTTCCTTCATCAATGTTCTAATAGCCCTTGTCTACTGTCACTCTCTCTGTCTCACCCTCCAGTTCTAATCCAACCCACCATTCAAGAGTCAAGTACCTCGCATTCACCTTTTGGTCGCCAAAACATGGTTGACATATCATCGGAACGCCTTCACTTATACTCTCCAAAGTGGAGTTCCATCCACAGCGACTCCAAAACCCTCCCACCGCGTCATGAGCCAGTACTTTCTTCTGAGGTGCTCATTTCACAGTGCAAGCCTTGTCCTTAACACATTCTGTGAAATTTTCATCCATCGCCTCAATCCATTCCGCACCTGGACTTGAGCCAGACCTTATAACCCACAAGAAAGGCTCCTTGCTATTTCCCAGACCCCAAGCCATTTCAGACAATTGGTCTTGGTTCATATGTGCTACGCTTCCCAAACTCACATAAATGACTGAATTATGAGTCTGCTTGTCAAGCCGTGGACTGCAACTGGTATCCTCTTGCAGTAAGCTAACAGCTGAGGTAGGAGCGAATTTGTGTAGAGGGCCCATTGGAAAAATCGGAATGTGGTATCGGTGGTGGAGCTGGGCCAGAGGCGACTCTTCCAGGCAGTGAATCGTGCTGAATATAATGGCAGAAGACGATTTGACATTAAGTGCCAAGGTTACCACCTCCAAGAAATAGTCTAAACTTCCAAAATTGCAGATTGGTAGGTCTTTGAACCTGAGGGGCTGATGCAGGGGCACCGGAACCTGCAGCATGGTATCGAATAGAACCCAACACGAGGCAGTTGTTAGTTAGCACAACTGCAAGTGATCTAGCATCCATCGGCTTTATATACTTAACAGTATGACATTCAGGATTAAATCTGGCTTGGGTGTCAAACTTGGATGATGACACAGAAACCTTGAATAAAGTATAGGTTATAAGAGACTTGTCGGATCGTAAAACTACAGGGTCATGCTGAAGATCAAACATGACAGAATTTAAAACCGCAACCGTTTTTCATCAATACATCCATCATCACAACAAAATTAATTAAGAGCAAGATTTCCCTGCGACCATGATATAAATTAGGAAGGAGATAACTGTGACTCAATAAGAGAAAACGATCATGTACCCGGGACAGGGATGTGTCCTTGTGCCTTTAACTGGAGAAGAATTGCGCCAATTGCGATATTAGCAGCACTGCTTGTGTATAAAGCAATGCTAGGAATCTTCAAATCACGGGCGATGGCTCCAGAGAAGTACACGAGTGGATCGTAGATGATGCAGCAGATCTTGTCACCCGGGTCCATGTGGTTTGTGCCCCAAGTTAGGCACTCCCTAAAGCTGGACTCACAGTTGTCATTAAGCCTCAGCACAATGGCTACCACATCAGGGCTTCGAACCTCTTGTTCGGATAAGCCGTCCGGGATGCATAGGAAGGTCAAATCGGGGTGAGCAGAAAAATCTGGACTATTGAACTGTGTATGAGCAATTGTAATGGAGAAATCCTTGGACTCGAGGATGGTCGCCAGCTGAAGCATGGGAGTGAGGTGGCCCTGGAATGGTCCTGGGACCATCTTCTCTATCTTTTTCCAATCGAAGATATGCTCTTAAAAACAGGGGCTTTTGCTGATCCAGGCTGGTTTTACTCTCTTTGAAGATTTACACAGAATGGAGGTCATGCAACGCGGAATTCAAAGACCAGAACACACCAAGCGGTCAAGCTAGAAATAATTGCACTTTTTTAAATATGCGTGGTCATCTTTGACACGGCATCTAATGATACATTTGGAAAAACACTTGCTCTCTCTTTCTCTCTTTGGCTTCTGCTTCCTGGCAGCAATTCTGGTTGATATTTTCTTGATTCGAATAATATATTTTAATGAGCAATCACAGGGACCATCAAGTCAACCCTCTTCTCTGGCTTGTGCTCATGAACAAAGGGTATAATACACTACACAAGCTGCTGGCTACATCAACGGTGTGTATCAGAGACAACTGCCCACATTTACACGACTCTCGAAACACGAGAGACGAGACGCACAGACGCTGCACCCACAAAGCCCCGATTTCACTATGAAGTTTCACCATCACAGACTCAACCAGAGATCTCAATGGCCTTGACCTCAGGCGTCCTCTCCATCACCTTGGGAACAGTGACGGTGAGCACTCCGTTCTCCATTGAAGCCCTGACCTGATCCATCTTCGCATTCTCGGGCAACCTGAACCTCCTCATGAACTTCCCGCTGCTTCGCTCCACCCGGTGCCACGTGTCGTTCCTGTCCTCCTTCTCCACTTTCCTCTCTCCACTAATCTGGAGCACCCGATCGTCCTCGACCTCGACTTTCACCTCCTCTTTCTTGAGCCCGGGTAGATCAGCGTTGATCACGTGGGCTTCCGGGGTCTCCTTCCAGTCGATCCTCGTGTTCGCGAAAGCGGTGTTGTCCCGGAAAGTCTGACGAAAATTGGAGGCGGAGAGGGATGAGGAAGGGAAAGGGAAGTCCTCGAAGGGGTCCCAGAGGTCGAGAGAGAAAGGGTCGAAGGCGTCGCTGCGACGGCCACCGAACCAGCTTGGGATGAGCGACATGGTTGTTGGGGGATCACCAGTGAAGATGTGAGACTGAGTCGAGAAAGAGTTTTGAAAGAACGCTTGAATTAGATGAGATCTGCTATCGTTCGACTATGTGGCATGGAACGGGAGTGCATTGGTATTAAAATAGGAAAGAGAGGATCGGTCTTGTACCTTCGCGGTCTTTCTAGTTTCGATGGACGCAAAATGGCAAACCCGGTGGCTTCATCTGGAAACTGCGGACTGGGCCTCGTCAATACTTTTCCGGCAACACCGGATCCGAAGAGAATGACTTCCATAGTTTTATATTTAAAGATACAAACGAATGACTTTATCGAAGGGGAAAAAGACCATGGGACAGTTCAACTGCATTTTTTATATGGTAGATATTGATAAAAGATATATATTATATATTTAAGAATCCATGTAAGAAGGAAATTAAGTATGGAACACACGTATAACATTGAAATTTATGGACTTCCAACTTTTTCAAAGTTTGAAAAAGAAATTCACTAATCTTTCTATGAATACTTCATTCGATTTTATATTTCCAAATCAGCGAAATTCCTTTTTCTAAACCGACTGCTCGTCTTCTTTTCCACCGCAGCGCTGATGGCTTCTGATATTGTGTTAAGCCATTTTCCAAACTGGTCAAAGCAATAGTTATGGGCCTGTCTGGAGACATCTCCAGACTTACATACCAGAAGTTTCGCGAGAGCAAGGCCCGGTTTGGAGAGAGCTCGGGGCTACACCAGATGGTTCTCATCTTTACAGAAACTTCCGCTGTAGTTCGATCCTTAGCTCTTCTTCTCCTCTCCTATAAATGCCAGGCACGTCCCACTACTCTTCCCCACTTCAAGAAGAGGAAAGCATTAGCAAGAGATCCGACAGCAGAAGAAGAAGCAGATACAATGTCGCTCATCCCAAGCTGGTCCGGCGGCCATCGCAGCAACGTCTTCGACCCTTTCTCTCCCAACCTCTGGGACCCCTTCAAGGACTTCCCTTTCCCTTCCTCATCCCTCTCCGCCTCTACTTTCCCTCAAGCTCTCCGGGAGAATACCGCTTTCGTGAACACGAGGATTGACTGGAATGAGACCCCGGAAGCCCACGTGTTCAAGGCGGATCTCCCTGGGCTTAAGAAAGAGGAAGTCAAGGTCGAGATCGAAGACGACCGGGTGCTCGAGATAAGCGGCGAGAGGAACGTGGAGAAGGAGGACAAGAATGATACGTGGCACCGGGTGGAGAGGAGCAGCGGGAAGTTCATGAGGAGGTTCAGGTTGCCTGAGAATGCGAAGATGGATCAGGTCAAGGCCTTGATGGAGAACGGAGTGCTCACCGTCACTGTGCCCAAGATGGAGGAGAAGAAGCCTGAGGTCAAGGCCATTGACATTTCTGGTTGAATTCAGCTCCTTGTGGTTGCCGGAATGAAAGGTTTTCTGTCCAATAATGTTCGGCTTTCTTGTGAACAAGAATAACTTTGGATCTTTTTTCTTTCGTTAACGTGTCATGCAAGAAATTGTAGGTTTTTGTGCGACTCTGTAATCAATGTGTCGTCTCTGTTTTTGATGTTATTCTATTTTGGTCGGGCCACAGTGTGGCGCTTGAATATGAATAATCTTCGATGAGTTTTGCAGTATTTGCTCTCTGCTTTGCCTGATCTGTAGTAGACTGAGCTATTACACATGGTACCGGAGCAGTACAAAAGGGCCTTTGGCCTTTCTCCGGGGGCTATCTGATCCGGCGTTCCTGAGCTCCAGTTTGTTGATATGGATGTTGACTATTTCATGCAATGTAGATTTCATCGTAGGAACGGTTCAATTGATCGGTGTGGTTTACAAAAATCCCACGACTAACGTCACAGAATTACCACACATTCAAACACTCACAGATTCTCTACTAAGCTAAAGTGTGTAATTGATGGACGTGGCTTCAATTCTAATGACCATCAGCAGTTCTGTGGAGGGAGCAATCGGATGGCTCCTGATAATCCATCACCCGGGACTTATTCCTAAAGGCCTGACTGCTGAAGAGCAAGAACCCGCCAGCATGTCCCGCGATGGCGGCTATTAGAACACTGGCGTCAAAGGACATGATGGCGAGCATCACCATGTAGGTCACTGCGATACGAACAGCGTACATCACCGTCCACATGAGGCTAGCTGCAACGTTGTTGACGCCGAGTCTTAGGAGCCTGGCGTGTGACATCCACTCCACGAGCACAGAGAGCCAGAACGCCAAGGCCCAAGAGCTGGGACCGCGCCAACCGGAGAACATGGTGTCCATGCTCTTTCCCCAGTAAATTGCCATGTGGTTCTTCACGTGATTGGTGAAGCTTAGCCAGACAATTTATGGTGCTTTTTCGTTCACAAAATCGCAGGAGGGAAAGAAGATCAAGAAAGGAAGAGTAGTACATGAAATGGATGTAGGCCGCCATACGGTCCAACCGGTTCGCCGGTCCGTCCGCTTGTACGGTCCAATCGACCTAGGAACACCATATCAAGGAAATAGAAGCACAGTAAAGGATAGAAGAGATTTATACACCTATTTTGTGACCCATCGTCTTTTGAGGCAGAATTAAATCAGGTGTCGGAGCTCTTCTTCTCTGTTACCCTTTGGATCCCTAACGCAATGAGACCTTCCCCCACAAGAGATTTCTCTCTCTATTCCGTATGTGAGGTGGTTATGAGAGGTTTGGATTAGAGGAGAGACTTCCAAAGCTATTTATGGAGTTTTCAGCAGGGCCCTTTCGTTACGAGCCGAGTTCAACTCGGCCCACACATAGCCAGATCCATATTTAACTGATTAAAAATTTTTATATCCAACTTTATTATATTAAAGCCGTAAACGATTAATTACAATTTTAATTAATGTAATCCATATCAGAAAAACTCTTATAATAGAGGTACCCACCAAAGCCATCATGATCAATTGTACCAATCGTTCTACCATATTACATTCAGTGATGTTGCGAAATTCGCAAAAAAAGAAGAAAAAAATGCAACAGCAGAAGTGGGCAAAAGTGGATAAACCAGAACCACGAACAACTCCGAGGACTCGAAAGGGATGGATTGGGTCGATGACAAATTTATTAACTCATGATGAAGTCATTGCGCCATTGCGGTTTAACACATGATTTCTGCGTACTGTCTCTTTTCATGTGGACTGCTTGTGTCGTACAAAGTTCAAATCACAGACACAAGCGAAGCTAAAGCTCTGTTTCTCCCACAGCTTTTGTAAAGTTGTGGCGTGAGATTCCAAATATGGGCTCACGGCAGAATCGCGGTAGGTATGCCGACTTTGCTTCTTACGCACATGCTCGAAAAGGTTTAAAACTTCTCGTCCAAATGACCTTGAAAATAGGTCAAAACAGTGAAGTCTTGGTTGTTGAACGACAAGACTGTACGGTGTATTGGTGTGCCTTAGAATTTCCAGTACAGTTAAGGCACAAACTCCAGAAAAAATGATGACTTTTTTTTTGTCTCTATCGCATTCTTGACATTATTTGCTGGACATTAGTGGATGCTTAATACATAATTGCGTAAACGCAAAATTGGGCTTCTTCCTTTTCTTTCGATTTCGTATTCCTGCTGAGAAGGAAAACATTCATGAAACAATATGTTCAAACACATCAGCAAACATTGAAGAGGTAAAATCTTTCTGTTAAAATGCGTTCTATTTGATATATATGATTTTTCTCTCGTTCTTACGTGATGTTAAGAGTCGTGTGAGAAAGATCCTAATATCGAGTGTAGCAATATGCACCTTCACAAACTAAATCTTTGCACAATAGCCCTAGTGAAATCATAGCCCTTTTGCTTTACCTTAGTCCTAGAGTAGCTTCTCTCATCCATCGGCTTGTTCCTTACTAGAGTCGGACGTCAAATTATTTCTCGGTAAGGAATAGCCATTTCCCTACCTCCGAAGATATAGAAGATAGGTTGTTAAGGTGAACTATCTCATGATTAGTAGACCAGATGTATCTTTTGCTATCAATGTCGTGGGCCAGTTTTTGGATGCACTAATGAAAACATATTGGAATGCAGCGGTTCAAATTGCTAAGAATGTTAAAGGTGCACTCGGCAGAGGACTATTGCAGCGGAGTAGATGCCATACTTAGGTAGTTGGCTACACTGATGCTGACTGGCTGGTGTCCCTTTAATCGGAGATTCACAACTGGTTCTTGCATGATCAGTGGAGGAACCTGATCCCAGGGAAGAGCAACAAACTGAATGCTCTAGCTCTCTTCTGTATATAAGCTGGATGTCAAGCTATGGTGGTAACAACTTGTGAGCCGATTTGGTTGAAAAAATTATTGACATAATTGGATATGACAGTCACAAATGATGATTTTGTTTTCTGATAATCAAGCCATGTTACTTTCAATCCTATTTTCCATGAAAGGACTAGGGGTTGACTGTCACTTTGTTCAATAAAAGAAAATAATAAAGTGTTTGTTAGAACTGATGATTAGAAAGCTGATGAATTCCCTAGAACCTTGGAATCCTGAATAAAGTACATATGTAACAAGCTAGGCATACATGACATATATACTCTAGAAATAGAAAATAGTATCTCAGTGGATGTGTATATTATTGTATAATATTTTGTAATATTGGGTTTCTTATCTTGTAAGAGTTGAATACATTATAATTACATGTGTACACTCTATATATAACAAACACGATTTTTTTCTCCCATACTTTCTATCCTTCTCACATTTTAACTGTAATCTCACAACGCTTCCATACGTGATTATATGCATATACACTTCTTCCACCTAATGGCCTAAGCTTTTAGGTTGGATGTTCTTTCCACATAATACAAACTATAAATAGAGGCCAATAAGTTTGTGTAATTGCATTAAATGTATTCAGAGATCAGAACATCAGACTTTTGAACTTTTTGCAGCACACAAACTTGTCTCCAAGCATTGCAAAGTAGCAGATATCTCCGTGCTGCTACAATGATGCGAGCAACTCGACTAGATCGATCAAGAACTGGCGAGAAGACACAGCTTCGGCAATACTAAAAGTGGCCCAGCGCTCCAAGTCCAAGATCCTCTGCCTTATCTCTTTGCCTTTTTTCTCCTGCATCAATCTATAAACAGATCTTCCAAGGTTCCTCTCTATCACACCCTCCAGTTCGAATCCGACCCTCCATCCATGCGTCAGGTACCTCACGTTCACCTTTAGGTCACCGAATGGTTGACATATCATCGGCACCCCTTGCATATACTCTCCAAGGTGGAGCTCCATCCACACAGACCTCAAAACCCTTCCGCTGCGTCGTGAGCTACTACTTTCTTCTGAGGTGCCCATTTCACAATGCAAGCCCAAGTTGTCTGAGTTCCTAATCCATTGACTCACTGGGATTGAACCAGGCCTAATCACCCACAACAAAGGCTGCTCACTATTTGCCAGACCCCACGCCATTTCAGATTAACGATTTTCGTTCATATGTGCTGTGCTTCCCAAGATGGCATACTATGAGTTTGCTTATCAAGCCAAGTAATGCAACTGTTGTCCTCATCCAGCACGGTAACGGTAGAGGTAGGAGCAAGTGTAGAATATAATGCCTATCCAAAAAAGTGGAACTTGGTACTTTTGGTGGAGCTGCATCAGCGATGATCCTCAAGGCACCTAATTGTGTTGCATATAATGGCTAAAGATGATCTGAAGCTCACCAAGAATATCATCTCCATGAAATGGTCTAATCCTCTGAAATTGGAGATTGGTAGGTCTTTGAACCTGAGGGGATGATTGATATCAATTATCAATCAACAGGAAATGATGACAATCTATATAGAATAACAGCATCTACCTGGGAGAGAAATGTGGCCTCGAGCCTTTAGCTGGAGAAAAACAGGGAAAACTTTTGCATTGGCAGCACTGCAGGTCTATAATACAATACAAGGTATCTTCAATTGGCCGCTTTGGAGAAGTACACGAGCACATCATAGATGATGTAAACGATCTCATCAAAGGCTCTGAGCGTCTCATGCTCCAAGTCAAGCACCCTCTAGAGCCAGAGTCACAGATGACATTTAGCCTTAGCTCTAGAGCTTTTATGTCCGTGGATCTGATCTCTTGCTCTGATAAGCCGTCCAGTATGCATAGGAAGGAGAAATCAGGGTTAGGCTAGCGGTGTGGACTCTGGTACCGTCTGTGGGCAATTGTGATGGCATAGCCCTTGGATTTAAGATTTTGCCAAGCTGAAGCATAGGAGCAAGATGTGAAATGGACGGGGGTCTGGCACCAATCTGTTGCGGTTATGCCCTCAGATTTCGCATCTTAGCTTTGTTCATCTCTGATTGAGGCACCTGGGAAGTCTAAGAAGCGCTCATAAAAAAATCTGCCCGTGGATAGTCTGTCCAAGCCGGGTATACAATATCTTGATTGAGAAGATTTGAAATCGTACGAGTTTTTTCTCAAATTCTAATGCTGTCTGAGAGACCAACAGAGATTTCTCTTAGACTTCTCATTCATGCATTGCAATTTGCGAGCGAATCGAAAAGCTTCCTGGACGATGGCTTTGAAATATGACATCGAGCATAGCATGAAGATGCAAAATCCTTGCAAAACGCAGCACACACAAAAGCCACCATCTGCCAAAGACTATAGAAATACATATTGTATTACTGTTTTAACTAATGCGAGTTCCATAGTTTGAACTTACAGCAGTATATATTAATACGACTCACGAAGCACAGGAAGAAACCGACAGACAACTCTCTGCACACACACGGAGCCATCTGAAGTTTAACCCATCACGAAATCAACCGGATATGTCGATGGCCTTGACCTCGGGCTTCTGCTCTGCTTCCACCTTGGGAACAGTGACGGTGAGCACTCCGTTCTCCATCGATGCCTTGACCTGATCCATCTTCGCGTTCTCAGGCAACCTGAACCTCCTCATGAACCTCCCGCTGCTCCGCTCCACCCTGTGCCACGTGTCGTTCTTGTCCTCCTTCTCCACCTTCCTCTCTCCGCTGATCTGGAGCACCCGGTCGTCCTCGACCTCCACCTTCACTTCCTCCTTCTTGAGCCCCGGCAGATCGGCCTTGAACACGTGGGCTTCTGGGGTCTCCTTCCAGTCGATCCTCGTGTTCACGAAGGCGGAATTCTCCCGGAAAGTCTCGGGGAAGGAGGGTGACAGCTGCGAGGAGGAGAGAGGGAAGTCCTTGAAAGGGTCCCAGAGGTCGAGGGAGAAGGGGTCGAAGACGTTGCTGCGACGGCCGCCGAACCAGCTCGGGATGAGCGACATAGGGTGCGAATGGTAACCATTCTGCTCCAGAAATCAAATTCTTGCCAGAAATTGATTTCTGGAATTCTTGCCAGAAATCGATTTTTGGAGGAGAAATCTGTTTGGTAAAACATGATCAATTCTGCTCCAGAAATTGATTTCTGGAACAGAAATCTATTTTTATTTTTTATTTTTTGGGTACATCAAAAAAAATAAATTTCACTCAAACTGGGTGCCCAAAGGTATTCTAAGCCATTTTGTGAAGTTTTGAAATTTTTAATTTTTTTTATTTTTTTGGCACCTCAAAAAAATTAAATTTCACTCAAAGTGGGTGGCCAAAGGTATTTTAAGCCATTTTATGAAGTTTTGAAATTTTTGATTTTTTTTATTTTTTTAAGCACCTCAAAAAAATTAAATTTCACTCAAAGTGGGTGGCCAAAGATATTTTAAGCCATTTTATGAAGTTTTGAAATTTTTGATTTTTTTGATTTTTTTTATTTTTTTGAGCACCTCAAAAAAATTAAATTTCACTCAAAGTGGGTGGCCAAAGGTATTTTAAGCCATTTTATGAAGTTTTGAAATTTTTGATTTTTTTGATTTTTTTTGATTTTTTTGAGCACCTCAAAAAAATTAAATTTCACTCAAAGTGGGTGCCCAAAGGTATTTTAAGCCATTTTGTGAAGTTTTGAAATTTTTTATTTTTTTGGGCACCTCAAAAAAATTAAATTTCACTCAAAGTAGGTACCCAAAGATATTCTAAGCCATTCTGTGAAATTTTGAAATTTTTGATTTTTTTATTTTTTTAAAAAAAATTCACCAAATTTCCTATTTTCTCGAAATCTTGACTTTTTTTATTTTCTGAAAATTTTTATGAATTTTTGTGGAATTTTTCAATTTTTATGCATTTTCTAAAAAAAAATTAGTGAGAAAAAGAGAGAAAATAGGGAGAATGCATTCTGGAAGAGAGAAGCTATAAAAAGTAGCTTCTCTTTTTCTTGCCCAAAACTCATTCTGGAATCAAAAATGCATTCTGCAATCAAAAATGCATTCTGGAATCAAGTATTTTTAACAAACGCATTTTTATTCCAGAATGTGAAAATTGCTCCAGAATGCATTCCGGAAATTTTTTAACAAACGCATTTCTATTCCGGAATCCATTCTGGAACAGAATTTCTATTCCAGAATGGATTCCATGCGCGCCCATATTGTCTCTGCTTCTTCTGATGTTAGAAATTCGACGGACGATGTTGGTGACTGATTGGTGCACGGATGCTTCTCTTGCGAATGCTTTCTTCGTGTTCTTGGGCTGGGGAAGAAGGAAGGACGTGCGGGCTATTTATAGTAGGCAGAGGAGGTTTCTCGTACTTTCATGAGCTTTTGAGATATTCTCAAATAGAAGTTTCTGTTTCTGTTTTCTGGTATGATGGAGAAACATCTGGCCTCGGGTCAAGATCGATCGGGAGCCTGGGCCTTCCTCATGGACCGTGATCAACTGCTTTCATGGGCTGGAATCTCTGCTTAATGCTGCCATCATCACGGGCGAAAATTATGCAAAAAGTGTTTCAGCTATTACATTTTTGTCAATTCAGTCCTAAACCTTTTAATTTTATCAATCAAGTCCTAAATCTTTTCACTTCTTACTAATTGAGTTCATTCGGCCAATTTTGGCAGGAAATTGCTGACGTGGACGCCAGTCGACTTATGTGGACATTTTTTAATAATATTTTTAATATTTTTTGATTTTTTTATTAATTTTTTTCTTTTTCTATTTTTTCTCTACCCCTTCTTCCTCCTCCAACTGGTCGTCGAGCCTTGGCAACTGGCTCGAAGGGAGGGCTAGTGAGGTCGAGCCTCACCCTCGTCAGTAACTAGCGACGGCGAGGCTCTCTCGAGGCCAGTGTCGATGTGACATCCCAGAGCGTCACATGATAAGGCATTCTTTAGTCTTTTCACTTATGGCATAAGCGGAAGACAATACGCAATCAAAGTAAACATTTCTCATTCAGTAGACACACACACAACATGCAAATACCACATCTTCATTTAATATTTGGATTCATATACAATGGTGATTTGGACGACATCATCTTTAAACACGATAGCAAAAGACTACATTTGGCAAGTCAAAATGGTGTCCTACTCCCCTAATGCCATCAAAGTGAAACCCATAGTTTCCTCTATCTCCAATCACCCATTCCCACGGTCATAACCAAAAAGTAACGACCGTGTCACCAAAATAATTCCACTATATAAAGCAACATCCACAACTCCACCCCACTACTCGCCGTCACCACCATCATCACTGCTGTCACTATCGGGATAAGAGATCGGCGGCATGTCGGCATGTCTAAAACTCTGTAAAAATGTATATCAACAGGAGTGAGCTAATGCTCAACAAGAGATGGAAATAATTTCATAAACCGACCTATCTAACATATTCTCGATTCCTAGGACACACTTACATGAAGTGCATTTTAGACAAACAAGTAAAATTGGTATTTCCTTTGAAAATCATGTGCATCAAACAATCATGTATCACATATGTCACACACATCATATTGCATTCATGTACATGTCATTGGATCCACCCCATATCACATATGCCTGTGCGGGTCACTTCCAATGTGCAAGCCGGACTTCCATGGCACGCTGACCATAGGCATCCCACACTCTAGGGCATCTTGATTCTTAAAACCAAGGCATTCTCCTCCTGACAACAACAACCCTCCGTCGGGGCATTCACGGTTAATCATCCCACACTCTGGGGCATCTTGATTCTCAAAACCAAGGCATTCTCCTTCTGACAACAACAACCCTCCGCCGAGGCATTCATAGTTCATCAATCGTAGGCATCACATAAACATTGCCAAAGATCTCAAACATAACCAATACATGACCACATGCAAATATGATAACTCATGAGTACATAACAACATGTTACTAACATAATATCAAATTCTCTTACTCACAGTAGCTTCCGCACTAATATTCCAGATTCTGCCAACACATAAATAACCTCATTTGCTCCATCATTTAACATCAAATCAATGTCCAACATACCTCATTAGAAAGCTCATAATGTGCACATTATATCTCCAGAAGATATCAAGTCAAGATTCCAATGTTTTCATGTGAGAAATGGTGCATCTTTGAAATTGGGTAATTTGGAGCAGTTTTGCACAGTAACGGGAATCCTTTCAAAATAAATAGTAATTGGACTCCAAAAATTCTAAATTTAGATATGTTGTAAAAGACACCTGGATAAAATTTTTTCGTGAGAACTCAAAGTCCAAATCTTTTTGTGAGTACCTCATTTACTAGTTCAAAGACATACTAAAAGTTGTTCACTGGAACAGAACCTTTGTTTCACAAATTAGTTCTATACCGTACCCAAATCATCTCAAAAAATTCTCAAATTTTTATATGTTTTATAGGAAGAAGTCCTCAAGAAATTTTGTGAGGAATTTTGTTCAAAATCGTCCTAGAAAAGCTTATGGAAAATCAAGAAGGTGTAAAAGTCATGGAACTAACCGATTCTCGGCAGTTTAACACGAGTTGAAAGCAAGCTTTCGTGCTATCCAAATCAAGTCCAAAAATTCTAAAATTTAAGTATGTTAAACTTAAAGATGTTTGGAACAACTTTGAAAGGGAAAATTCTTAAAATTCGGTCCAAAAAAGTCTCCACAAAAATGACAAACCAAGAAGGTATAGAGAACCCGAATCTGGGTTTTCCAGAACAAAGTGTAAGAAACGAGTCCAAACGGAAAACCATCAAATTTGATTCAACAAAACCATACCCAGCAACTTGAATAGACATGCAACACCCATTTCCACCTCTATTCAACAACCTTTACCCATCTATGTCACATGCACCACAAGTTCTTGCCATAGAACACACATGCAAGACCATTTAGGGCTTAAACTCTAACATGCAAGGCCAATAAGGTCTTGTACACTCACATGCACACTCAAATCAGACCTGAACAGCAACATGCACGCCCATCTAACATCATAAAACCAACATACAAGACCAAAAAAATCATCCATAACAACAAGCAAGCAAAACCAAGGGCATAGAGAGATGGATAGGCTTAGGAACAAGCATATCTCCTTGCCTTTGGGCTATCTAGGACCGGCAACTCTGCCTCTCTGGCCATGCCTAAAACGACAAAAACAAGCTGGAAACGGAGGTGGTTCGGCGGTGGGGGCGCGGCGGCGAGTGAGGGCATGAGTGGCGAGAGGGAGAGGGAGAGAATGAACTTGTGTTAGAAAATGAGAAGAAGAAAGTGAGAGGGTGAAGGAGGAGGGTCGGCCGAAGGGGGTAGAGGAAGAGAGGGAGAGAAATATGATTAGCTTCCCCATCATGAGCCCTAGTTGAGTGTTTAACACTCTTTCTAATCTTGCATGAATTTCCAATGGGCAAAAGGGGTGGCAAGTCATCATTATTTGGCTTAAAACAATTAAATTAACTAGCAATTAGGGACTCCATGTGGCCGGCCATGCAAGGGCATTTTGGGCACAATTTTTGTGTCCCAATTGTCCAATTCAAGTGCACCTAATGTCCATTTAGGGCCTTGCTTAATGTCCATTAATCATGTACCTTATTTGATTCCTAATCTTATACATATTGTCACATAATAAGTCTCTTAAATTGTCCAATGCATCCCAATGATTTTCTTGGGTCATAATGTATCAAGTATCTAATTATCAACGTCCTGGAGGTATCTCGATAATTTTCTAATAAATCTTTGATCAATTCCAATAGAGATTCATATAATGCTATTACGAAATTTGGGATCTCACGGCTGACCCTCGCCTCTAGCCACATTAGCCCGAGGAGAAAGAAGGCAAGGAAAAAAATAAATAAATAAAGAATAGAAAAAATTAAAAATTTAAAAATTATTTAAATTATCCACATAGGCCAGTCGTTATCCACATCAGCGATTTCCAGCTAAAATTTGCCGAATGAACTCAATTGGCAAGAAGTGAAATGGTTTAGGATTCAATTGGTAAAATTGAAAAGTTTATGACTAAATGGACAAAAGCATAATAAGTTTAGGACTTTTTGAACAATCCTTTCATCTTCTTGATGAATACCACTTATTCTCTCTCTCCTGCTTTTGCTCACACAAATTGTAATCACCATGATATTCACAACGATTTATTTCAGACAAAGAAAATCTGGATTGAACACATCACATCAGTTTGATTTCTCATTACCCAGATAAGCTTCACACAAATTGTAATCACCATGATATTCACAACGATTTATTTCAGACAAAGAAAATCTGGATTGAACACATCACATCAGTTTGATTTCTCATTACCCAGATAAGCTTCATCGTCATAGGAAACGAAAGAAATATTGTTCAGGAGGAATTACTAGAAGTAAAGCGAGTCAAGTTACGATGAGCGAGCCATTGGTAGATTGCTCGAACTCTACTTGTTTTTCTCGAGTTTGAATAACTCGGTTACGTAATACCCGAGCTCGAGTTAATAACATTTGACACAAGTAAACTCACGAATCTGTTCGAATAGAAAAATGCTCGTAGTTTCATTGTATTTTTATCAAGTGGGAGCAGAACTCGAGCTGGTACTTGAGTTTAGATTGTAATTACCATGCAAATCCAGTTGAGTTGACTGGAGTCCAAATGCAGTAAAAACTGACGAAGAAGCTCGAAAATTAAGCCTCGTCGACTCAATTACATCCCTAAAGTACCTCTTCAGTTTGGTCGTGGCCATGTCTTGACAGTGCATACCCGCAAGTATTCGCCTCGCGGTAGCTATGTTGGAGAAAGCAGTCCGGGATTCGGGTTCCCAACAACCTGCAATCATCGACAATACCGATTAGAGGAGGATTATTGAAAGAATTCTTATCCATTACCTGGAGTGGAGAACAGCCATGGCGTCGAGTTCAACGATCAATCTCCGAATTCCACGATCCACAGCAAGTTGTAATCTGTCTCAGAAAGCCGACAACTCAGCAAAGACAGACGAGGAGGTAGAGCCAATAATTCATGAAAATTAACAGACCCCATGGCACTCATGAGTAGGCAAAATGCCTCCTGCACCCGTCTTACTCAGGTATTCCAAAGCCGAGCCACCTGTATTTAATTTGTTTGCAAAAAGTTCCAGGGGAGATGAAGTTCGACGATGCTGGAGATCTTCTTCGTACTCCAATTAAACTTGATCCATGTGTGAAGAGGCTCCATGAAGCTCTTCATATATAAATTAGGAATACTGACACTTTTCCAGACATCCTGAGTGGCAGACAGTCACGAAGAACATGGAGGAATCCTCTTTAGGAAAACCGCAAATGTCTGCAATTCTCATTTTGCGTAATACCCCTGTTAAACAAAAGCGACTTTGTAGGGGGCTTATTATGATTGATGAGCCAAAGGAAAGTTTGGATTCTAGGAATGGTATGATTTTTCCAGATCCAACTCCAATCTTAACTTGGAGCAGAGGAAAATTCGTCAATGGCTAGGCATCCGCAGTCTTGAACTGCCCATCCTCAGTGGACTTCCAGGCAAGAGAATCTTCCTTGCTACTCCTGCGAGTGACAGGATTGCTCGAATTTTTTGGTTGATATCATCAGGAAAGTGCGGGAGATCGAAAAAGTCCCAAGCACCGGACACCAGGGCTGACCCAACAACCATAGAGTTATTTTCATCGCCCTTATAAAGAGGACCAACAAAAGGGATCTAAGATGGCCTAAACCAGTCCAATCATCATGCCAAAATCTTATATCCTTACTATTATCAGCAATTGGTCTGACCTTGAATGAAAGTTGAGTAGCCATCTTTAAGAGCTCTCCAATTGCGAGAAACTCTAGTTCTACCGGAAGATGTGATAGATCTTCTAAGGAGGTATTTCGCAGAGAGTTTTTTAGCCCACTTTGCTTTTTGAACGAGTGATGAGACTTCCAACCTGGAAGAAGAATTTTTCTCTTAATATCAGGAGACCCCCCCAATGAAGTCTCTCATTTTTTTCAATTCTGTCGAGGACATTGGGAGGAAGACTAACACGTTGCATATCACAATTGGGAATAGCTTCCTTACAGACTAAGCCTTGACAATGGTGCTGCAGTTTTTCCGGTTGGCGCAGGCAAACAACATAAGGTGGTACGCGAAAGACAAATGGGAGAGCAAAGGGCTTCCCTGATTGACTCCAATGGAGATCCACGCCTTATCCTCGCACGCATCCAGGATTTTTTCGGCTCAGGTATTCCATGCACAGGATGAAGATGTAAAGAGAAATGAAGCCACCTTGTCGAATTCCCCATGAAGGCTCAAAACTATCTAGAGTATTCCATGCACAGGTCGTGGTAGAAGAAATACAGAGCAAAATGAGTTCTATCCAAGAATCTGGACAAGGTAAACCCAATTCCAGCTGATCTTAAGCCTTGGACAGATCAATATTTACAACCATCGTACCCGCCTTACCACCTTTGCTATTCATATAGTGAACCATTTCTTGCATGGTGATGACCTTATCGACACCTCTCTTCTGCCAGGGATGAAGCTACTCTAAAGAGGAGAAATTAAGGTCAATAGCTTTATAAACAGGGCTGCACAAACTGAAAGGCTGGAAATGAGTAATGCTTTTCTGGAGCCCGTCGGTTTTATATCAGTTTACCTCTTTCTTTGTCTCTTTTCCTTAATCCTTCCTTTCAACTATTTCCCTCAAATTTCTTTTACTACTCTATGCAAGCTCTATAAATATTGCTCAATCAAACCTTTCTTGGTCCATATCTTGAACTAGGCGAATCCATGAAATTGATTTGATCTACGGGTGACTATATGTCATGTAATTGCACTGTAACAATTCCGGCATTTTAAAGTGGGATATTACCAAAAAAAACGACTTCAAATATGCACTTACATATAAAAAAACTATCCTTATTTTTTAAAACCTTCAATTTGCATCTCCTTCTTTTTTCATTATTTTCATCTCCTTCAATAAGCTCGTTGATATAGGATATCCGTATTCCCCCTTTCTTCTGATTTATGTTTTTGCTGGGCATAAAGAACATTCATCGAACATAATAGTAGGGCATGTTGATCAATCTCGAATGAGGCTGAGCCAATATGGACACAGCCCATTTACACGAGATGTTGTTAAGCATTCTCATGTCAAGCTTACCTAGGCTTCTGTCGTGAAAGGAACAACTCATTTGTGCCTGAATGCTAAATGCATCATGTCAGGTTCATCCTTATTATGGCATACTTAGACAAAATTTATTATACAGTGAACAAGATAGATGGATCGACACAACTCATTATTATACATAGATACATTTAGATACCGTCTAAACATATTTAACATGTTTGTTCTGATAGTCCATAACTTAAAGGTAGTAAATGTGTCATCGTACAACACATTTAATAAGTGTATTGTGTTTAGATTGCACATTTGTGACAAAATGAATAAACGTGTCATGTTTGGATGAAACTAAGTTTGACTAGATACGATTATAACATGACAGACATAAATTGCCAACCCTAATTAGTCTCGAACAGGTGAAATGAGTAGTGAATTCAAGCCATTCAGATCAGCTCTGCTGGTTAGAAAGAAAACAAAGATTGCTTCAACACAAACTTGCATATGACAGCCAACAAATTTCATTATTGCATCTAAGCATGTCTGTTCTGTTCTGTTCTTCAACCCCAGAAGACCGAATCTGCACTTTCTGCAGTGCACATACTTCATTCTGTGCAGTGCTTTTGTAGCAGACAACTCTGTGCAGCTATAACGATGTCAGCAACTCAACTAGCTTGCTTAGATAATGGCAAGAAGATCCACCATCACCTATGCTAATATCAACCTTGTGCTTCAAATCCAAGACCCTTTGCCTCATATCTTCACCTTCCTTTTCCTTCATCAATGTTCTAATAGCTCTTTCTACTGTCCCTCTCTCTATCTCACCCTCCAGTTCTAATCCTACCCTCCATTCATGAGTCAAGTACCTCGCATTCACCTTTTGGTCACCAAAGCATGGTTGACATATCAATGGAACGCCTGCACATATACTCTCCAAGGTGGAGTTCCATCCACAGTGGCTCCAAAGCCCTCCCACCGCCTCATGAGCCAGTACTTTCTTCTGAGGTGCCCATCCCACAATGCATCCCCTGTCCTTAACACATTCTTTGAATTCTTCATCCATTGACTCAATCCATTCCGAACCTGGAATTGAGCCAGGCCTAATAACCCACAAGAATGGCTCCTTGCTATTTGCCAGACCCCAAGCCATTTCAGACAATTGGTCTTGGTTCAAATGTGCTACGCTACCCAAACTCACATAAATGACTGAATTATGAGTTTGCTTGTCAAGCCATGGAATGCAACCAGTATCCTCTTGCAGTAAGCTAACAGCTGAAGTAGGAGCGAGTTTTTGTAGAGGACCTACTGGAAAGATCGGAACTTGGTACTGTTGGTGGAGCTGCGCCAGAGGTGACTCTTCGAGGCAGTGAATTGTGTTGAATATAATGGCCGAAGACGATCTGAGATTATACGTCAAGGCTACCACCTCCAAGAAATAGTCCAAACTTCCAAAATTGGAGAGTGGTAGGTCTTTGAACCTGAGGGGCTGATGCAGGGGCACAGGAACCTGCAACATGGAATCTAAAAGAACACAACACAAGGCAGTAGCTAGTTAGCACAACGACAAGTGAGCTAGAACCCATCAGCTTCTATACTTAGCAGTTTGACAACAATCAGGACAAAAACCTGGCTTGGGTGTCAAACTTGGATGATGACACAGAAACCAGTCTTGAATAGAGTACAGGCATAGAAGAGACTCGTCAGATCATAAAACTACAGGGTGATGCTGAAGGTCACATGACAGATTTTAAAACTGCATTTGATTTTCGGCAATGCATCGATCCTCACAAACAAAATGGATTAAGAGAGAGATTTTTCCGCGACCATGATATTAATTAGGAAGGAAATAAGTGTCACTTAAATCAGAGAAAACAAGCACGTACCTGGGATAGGGATGTGTCCTTGTGTCTTTAACTGGAGAAGAATCGGGCGAACTATGGTAGTTGCAGCACTGGTCGTGTGTAAAACAATGCTAGGAATCTTCAAATCACGGGCAACGGCTTCCGAGAAGTACACGAGTGCATCGTAGATGATGCAGCAAATCTTGTCACCCGGCTCCATACGGTTTGTGCCCCGAGTTAGGCACTCCCTAAAGCTGGACTCACAGTTGACATTAAGCCTCAGCACAACGGCTATGAGGTCAGGGTTTTGAACCTCTTCTTCAGACAAGCCATCAGGTATGCATAAGAAGGTGAAATCGGGATGAGCAGAAGAATCTGGACTGTTGAACTGTGTATGAGCAATTGTGATGGAGAAGTCCTTGGACTTGAGGATGGTCGCCAGCTGAAGCATGGGAGTGAGGTGGCCCTGGAATGGTCCTGGGACCAGGACCAATCTCTTGCGATTTCGCCCTTGATTTTCCATCTTCTCTATCTTTTTTCCAATCGAAGACGGGCTTTTTGCTGATCCAGGCTTATTTCACTCTCTTTGAAAGTTCAAACAGGAGAGATAATGGGATGGGACGGAGGATGCAGAGACGTAGCAATGAAGGACAAGAAAACAGGTCGCTCCTAACAGTCAATTTGCGAAAGCTAGGAATAGTAGCTCTTTTTAAATGTTCGTGGTCAAGTTTGACACGGCATTTAATGATATATTTAAAGAAGCACTTGCTCTCTCTCTCTCTCTCTCTGGTTTCTGCTTCTTGGCAGCTATTCTGGTTCACAACATCTTGATTCAAATAATTCATTTAGATGAGCATTAGAAGGGACTATCGCGTCAACCCTCTTCCCTGGCTTGTCCTCGTGAACTAGTGGATAATACATATACACTGCTGGCTAGGAAAATTCCAGATAATTCCTGAAGTGAAGCCAAATGAAAGACAAGCGAACAAGATCAAGAGTAACGCAAAGATTCACTCGGGCGATCCAACGAGCCAGGCAAAACCGGGCTGAGAGAAGTTAAAGCTTATTACATAGATGTGTTGCTAGTTCAGATTACATCAGGGTCTCAGAAAGAACAGCCCACGACTCTCGAAACACAAAAGAAAGAGATGAAACACACAGACTCTCCACACACGAAGCCACGATTTCACATTAGCAGTCGTAAGTTACCATCACAGTCTCAACCAGAGATCTCAATGGCCTTGACCTCAGGCTTCTTCTCCTCCACCTTGGGAACAGTGACGGTGAGCACTCCGTTCTCCATCGAAGCCTTGACCTGATCCATCCTCGCATTCTCGGGCAGCCTGAACCTCCTCATGAACTTCCCGCTGCTTCGCTCCACCCGGTGCCGGTTGTCATTCTTGTCCTCCTTCTCCACCTTCCTCTCTCCACCAATCTGGAGCACCCGATCATGCTCGATCTCGACTTTCACTTCCTCTTTCTTGAGTCCGGGAAGATCGCCTTGAACACGTGGGCTTCCGGGGTCTCCTTCTAGTCGATCCTCGTGTTCACGAAGGCAGTGTTCTCCCGGAAAGTTTGAGGGAAATTAGAGGCGGAGAGGGACGGGGAAGGAAAGGAAAGTCCTTGAACTGGTCCCAGAGGTCGTGAGAGAAAGGGTCGAAGGCGTCGCTGCGACAGCCATCGAACCAGCTTGGGATGAGCGACATGGTTGTTGGGGGATCACCAGTGAAACGTGAGATTGAGCCGAGAAAGTGTTTTGAAAGAACGCTTGAATCAGATGAGATAGTCTAGCGTTCGAGGATGTGACATGGAACGGGAGTGCATCGGTATTAAAATAGGAAAGAGAGGATCATTCTCTTACCTTCGCGGTCTTTCGAGTTTCGATGGACGCGAAATGGCAAACCCAGTGGGTTCATCTGGAAACTGCGGACGGAACCACCTCAGTACTTTTCCAGCAACACCAGTTACCTGCCTGCCTGGTCAACTAAAACTCGTTGCCATGATTAGTTCTGTGCGTCACACCATCGACAAAACAAATTCTATTTTGATATCGTCCGATCAGTTTTTCAAATTAATGGATTCCATATCATGTTTATTTTCCACCAATCACAAAGACAGTACTTGTTGACTATTAGCTTCAGAATCAACTCTGATCATGTCAGCTTAGCAACGAAAATTATAATGACTTGGTCCGATTTAAGGAGTTAAATTTGAGTTTTAGGGTTACTATATAAAGTAATGACCTTTTTGGGTAAGATATTATCTATGAATAACATCACAAGCCTAACCTATCAAATATGGGACTTGGGTTGTCACAAACTCGCTCACTTAAATCACTGACGTTCTCGTTAGTATTGGCTTATACTGTCAGCGATACTCCATCTACTTTGTGTAACCAAGTCCATTTTTGCTCCCTCACAATCCTAGTTATCAAGAGTCGCATGTTATCCAAGTCATCTCACCTCAGAGACACTTCCTGCCCTCATTGTATCTACTAGCAGTCTAGTCCATCCACAAACCACACATCAACTAGAGGGAGTCATAGTCTTGCTCGGATACCATATGTAACCACCTAGCCCATTCTACGTGGCCAAGCCCCTTAAAGAAGTTTTCTGAATAACCACACAAGATGGCGGCCATATAGGAGTGGATCTTACTTGTGAATAGTATCACAAGGCCATTAATGGGATTTGAAATATCACCAAAATAGCTATTGTCGCAAGTTCTAAGTTTAGTACACTGATTAGCCGATCTTTGTACATGCTAACGTTAGCGGGCTGCGGTAAATTAATCGTCTTTTCCTGCAGTCTCAACTTTGGAAATTTCTCTGGAGTTGGAGATTCTTGAATACTAATTGCGCTCAGCAGCTCGCATCACTAGTCCATATTGACATATTTTAAGTTCGGCCTGTAATGTTCTTTTTCTTCAACTCGCTAAACACTACTTCAACAGGGATCTTTGTGTTTTCGTAAAATGCACTTGCTGCAAAGAGAAGGTAAGCATGCTAGATCTTTAGGGCGACTCAGTTTCCAGAAGACGAAACACTTGATATCCGTTGGCCTAGCTGTCTGAACAAGCCATTTCCTCTTCCTTCAAAGTAGAAGTCATGGAAGTGAATATCAACAATACCACACATGCTGAAACTGAGTGAGAAAGATCGTATTCTCGTCTTTATTTCGAGCAATCCGACTAGGAAGGAAGAAAGAATGTCTATAGCATACGAAATAGGAATAAAAGGAGTATCTCTTTTTGAACTAGTTGGAATATTCAAATCTTGAAATAGTTTCTATGATCTCGTAGAAGCAATACATGCTAAGCTGCACTTGACTCTTCAGATCCTATGTCGAAAGATCCCGTTCCAGGCGCCTATACCATGAGATGCAAGGACTTGCCACTTTTCCTGGCGATCTAGAACCCATGTTGGAGTTAATAGCTATGGTGATCGATATCGAGGCATCTTCAGCCGTTCTTCGAAAGGTGACGGCCGACCAGTGACGGGTAGGAGAGAGAAATATGGGTTAGGGTTTGCGGTTTCTTTATGGGGGAGGGCAAAATTGCAGTCTCTGTAAATAAGTCGCGTTGTGAGGATGTAAATTGATATGAAAGTGAAAACTCATGATCTAAGTTATAGGTTTTAAAACTAGGGATAACATTTAATATTGACTGCAAATCTTAGCAATTGTCCCTCTATAATTGTAAGTATCAATAGTCTCTCGAGATCGATCTCTTGTTGTACCTCATTGACCCAAGCTCATTTTTTTTATTGCAACTTTCTTATAAAATGTACCACACAAACACTTAGGAATATTTTATGAATTGCTGTCCATAGAGTATGACACTTTCTATACAATTTATAGCAAAAATTAACTCGAGCACGACAAGATGCGATGAGAGATCCGTCCCTCAAGAGATCATAGGATAGGGTGTTTATAAGGATCCTGGGGAATAGATGCGCAACGGCCGACGACCGCTGAATCAAATAAAGAGTAAATCTTGCCTATTGATAGCAATTGTTTTTAAATTTGTGTATCAGGACATTTTGTATAGGAGTTACGAAAAAGTTTAAGCAGTTAAGACTTGTTACAACTCTAGGGTCCATCAATCAGTGGCCGACGGACCATAGCGCACTAAAAAATTCCATACACTAAAATCGAGAAAGTAAGAATCTGTTTACCAGCATTGGCTTGCCAAAGCGGTACATTCATCAGTCAGCCCTCATTCTCAAGCCATTCGTTTCATAAGCTTAAAGAAAAGAGGAGTGAATTATGGTCCCTAGCGAGCACTACGGCTCTCCATTTTTCTCCGTTGAATTGAAGTGCAACAGAGAAAAGAGAGGTGCCAATCCGCGAGTTTAAGGTTGTTAATATAGGATATTCGTAAACGTATTCCCCCTTTCTTCTGATTTCTGTTTTTACTGGGTTGGAAGAACATTCATCGGACATAATAGTAGGACATATTGATCAATCTCGAATGAGGCTGAGCAGATATCCACACAGCCCATTCACTAGACATGTCATTAAGCGTGCACATGTCCAGCTTACACAGGTTTGTGTCATAAAAGAAACAACTCGTTTTCACACGAATGCTATTGTTTCTTGATTGATACTTTCTATGAAATGTTTAGACAAGTTTGATGATACAATTGACAAGTCAGTCACAACGACACAATACACTTCAGAATATTTACGCATTTTTTAACACATTTTACATGTCTAAACATATTTGACGAGTTTGTTCTAATAGTCCATATCTTAAACATGTCAAACGTGTCCTGTCATATTATAAGCGTGTCGTATTTAGGATTCAAAATTGTGACATAATAAATAATTATGTCATGTTATACACGAAAGGAGAAGTGGATTCGACCCATTCAGATCAGCTCCACTGGTTAGAGAGAAAAAAGAACATATTGCTTCAACTCAAACTTGCATATGACAAGCCAACAAA
Organism: Syzygium jambos; assembly: GCA_031216235.1. Taxonomy (NCBI): domain Eukaryota; kingdom Viridiplantae; phylum Streptophyta; class Magnoliopsida; order Myrtales; family Myrtaceae; genus Syzygium; species Syzygium jambos. The sequence goes on along the minus strand of CM062229.1, from coordinate 23,665,901 downwards.
TTTCTGTCATTGCATCAAGCATTATCTGTTATGTTCTGTTCTTCAATGCCAGAAGACCAAATCTTTGCACTTTCTGCGCTACACAAACTTCAATCCACGCGGTGCTTTAGTAGCAGACAAATCTGTGCTGCTAGAACGATCTCAACAACTCAACTAGCTCGCTCAGATAATTGCAAGAAGATCCACCATCACCTATACTAACATCGCACTTGTGCTTCAAATCTAAGACCCTCTGCCTCATCTCTTCACCTTCCTTTTCCTTCATCAATATTCTAACAGCTCTTCCTACTGCCCCTCTCTCTATCTCACCTCCAGTTCTAATCCTACCCTCCATTCATGAGTCAAGTACCTCCCATTTACCTTTTGGTCCCCAAAGCATGGTTGACATATCATCGGATCACCTTCACATATACTCTCCAAGGTGGAGTTCCATCCACAGTGGCTCCAAAACCCTCCCACCGCCTCATGAGCCAGTATTTTCTTCTGAGGTTCCCATTTCACAATGCATCCCCTGTCCTTAACACATTCTTTGAATTCTTCATCCATTGACTCAATGCATTCTGAACCTGGAATTGAGCCAGGCCTAATAACCCACAAGAGAGGCTCCTTGCTATTTGCCAGACCCCAAGCCATTTCAGACAATTGGTCTGGGCTCATATGTGCTATGCTTCCCAAACTCACATAAATAACTGAATTATGAGTTTGCTTGTCAAGCCATCGAATTCAACCAGTATCCTCTTGCAGTAAGCTAACAGCTGAGGTAGGAGCGAGTTTGTATAGAGGGCCTATTGGAAAAATTGGAACTTGGTACTGTTGGTGGAGCTGCACCAGAGGTGACTTTTCGAGGCAGTGAATCATGTTGAATATAATGGCCAAAGATGATCTGACATTATGCATCAAGACTACCAACTCCAAGTAATGGTCCAAACTTCCAAAATTGGAGAGTGGTAGGTCTTTGAATCTGAGGGGCTGATGCAGGGGCACCGGAACCTGCAAAATGGAATCTAATAGAACACAACACAAGGCAGTTATTAGTTAGCAGCGCAGCGTCGAGTGAGCTAGAACCCATCAGCTTATATATTAAGCGGTTTGACAACACTCGGAATAAAAGTCTGGCTTGGGTGTCAAACTTGGATGATGACACAGAAACTAGTTTTGAATAAAGTTAGGCATTGAAGAGACTCGTCGGATCATGGACTACAGGGTCATGCTGAAGGTCACACGTACAGATTTTGAAATTGCAATCAATTTTCGGCAATACATCCATCCTCACAAACAAAATGGATTAAGAGCAAGATTCGCTGCAACCATGATAATAATTAAGAAGGGAATAAGTGTAAATTAAATAAGAGAAAATGAGCACGTACCTGGGACAGGGATGTGTCCTTGTGCCCTTAACTGGAGAAGAATCGGGCGAACTATGGTAGCAGCAGCACTGCTTGTGTATAAAGCAATGCTAGGAATCTTCAAATCGCGGGCTACGGCTTCCGAGAAGTACAAGAGTGCATCGTAGACGATGCAGCAAATCTTGTCACCCGGCTCCATATGGTTTGTGCCCCGAGCTAGGCACTCCCTAAAGCTGGACTCACAGTTGACATTAAGCCTCAGCAAAACGGCTATCAGATCAGGGTTTCGAGCCTCTTCTTCAGACAAGCCGTCAGGTATGCATAAGAAGGTGAAATCGGGGTGAGAAGAAGAATCTGGACTGTTGAACTGTGCGTGAGCAATTGTGATGGAGAAGCCCTCGGACTTGAGGATGGTTGCCAGCTGAAGCATGGGAGTGAGGTGGCCCTGGAATGGTGCTGGGACCAGGACCAATCTCTTGCGATTTCGTCCTTCACTTTCGTCTTCTCTATTTTTTTTGATATTCAAAAGTTATGCTAAGTTATGCTTTCAAACACAGAGGCCATTGCTGATCCAGGCTGGTTTTACTCTCTTTGAAAATTTACACAAAAGAGAGATCATGGGACGGAGAATGCGACGGGACCCGGGCAATCAAGGACAAGTAGACAGGACACACCAGACGGTCAATTTGCGTAAGCTAGGAGTAATTGCACTTTTAAAGGTTTGTTGTCAAGTTTGACACGCATTTAATGAAATATTTAAAGAAGCACTTGCTCTCTCTGTCTCTCCCCCCTCCCCTCCTATTTTCTGCTTCTTGGCAGCTTTTCTGTAGAAAACATTGCATTTGCATAGGCCGGCCCCTGCACGCGTCGCCATGGGCCACACCTTTCAGCAATCGACATATGGTGCCACGTGGCGCAGTCAACCCTCTTCTCTTCTGTAGCTTGTGCTCATGAACAAGTGCATAATACACTACACAAACTGCTGGCTACGAAAATTCCAAATAAATCCTGAAGCTTGAAGCGAAATGAAAGACTAGCGAACCAGATCAAGAGCAAAGCAAAGATCCACACCAGCAATCAAACTTAACAGATAAAATGGGGCTGAAATTGCAACATTGAAGTTAAGCTTTTTTTATGTAGAACAAATAGTAAATGCTTATATGGAAACATTCGAGCGTCATAAAAGCAAACGCTCCCACCCTTGCCTTAAATGACGGGTCAATTTTAAATGATCATAACTTTTGATCCAGAAGAATCATGATGCGAACAACGTATCAAATCAAAATCCTTGATTTTCGATCATGCAAAGATAATCCTTGATTTCCAGGCCTTCGAAGATTTCGGACGTGATTTGCAGATTTCGAAACGTGTTTTGAAGACTTTCCCCTTTATCAATAATTCCTTCAAAGATTTCGGATGTAATTCGTAGATTTTGGAATGCATTTTGAAGACTTTCCCCTTTATCAATAATTCCTTCAAAGATTTTAGACGTGATTCGTAGATTTCGGAATGCGTTTTGAAGACTTTCCCTTTTATCAATATTGTTTTCCTTAATTATGTTATTTGATTTTAAATATTTGGTTGTTCCCCAAAAGGCGACCTCCCTATAAATAGGCGCCTAAGATATTGTAAATCGCACTTCAATATTCAGAATAAACGTTATCTTTTGGAAGCCCTTTCCAAGTCTATCTTCCTCTACGCCATTTGGTATCTGAGCAAGTCTCTCCTATGATGATGACTAATAACGTTAATGTCAATCTCCCCATAGCTAAAGGCCGTGAAAACGAGCCTATTACATGGACTAAGTTCAATCGATTTGCAGAGCAAACCGAATAGAGATTTCAAGAATTACTTGTTGCCATCTAGCGTTTGTCTGCCAACCCCATACCTGGTAATCTTCCAGCAAAACGTGTTCAAGCCGCTCAAGTCCCGAAAGCAGCTATGGAACGTGGGGCAAATCCTTGACAGAGGCGACAAGCCTATGTCAAGGACTCCAAAGAAGAAGAAGAAGAGTTCATGGAGGGGCTTGTCCGTGGAGTTCGTCGGAACAGGGGACATCGATGAGACCCTGAGCAATATCAATTGAAGGTTGACCTCCCAACCTTCAATGGTAACTTGAATATTGAAGACTTTCTAGGCTGGCTTTGGAAAGTTGAGAAATCCTTCGACGCCATGAAGATCGAAGAGGACCGCCAAGTAAAACCGGTGGCGTACAAGTTGAAGGGAGGCATCTCAGCTTGGTAGGAGCAAACACAGCTGACCCGATGCCAACAAGGGAAAGCTCCCATCCGAACGTGGAATCGAATGAAACAAATGTTAAAGGTCCAATTCCTACCAACCGATTATGAATAATTATTATTTCAGCAATTCCAGAATTGTAAGCAACTAAACTGAATAGTCCAAACCTACACGGAGGAGTTTCTTTGACTCTCCGCACGCAACAATTTGGCTGAATCGAAGGCACAACAGACCACCAAGTACATCAATGGCTTGCGACTCAATATTCAAGACTGTGTTTCACTACAACGTTTGTTCTCTGTTGAGGATGCTCAAGAAATGGCCCGAAAGATCGAGATGCAACTAGAGAGAACTAGCCCTACTAATCGAGCTAATAATTATTTCACGCCTGGATCATTTGGAAGGGGGAGACAACCATATGTTCCAGAATCCTCCAACCAACAAACCAGCAATATGAACCGAACTTCTGGGATTAATGCTGGGGCACCCAAGGAACCAGTTGCTGCAAACAACTGTAACACTAATCCGAATGCCTAGAATCCGTACGCTAAGCCGCAACTAATTAGATGCTACAAGTGTAATGAACTGGATCATCGTTCAAGTGACTGCCCACGGCAGAAGAAGGCCAATGTTGTCGATCACAATGACGAAATTTACGAAAATGAGTGGGTGAATGAAGAAGATGTGGAGGATGAAGAGGGTGAGCATATCAAGTGCGTCGTTAGACGACTATTACTTGCCCAGCAAAAAGATAATACCCAGCAAAATAGTCTTTTTCGTTCCCGTTGTGCTGTCAACGGCAAAGTTTGCGATATCATTATTGACAATGGTAGTTGTGAAACATTGTGTCCAAGGCCCTAGTGGACTATTTATAGCTAAAGACAGAGTCACATCCCTCCCTTTATTCGATCGAGTGGATTCGAAAAGGGACAGAACTCAAGGTAATGCAATTATGTCATTTACCTATTTCAATTAGAAAGTCCTATAAGGACATTATTATATGTGATGTGGTGGAGATGGATGCATGCCATGTCTTGCTGGGACAACCGTGGTAGTATGACGTTGATATCACCCACCAAGCCTAAGAGTACAACTACACCTTTGTGTGGGAAAAGACAAAGATTACTTTGAACCCGCAGAGTTACACTCCCCAGGCCCCGAAGAAGCAAAGTGCGGGCGTTATGTTAAACGTCCATAAACGTGAAGGGATATATATAATTGTGGTAAAAGATGATCAACAAGCTGTTATTCCCATTCGTGAGGCTCTTCAACCGTTGTTAAAAGCATTTAGCGATGTCATTCCGGAGGATCTACCTATCGGATTACCTCCCTTGAGGGATATCCAACATAAGATTGACTTTCTTCCAAGAGCGAGCTCGAAGGAGAACCAAATTTTACAAGACCAAGTGGGAGAACTCCTTCAAAAAGGCTTCTTGCACGAGAGCATGAGCCCTTGTGTAGTCCCCGTACTCTTCACACAGAAGAAAGACGGGAGCATGTGTATGTGCGTCGATAGCCAGGCAATAAATTGGATTATTGTCAAATACCGATTCCCAATCCCTCGCTTAGATGACATACTCAACTAGCTTGCTAGATCAAAGGTCTTTACAAAGATTGATTTACGTAGCGGAAACCACCAAGTTCGCATCCACCCCAGCGACGAATGGAAGATAGCCTTCAAAACAAGTGAAGGGTTGTACGAATGGCTTGTCATGTTGTTTGGCCACACCAACGCACCCAGCACCTTCATGCGTTTGATGACTCATGTTCTCAAACCTTTCATTGGCAAGTTCACGGCATTCTATTTTGATGACATCCTCATATACGGTCCAAATGATTGACAGCATATGAAGCATCTAAAATATGTCTTGTCGACTTTGCAGAAGAACCAATTGTACATTAATATGAAAAAATATAGCTTCATGACAAATCGACTCTTCTTCTTAGGATATATTGTTGAAGCAGAAGACCTTCAAGTTGATGCACAAAAGGTAGTTGCCATTTGTGATTGGCCAGCTCCCCAGACCGCTAGGGAGGCATGTAGCTTCCACGGGCTCGCAACATTCTACCGACATTTTATCCGAAATTTCAGTACCATTATGGCCCCAATCACTGAATGTTTGAAGAAGGAAAATTTTTATTGGGGTGATGAAGCGGAAACCAACTTTGCTCTCATCAAAGAGAAACTTTCCACAGCACCAGTACTGATGCTCCCAGATTTTGAAAAAGTATTCGAACTGGACTATGATGCTTCTGGAGTAGGCATTGGCACTGTTCTCTTTGAGGAAGGTAAGCCTATTGCTTATTTTAGTGAGAAATTTAATAATGTCCGTAGGCGATGGTCTACCTACGAACATGAGTACTTTGCTATAATACGAGCCATCAAGCATTGGCAACTCTATCTTTATCAACATGAGTTTGTCCTTAATACTGACTATCAAGCACTCAAGTATATCAAGAGTCAAAAGCATCTTAATCGAATGCATGCACGTTGGGTCTCCTTTTTTAGAACAATTCAACTTTGTGCTTCAACAAAAGGCGGCCCACTTGAACAAAGTCGCTAATGCACTTAGTCATTGTGTTGCAACACTCGTCACCATGCGTACCGACATTGTAGGATTTGACCACCTTTGTGCTTCAAGGATGACAACTTTCAACACATTTGGGAGAAGTGTTCTACGACAAGCTCTCATGATGATATAATCATTCAAGATATATTCTTGTTCTTTAGCAATAAGTTGCGCATCCCTGGTAACTCTTTGCGGGAACAACTTATTCGAGAGCTCCATGGTGGCATCCTTGGAGGACATTTGGATGAGACAAAACAGTTGCTTTGGTTGAAGAGCAATACTATTAGCCTCGACTGAAGCGGGACGTTAGGCGATTTGTGAAAAAGTGATACATCTGTCAGACTGCCAAAGGCCACTTGCAAAACACTAGTCTCTACACCCCTTTACCTATTCCTTCTGGACCTTGGGTGGATTTTGTGTTGGGCCTTCCTCGAATCCAACAAGGTATGGATTATGTTTTTGTGGTGGTGGATAGGTTCACAAAGATGGCACACTTTATTCCTTACAAAAAGATTTTCGATGCCTCCCATGTAGCGAACCTATTTTTTAGGGAAGTAGTCGGCTTGCATGGTGTGCCCAAAACAATCACATCCAACTGCGACACCAAATTCCTTAGTCATTTTAGAGGACCCTGTGATGCTTATTTGGGACGGATTTACAGTATAGCAGCTCTTTCTATCCCTAAACTAACGGTCAAACTGAAGTCGTCTACCATACTATGGCGGATATCATTCGTTGTCTCTGTAGTGACATGCCAAAGTAATGAGACCGGTATCTTGCTCCTACTCAATTTGCCTTCAACAACATTGTCAACCGATCCACAGGCAAATTCCCGTTTGAGGTTATTTACGGGCGAACTCCACAACATACACTGGACCTCGTGCCTTTGCCCAAAGTCCCAAGATGTAGCATTACAGCTAAGAATTTAGCAACAAAATTGCAGGAAATACAAGAGAGTGCGAAATAACGGCTGGAAGCTTCCACTGCTATCTCTAAAGTTGATGCAGATAAACACTGCCGCCTCAAACTATTTGTTGAGGGTGATGAAGTTATGGTCTACCTCTGCAAGGAGCGTTTCCCTGTTGGTACATATAACAAGCTGAAGCACAAAAAAAGTTGGCTCCCGCCGAATCGTAAAGAAGATCAATGACAATGCATATATTGTTGATCTTTCGGGTGACCTCAACATCTCTCCAACATTCAATGTGGTGGACCTGTTTGAGTATCGTTCCCCAAATACTCCCCTTTATCCTTAGAATAACTCAGGGTTGAGTTCTTTTGAAGTGGAAGAGACTAATGTAAAATAAATAGCAAATGCTTATATGGAAACCTTCAAACGTCATAAAAGTGAGCGCTCCTGCCCCCACCCTCGCCTTATATGACGGGTCAATTTCAAACGATCATAACTTTTGATATGGAAGAATCATGATGCGAACAACATATCAAATCAAAATCCTTGATTTCCAGACCTTCGAAGATTTCGGACGTGATTTGCAAATTTCGAAACGCGTTTTGAAGACTTTCCCCTTTATCAAGAATTCCTTCAAAGATTTCGAGCATGATTTGCAGATTTCATAATGCATTTTGAAGACTTTCCCTTTTATCAATATTGTTTTCCTTAATTATGTTATTTGATTTTAAATATTTGGTTGTTCCCCAAAAGGCGACCTCCTTATAAATAGGCACCTAAGATGTTATAAATCGCACTTCAATATTTAGAATACACGTTATCTTTCGAAAGCCTTTTCCAAGTTTATCTTCCTCCACATCATTTTACAAAAAAATATTGATAGTTTAAATTACACCAGTGTCTTAGACACAACACCCGATTTATACAACTCTCCAAATACACAAGAAAGAGACGACGAACGCAAACTCTACACACACAAAGCCTCGATTTCACATTAGCACTCATAAGTTACCATCACAGACTCAACTAGAGATCTCAATGTCCTTGACCTCAAGCTTCTTCTCCTCCATCTTGGGAATAGTGATTGTGAGCACTCCGTTCTCCATTGAAGCCTTGACTTGATCCATCTTCGCATTCTCGAGGCAACCTGAACCTCTTCATGAACTTCCCCCTGCTGCACTCCACTTGATGCCACTTGTCGTTCTTGTCCTCCTTCTCCACCTTCCTCTCTCCACTAATCTGGAGCACTCGATCGTCCTAGATATTGACTTTCACTTCCTCCTTCTTGAGCCCAGGAAGATCGGCCTTGAACACGTGGGCTTCTGGGGTCTCCCTCTAGTCAATCCTGGTGTTGACGAAGGCAAAATTTTCCCGAAAACTCTGGGGGAAATCAGAGGCAAAGAGGGAAGAGGAAGGGAAAGGGAAGTCCTTGAAGGGGTCCCAGAGGTCAAGCGGGAAAGGGTCAAAGGCGTCACTGTGCCGGCCGCTGAACCAGCTCGAGATGAGCAACATAATCGTCTCTGAAATCGTCGTTTGATCGGAGGTTAATGATGTTGAAGGATGAGTTTTGCTTGATTTATGCTCGGGTTTGGAGTTCTTGGTGATTTGCTTTCTTTCTAGATTCTTATCGGAAGGAGAGGGACATGCTGGGGTATTTATAGGAAGAAGAGGAGGTCCTCCTCATACATTCGTGAGAGTTCTGGAACGAGATTTAAGCTTTTGGTTATGGGCTTCTAGCTCTTTCTCAAGGATGGGATTTGCTCATGGACATAATCATACGTTTGACTATTTGCCATTTTTCCCCGCAATGAAACTTATAAAACTTTGGGATATCATTACTAGAAATCCTAAAACTTATCACTAAAATATAATTAAGTCCTAAAACTTACAAAAAGTGTAATCAAGTTCTAAAACTTGTCAAGTTAGTGCAATCGAATCCTTCCGTTAACACCGTCAATTTGTCTAACAGAAAATGCTACTTAGCATTTTTAAATCAATTTCTCTCTCATACGTGGCATTTATTATTATTATTATTATTATTATTATTATTTAAAAATATTTAAATTATATTAAAAAGTAAAGAAAGCTAATGTTTTATTTAAGAAAACAATAATGTAAAAAAAAGAAGAGGAGGCCTCACCAGTAGGGTGCTGCCGCCATCACCCTTCGCCAGAGGGGCTGGTCAAGGCAAGGGTGGACGGTCCAAGCAAAGGTCGGCAAGGCTCGCCCAGATTAGGTTGAGGTGGCTAGGTCTGCGCAACGCCAACCCTCACTACTAGCAACCATTGCCCGCCTCAAGCAAGGTTTTACCAGGGGCCCACGAAGCTCGCCTAGATTTGGGCAATGCCTCACAGGCCCTTGCCAGCACGGCTCGTCCGGATCTAGACGCCGCCCGCCCTTGCCAGCCCCGGGCGAGGGCTAGCAACACTCACTAAGCCCGATCGATAGTTGAATTCGCCCAAATTCGAGCGAGCCTCGCTCAGGCTTAGCAAGGGTCGCCAGCCACTTTGGTGATGGGTGGCAACAGCAGTGCCCAATGGCAAGGACTCTCCTTTCTTTTCTTTTCTTTTCTTTTCTTTGCTTTTCTTTTTTCATTGTTGTTTTTTTAAATAAAAATTTAGCTTTTTAGTTTTTTTTATTTAATTTAAATAAGATTTGAATGAGAAAATAATAATAAATGCCACGTAGGAGAGAGAAATTGATTTCAATATTCCACATCAGCATTTTCCGTTAAACAATTTGACTGTGTTAACTTTAGGATTTGACTGAACTAATTTGATAAGTTTTAAGATTTGGTTGCACTTTTTGTAAGTTTTAAGACTTCTAATGAATATATCCCTAAAACTTATCACAAAAGTGCAACTAAATTATAAAACTTATCAAATTGATATAATCAAGTCCTTCTGTAAACTCCGTCCAATTTGGTTGATGGAAAATGCTAATGTGACGTTTTATTATTATTTTATCTAGCCTACGTTGCAATTAGGGGTGAGCATGATTCTAGGTTATATCCTAGAACCTAAGAACCTGACCAATGGAAACCTATAGGTTTCAGGTTCTAAAGTATGCAGGGTAGATTCTAGGTTCTAAAAATTTGGGAACTTGTTTCGACGAATAGGTTTCGGGTTCTAAGTATGTTGAACCTAAAACCTGGAAGCTGAACCTGTCTTCTCGTGATTCTGCTGTATTTCATAGCATTAGATGATGAGTGTATGATATAAAACTACTAGTCTGAGATTTCATTTTATGACTTGTTAATAATTCATATTATTCACGTGTCTAAATATAAATTATGGTTGGTGGATCATAGCAGTAAATTGTGGTTATTTAATGTGATAATTCACGACAATTATTCAATTAATAATACAGGTGAAACCTGAATAGATTCTGGAACTAACCCTTGAACTTATGATAGCGTAGGTTCTAAGTTCCAAAAAATAAGGAACATATTATCATGGGTAGAACCTATACAAAACATGGAACTGCTCATCTCTAGTATCGATTCACACAATAACTTCTCATTTTAATTATATTTATTTGAATTGTAATGCTAGAAAATCTAGTCTTTTGTATTCTTTTTTATAAATGACAAGCTTGTTCAGTATTGTTGCGTTCATTTTTTGTTTTATTTAACTAAAAATACAATAAAAAAAGAACATGTTAGATCCTAGAACCTATCCCGAAACCTGTGACAAGGTAAATTCTAGGTTCTAGGTTTCGACGGGTAGGTTATAAGTTCCAAAAAATGGGAAACCTGTACCCTGAGGGTAGGTTTCAAATTCTATATGGAACTTGTAAAGAACCTAGAACCGCTCACCCCTAATTGTACTGAAGTAGTTAAAACGAATATCGTTTTGGTCCAAATATGATTTTTTAATATAAATTTTATTTAAGTTAAATTAAAAAATAAGCAAACTATAAAAAAGGAAAACGCAAACAAGGGCTTGCCGTGGGAGCGGCAAGGGCTACAAGCCCTCTCACCTAAGTTTTCCTTTTGTCTTTTTTTTCCTTTTTGTGTTTTTTTAAGTTTGCTTATTTTTAAGATTATTTGAATAAAATATGTATTTAAAAATTAGATTTAGACCAAAAGCATATCGTTTTAACTTTATGTTTCATGTTTTAGTCACGTTATCGTCACATAGGAGAGAAAAAATAATAATAATAAGACAAGTTAATATTTTTCGTTAACAACAGAGTTATCTAGAACCTATGATGACATCAACAACTATGGTGATCAAACAAGGCATCTTCGGCTGTTCTTTGGAAGGTGATGGCTGGCCGGTGACGAATAGGAGAGAGATGGTGAAGGAGAGAGAGATGCGGGTTAGGGTTTGTGATTTCTTTTTTCCTTTTTGGGATGGCTAGTTTGGGAAAGGAAATAGCAATTTCTGTAATAAATGGGGTTGTGAGGATATAAGTCGTTATAAAATGAAAAACTCTAAGTTATAGATTTTAAAGTAAAGATGGTTTTTAATGTTTAGTGCAAATCTCATGATACTTTTTGCAATTGTCCCTCTTATAATTATAAGCATCAATAGTCTCTCGAGACCAATTTCCCTTTGTACCTCATTCGAACCAAGCCTTTTTTCTATTGTAACTTTTCTATAAACTGTAACACACAAACATTAGAAATATTTTATGAATTGTCGTCTATTGAGTATGGCATTTTGTATAAAATTCATAACAAAAATTAACTTGAACACAACGAGATGTGATAAGAGATTGGTTCCTCAAGAGACTTAAAAAAAAGTGTTTCTAAGGATCCTCATAAGTAGATCTGCAATGGTCCATGATCATCAAAACAAAAAAAAAGAGAAAATCTTGCCTATTTTTCGTGATTGCCTTCAAGTTTTAGTGTGTGTTATGACATTTTGTACAGGAGTTACAAAAATATTCAACCAGTTACGACTTGTTATGATCCTACGATGCGTCAACTGGTGGCCGCTAGACCATAGAACTGCCCCATAGAAAAATTATACAAAGTAAAATTGGGAGAGTAAGAATCCGGTTACCAGCATTGGCTTGCCAAAATGAGAAAATCATTGGTCAGTCCTCCTTCTTAAACCATTCTTTTCATAATGATAAAGAGAAGAGTGAATCTATGGTCCCTCGCAGGCATTATGCCCTCTCAATATTTTACCGTTGAATTAAAGTGCAACAATGTCAGCCTGCGCCGGACCTAGAAAAGAGAGTTTTCCATGGACGAGAGGTTTCAATGGACATGAGATTAAGCTTGTTAGTATACGATATTCGTATTACCCCTTTTCTTTTAATTTCTATTTTTGCTGGGCGGGAAGAACATTCATCAGACATGATAGTAGGGCATGTTGATTAATCTTGATGCAAATATTGACACAACCCATTTACTCGACACGTGGTTGAGCGTGCACATGTCACGCTTACACAGGTTTGTGTCACAAAAGAAACAACTCATTTGTACACGAAAGCTAAATATATCATATTTAGATTGATTCTTTCTATGGCATGCTTAAACAAGTTCGATGGTACAGTTGACAAGCTAGTTGGATGAACACACAACACACTTTTAGATATATTTAGACACATTTGAACATACTTATACATGTCTAAACATATTTGACAAGCTTGTTCCCATAATTCATACCTTAAACGTATCAAATGGGTCTTATCATATGATAAGCGTGCCATGCTTAGATTTCAAAATTATGACATAATGGATAACCGTGTCATGTTCATTTAATATGTTTATACATGAAAGGAGAATTGAATACAATCCATTCGAATCAGATGCACTGGATAGAAAGAAAAATCGAAAGGAATGCTTCAACTCAAACTTGCATATGATAAGCCAACACATTTCTATCATCGCATTAAAGAGTAATATCTGTTCAGTTCTGTTCCTCGATACTTTTTTTTTTTTGGTCGGGGTGTTCTTCAATGCTAGAAGACCGAATCTTTGCACTTTCTGCACGACGCAAACTTTATTCTGTGTGGTGCTTTAGCAGCACACAACTAAGTGCTGCTAGAACAATCTCAACAAGTCGACTAGCTCGCTCAGATAATGGCAAGAAGATCCACCATCACCCGTACTAACATCAAATTTGTGCTTCAAATCAAAGACCCTCTGCCTCATTTCTTCGCCTTCCTTTTCCTTCATCAATGTTCTAATAGCCCTTTCTACTGTCCCTCTCTCTATCTCACCCTCCAGTTCTAATCCAACCCTCCATTCGTGAGTCAAGTACCTCGCATTCACCTTTTGGTCGCCAAAACATGGTTGACATATCATCGGAACGCCTTCACATATACTCTCCAAGGTGGAGTTCCATCCACAGTGACTCCAAAACCCTCCCACCGCGTCATGAGCCAGTACTTCCTTCTGAGGTGCCCATTTCACAATGCATCCCCCGTCCTTTACACATTCTTTGAAATTTTCATCCATTGCCTCGATCCATTCCGCACCTGGATCTGAGCCAGACCTAATAACCCACAAGAAAGGCTCCTTGCTATTTGCCAGACCCCAAGCCATTTCAGACAATTGGTCTTGGTTCATATGTGCTACGCTTCCCAAACTCACATAAATGACTGAATTATGAGTTTGCTTGTCAAGCCATGGAATGCAACCAGTATCCTCTTGCAGTAAGCTAACAGCTGAGGTAGGAGCGAATTTGTGTAGAGGGCCTATTGGAAAAATCGGAACATGGTACTGGTGGTGGACCCGGGCGAGAGGTGACTCTTCCAGGCAGTGAATCGTGTTGAATATAATGGCAGAAGATGGTCTGATATTAAGCGTCAAGGCTAAACCCTCCAAGAAAGAGTCTAAACTTCCAAAACTGTAGATTGGTAGGTCTTTGAACCTGAGGGGCTGATGCAGGGGCACCGGAACCTGCAGCATGGTGTCTAATAGAACACAACACAAGGCAGTTTTTAGTTAGCACAACAAGTGATCTAGCACCCATCAGCTTTATATACTTAGCAATATGACACTCAGGATTAAATCTGGCTTGGGTGTCAAACTGACGCAGAAACCAGTCTTGAATAATGTATAGGTTATAAGAGACTCATCGGATCGTAAAACTGCAGGGTCATGCTGAAGATCTTTTTTTCTTTTTTTTTTCAGAGGGTCATGCTGAAGATCAAACATGACAGAATTTAAAACAGCAACTGTTTTTCGTCAATGCATCCATCTTCCCAACAAAAAACAAATCAAGAGCAAGATTTCCCCTCGACCATGATATTAATTAGGAAGGAAATAACTGTAACTCAATAAAAGAAAACAAGCATGTACCTGGGACAGGGATGTGTCCTTGTGCCTTTAACTGGAGAAGAATTGGGCGAACTGCGATGTAAGCAGCACTGTTTGTGTATAAAGCAATGCTAGGAATCTTCAAATCACAGGCAACGGCTCCAGAGAAGTACACAAGTGGATCATAGATGATGCAGCAGATCTTGTCACCTGGCTCCATGTGGTTTGTGCCCCGAGTTAGGCACTCCCTAAAGCTGGACTCACAGTTGTCATTAAGCCTCAGCACAATGGCTACCACATCAGGGCTTCGAACCTCTTGTTCGGATAAGCCGTCTGGGATGCATAGGAAGGTCAAATCGGGGTGAGCAGAAAAATCTGGACTATTGAACTGTGTATGAGCAATTGTAATGGAGAAATCCTTGGACATGAGGATGGTCGCCAGCTGAAGCATGGGAGTGAGATGGCCCTGGAATGGTCCTGGGACCAGAACCAATCTCTTGGGGGGATTTCGCCCTTGATTTTCCATCTTCACTATCTTTTTCCAATCGAAGAATTCAGTAATACGAAGTTATGCTCTTAAAAACGGGGGCTTTTGCTGATCCAGGCTGGTTTTACTCTCTTTGAAGATTTACACAGAATGGAGGTCATGGAACGGAGAATGCAGAGACCAGAACACACCAAGCGGTCAACCTAGGTATAATTGCACTTTTTTAAATAAGCGTGGTCATTTTGGACAGGGCATTTAATGATATATTTAAAAAAGTACTTGCTCTCTCTGTGGCTTCTGCTTCCTGGCAGCTATTCTGGTTGATATTTTCTTGATTCGAATAATTTATTTTAAGGGTTAATACCACGAAAAACCCTGAACTGGTACACTTGTGACAGATTTACCCCAAATTATTTTTTTGACCATAAAAAACCCCAAACTGGTACATCTGTGACAATTTTACCCTGAACTATTTTTTTGACCACCAAAAACCCCAAACTGGTACATCTGTGACAATTTTACCCCGAACTAATTTTTTAATATTATTTTTTTATTTTTCGATTTTTTTAGTTTTTCTTTTCTTTTCTTTTTCCTTTCCTTTTCTTTTTTTTCCCTTCATCTTTAACCTCAAACAAAAAAAAATTCAGGAAATGTGAATTTGGTAAGGCATATTAAATTGATATTAAATTCGTAAGTTTGTATCTATAATTTTTTTCTTTATAATTTCTTACTATATCAATTAGAAATAGTACAAAAAATTCTTCTTGCGTTTTATTTATTATATATTTCAAGTGAGCATATTGATTTATGAATCGCCATGCACATATAATATCTCTCATCTTATATATAAAATATACTAATTTTGTAAATTAATCTGTTAAATTAAATTGGCAAGCAGGACGTATAGAAATTGTTGATTAGCTGTACTCCAAGCTTAGGTAACAAGCATGCGTTGGACCCCATCAGTTTGCCTATCCACTTGCACCCAAAAATAAGAAAGACAATACAACAATATAATGCTTTTTTCGCGAGACATTTAAACGTAGAAAAAAGTGGTTGGCATGAAAATTCATGCATATAAAAGAAAGTCTTTCATTTAGCGTTTATGTCTTTTTTTTGGGTCAAAATGTAGCATTTATGTTACGTGTCACGTTATTGTGGTATCAATTACAATATAAAAGTCCATTATTGGCCCAATGAAGATGAAGGAAAAAAAAAAGAAAAGGAAAGGAAAAAGAAAAGAAAAGAAAAACTAAAAAAATCGAAAAATAAAAAAATTAATATTAAAAAATTAGTTCGGGGTAAAATTGTCACAGGTGTACCAGTTTGGGGTTTTTGGTGGTCAAAAAAATAGTTCGGGGTAAAATTGTCACAGATGTACCAGTTTGGGGTTTTTTATGGTCAAAAAAATAGTTTGGGGTAAATCTGTCACAAGTGTACCAGTTCAGGGTTTTTCGTGGTATTAACCCTTATTTTAATGAGCAATAACAGGGACCATCAAGTCAACCGTCTTCGCAGACTTGTGCTCATGAATATGTGTATAGTACACTACACAAGCTGCCGGCTAGAAAAATTCCAAATAATTCTTGAAGCCTGAAGCCATATGAAAGACAAGCGAACAAGATCAAAGAGTACAGCAAATATCCTGTCCGGCAATCAAACAAACCAGATAAAGCAAGATTGAAGTCCAGTTTTTTTACAAAAAGCTATTGCTAGTTTAGACGACATCATCAGTATTGTCTCTGCCCACATTTACACGACTCTCGAAACAGAAAAGAGAGACGAAACACACAGAGGCTGCACACACGAAGCCACGATTTTAATTCGCAATATGAAATTTCACCATCTTAGACTCAACCAGAGATCTCAATGGCATTGACCTCAGGCTTCTTCTCCTCCACCGCCTTGGGAACAGTGACGGTGAGCACTCCGTTCTCCATTGAAGCCTTGACCTGATCCATCTTCGCATTCTCAGGCAACCTGAACCTCCTCATGAACTTCCCGCTGCTTCGCTCCACTCGGTGCCAGTTGTCGCTCTTGTCCTCCTTCTCCACCTTCCTCTCTCCACTCATCTGGAGCACCCGATCGTCCTCGACCTCGACTTTCACTTCCTCCTTCTTGAGCCCGGGAAGATCGGCCTTAAACACGTGGGCTTCCAGGGTTTCCCTCCAGTAGATCCTGGTGTTGACGAAGGATGAATTTTCCCAGAAAGTCTAAGGGAAGGGGTCCCAGAGGTCGAGAGACGTGAGATTTCTGGAACGAGGTTTGAGCCTAGGGGAACGTCCTGGTTAGGGGGGACCTCCAGCTCTTCCTCGAGGCGGGGCCTTGCTCGTGGAATAATACTTTCAAACTACTTTTGCCCTTTTTTCCACTTATTGGTATCTGGGACGAGTACACTTAAAATTTTAAAACTTATAAGGGTTAATACCACGAAAAATCTTAAACTAGTACAATTATGATAATTTTACCCCCAAACTATTTTTTTACCACAAAAAATTCCAAACTGATACATTTCTGACAAATTTACTACGAACTATTTTTTTGACCATCAAAAATCATAAACTGGTATATTTGTGATAATTTTACCCCAACTAATTTTTTAATATTATTTTTTATTTTTTCGAATTTTTTTGATTAAATTTTTTTATTTTTTATTTTATTTTCTTTTCTTTTTTTCCTTAATCTTCTTCATCTTCAATTTCTAGCATATCGCCGGTCCGTCAACCGGCCGGAGGCGGAAGCCGGCGAGGGCTCGGCCCTGCTAACCGCTAGCGAGGCTGACCTCAGCAACAGCTGGTGGGGCTAACCTCGCCAGCTTTCGCCTCTGGCCGGTCGCCGGTCCAGCGACCGGCCAGAAATTGATGATGAAGAAGATTAAGGAAAAAAAATAAAAAATAAAAAATAAATGGAAAAAAAAATAATAATAATATTAAAAAATTAGTTTGGGTTAAATTGCCACAAGTATACCAGTTCGGGGTTTTTTATGGTCAAAAAATGGTTCGGGGTAAATTTATCACAAGTGTACCGGTTTGGGATTTTTTGTGGTCAAAAAAATAGTTTTGGGTAAAATTATCACAATTGTATTAGTTTAGGGTTTTTCGTGGTATTAACCCAACTTATAATGACAATTCAATTGAGTTCTAAAATTTTCAAAAAGGATAAACAGATGCTAAAACTTATTAAATTGATGCGATGAACTCTTTTTGTTAATTCCGTCTAATTAGCCTAACGAAAAATATTGATGTGACTTTTTTTTATTTTCTCCATCATATGTTGCTGACGTGGGTTAAATAAAGTATTTTTGGTCCAAATCTGATTTTTTAATATAAATTTATTTAACTTAAATTAAAAAATAAGAAAACCCTAAAAAAATGCGGACATGGGCTTGTCGGCAACAGTGACGAGGGCTGGAAGCCCTCTCGTCTAAGTTTTCCTTTTGTTTTATTTTCTTTTTTGTATTTTTTTAATTTTTCTTATTTTTAAGATTATTTAAACAAAATATGTATTTAAAAATTAGATTTAGACCAAAATGACATTGTCATAACTTTGTATTTCATATTTTAGCCACATCATCACTACAAAAACAGAGAAAAATCATAATAATAATAAATCATATCAATATTTTTCGTTAACAACGAAGTTATCTAGAACCCATGACAATGTCAACAACTATGGCGATCGAACAGGGCATCTTCAGCTAGGGGTGTCAATAAGACCCGGGCCGGCCCGGTCTGACCCGCGCCGACCCGATCCGGCCCTAAAATTTAGGGTATTTTGGGGTCGGGCCTTAATTTTCTTCGAATATGACCCTAAAATTTGAGGTTTCATTAGGATTGGGTAGGGTCAGGCCGACCCATTAACACTCTGGGCCGGCCCATCCCCCCTCTCTCTCTCTCTCCTCTCTCCTCTCTGCCGCGTGCACAGCTGCACGCGTTTTCCACCCCCCTGTCAGACTCTCTCTCCTCTCTTTTCTCTCTCTCTTTCTTTTCTTTTCTTTCTTTTTATTTCTCCCTTCTCTTCCTTTCTCTTCCTTCTTCTTCTTTCCCCCCCTCCCCGACGATTTCTGCTTCTGTTTTCCTCTGCTCGCCCGAGCCCGTCGCCGCCGATCACCCTGTCGCCGGCTTGCCCTCGCCGGCCCAGCCACCGCCGCCTCGCGCCGTCGCGCCACCCCAGCTCCTCCCCGACCGAGCCATGACCGCCTGTCGCCGGCTTGCCCGCGCGGCGCGCGAGCAGCGCTCTCCGCTGGCCCAGCCGTCGCGACCAAGCTCCGTTCGTCGCCGGAACCAGCCCCACCGCCTGCGACGCCGCCGTGCTGACCGTCGCCGCCGGCTTGAGCTCTCGCCGCCCTCCCAGCTCTCTCTCCCTCTCTCTCTCTCCACCACCACCACTCCTGCTGACGCCCCCTCTCTCCCCTCCGCGCGTCGCCGCCGCCCGCCTCGCCAGCCTCCGTCGAGTCGCCGGCCCAAGGCTCTAGAGACTTCTGCGAAAAAAAAAAAAAAACTCATAGCCCGGCCCGACCCGACCCGGCCCGACCCGGGGCCTTGGGGTGTACGGAGAACAGGGTCTTAGGTGGGTCTGGGCGGGTCAAGCATGACCCTGTAGTTTTCGGGTCGGGTCGGGTATTAAGAAAGCCCGACCCGACCCGACCCATTGACATCCCTATCTTCAGCCCTTCTTTGGAAGGTGATGGCCGGCTAGTGATGGGTAGGAGGGAGAAACGTAAGTTAGGGCTTGTGATGTTATTTCTTTTTGGGAAGGCCAATTTGGGAAAGGATATAGCAGTTTCTGTATAAGTAGGGTTGTGGGGTTATAAATTGATATAAAAATGAAAAATTCTAAGTTACAGGTTACAAAAGTAAAGATGGTATTTAATGTTTAGTGCAAATCTCATGATACTTTTCGCAATTACCCCTCGTATAAGTAAGGATAGTCTCTCGAGATCGATTTCCCTTTGTACCTCATTCGACCCAAGCTTTTTTATTATTGTAACTTTTCTATAGACCTATATCATCACACGAACACTTAGGAATTATTTTATGAATTGTCGATTATAGAGTATGACACTTTGTATAAAATTTATAGCAAAAATTAACTTGAACACAACGAGATGCGATACGAGATCGGTCCCTCAAGAGACTATAAGAAAGAGTGCTTCTAAGGATCCTCAGGAATAAATTTGCAAAGGTCGACAATCATCGAATCAAAAAAAGAGTAAATCTGACCCTAGGAACCGTTAACTGGTGGCCGATATACGATAGAACTACCCCAACGAAAAGTTACATAAAGTAAAATTGGGAAGGTAAGAATCCGGTTACCAGCATTGGCTTGCCAAAATGAGAAAATCAATGGTCAGTCCTTCTTAAACCATTCTTTTCATAATGATAAAGAGGAGTGAATCTATGGTCCCTCCCAGGCACTTTGCCCTCTCAATATTTTACCGCTGAATTAAAGTGCAACAGATGTCAACCTGTGCCGGACCGAGAAAAGAGAGGTTTCAATGGACAAGAGATTAAGATTGTTAGTATATGATATTCGCATTCCCCTTTCTTTTAATTTCTATTTTTGCTGGGCGGGAAGAACATTCATCGGACATGATAGTAGGCCAGGTAGATCAATCTTGATGCAAATATTAACACAGCCCCTTTACTCGATACCTGGTTGAGCGTGCTCATGTCACGGTTACACAGGTTATGTCATAAAAGAAACCACCCATTTGTACACGAAAGCTAAATGTATCATATCCATATTGATTCTTTCTATGACATGGTTAAACAAATTTGATGATACAGTTGACAAGCTCGTTGGATGGACACAGCACACTTTTAGATATATTTAGACACATTTGAACATACTTATACGTGTCTAAACATATTTAACAAGCCTGTTCTAATGGTTCATACCTTAAACGTATTAAATGGGTCCTATCATATGATAAGCTTGTCATGCTTAGATGTCAAAATTATGACATAATGTATAAACATGTCATGTTCATTTAATATGTTTATACATGAAAGGAGAAGTGAATACAATCCATTCAGATAAGATGCACTTGCCAGAGAAAAACCAAAAAGATAGCTTCAACTCAAACTCGTACATGACAAGCCAACACATTTCTCTCACTGATTAGAAGCATATTATCTATTCTGTTCTGCTCTTCAATGCCAGAAGAACAAATCTTAGCACTTTCTGCACGACGCAAACTTCATTCCGTGTGGTGCTTTAGTAGCAAACAACTCTGTGCTGCTAGAACGATCTCAACAACTCAACTAGCTCACTCAGATAATTGCAAGAAGATCCACCATCACCCATACTAACATCAAACTAGTGCTTCAAGTCCAAGACCCTCTGCCTCATCTCTTCGCCTTCCTTTTCCTTCATCAATGTTCTAATAGCCCTTTCTACTGTCCCTCTCTCTATCTCACCCTCCAGTTCTAATCCAACCCTCCATTCGTGAGTCAAGTACCTCGCATTCACCGTTTGGTCGCCAAAACACGGTTGACATATCATCGGAACGCCTTCACATATACTCTCCAAGGTGGAGTTCCATCCACAGTGACTCCAAAACCCTCCCACCGCGTCATGAGCCAGTACTTTCTTCTGGGGTGCCCATTTCACAATGCAAGCCCTGTCCTTAACACATTCTCTGAATTTTTCATCCATCGCCTCGATCCATTCCGCACCTGGACTGGAGCCAGACCTAATAACCCACAAGAAAGGCTCCTTGCTATTTGCCAGACCCCAAGCCATTTCAGATAATTGGTCTTGGTTCATATGTGCTACGCTTCCCAAACTCACGTAAATGACTGAATTATGAGTCTGCTTGTCAAGCCATGGAATGCAACCAGCATCCTCTTGCAGTAAGCTAACAGATGAGGTAGGAGCGAATTTGTGTAGAGGGCCTACTGGAAAAATCGAAACGTGGTATTGGTGGTGGAGCTGGGCCAGAGGTGACTCTTCCAGGCAGTGAATCGTGTTGAATATAATGGCAGAAGACGATTTGATATTAAGCGCCAAGGCTAACACCTCCAAGAAATAGTCTAAGCTTCCGAAATTGCAGATTGGTAGGTCTTTGAACCTGAGGGGCTGATGCAGGGGCACCGGAACCTGCAGCATGGTATCTAATAGCTCACAACACAAGGCAGTTGTTAGTTAGCACAACCACAAGTGATCTAGCATCCATCGGCTTTATATACTTAACAGTATGACACTTAGGATTAAATCTGGCTTGGGTGTCAAACTTGGATGCCAGAAACCAGTCTTGAATAAATTATATGTCATAAGAGACTCATCAGATCGTAAAACTACAGGGTCATGCTGAAGATCAAACATGACTGAATTTAAAACTGCAACCATTTTCGTCAATACATCCATCCATCTTCACAACAAAATAAATTAAGAGCAAGATTTCCCTGCGACAATGATATAAATTAGGAAGGAGATAACTGTGACTCAATAAGAGAAAACGAGCATGTACCTGGGACAGGGATGTGTCCTTGTGCCTTTAACTGGAGAAGAATTGGGCGAACTGCGATATTGGCAGCACTGCTTGTGTAAAAAGCGATGCTAGGAATCTTCAAATCACGGGCGACGGCTTCAGAGAAGTACACGAGTGGATCGTAGATGATGCAGCAGATCTTGTCACCTGGGTCCATGTGGTTTGTGCCCTGAGTTAGGCATTCCCTAAAGCTGGATTCACAGTTGACATTAAGCTTCAGCACAACGTCTGCCAGATCAGGGTTTCGAACCTCTAGCTTGGATAAGCCATCCAGGATGCATAGGAAGGTAAAATCGGGGTGAGCAGAGAAACCTGGACTATTGAACTGTGTGTGAGCAATTGTAATGGAGAAATCCTTGGACTTGAGGACAGTCGCCAGCTGAAGCATGGGGGTGAGGTGGCCCTGGAATGGTCCTGGGACCAGAACTAATCTCTTGGGATTTCGTCCTTGATTTTCCATCTTCTCTATCTTTTTCCAATCGAAGATATTCAGTAGTACGAAGTTATGCTCTTAAAAACAGCGGCTTTGTCTGATCCAGGCTGGTTTCACTCTCTTTGAAGATTTACACTGAATAGAAATCATGGAACGGAGAGTGCAAAGACCCAGTAGTCAAGGAAGTAAACCAGAACACCCCAAGCGGTCAAGCTAGGAATACTTGCACTTTTTTAAATGTGTGTGGACAAGTTTGACACGGCATCTAATGAAATATTAAAAAAGCACATGCTCTCTCTCTCTCCTGTGGCTTCTGCTTCCTGCAAGCTATTCTGGTTCACATATCTTGATTCGGATAATTTATTTTAATTAGCAATAACAGGGACCATCAAGTCAATCCTCTTCTCTGGCTTGTGCATGAACAAGGGTATAATACACTACACAAGCTGCGGCTAGAAAAAAAATTCCAGATAATTCTTGAAGCTTGAAGTCAAGCGAACAAGATCAAAGAGCAAAGCAGAGATCCAATCCGGCGATCAAACAAACAAGATAAAGCAAGATTGAAGTTCAGTTTTTTACATAAAGCTATTGCTAGTTTGGACTACATCAACAGTGTCTCAAAGACAACTGCCCACATTTACACAACTCTCGAAACACGAGAGATGAAGCACACTGACTCTGCAGCCACGAAGCCACGATTTCACATTCGCAATATGAAGTTTCACCATCACGGAATCAGCCAGAGGCTTCTTCTCCTCCACCTTGGGAACAGTGACGGTGAGCACTCGGTTCTTCATGGAAACCTTGACCTGATCCATCTTCGCATCCTCGGGTAACCTGAACCTCCTCATGAATTTCCCACTGCTTCACTCCACTCGATGCCACTTGTTCTTGTCCTCCTTCTCCACCTTCCTCTCTCAAATAATCTAGAGCAACCCATTGTCCTCAATCTCAACTTTCACTTGGTGAAATTGGCAAAAGTACACCACAAGTGCCATAACTTGTGTACGGCGATCACTTTGGTGCCATAACTTTTTTTCGGATCACTTTAGTGCCAACTTTTTTAAAAAACGATCATTTTAGTGCCAATGCTGACGTGGCTCGCCGGAAATCCGATGTGGCGCTGACACGGCTCGCCGGAGAGATCCGCGGCTTGCCGGAGAGGTCCAGTCAGCATTAAAAACCAAAAACGACGCCGTTTTAGCCTGCTGACGTGTATTTTTTAAAAATATTATATTATATTATATTTAAAAAAAAAAACCCCTTCAGCAGCGGCGAGGAAGCCCTCGCCGCTGCTGCCTGGGTCGCCACCACCGCCGGGAAGGGCCGGCGGTGGTGGCCGCAGTGGCCGGCGAGGGTCGCCGGCCCCTGGCCGGGGCCCAGCGACCCTCGCCTCGCCGGCCCCTGGCCGGGGCCCGGCGACCCTGGCCTCGCCCGGATCCGGCGAGGCGAGACCTCGCCGTCGCCTGGGTCGCGATGGCGAGGTCTCGCCTCGCCGGATCCAGGCGAGGCCGACCTCGCCGTCGCCTGGGTCGCGACGGCGAGGCTCGGCCTCGCCCAGCGAAGGCGAGGCCACGCCTCGCCGTCGCGACCCAGGCGACGGCGAGGTCGGCCTCGCCTTCGCTGGGCGAGGCGGGACCTCGCCGTCGCGACCCAGGCGACGGCGAGGTCGGCCTCGCCTTCGCTGGGCGAGGCGGGACCTCGCCGTCGCGACCCAGGCGACGGCGAGGTCTCGCCTCGCCGGATCCAGGCGAGGCCGACCTCGCCGTCGCCTGGGTCGCGACGGCGAGGCTCGGCCTCGCCCAGCGACGGCGAGGCTCGGCCTCGCCCAGCGAAGGCGAGGCCGAGCCTCGCCGTCGCGACCCAGGCGAAGGCGAGGCCGCGCCTCGCCGTCGTGACCCAGGCGACGGCGAGGTCGGCCTCGCCTTCGCTGGGCGAGGCGGGACCTCGCCGTCGCGACCCAGGCGACGGCGAGGTCGGCCTCGCCTGGATCCGGTCCCGCCTTGCCCAGCGAAGGCGAGGCCGACCTTGCCGTCGCCTGGGTCGCGACGGCGAGGCGCGGCCTCGCCTTCGCTGGGCGAGGCCGAGCCTCGCCATCGCGACCCAGGCGACGGCGAGGTCGGCCTCGCCTGGATCCGGCGAGGCGAGACCTCGCCATCACGACCCAGGCGACGACGAGGTCTCGCCTCGCCGGATCCGGGCGAGGCCAGGGTCGCCGGGCCCCGGCCAGGGGCCGGCGACCCTCGCCGGCCACTGCGGCCACCACCGCCGGCCCTTCCCGGCGGTGGTGGCGACCCAGGCAGCAGCGGCGAGGGCTCCCTCGCCGCTGCTGCAGGGTTTTTTTTTTCTAAAAATTAAAAATTCGAAAAAAAACCACGTAATTTCCAACGTGTACAAGTCATATTATTTTTTTTAATATAAATGCCAAGTCAGCTTTTTGGCCGGAGTCACTAAAGTGATCTATTTTTCTCCGATTTGGCACTAAAGTGATCCGAAAAAAAGTTATGGCACCAAAGTGATCGCCGTACACAAGTTATGGCACTTGTAGTGTACTTTTGCCTGGTGAAATTTTGGTAAGATTATCGACATCCGTTCTAAAAGTTTGAACTGTTAGATAAATACCTTAGCTTAAAGTATGGAAATATGCAATTGGGGAGACAAATAGTGGCCTGTAAGATATGAAATCGGGACGTCCTAGTCTGATACCATTATTTTAATGATGATCATGTATAGAAGAGAGATAAAAAAAAAAAAAAGAGAAGAGGAACACTCCATGGTTAATGTGGTTCGGATGACCAAAAGTATCATCGATAATCGTTCTAAAAGTTTAAACTATTATAGAAAGACATTAACTTAAAGTATGGAAATATGCAATTGGGGAGGCAAATAATGGCATGTAAGATATGAACTTGAGACCTCCTGCTCTGATGATCATGTGTAGAAGAGAGAAAAAAAAAAAAAGAAGAGGAACACTCCATGGTTAATACGGTTTGGACGACCAAGAGTATCATCCCTTGGAAGCACATCCACGGTGATAAATCTCTAATTCATCTTATTTTATTTTGGGAGAATTCATTATATTGTATTAGAGAGCAATACAATAAGTTACAGTTATTGATTTGATAACTAGAATTATCGCACAACCTAACCAGATATCCTACTATATAGGGATTATGATGATCTAACATCTTATCATTCCAACACACTTCCTCTTTCTTGAGCCCGGGAAGATCGGCCTTGAACACGTGGGCTTATGAGGTTCCCCTCCAGTCAATCCCGGCGTTGACGAAAGTGGGATTCTCCCAGGAAGTTTGAGGGAAATTAGAGGTGGAAAAGGAAGAGGACGGGAAAGGGAAGTCCTTGAAGGGGTCCCAAAGGTCGAGGGAGAAGGGATTGAAGGCGTCACTGCGTCGGCCACCAAACCAGCTTGGAACGAGCGACATCGTCTCTGAATAAACCGGTCGATTGAAGCTTGATTTTGGAGCACGTGAGCGAAAGATTTCTGCTCGGGTTTGGAGTTTCTTGGTTTTTTGCTTTCTTTCCGGATCCTTGTCCAAAGGAGAGGGACGTGCTGGGTATTTATCGGGAGAAGAGGAGCTCTTGTCGTACGTTTATGGTATTTCTGGCTGGTTATGGGCTTCTGGCTCTTTCTCGAGGTTGGGCTTTGCTCATTGAGTTGTGGGCCCGAGGAATCCGATTGTGTTCTCTTCTACCACGGCATCCCGTTTCAATATGAATATGATAATCGAAAATAATTGATTTAGTTGAGCGACATCTCCTCGACGACATAAATGTTATGCATAATTTTCTTCAATTTCAATGCCCCGCTAAGTCATACCTACAAACACATTGTTGGCCCGTTTCTCTGACCATTGAAGTTTGAAAGAGCTATTCCTCTGATGACAAAAGTGAAAAGGCGTGGAGGATATAAATCTTGATTTTCGTTGTTCACAGAGTGTGGCCCACCAATCCTAAAATTCCATATTAGGTTTGCCCGGACCGCTTGCTCTAAGTCAAAAAAATCGATTCAACCTATGTTTGTCACCATTTTTTGTGCACTACTTTCATCATGTTATTTATGTGAGCACAATGCATGCAAGACGTCACATCCTGTGGCCCCACATGAGGAGAATTTTCATCGTATATCATGCAGCAACTGTGCCCTCAACCAGAAAATGGAGAAATTGGTAGAGAAAATTTAGAAATCCCTAAAATTCTAAACGAATTGAACAAGATCAATTTATTTGAAACATGTGACCTTCCTATGCCAATGGTAAAGAGCAGGTTGAGTAACTATATAGTTTTGCCCTTTTTTAAAAAACTAAAAAGTCTCATGTGATGACATGACTAACATGACATCTGAGTTAGTTTTTTGTCCATTTTGATAGAAAGTCAGTCGGCTGGGCAAATTTAGATAAATTTATAAAGTTGAGAGGGACAAAGTAAAAGAACCCAGCCCCCTACAATGAAGGTTGCACAGTAATCTAAACAAGAATAATCCTTAAGACTATGCAACCAAAGCAAAGCTTATATAGCCTAAAAACTGAAAGAATGGCCGCTAGATCTCAGCAATATATTCACCACAGTAGAGATAACATCTCGAAAGCAATCTGAGATGAGAGAAGGTCATCTGAGATGGTTTGGCAATGTCAAATAAGGGCCTTTCAGATGCCCCAATAACGCGATGTGAATGAAGATTGGACATGTTGGTTAAAAGGGGTAGGCATTCTCATAAAGAATAATCATCAATATTTACTTTAGTCCCGAATCTGTCCTCACTAGCCCTTTTTTCAAAAATTGCCATTAGTCATTCCTAATTTTCATATCCTAGAACGGTTTCATTTTGGAGATAATTTTCAATGTCACCTTACCGATGTGGATTTGTTATCAACGTGGAAATGCCACATTAAGTTGTGATTGAACTGCGAGGTAGATTTAAGAATAAATTGAAAGTTGATGATTTTTTTTTAGACAACAAAATTCGGGGCCGAATTTGGACTTAACCTAAAGTTTGGGATTTTTTTTAGACAAAAAATAGTTCAAGCCAAGTTTTGGAATGGACCTTAACTTTGGGATTTTTTCTGAAACAAAACAAAGTTTGGGATAGAATTGGGAGTGGTTCTAATGTTGGTGGTTTTTTAGAGAATTATGCCCAAAAAATTAAGCAAAGTGACCTATTAAAATTCATATGGCCGACACCACTTGGTGAAGTAAGGCTCTTGTTGTTGTTGTTGTTGTTGTTGTTGTTGTTGTTGTTGCTGCAGAGATACGAATACGCTTTCTTAAGCCGATCATGAGAAACCGCTCGTGTCCACCTTACAGAAGGAAGAAGCAGTAGCACAAATATTGGTCTTTGTGAAGCTTTTCCTCGAGGGAAAGGATTTGAGTGCATATTTCTATCTCTCAGGCCTTTAGATGCTAGTCCCCTTAGAATTTTCTGCTTACAAAATACGGGTACTTTTTATATCGCAAAAAAGAAGATGAGAAACCTCCAGATCAGTTCGACTTTCACAGCAACTGGATTAAATTTCTTTGATACACTTGATTTGTCTCAAGAAATAGTTGGGTGTCTGAAATGATGCAGACTTTGAAGCTCTTGTGCTTCTGGGTCCTGCTTTCTCTAGCTGTCTTGGAATTACACAAGCTCTATCAGCTTAAGTAAGGTTGTGAGTGTCGGCTACACCACATAAGGGTATGCGATTCTGCTCCAAGACGATGGTTCTGTGAGGTCAATATGGTGATTTTTCAAAGAAGGTTACAAGCACTCTCATGTTGAAACTAAGTTCTGATCACTTCATTTCACATAAGTAACGTGCTTTTCTGGTGATTTCAGTAGCATTGGACTTCAATGCCATCAAATAGGAGTCGGCTCAGCAGCAAAATAATTTTAAATCTGCAAAGATATAAGACCCAGTTTTGGGATGGAATCAAATTAACCTTTAGTCCTTGGCGAAGGAAGCTAGCCGCCAGAGAAGAGGAATATTCTCTGTTAGCTCTAACATGTGTTTACACCAAAAAATAATGAACTCTTTGTAATCGACAATTGGTGAGATTTGATTGGTCGTTCAAAAGTTCGGTAAAGGAGAACACTCAAAGACAAGAAAGTCAACGGCTATGCAGGCAGGTACCATGACTTATCAACCAAGCCTGCGGTCACCAAATATCGTGAGATTTTGCTAGGTGTTGGACACGAGAAAGGAAAATGCGTTAAGAAGGGATATCGAATGGAGGCACCGGTGCTAAGCGACAGTCGAGCATCTCAGTGGCCTTCGAAGTTGGAAGCAGTAATTTCTTATGGATGATGTCTATTAGCACGCAAACAGCGCACCAAGAATCTTGGAGAAAATGCAATTGCAATTGTGCTTAGAGTAGTAACCACTTGTCATGGTTGTAGTTAGTGGGTTGTAAATACCCATAGTGAAATGTGTAAAAGGGATATTTATACCTCTCATACAAATTCCCAAATATTTTACAATTGTCTGGCTTTTCATCTTTTACACTCATTTACCATTTCCAATACTTTTACTTTCAGAGTTTACATTTTCATATTAATATCAAGTGATTTCCTGTCCAAGATCAACACAGAACCCATCCCGCAAACAATCAAAATTGATCTTTTTGGTGAAAGATTTTCACTTTCTGGGTGAGAAACCCTTTTGAGTGAAACAACATAAGATTTGGCAAAGCCAGACATGAAAGAAAGGAAACAAAATATCAGGTATCCTCGTGTAGTTTTGTTTCCTTCACATGTCTCACGCTTTCCTTTCGTCACTTCGCCCTTCGATGATGAAATCGATTTGCTTGCCCCTTTTTATGTTACTGTCCAGGCAAGAAAGACAAATTAACTAGAGAAGTTCCCTTTGTTTTTCTGAACTTTCGCAGTTGACTCAGTACTGAATATAACACCTTTCATCTGCTTAATTCATCCAGGACCAAGGCCCTGGTTGTAGTCAGACAAGAGAAATGGAGGAACAAGGGCAGAGACGCAATTGTGGATCGGTGCAAGTCCCATGTCCCTTTCGAGGATGCGGTCCTGATACTCAATTTAGGGTCTATTCGGTTGGTGTTAGATTAATACTTCCTAGCAACAGGACATAAATAGGGTATTTTATATTTTGAATTTGTGATTTTATTAGTAGTTTGGGTTTGTAGTCATGAATAGCTACTGAATATATATAATATATATTCTCTTTCTTTTATAATTAAGGATGTAATAGAGAGGTGCAAAGTGCTAGTTATAATGGAATCCTCAGCTGGATGTAGCCCTAGTTTAATGGTAAACCGAGATAAAACCTTACGTCTCAAATTCTTTCTCACTTTTACTCTGTATTTTCTTTGTGATTATTCGGCAAATCCTAGCACGTCCTGCATTCCAAGGGCTTCTCCATTGTAATAGATCACGCTCAATTTGATCATCTCGATCCATCCGGTTTCCCCAATTTTACTTTCCTGTCTATTCCCTACTGCTTTCCGAAGGATGTACCCTCCTCCAGGAATCCCATAGCTCTTGTAGCGAACCTCAAGACCAATTGTGAAGGACCTCTCCGCCAAGTATTGCCAGATATGATTAAAAAAGGAAGGAGGGGCCGAGAATAAATTCTCGTTTGGCTTATGATACATTGATGTGCATTGCAGAAGCTGCAGCTCATCAAACTTCTTGGCATTGCTTTACGCACTAATAGCATCGGCACTCTGCTGGTTTTCTCTGAATACCTTCAGCTCCATGGCATACATCAAGCTCTCAACCGTGATTGCATATGGGACTGTTACCATTTCTTCAGCTTCCTCTTTAGTCTTGGTACACTAGAGCGCTAATAACTTGGAACTTGTGGACATAGGGTCTTCAAGAGTTTACAATCAGCTATATTGAAATTTTTCAACACACTTTCAACATATTCCTCCTGACTTAGCCACAACTTTTCATTCTCACTCTCCCTTTTTATTTGCATGTCCAAGATGAAGATTGTTGGGCCTATATCTTTATCTCAAACTGTTTTGCCAACAATACTTTCATAGTAATGATCATTCTCAAATTGTTCCCTACTAGTAGCTTATCATCATGATATAAGGTTAAAATAACAAAATCATCGCAACCTCTTCACATGGACACAATGACCAGCATTGCAACTAACAAAGCCAGGCTTCAAGACATATGAGTCAAATTTATGGAACCCCATCTTTGGAGATTGCTTTAGGCCATACAAAGACTTGTTCAGTTTGCAAACAAGATCTTCTTTTCTTTAGACCACAAACCTTTCTGGTTGCTTCATATAAATATCATCCTCCAAGTCACCATGGAAAAATGCTGTCTTCACATATAAAAGTCATCTAGTATTCAGGAGGGCAACTTAGGGCGCGTTTGGTAACGTTTCTATTTCTGGGAATAATTTCTTTTCAGAAATAGTTTTTTCTATTTCTATTTCCTGGAAGAGTTTCTGAGCAAAATAATGCGTTTGGTAACTGCACAAAATTTCTATTCCTGGAATAGAAAAAGAACAGAAATGCGTTTGGTAACTGTACAAAATTTCTATTCCCAATTTTTTGCATTCAAATCTATATCTTTTATTTAACTATAAGTACAAGTTATAAGTGAAAAAAATCAATAAGCATGGTTTATTGGTTTGTCTAATCCTTTTTAGGGGTTTAAAACCCCTTTTAATCCCTAAACTAAGGAATCTTCAAAAATACCGCTTGAGCACCTCAAAAATTTAAATTTCACTCAAAGTGGGTGACCACAGGTATTCTAAACCATTATGTGAATTTTTTTTATATTTTTTGGGGTAAAATTTATTAAAATTTGTTACTTTCCCTAAATCTATTTCTTTTTATTTTTCCGAAAATTTTTAATGAAATTTTTTAATTTTTTCAATTTCGGAATTTTGCAAATATTTAAAGGTTTTCTGAGTTTTTCTGATTTTTATGGATTTTCTGAGAATTTTTCTGATTTATATGAATTTTGGGAATTTGTAAATTTTCTAATATTTTATGGGATTTTTCTGAAATTTTTCTAATTTTTATGAATTTTAGGAATTTTTTAATTTATTCTAAGCCATTATGTGAATTTTTTATTTTTTATTTTTTTTGGGGAAAAGTTTATTAAAACTTTTTACTTTCCTGAAATCTGTGTCTTTTTATTTTCCAGAAAGCTTTTTATGAATCTTTTTTAATTTTCTCAATTTCGGAATTTTGCAAATTTTTATGGGTTTTTTGAGTTTTTCTGATTTTTATGGATTTTCTCTGAATTTTTCTGATTTTTATGAATTTTTGGAATTTTTGGAATTTTTTGTAATTTAATTAATTTTTTTAATTTTTTTATTATTTCCGCCGAGAATGGACCGGACCGGTGCTTTGAGACAGTTTGCAGACGATAGAGGATGGAGGAGGAGCTGAGGTCGCGGCTTGAGGACCGGACCTTTCTATTTCTATTTTTATTTCTGGGAACAAAGAAGTAGATTTTTTCTACTTCTCATTTCTGCTCCAAATCCATTTCTTGGCCACTTTTCTATTCCAGGAAATAGAAAAATAAAATGCGTTACCAAACGGATTTCTGTTCTTTTTTTGTTTCAGGGAACAGAAGAACAGAAAAATAGAGAAACAGAAGCGTTACCAAACGCGCCCTTAGCTTCCTGTTACTAGAGAGTATGAACCACACCCTAACAACATGTTGATCAATTTCGAATGCAAATATCAACATAACCCATTTACTTGACATGAGGTTAAGCGTGCTAATGTCACGCTTACACAAGTTTGTGTCATAAAAGAAACAAGTCATTTGTACATGAAAGCTAAATGTATCATATTTGAATTGATTCTTTCTATGACATGCTTAAACAAGTTCGATGACACAAGTGACAAGTTAGTTGGATGGACACAATACACTCTTGGACATATTTAGACACGCGTGAACACACTTATACGTGTCTAAACATATTTGACGAGTTTGTTCTAATAGTCCATACCTTTTTTTTTGGTCGAATAATAGTCCATGCCTTAAACATATCAAATGTGTCATGTGATATAATAAGCGTGTTATGCTTAGATTTGAAAATTATGACATAATGAATAACTGTGTCATGTTTATTTAACGTGTTTATACATGAAAAGAGAAGTGAATTCGATTCATTCGAAGCAGATGCACTGGTTGGAAAGAAAAATCGAAAAGAATGTTTATATATGATAAGCCAACGCATTTCTATTGTCGCATAAAAGAATATTATCTGTTCTGTTCTATTCTTCAATGCCAGAAGACCAAATCTTTGCACTTTCTGCACGACGCAACTTTATTCCGTGCGGTGCTTTAGTAGCAAACACTCTGTGCTGCTAGAACGATTTCAACAACTCGACTAGATCACTCAGATAATTGCAAGAAGATCCACCATCACCCATACTAACATCAAACTTGTGCTTCAAGTCCAAGACTCTCTGCCTCATCTCCTCGCCTTCCTTTTCCTTCATCAATGTTCTAATAGCCCTTTCTACTGTCCCTCTCTCTATCTCACCTTCCAGTTCTAATCCAACCCTCCATTCGTGAGTCAAGTACCTCGCATTCACTGTTTGGTCGCCAAAACACGGTTGACATATCATCGGAACGCCTTCACATATACTCTCCAAGGTGGAGTTCCATCCACAGTGACTCCAAAACCCTCCCACCGCGTCATGAGCCAGTACTTTCTTCTGGGGTGCCCATTTCACAATGCATGCCCTGTCCTTGACACATTCTCTGAATTTTTCATCCATCGCCTCGATCCATTCCGCGCCCGGACTTGAGCCAGACCTAATAACCCACAAGAAAGGCTCCTTGCTATTTGCCAGACCCCAAGCCATTTCAGACAATTGGTCTTGGTTCATATGTGCTATGCTTCCCAAACTCACATAAATAACTGAATTATGAGTTTGCTTGTCAAGCCATGGAATGCAACCAGTATCCTCTTGCAGTAAGCTAACAGCTGAGGTATGAGCGAATTTGTGTAGAGGGCCTATTGGAAAAATCGGAACATGGTACCGGTGGTGGAGCTGGGCCAGAGGTGACTCTTCCAGGCAGTGAATCGTGTTGAATATAATGCCAGAAAACGATCTGATATTAAGCGTCAAGGCTAACCCCTGCAAGAAAGAGTCTAAACTTCCAAGAGTGCAGAGTGGTAGGTCTTTGAACCTGAGAGGCTGATGCAGGGGCACCGGAACCTGCAGCATGGTATCTAATAAAACACAAGTCAGTTGTTAGTTAGCACAACCACAAGTGATCTAGCACCCATCGGCTTTATATACTTAGCAGTATGGCTCTCAGGATTAAATCTGGCTTGGGTGTCAAACTTGGATGATGACACAGAAATAAGTCTTGAATAAAGTATAGGTTATAAGAGAATCGTCGGATCATAAAACTACAGGGTCATGCTGAAGATCAAACAGGACAGAATCTACAACTACAACCGTTTTTCGTCAATACATCCATCTTCACAACAAAATAAATTAAGAGCAAGATTTCCCCACGGCCATGATATCAATTAGGAAGGAGATTACCGTAACTCAATAAAAGAAAACGAGCATGTACCTGGGACAGGGATGTGTCCTTGTGCCTTTAGCTGGAGAAGAATCGGGCGAACTGCGATATAAGCAGCACTGTTTGTGTATAAAGCAATGCTAGGAATCTTCAAATCGTGGGCGACAGCTCCAGAGAAGTACACAAGTGGATCATAGATGATGCAGCAGATCTTGTCACCCAGCTCCGTGTGGTTTGTACCCCGAGTTAGGAATTCCCTAAAGCTGGACTCACAGTTGTCGTTAAGCCTCAGCACAACGTCTCCCAGATCAGGGTTTCGAACCTCTTGTTCGGATATGCCATCTGGGATGCATAGGAAGGTAAAATCGGGGTGAGCAGAGAAATCTGGACAATTGAACTGTGTGTGAGCAATTGTAATGGAGAAATCCTTGGACTTGAGGACGGTCGCCAGCTGAAGCATGGGAGTGAGGTGGCCCTGGAATGGTCCTGGGACCAGAACTAATCTCTTGGGATTTCGTCCTTGATTTTCCATCCTCTTTCTTTTTCCAATCGAAGATTTTCAGTAATACGAAGTTATGCCCTTAAAAACAGGGGCTTCCGCTGATCCAGGCCGGTTTTACTCTCTTTGAAGATTTGCGCAGAATGGATGTCATGGAACGGAGAATATAAAGACCAGAACACACCAAGCGTTCAAGCTAGAAATAATTGGACTATTTTAAAGATGCATGGTCATTTTAGATACGGCATCTAATGATACATTTGAGAAAACACTTGCTATCTTTCGCTCTCTGGCTTCTGCTTCCTGACAGCTATTCTGGTTGACATTTTCTCAATTTGAATAATTTATTTTAATGAGCAATAACAGGGACCATCAAGTCAACCCTCTTCTCTGGCTTGTGCTCGTGAACAAGTTTATAATACACTACACGAGCTGCTGGCTAGAAAAAAAATTCCAAATAATTCTTGAAGCCTGAAGCCAAATGAAAGACAAGCGAACAAGATCAAAGAGTGGACCAAAGATCCACTCGGGCGATCAAACGAACCAGCTAAAGCAAGATGGAAGTTCAGTTTTTTTACATAATGCTATTGCTAGTTTGGACTCCATCATTATAAGTGTCTCAGAGACAACTGCCCACATTTTGCACGACTGTCAAAACACAAAAAGAGAGACGAAACACAGACGCTGCGCTGCACACACGAAGCCACGATTTCACATTCGCTATAATATTTGACTGAGTCAAGAGCGGGGCCGAATAAAAAAAAAAGAGAAAAGAATGTTGAAAAGTCAAAGAAGAGAAAATGTCGACTTCGGTTCACTATCTAGGCCGAGAGACGCCCGCTCGAGAAAGAGGAAAGAAGAAGAAGAAAGAAAAGGAAAGGTAAGAAAAGGAGAGAAGGAAGAGGGCTTTCGCGTGTACACGTCAAGTCACGTCATGTCACGAATGTCTTGTCAAGCCGATTCAACCACTTATCATAAGGTCCAATAAGTGCTCGCGCCCCTCGTTCATCCGATCAAAGCATTTCTCGAAATTATGGCACAATTTCAAAATTTTGTGATATTCGAGCCGCGAAGTCCGATTTTTTTGAGTTTTTGCATTGTGGGATTTGATAGAAATGGTGGATTATAGTGTTGCGGAGCCATGGGTTTGACGGGAGTTGATTTAGAGTAACGGTTTAGTTGGAGCGAGAATTTTAAGATTTCACATTCAAGCTTCGCATTGCGAATGGCTTGAATAATCATTTTGGGTATACGATTTGTTGATGTGTATGAGTTGTTTTATTAGTGTTCAAGCATCGTTTAACCGATTCATAGTTGTTATAGTATTTTACTTGGATTTGACGGTGATTCTCGTTTAATTATTAGAATTACTAGATCATCGGCTCGTGTAGCTACGCATTGTTTGATTTTTAGGTATTCCTTGGTGAATGATGATATCTCTTTTTTTGTTTTGTAAAACCCATGCCTTAAAGTAATATTGATTCGGTATAGATATATATATATATGTTGAATTTAAAAGATAATTTTTGTTACATAAAGCAGGAACAAGTATTCACTATCTTTTGGGCTACTTAAAAAAACGTATTATGAAATGTATCGTGACAATTTACGTATATGTATTACTTTGTGAACCTGGATTATGAAATGGTTTAGGAAATTTATTGTGATTTATGAAATGATCGGAGAAATGGTTTGAAAAATGGCGGATGAGCTGTGTTACAAAAAGATTATAATGAAACCATTTTGTGATATAGATTTTGAATTGGATTTTTGGTAATGAAGGATGATTATTTGTTGTTCAATATGGCTACGAACATGGGTAGGGGTTTTGGGATATGCATATCAATATAGGATATCCTTCTTGACCAAGCCACCGATTTTATAGGTAGAGATATTGCCAAGGGGATAATCTTAATTGCCTTGGCACAAGGCACTGTGTTGTGATCATGGTTTGAGATTGAGCAATAAATTAGCCAATAAAATGAACCATTGATATTTGTATTAATAGAGATTAATTGATGGATTTTACCATTAATTATATATATATATATATATATATATCAATCAATCAATCAAATATGAGTTATATACATGCTTTATGGTATTGCTATTGCTTTATGTATACATGTACAGTAGTTGCTTGATTTGCCTAGAAGATATGTAATACTCACTAAGTTGTGGTTGCTCACCCCTCTCTTTCTCAATCTTTTCATGTCCCTCAGTTAATGGTCATTAGAGCAAGAGTGAAAGCGAAATCAATGGGGACTTTTGGGAGTTGGTTCTTTGGTTGATTTGAAGCTGCGTCCCTCATGTGAAAGGACAGCCATGTCAATACTCCTATCCTTATAGATTTCAATATGAATATCACCATCACAGACTCAACCAGAGACCTTGATGGCCTTGACCTTAGGCTTCCTCTCCCCCCACCTTCAGAACAATGACGTGGACAACAGCCACCCTACGTAATACAACCAATGATAATGTGGAATTTTTTTGAATTTTAGATTACTTTTCTTATTTTATTTATTCATTTCTTTTTTTTATTGGTAAGGCCAACAGAGGGCCGTCAACTAACGGCCGAGGCCCAGCAACCCTCGTTGGCCACTGTGTGAGGGCCACGAAGCCCTCGCTAGCAGCTGTCAAGGGCTCGCAGTCCTCGCTCACAACTAAGGGAGGGCCACAACCCTCGCGCGTGGCCAGCAAGGGCACGTGGCGCTCGCCGACCAAGTGCAAGGGTCGCGACCCTCTGTCGACATTAACAATAAAAACAAAAATAACATAAAAGAAAAAAAATTCAAAAAATTTTCACATTAAGGTCATTCTTGTCACTTAGGATGGCTGAAGTCCACGCCATCAATTTCGGATCAAAATTGACCGAATGGACTATAATAGCAAATTGTTAAAAGATTTATGACTAAATTGGTCAAATTAAAATATGTATCACTAAATCGGCATAAGTACAATAAATTTAGGATTTTTTTGTTAATTTTTCCCGATATTTTGTACAGAAGTTACGAAAACACAGAAAAATTCCATGAAGTAAAATCGAGATGGGAAGACTCGATTAACAACATTGGCTTGTCAAATCGGGAAAAGCACCATTCAGTCCTCGTTTTCAAGCTGTTCTTTTCATAAGCCGAAGAAAAGAGGAGAGAATTTATGGTCCCTCGCGAGCACCATGCGCTCTCCATTTTTGACCGTTGAATTAAAGTGCAACAGAGAAAAGAGAGGTGCCAATTGACGAGGTCAAGGTTGTTGGTATAGGACTTTCGTATACGCATTCCCCCTTTCGTCTGACTTCTGTTTTTGATTGGCTGGAAGGACATTCATCGGACATAATAGTAGGGCATAGTGATCGATCTTGAATGAGGCTAAGCAGATATCAACACAGCTTGTTTACTGACACGTCATTGAGCGTGCTCATGTTAAGCTTACACAGGTTTGTATTATAAAAGAAACAACTCGTTTGTACATGAATGCTATCATATCTAGATTGATTCTTTCCGTTAAGTGTTTAGACAAGTCTGATGATACGGTACACGGTTGACAATTAGTCGAAACGACACAATACACTTTAGAATATTTACGCACACTTGAACACACTTTAAAACGTCTAAACATATTTGGCAAGTTTACTATAAGCATGTCATATTAGGTTTCAGAGTTGTGACATAATGAACAACCATGTCATGTTATACATAAAAGGAGAAGTGAATTCGACCCATTCAGATCAGGTCCACTGGTAAGAGAGAAAAAAGAAGAGATTGCTTCAACTCAAACTTGCGTGACAAGCCAACAAATTTCTGTCATTGCATCAAAGCATTATCTGTTCTGTTCTGTGTTTCAATGCCAGAAGACCAAATCTTTGCACTTTCTGCACTACAACTTCATTCCGCACGGTGCTCTAGTAGCAAACAACTCTGTGCTGCTAGACCGATCTCAACAACTCAACTAGCTCGCTCAGATAATGGCAAGAAGATCCACCATCACCTATACTAACATCGCACTTGTGCTTCAAATCCAAGACCCTCTGCCTCATCTCTTCACCTTCCTTTTCCGTCATCAATATTCTAACAGCTCTTTCTACTGTCCCTCTCTCTATCTCACCCTCCAGTTCTAATCCTACCCTCCATTCATGAGTCAAGTACCTCGCACTCACCTTTTGGTCCCCAAAGCATGGTTGACATATCATAGGAACACCTTCGCATATACTCTCCAAGGTGGAGTTCCATCCACAGTGGCTCCAAAACCCTCCCACCGCGTCATGAGCCAGTACTTTCTTCTGAGGTGCCCATTTCACAATGCATCCCCTGTCCTTAACACATTCTTTGAATTCTTCGTCCATTGACTCAATGCAGTCCGAACCTGGAATTGAGCCAGGCCTAATAACCCACAAGAAAGGCTCCTTGCTATTTGCCAGACCCCAAGCCATTTCAGACAATTGGTCTTGGCTCATATGTGCTATGCTTCCCAAACTCACATAAATGACTGAATTATGAGTTTGCTTGTCAAGCCATTGAATGCAACCAGTATCCTCTTGCAGTAAGCTAACAGCTGAGGTAGGAGCGAGTTTGTGTAGAGGGCCTATTGGAAAAATTGGAACTTGGTACTTTTGGTGGAGCTGCGCCAGAGGCAACTCTTCGAGGCAGTGAATCGTGTTGAATATAATGGCCGATGATGATCTGATATTATGCATCAAGACTACCGACTCCAAGTAATAGTCCAAACTTCCAAAATTGGAGAGTGGTATGTCTTTGAACCTGAGGGGCTGATGCAGGGGCACCAGAACCTGCAACATGGAATCTAATAGAACACGACACAAGGCAGTTGTTAGCACAGTGACAAGTGAGTTAGAACCTATACTGAGCGGTTTGACGACACTCAGAATAAAAATCTGGCTTGGGTGTCAAACTTGGATGATGACACAGAAACCAGTCTTGAATAAAGTATAGGCATAGAAGAGACTCGTCGGATCATGGACTACAGGGTCATGCTGAAGGTCACACATACAGATTTTGAAATTGCAATCAATTTTCGGCAATACATCCATCCTCACAAACAAAATGGATTTAGAGCAATATTCGCTCCGACCATGATAATAATTAAGAAGAAAATAAGTGTAAATTAAATAAGAGAAAATGAGCTCGTACCTGGGACAGGGATGTGTCCTTGTGCCTTTAATTGGAGAAGAATCGGGCGAACTATGGTAGCAGCAGCACTACTCGTGTATAAAGCAATACTCGGAATCTTCAAATCGCAGGCTACGGCTTCCGAGAAGTACAAGAGTGTATCGTAGATGATGCAACAAATCTTGTCACCCGGCTCCATATGGTTTGTGCCCCGAGTTAGGCACTCCCTAAGGCTGGACTCGCAGTTGACATTAAGCCTCAGCAAAACGGCTATCAGATCAGGGTTACTAGCCTCTTCTTCCGACAAGCCATCAGGTATGCATAAGAAGGTGAAATCAGGGTGAGAAGAAGAATCTGGACTGTTGAACTGTGTGTGAGCAATTGTGATGGAGAAATCCTTGGACTTGAGGACGGTCGCCAGCTGAAGCATGGGAGTGAGGTGGCCCTGGAATGGTGCTGGGACCAGGACCACTCTCTTGCGATTTCGCCATTCGCCTTCCATCTTCTCTATCTTTTTTCGATGGAAGATATTCAGAAGTTCTGCGAAGTTATGCTCTCAAACACAGAGGATTTTGCTCATTGAGGCTGGTTTTACTATCTTTGAAAATTTACACTGAAGAGAGATAATGGGACGGAGATGCAAAGAGACCCGGCAATCAAGGGCAAGTAAACAGGACACACCAGACGGTCAATTTGCGTAAGCTAGGAGTAAATGCTCTTTTCAAGCGTTTGTAGTCAAGTTTGACACGGCAATGAATATAAGTCTACACTAATCAATTAGTACCAATAGGCAGCATAGGAGAAGAAGCACTGAGCCTAGAAATCAACAACAATTAAAATTACATAATTCATATCTCATTTGATCATTATTCACTCACTGATATACTCTAAATATATCTACGTTCGATAGAAAGAGAATGAAGATTCATTTGGTCTTGATCCTTGTAGAGCGTAAAAGGGAAATATATTACCCACAATGAAAGTAAATATAAGCATGACGCTTAAATAACTCACTCAAAACACCCTTTAAAGGATTACGTGGTAGAATTAGATCAAATAAGCCCTTGTAATAACTCCAATGAGAAGAAAAAAAAAAGCAGCCCAACCCCAGACACTCTAAAATCCTTTTTCAAACCTACTCCCAAAGGGAAAGGTCCTTCCCTTTTGGGCTGGTTGTGGGCGAAGAGGGATTTGAACCCCGACATCGTGGTTTGTAGCCACATGCTCTAATCCTATGATTCTTGAATACCTACTGTGATAGAATATTCATGTGGTATTTTTTCAAATTTTGCACAGGTGATGTGGAGTATTTCATTATACAATATGTATAAATATCATCATTTACATCTAGAAAGTTGTATACTTTGAAAGAAGCTTGTACGGTTTGGAAAGGAATTTTGATTCTCAAAAAGAAAAATCTACTTCAATCAATATACCCTTAGGCACAACCATTTGGTTTTAATCCTACGACATAGAAGGAATGGATCACTATTTTGATCCACAAGAAGCTTAGGTAAGAGACAAGAATTTTTTTTGTATGCTCATTCCAACCTTCAATTCTTTTTTTCTAGGTTCATCGATATTGAATCAATTAAATGCACTTCTAACACTTGTTCTACTTTTGGAAGACCCTACGTTATATTACCGGAGCACAAGGTTAAGCGATCCTCTTCGGATAATTCGTCCAACCCAAAGATAGCTATAATGTCATGAAGTTCTTTGTAAAGTAATAAGCACTCCCTTTCTCTCTGCTTCTGCTTCTGCTTCTTGGCAGCTCTTCGGGTCCACAATGTCGTAATGCGGACAATTTTTCGATTATAACAGGGACTACCAGGTCAACCCTCTTCTCTGGCTTGTGCTAATGAACAAAGTTCATAATACACTGCACAAACTGCTGGCTAGGAAAACTCCAAGCGATTCCTGAAAAGACAAGCGAACGAGGTCAAGAGTAAAGCAAACATCCACTCCAGCGATCAAACTTAACAGACAAAATGGGGCTGAAATTGCAACATTGAAGTTAAGTTTTTTACAGAAAAGTTTTGCTAGTTCAGATTACACCAGTGTCTCGGAGATAATTCCCAGACCTTTACAACTCTCCAAACACATAAGAAAGAGACGACGCACACAGACTCTGCACACACCAAGCCTCGATTTCACATTAGCATTCGTAAGGTACCGTCACAGACTCAACCAGAGATCTCAATAGCCTTGACCTCAGGCTTCTTCTCCTCCACCTTCGGGACAGTGACGGTGAGCACTCCGTTCTCCATCGAAGCCTTGACCTGATCCATCCTCGCATTCTTGGGCAACCTGAACCTCCTCATGAACTTCCCGCTGCTTCGCTCCACTCGATGCCACTTGTCGTTCTTGCCCTCCTTCTCCACCATCCTCTCTCCCCTAATGTGGAGCACCCGATCGTCCTCGACCTCGACTTTCACTTCCTCTTTCTTGAGCCCGGGAAGATCGGCCTTGAACACATGGGCTTCCGGGGTTTCCCTCCAGTCGATCCTGGTGTTGACGAAGGATGAATTTTCCCGGAAAGTCCGAGGGAAATCGGAGGCGGAGAGGGAAGAGGAAGGGAAAGGGAAGTCCTTGAAGGGATCCCTGAGGTCGAGAGAGAAAGGGTCGAAAGCATCGCTGCGTCGGCCTCCCAACCAGCTTGGAATGAGCGACATCGTCTCTGAATAGTTCGGTCGATTGAAGCTTTATTTTGGAGGAGATTTCTGCTTGGGTCTGGAGTTCTCGGTGATTTGCTTTCTTTCTGGATTCTTGTCGGAAAGAGAGGGACGTGCTGGGTTATTTATTGGGAGAAGAGTTCGCCTTCCCGTACGTTCGTGAGATTTCTCGAACGAGGTTAAGCCTAAGCGAACGTTCTGGTTTTGGGCTTCTAGCTCTTTCTCGCAGCTGCGTAACATGTTCAGCTACTTTGCCTCTTTTTTACCCTTCCTCCTATTGTCTTTCAATCCAGTCCCTTTTTGCCATCGTGTATTCACATTTGAAGATCATTACAATGATTGAAAATAATTGATTCAACATATCATGTAATATAAGTGTCGTGCAGAATGTTTTCCTTCAATTTCGATAATCCTTGAAATGACTAAGCTCGTTCGTTGAAAATTCATTATTGACCCTTTTTCTAATCACTCAAGTTTTTGGAAAAAAAAACGGTTCCTCCAAAAGCGAAAAGGTGTCGAGGATTCAACCCTTGATTTTTCCGTTGTTCATGGTTATGGCCCCCCCAATTCAAAAATTCCGTCTTAGGTTCGAGCCAATTGCCTACTTAAGTCAAAAGATCGATTTGACATGTTCATTTGTCGCCTAATCTTGTGCAATAAGTGCATGCATGCTATTCATGCGAGCATAATGCATGTGAAGTGTCAATTCAGACAGCTTTATGTGAGACGATCTTATCGGTATATTGTCCAGAATTGCTTTCTTACATCACAAATGTGAAGAAGAGAAAGTTAATGCTAAAAGAAAATGAATGTCTCTGCCACTAAACTTTTTCAGTAAAGTGTCTAAGTCCAGCATCTTAGGTTTGTTATCATTCATCAACCAAAAAAGGATAATAATACAAATAGTCCCTACACTTTAATTTAATGTGCAAAATCGTCCATTGGATGATGAGATGGATCATTCGTCTTAAATATTTTTTAGGTTTTTCAACTAGCGACAAATTGGACAAATGATATCAACGGGGGAATTTTGATAGTTGAATATTGAATATGAGCTTAGATAGTTATATCTGTGAAATGATATTCCTTGAGAT
The DNA here is from genome assembly GCA_031216235.1 of Syzygium jambos. Classification (NCBI taxonomy): domain Eukaryota; kingdom Viridiplantae; phylum Streptophyta; class Magnoliopsida; order Myrtales; family Myrtaceae; genus Syzygium; species Syzygium jambos. The sequence goes on along the minus strand of CM062229.1, from coordinate 23,622,306 downwards.
TTGGTTTATTAGTTAGAAAAAATATATATTCTTACGATGAATTTTAGAAGTCCGATCCTGTAACTAGATACCGTTTGTTCGATATATAGATAAAGATACATATTTGATAACAGACTAATGTTAGTTATATTTGAAACCATGTCTTTTGGGTAGGAGGATATTCGAGTCAATTACCTTGCACATGCAGGCGTCGGGCGTGACGGTTGGCTTTAACATGAGATTGAACAAAGCCAGACATGAAAGGAAACAAAATTTCAGGTGTCCACATGTAGGTGTTTCCTGCACACGTCTCATAGTACGAAAGCCGCTTTCCTGTTATCCCGTCAGCCTTCAATGATGTAATCGATTTGATGGCCACTTTCTCATGTTACTCTCCTGGCAAGAAAAACAAGTTAACTAGAGATGTTTTCTTTGTTTTCCTTGACATCTCGCGGGCGACCCAGTATTGAATATAAGATCATTCATACGCTGAGTTCGTCCAGGACCGAGGCTCTTGTTGTAGTCACACGAGAGAAATGGAGGAACGAGGGCAGAGATGCAATCGGAGATTGGTGCTAGTCCCCTGTCCCTTTCAAGGACACATAACCCCGATGCTCAATTTGGGGGCCCTCCTGCATTCAAAGGGCTTCTCCATTGCAATTGCTCACACTCAATTCAATCATCCCAATCCATCTGGTTTCCCCAATTTTTACCTTTGCTTCTATTCCCGACTGCTTATGAAAGGATGTCCTCTCCTCCGGGGATCCCGTACCTATTGTAGCGAGTCTCAACACCAACTTTGAAGGACCGCTCCGCCAAGTATTGTCAGATATGATGGCAAAGGAAGGAGCGACCGAGAATAAAATCTCCTGCGTGATTTATGATACGCTGATGTACTGTGCAGAAGCCGCAGCTCGTTATATGAAACTTCCTAGCATGGCTTTGCCCACTAGTGGTATCGGTACTCAGCTGGTTTTCTCCGAATGGCCTCGGTTATTTTCCCTTGAAAGGTATCTTCAATCCTCACATACTATATCAGACACGATAAACTCTTGGATATCGGCATGCGCGATAAACTTCTAGTCACCTCAGTGTTGTAGTTTGATAGTAATTTCACTAGGATATCCACTGAGAACAAAATAGGAATAATAGCACCTTCTCTTTTTTAACTTGCTGGAATATTCAAATCTCAGACTAGTTTTTATGTTTTTATCAGAATATGATCTCGAAGAAGCAATACATGCTAAGCTGCAGTATTTTTTACTCTACAGATCGTTCGTCAAAAGATCCAGTTCCAGGCACTTATCTCTTAAGATGCAAGGACTCGCCTCTTTTTCTTAGCAATCTAGAACCCATGATGCAGTTGATAGCTACGACGCTGGATATCAAGATTCAAGACATCTTCAGCCATTCTTTGGAACACAGTGGACTGCCTTGAGAACCAGTTATCAGACCAACTCAAGAAACAATACCGAGTTCCATTTTTCTCACTAGGCCCGTTGCACAAAGTTGCTCCGGCTTCACCAACCAGCATATTGGAGGAAACCGATTGCCTGTTGTGGCTTGATAAGCAAGCTAATAATTCGGTCACATATGTGAGCTTAGGAAGCTTGGCTTCGACGGATGAGGGAGAGTTTGCAGAGACAGCTTGGGGGCTGGCAAAAAGCGGCCAGCCATTCTTGTGGGTGGTCCGACCTGGCTCAGTCAGAGGCTCGGAGTGGATCGAGCTGTTGCCAGAAGGGTTCAAAGAAGCTATCCGAGAAACAGGCTGTGTCGTGAGATGGGCTCCGCAGAAGGATGTTTTAGCGCACCGTGCCGTGGGAGGCTTTTGGACCCATTGCGGATGGAATTCGACCTTGGAAAGCATTTCCGAAGGAGTCACGATGATATGCCCACCGTGCTTCATGGACCAGAATGTGAACGCGAGGTACCTGTGCCACGTTTGGAGGGTGGGATTGGAGTTGGAGGGCGATCTAGACCAGAAACATATAGAGCAAGCCGTGAGGAGGCTGATGGTCGGTCGACGAGGAAAGGAAAGAGATGAGGCTGAGAGCCGCGGCTTTCGCAGACCAAATCGAGTCGAGCATCACGATTTGGTAGAATGCAGCAGAAATGAAAAACTGTGTATTCGATCAATTCCCTCTCATCTGCCTATGATCACTCAGAAATGAAAAACTGGTTGATGATATTTCATCTTGTCATCTGACAAAATTTGATAGAATGCAGCAGAAGGAAAACCCCGCACCTTGCGCTGAGCTCAAAAGGAGCAATACGGTGTCTAGCCTGTTTTCATCTCAAAATTTATCAGCTCTCTATGCTGCAGGTACCCCAAACCCAAATTAAAAAACGATCGCAAACGTGCAAAGTATGGCACTTGCACTCTTGAGGGATCCTTCCCAAGAACTTGAACCAATCATCCGAAAAGAACGAAACTAATTGAACCGCCCACTGATGAAGCCGTATGTGAATCATCGTAGTAATTCTATTTTTATTTTATTTTATTTTTTTGTCTTGAATCGTAGTAATTCCATTCACACGCAACAAACAAACAATCGCAAGACTTTGAGGAACCAATATCATCACATCAGACAGAAGTTACGAGATCATAACATCAAATATCATTACCAGTAAAGAGTCGCAGAGTAGGACAATACATCGCCATATCAGACACCAGAGGACCGAGCCTCCCAACTCAGGACACACGAAACCCACACAGAACACAGCATACACACGCAGACACTCTCTCTAAATATATAGACACAGGTCGCGACGAGGGCCACGGCTTTCACCAGCTCTCAACCGGAGATCTCGATGGACTTGACCTCGGCCCTCTTCTCCTCCACCTTGGGAACAGTGACGGTCAGCACCCCGTTCTCCATCGCCGCCTTCACCTGATCCATCCTCGCGTTCTCCGGCAGCCTGAACCTCCTCATGAACCTCCCTCTGCTCCTCTCCACCCGGTACCACGTGTCGTTCTTGTCCTCCTTCTCCACGTTCCGCTCGCCTCTTATCTGGAGCACCCGATCGTCCTCGATCTCCACCTTGACCTCCTCCTTCTTGAGCCCGGGGAGATCCGCCTTGAACACGTGGGCCGCCGGGGTCTCCTTCCAATCGATCCTCGTGCTCACGAAGGCGGTGTTCTCCCGGAAGCTCTGGGGGAAATTGGAGGCGGAGAGGGACGAGGAAGGGAAAGGGAAGTCCTTGAACGGGTCCCAGAGGTCGAGGGAGAAAGGGTCGAAGGCGTCGCTGCGACGGCCGCCGAACCAGCTCGGGATGAGCGACATGGCTGTGGGATTACAAGTGCAAATTTGAGACTGAGCCGATAAAGTGCTCGAAAGAATGCCGGAATCAGACGGGAAACGCTATCGTTCGACGATGGAGGCGTGGAAGAGAAGTTGGATATCATAAATAGGAAAGAGAGGATCATTCTCGTACCTGCGCGGTCTTTCGAGTCTCGAACGTTCGAGTGAAATGGAGAATCGGGTTGGGTCGGTCCATCTGGAATCTGCGGGCTGGGCCTCGTCAGGATCTTTTTCAGTAAACACGACGTCCACGCCCACGCCCACGCCCACGCCCACGCCCACGCCCACGCCCAATGCTTGGTAGACGATAAAACGAATTCTATTTTTATTTTTGTTATCGCCCTCAATTTCCTATGTTATTGATTAAGAAAAAATTTTCCCGACCAATTAAATTTAATGATACGATTCGAGGAGTTCCTCCCACAACAAAATATATTCATTTTGCTAATAGGCTGATACTAGGCCAATGACATTACAACAAATGGGCTTTTAGGGTGCGGCTGAGAAAGTTTTGAGCAAATGTAGAGTTATTGCTCCAAATATCTTTGACACGGTCCATTCGCTCGTGGCAAATATTGTTTGATTAAGTGACTTTTGGGATATTTTTGCTATGTAGCTTCGAAGTTATTAAGAAGAAGTAGGAGAAGGAGAAGGAGGATGAGAAGCGGGAGGAGAAGCGGAAGGAGGAGCAGGAGAAGGAGCAGGAGGAGAAGAAGGAAAAAAAACATAGAAGGAGAAGGAGGAGGAGAAGCAGAAGGAAGAAGAAGGGAAAAAACATAGATGTGGCTATCGGAGAATGGAGATCTCTCTTTTTTCGCTAGAAAGAATGGAGATATCTCATCTTGGAAGCAAACCTGGAAAGCTAATCGATTGTCAGTGATGATCGAGTCATTAGAGGGGTCAGGCAAGGCAATGCCTAGGTTCGTGACTTTAGGCGGCCCAAGCGAGGCGACTCTGAGGGTTGCACGACCTCGGCAACCTAGACCCCATGACCGTCAAACCAAGCACACGATTGTCAACCCAGACGCTTGGCCACCATCAACAAACCTCGCATGACATTCTGTGGAGTGTCAAACCAGCGACCTAAACCCATGCGAACCTAGTCATCGGTGACCCAAACATGCTAGCCTAGACCCTCGCCACCCTCGGCAAGCCTTGCGCAACTATCAAAAGAGCATTAGACGGGCGACCCAAATCTAAATCTAGACTTTAGAGAGGTAGACGACGAACATTGATCGGGGAGGCAAAACTAGACTACGAAAACATTAGTGGGGCAAAGTTGGAAGAAAAAAAAATCCATTAACCTCGCGAGTAGCATTTAAAAAAATGTTGAATGTCAATTCTGAGTGGAACTTGCATTAGGTTAAGGAGCTATAGAAATGCTAGCTTTTGCTCAAAGGCAATTGGGAATGATGAACTAACATCTCAATTTTGTCCCAAAGGCCTTTGGACGCTCAAAATCCTTCGTAATACTGAACCAAACGCACATTTAACCCCTATTGTTAGATGTCATTTTTCCTAACTCAATTATCCTTTTACTCATTAGAAAGAGTTTTAACAATTACAATTGTTATTAAATTTCACTATTCCCAATTCCATTTTTATGGATTATTTCGATTGATTATCATTACTTCTTCCCATGCCATAAACGTGGAGAAGATGCTTTATGTGACAGTCATGTCATAACTGGTTGCATCGTGTGTCAATAATACGAGGATAAAGGTAATAGATTGGTTTAGCCATGTCTTCACAGCCATTGTAGAGATAACATCTCGAAGGCATTTCGAGATGAGAGAATGCCGTCTGAGATGGTGTGGTAACGATGAATGAAAGCCTTCGGATGCCCTAGTGAGGCGATGTGTGAATAAAGATTGGACACATTCGTTAAAAGGGATAAGAAAAGCCCTAGAAAGATGTGAAAGGAAATGATAATGAAAGATACCGCCGACCCAACTTAGTGGGATAAGTAGGGTAATGTCTGTATTTCACAGAGAATCTGACAGTGGAAGTGCAATGGCATAATAGGATTCATATGACGGAGACGGACCTCACTTAGCAGAATAAGACTTGATTGTTTTTGTTGCTGTTGTTGGGACAACATTTCGAGGACGAACATTCTTTCTTAAGTCAATCACGAGAAAGAAGCAGTAGCACAAATATTGGTCATTGTGAAGCTTTTTCTCAAGGACAAGGATTTTCGTTTCATATCTCTATCTGTCAGGCCTTTAGATGCTAGTCCATTTAGAACTTTCCATTTGGAAAAGATTGGTGTTTCTTTTATCGCAGAAAAGAACATGAGAATCCTCCAAGTCAATTCGACTTTCGCAGCATCTGAATCATCGAGCTTTATATTTCTTTGATACGCTTGATTCGTCTCAAGAAATAGCTAGGTGTCTGAATGATGCAGACTTTGAAGCTCTTGTGCTTCTAGTCCTGCTTTCTCTAGCTGTCTTTGACTTCGACAAGCTCTATCAGCTTACGTAAGGTTGCGAGTGTCGGCTACAATAAATATGTGTGTGCGATTCTGCTCCGAGACGATTGTTCTGTGAGGTCAAATGGTGATTTTTTAAAGAAGGTTACATGCACTCTCATGTTGAAACTAAGTTAAAGAGAGAGTCAACTAATCAATGTGGCTCAAATTTGAATTGCACTCAACTGCTCGCACCATTAGTCCATGTAGACATATTTTGAGCTTGGCTTGTAATTTTCTTCTTCTACTACTCATTAAGCATAACTTTAATAGCAATCTTTGTGTTTTCGTAAATTGTTCTTGCTGCAAGGAAAAGGTAAGCATACCAGGTCTTTATGGCAACTCAGGCTGCGAATAGTAACCATTCTGTTTCTCTATTTCTGCTTTAGAAATAGGTTTGGAATAGAAATCTGTTTGGTAACGAAATTCCAATTTCTATTTCTGGAACAAATTTAGGTTTGAAACAGAAATCAGAAGTTAAAATTTTTAGCTTCTCTATTTCTGGAACAAAAATTTTTGTTCTTCTCATCATTTTCCCTCACTACTAGCCGATCGCTCACCCGCCACCCATTGTCGGCCGCCGCCACCCGCCGACCGCCACTACCCGTCGCTGGCCACCGCCGCCGGCCACCATCTCCTGCCGCCGCCTACCCTCCTCCCCCTATCGGCAGCCTACGGCCGCCACCCACCACCAACCACCATCTCTCGCCGCCACCCGCATCCCACCCCCGGCATCCTTCCTTTGGCCACCGTGGCCCGCCGGCCACCATCTCCCTCTGCCTCCCACCCTCAGCCTCTCTCCCCCCACCATCGCTGCCCACCTCCCATTGCCAACCGCCGTCCACCAGCCACCATCTCTCACCACCAGTCGCCCTCCTCCCACCGCCGGCCGCCGTAGGCCGGCCACCATCTCCTGCCGCCATCCGCCTCCCACCCTCAGCCTCTCTCCTCCCGCCACCACCGCCCACCTCCCACCGCTAGCTGCCATCCACTGGCCACCATCTCCCACCACCGGTCGCCCTCCTCCCACCACTGGCCACCATTGGCCGCCGCTCGCTGTCCATCAGCCACCATCTCCCACTGTCGGCCACCATCCTCCCGCCACCGCTTGCCTCCCCCCACCGGCCACCGTCTCCCGTCGCCACCTGCCCTCCTCCCGCCACCATCCACCGCCCGCCGACCACCCAAGAAGAAGAAATTTTGTGCCGTTATCAAATAAATTTCTGTTTCTGGAATAGAAATTTTATATCATTATCAAACGTATTTTTTTGTTAAGAAACTCCTCCAGGAAAAATGATTTCTGAAACAGAATTATTACCATTCGCAGCCTCAGTTTCCAGAAGGTGAAACACTCTGATAGGCGTTGCCCTAATTGTCTAAACCACACATTGTGGGGGCTGGCGAACAGCAGCATTCTTGTGGCTGATCCGACCTGGGCCAGTCACAGGCTCTGAACGGATCGAGCTGTTACCGGAAGGGTTCAAAGAAGCCATTAGAGAAACTGGCCGTGTTGTGACATGAGCTCCGCAGGAGGAAGTTTTAGCACGCAGTGACGTGGGAGGCTTTTGGATCCACTGCAGATGGACTTCGACCTAGGAAAGCATTTCCGAAGGAGTCCCGATGATATGCCAACCGTGCTTCAGGGACCAGAACGTGCCGCGAAGTACTTGTGCCATGTTTGGTGGGTGGGATTGGAATTGGATGGTGCTCTAAATCAGAAAGAGATAGCGCGAGCAGTGAGGAGACTAATGGTTGACGGGGAAGGTAAAGAAATGAGGCTGAGAGCCACGGCTTTCAATGACGAAATCGAGCTGAACATCAGGAAAGGTGCTTGTTCACACACTGCAATAGAAGAACTAGCGAACTCGATCACTTCTCTATGATCTGATGATGATCACGCGGCAACAAAAGGCTTGTTGGGATATCTGATCTTGAAATCAGACAAATCTAACGCTGCTCGCGCTGATCTCAGAAGGAGTAACATGGTTTCATACCAAAAGTTATCAGCTTCGCTCGATGCATTTTGCAGGTAGCCCCGAACCCAATTGAAAGGGTGATCACAACGTGCAAAGTACGGCAGTTGCACTTGCCAGGAATCCTTCCTGGAAATTGAATTAACCATCGCAAAAGGAGTGAACTAATTGAACTCCCATCTGACAAAGCAGCACGCAAAAGCAGTGCAGTATGAAAAGGGAAACACTTAGAAAGAGTTTGAGGAACCGACATCGCATAAAACAGAAGTCAGGAAATCATAACGTCAGATCTCATTACAAGTAGAAAGAGTCGCAATAGTTCCTATATACATCGCCATATCAGACCCCCCAAGATCGCAACTTCCAACTTAGGACATGCGAAGCTCACACAGAACACAACATACACACACAGACGCTCGCTCGCTCTCTCTCTCTCTCTCTCTCTCTCTCTCTCTCTCTCTCTATATATATATATATATATATAACATACACACAAGTCGCAACGAGGGCCATAGCTTCACCAGCTCTCAACCGGAGATCTCGATGGACTTGACCTCGGCCCTCTTCTCCTCCACCTTGGGAACAGTGACGGTCAGCACCCCGTTCTCCATCGCCGCCTTCACCTGATCCATCCTCGCGTTCTCCGGCAGCCTGAACTTCCTCATGAACCTCCCGCTGCTCCTCTCCACCCGGTGCCAGGTATCGTTCTTGTCCTCCTTCTCCACGCTCCGCTCGCCGCTTATCTGGAGCACCCGATCGTCCTCGATCTCCACCTTGACCTCCTCCTTCTTGAGCCCGGGGAGGTCCGCCTTGAACACGTGGGCCTCCGGGGTCTCCTTCCAGTCAATCCTCGTGTTCACGAAGGCGGTGTTCTCCCGGAAGCTCTGGGGGAAATTGGAGGCCGAGAGGGACGAGGAAGGGAAAGGGTAGTCCTTGAAAGGGTCCCAGAGGTCGAGGGAGAAAGGGTCGAAGACGTTGCTCCGGCGGCCGCCGAACCAGCTCGGGATGAGCGACATGGTTTGTGGGATTACCAGTGAAAACGTGAGACTGAGCCGAGAAAGTGTTTGAGAGAATGCTAGAACTAACACTGTGAATTGCTATCGTTGGACGATGTGGTTTGGAGGAAGAGGCGTTAGGTGTTAAATAAGGAAACAGAGGAGCATTCTCGCACCTTCGCGGTCTTTCGAGCTTCGACGGACGAGCGTTCGAGCGAATTGGCGAGCCCGGTTTTTGTTTTTTTATATTAAAATGGCGAACCCGGTTGATCCATCTGGAAACCGCGGATTGGGCGTCGTCGGTATTTCGCCAGTGACGCCACATTTAACTAGGTCGGTTAATATTGACCGAACCATGATTAGAAAACGAATTCTATTTTAGGCTCCGTTCGTTTCGGGAAAAATATTTTTTCGAAAAATATTTTCTGCTTTTTCCGGTATTCGGGAGCGAAAAATATTTTCCGTGGGAAAACATTTTCCTTCCCCACCCCCAAATCCTTCATTGTTTTGAGGAAAATGATTTCCTCTTTTCACAAGGAGGAAATCATTTTCCCCCAAAGTCAAGGTAAAATTGTCCATGGGAGAAAAAATCTTTTCCGTGGGAGAGAAAGTTGATCGCTGGTCACCGCCATCGTCCGCCGGTCACCTGCCGCCGCCGCCGGTCACCTGCCGCCGGCCTCCCCCACTACCGCCGCCGCCGGATCGGCAGTCGCTGAACACCAGAAAATATTTTCCCAAACTTTTTCAAATTTTAGTCGAACACCAGAAAATTATGTTCCAGAAAAATATTTTTCAGGAAAATGACTTCCGAGAAAATATTTTCCAAAAGGAGAATATTTTCCGGCAAACGAACGGAGCTTATTATCGTCCTTGTTTCCTTCCAATTTTTTTTTTATAATTAATTCCAAATAAGAATCTAAATTGGATCCATTTTCTTAAAAAAGGGTTCAAAATAGACATTATTTCAAAAAAGAGTTTAAGGTGGCCAGTGAATTTCAAATACGGACCTAACCTGGCTAGCCAAATGTTCGCACGCAGACATTTTCCGGTGATTAAAATGGCGGGCAATGAAGCTCTTGGGAATGATGAGGATGAGAAATAACCTAATCTTAATTCAATTTGAGATTTTCTCTTTTTTTTTTAGTCAATTACAAATTTGGAACAAAGGTACCCTTATTTTAATGGCCAGTAAAAGTCCGTGGGCAAACATTTGGCCGCCCGGCGAACTTAGCCCATTTTTTCAAGACCGATTTGGCTACCTCAAATCCTTATTAGAAACAAAATCTACTTTAAACCCTTTTTTAAGAAAAATAAATCAACTTCATACTCTTGTTTGGATTTTCCTTTTTTTATTAGAAAAACCTTCATCCAATCAGTTTTTCAAATCAATAAGTTCCGCCATAAATCTCGACTCATGTTTATCGTTCGACCAATCAAAAGACGCTATTAGAGGAATTCCTCCAATAAGAAAAATATAGTCATTTGCTTATTGGTAATGATACTGGGCCAATGACATTATAGCAATGGGCTTTTCAACCCCTGTTGTGAGATATCATTTTTTAATAATATGGGAGTGCCAAGGGTCTTTTTATCCCCAGATTATCCTTCTATTCATTGAAAAAGTTAATTAGCAATTATTGCTATTAAATTTCAACCAATCCTCATCTTTCCCCACGTAATATCTGCAAAATTCCATCTTTATGAATCATTTCGATTGACTATCATTAGCTCTTCCCGTGCCATACAACTGGAAAGGATGTTTTAAGTGTCGATCACGTCATTATCTGTCACCCCAAATGATAATAACACATGGTGTAACAAGTCAATCTGAAGTGAGAGTGATGAGATTTCATAACACGCAAATAATGGTAATTGGTCCGTTTTACCATACTATCACAATCACATATTTTAATCGTCACATAAGATACTTTCTCCGGCATGCTCTCATCACTTTCTCATGCTTCTCTCCCCACTACCGCACACTGTCGTATATGCATGACTATTCTTTTAAATCGCTAATCATGTAACGCGCAGTCAAGAGGAAAAATCACTAAATTAAAGGAGTTGTTAAACATTTTACCTTCTAAAAATATGAAATCTGACTTGTCTAACACGATTAATACATGAAAAATGAGTATTAGTTAAGTCATATATTTGAAATTGAATACACTAAATATTATTAAATAAATTATAAAAAGCACTACTTGTAGAATATCGCCTTGTATGGACTAAAAATTTAACGGTGTGTTTTTTGTCCTTTGAGTAAAAAATTATGGATTTTTTTAGGTCTATTGAACAGTCACGGTACTTTTGTTCTGGCAGGAAAGCGAATTTTTTTTTTTTCAGATTTGGCCCTAAAAGATAAGATATCCGTTCCTGTTTGCTTTTAAGTAATTAAATTTTTTTTAAAATTATTTTCAATGTTTTCATTTTCCGCGTTATATAAGATCAATACTCTAAAATTGAGAATTATAAAATATGCTCAACAATATGCCTAGAGACAATTATTAAGAAGGTCATATTTCGTATATTTACATGTGACCAAAAAAAATAACTTTAATTACCAAATTCTGACTTTATGATAATATACTTGATTGATTTTGCAAATCAATTGAAGCGCTAGTCAAAACGCCATTGGATTGGATGAAGGATAAGTGATAATCAGAATAAAAGATTGCTGGTAATGAGTATTTAAAAAATCATATATTTATTCTTGAGGATAAAAATGTACCAGTGGCAAAAATGGTCATTGTTACCTTTTCCACCCAAAAGATCCTTAGCAGATGCGGCTAATGACTCTGACGTGGGGCGCCGACGTGACACTTTTTATTGTAATTTTCATTAAGAAAAAACGGCTAAGCAATCCTCTCTCGCACCGATAGATACATGGTTTGTGGATGAACTAAACTCAAGACAGGAAGTGATCGCTAAGGCAAAAACATTTGGACAAGATGCAGCTCCCGATAAGTTTTCAGAATGGGAAGAGATATGAATAGGGAGAGTTATGTCGGGCAATACAAATCAATACTAACAAGGACGTTACTTTCTTAAATAGGTGGAGTTTATGACATTTCAAATCTCATAACAGATGTAAAAAGTTGTGTCAAGTGATTCATAAGCCAACATATTCCTCAAAAACCTTTCGTGATTACTCAGATTATCCTTTCTGGGGTCTGGCTCACGTAAAACGAGCCCAACCGATACACTTTGTCTCTCACCGGCACAGAGATGCTGATAGTGATCACTCGGGTGATGATCTAGTTGTCTCGATTATTGTACTCCTTTGCATAATTGATCCGGTCATGAATGATGCTGCAATAATATCTTACATAAGTGAGCCGCCTTATTGTTTCGCATTTCACATATGTCCGAATCAACAAGGACAGATGATGACAATAATACCTCTTCACTATAACAATTTTATTTCTCGGGTACCTCCAAAAGAGAAGGGTCGTTCTTTCTGTCACCTCATCTTTTCTCTTTTATCTTGTGGAATCAAAAGCATATGCTTTTGCCTCCTAACTGTAAGTTTTTCTTTCCCCAATTGCGAACGTGCCATGCCCCTGCAGGAGTCAGTTTGCACGTGCAATCCCAGACCGAATTTTCATGAGCTATCCTTCTTCTCTGATTTTTCTTGGAACGACGCAACAATAATCTTTTCGTTACAACATCGTATCGAAAAGGCAGTATATCATAAACAGTACTCCTTTGACCGTTAGCTCGGGAATCAACTCCGATCATGGTAGCTTAGCGACGGAAACTATAACTATCAAGCCCGATCTACGTAGATTAAACTCTAAAATGAGTATTCTAAGGAACTATATTAAAGTAGTGATCATTTGAAGTAGATATTAGTTTTGAATAACATCACAAGGGCTAATCTATCCGATATAGGACTTAGTTGTCACAAACTCTCTCATTTAAATCACCGATGTTCTCATCAACGTTGACTTTTATTGTTGGCGATACTCCCTCTATTCGACATGTGACCTAGTCATTTTTTGCCTCCTCTCCATCCTAGAAGCATATTAGAAATATTGTTTGAGCCATCTCGCCTTAGTAATCACTTCTTGCTCTCTTCATATCAGGTGTGAGTCTAGTCTATCCATGAGCCATACATCTACTAGGGATGGCCGGTGGTCTTATTATGATGCAATTTGTAGCCATCTGGCCTATTCTACGGGGTCAATGACGCAGCGTTCAGCGAATAATTCAAGCAAAACCTTACTTAAAGAAAGAAATTTTGAAATTCAATATTGATGATAATGTTTTGTTCTTAAAAAAGAACCCTAAAACAAGCTTATATATCCCTAAAGCAAACCCTACTAGGATTAGAAAACATAAAACATCAAAATTACAAAACTGTCCTTAAAATTAAAATCCATAAAGATTATTAAAATAATAGAAAAATCCATGTAAATGATCCCAAAGGCTATGAGTTTTGTTTAGAACGCCGTTTCGCTTCAAACGACCGAATTTGAACCCGATCCGATGTTGTCAATAAAGTTTGCCGGTTCTAGTCGCATCACCGTTTCGCCTTCCGTTTGGACTTCTGCCTGTCCAACCGGTCCGAAAACGCTTTACTTATAGATTCTGCATCATTCTCCTCCACTTGAAAAGAATTCGTCCTCGAGTTAAAATCAGGATCCGGATATAACAGCTCTGTAGACTTATGAAATAGTGATAAATCAGCAACATTGAAAGTGTTAGATATGTCCATACTATGTGGAAGGTCTACAACATAAGCATTATCGTTGATCTTCTTACTGACAGTGTAAGGCCCATACTTCTTTTGCTGCAATTTGCTATAAGATCCAACTAGTAATCGCTCTTTACGAAGAAAAATCATGACCTGATCATCTGCCGCAAACACCTGCTTCCGCCTGTGCTTATCTGCTGTAACTTTATACTTCTAATTAACTTCCTCTAGCTTCTGTTTGACTTCGTGATGCACTTCCATAATCTGTTTAGCCATATGATCTGCTGCTGCACTTTTATCCGATTGCTTGGGCAACTGTACCAAATCCAGAGTATGCTAAAGCGCCTTTACATAAACAACAGAAAAAGGTGACCAGCTAATAGAATTATAAACTGCATTATTATAAGCAAACTCTGCTTGTGATAAAGCAATATCCTATTGCTTCGGGTTATCTTCACAAATGCTTCAAATCAAGTCTTCCAGAGTTCTATTAACCACCTCTGTTTGCCTATCAATTTGCGGGTGAGCTGTGCTACTGAAATTCAAAGATGAATGAAAAGTTTCCACAAAGTCTACCAAAAACGCCTTAGAAATTTACTATCCCTATTTGAAGTAATAAAATTAGGCACATCATGCAAACGAACAACTTCCTTAAAGAATAATTTGGTCACACTTACTGCATCAAAAGTTTTTCTACAAGGAATGAAGTGCGCCATCTTGGAAAATCTATCAACCATAACAAAAACAGAATCTACACCTCTTTGTGTCCATGGTAAACCAAGCACAAAATCCATGGACAGATCTTCCCATATATTGTCAGAAACAGGTAACAACATATATAAACCTGTATTATTAGATTTCCCTTAACAATCTGGCAAACATAACACTTTTGTATGTACCTACCGACATCTCTACGCAACTGGGGCCAACAAAATCGCTCCCAGATTGCAACAACAGTTTTATCATAATCTAGATGTGCAGCTAGTCCACCATTATGTAAATCACGAATTACCTTCTCTCGTAATGATGTCCGAGAAAAGCAAAGCTGGTTGCTACGTATCAAATAGCCATCCTGCACATAAAATTCTTGCACAGGTTGACCAGTAGCACATAACTTCCAAATTTGCCCAAAGTCATCATCATCTGCATAACAATCTTTCAACTGTTCAAACCCCAAGATATCTTGGCTTAATGTAATCAACAATCCAGCTCTCCTACTCAATGCATCTATTACGACATTATGCACACCTAACTTATGCTGTAATCTGAAAGGAAATTTTTGCAAAAATTGACACCATCGCGCATGCATGTCTTTGCTAATCCTCTTCTGATTATTTAGATACTTCAAAACTTCATGATCAAAATAAAGGATGAATTCTTTCCCAATCAGATAACGCTCCCAGGTCTTTAAAGTTCTTACGATAGAATAAAATTTTTTATCATAAGTGCTCATTCTGTCTCGCCTCGCCTCGTCTCGCTAAGCTTCTCACTAAAATAGTAAATTGGTCTGCGCTCTTGAGATAAAACAACTCCTATACCTACTCCACTAACATCACAGTCCACTTCAAATAGTTTATCAAAATTAGGCAAAGCAAGAACAGGTACAGTACATAACTTCTCCTTTAAAACAGCAAAACTATTCTCAGCTTCCTTTCCTCATAGAAATTTATCTTTCTTCATACATTTAGTAATTGGGCTGCGATAGTACTAAAATTCTTAATAAATCGCTGATAAAAAGTAGCTAACCCATGAAAACTCCTAACATCAAAAATTGTTTTAGGAGTCAGCCACTCTCTGATTGCTCTTACCTTCCCCTCATCTACCTCTATTCCTTCAGCAGTATTAATAAATCCCAAGAATAACAGTTTATTAGTTAAAAAATTGTACTTTTTAAGATTAATATACAGCTTATTAATATGCAAAACCGTCAACACCTCCCTTAAATGCATCAGATGATCCTCCTCAGTCTTACTATAAATCAGGATATCATAAAAATAAACTACAACAAATTTGCCAATAAAAGATTTCAGAACCTAATTCATAAACCTCATGAAAGTGCTTAGAGTATTGGAAAGTCCGAAAAGCATCACCAACCATTCGTACAACCCTTCCTTTATTTTGAAAGCTGTCTTCCACTAATTTCCGGGCCGAATCCGAATATGATGGTATCCATTCTTCAAATCCAGCTTCGAAAATCGCTTAGCACCGTGCAACCTATCCAACATGTCATCCAATCTCGGAATTGAAAACTTGTAACTCACGGTTATTTTATTAATAGTCCTGCTATCTACACTCATTCGCCAACTCCCATATTTCTTAGGAGTCAACAAGGCCAGAACAGTACATGGGCTCATGTTATTTTGAATGTGCCCTTTTTGCAATAACTCCTCCACCTTCTCTTTTCGAATCTCCCTCTTGTTAGGATTCATCCTGCAGTGCGGTAAATTAGGCAGACTAGAACCGGGAATTAAGTCTATATGGTGCTGAATATCGCGCATAAGCAGCAACCCATCTAGAATCTCTCCAAGCATCAGTTCGCTAAATTCCTTCAATAAAGGCCCGATTGCTTCTGGCTGCATTTCCACTTGTAATTCAACCTCAGTCTCAATTACTTATTTCATAACCAGCACGTGAATCTGTCGGGTCTCTTTAACCTCAGCTTCAAATTTCCTCATAAGAGTAAGGAAATTATTTTCAAAAGATTGTTTTTATTTGTTCTTCAGTGGCAACAACGTATACTTCACTCCATCATTCACGAGGTTATACTGATTGCTCTTTCCTGAATGCCGAGTATCTACATCAAATTGCCACAGTCTCCCAAATAACATATGATATACATCCATGTTTACTACATCACAATACAGCTCATCATGATATTTTCCAATGGAGAATGGAATTTTGCATCGTTCATTCACCTGAATGCTTTCCGCTCCAGATTTAATCCATCTTAACGTATAGGAATTAGGATGCTTCTCTACGGGTATTTCCAACTTCTTCACTGCCTCCTTCCCAATGATATTCTCCATGCTTTCACTATTAATAACCACAGCAAAGATCTTTCCCAGAATGGACCTGGTTTGGAATAACTAATGACGCTACGAATCATCTTCCTGTTTTGGGGCCAACATCATTCTGTGCACCGCACAGTTTACTTGCTCATCTTCTTCATCTTCAAAGTCATCGTGCTTACCATCCGACGCACAGCAATATCCATCCTCCTCCTGTTCTCTCGTTGCTACGTTTACGGTCTTTCTCTGAGCGCATTCATTAGATTGGTGCCCAGGCTGATTACACCTGTAATACTTTATCGCGGTTAGTTTAGCATAAGAATTAGGGTTCGCAGTTTTCTGTGCTTGCGTTCCCTGATCCCTAGGCTCATTCATAAGGCGTTTTTCTACTGCTTTATCTTCTTGATTTTGCCTTGCGTTAAAGCGATTATTGAAACTGTCATTCTCTACCGAATTGCTACCTCAATAATTTTCGTAGCCTTTTCTTCCCCTGTCTTGCTACATCAATTCTCCCTTCATCGTTATATTCTTAGCTTCAGTTAAATTTCGCAGAAACTGTACTCCAATTTTATTTTGAATGAAGGGTTTTAAACCATCAAAATATATGGCCACCTGCTATCTCTCCGTCTCTGATAAATTATTCCGCTCCGCCAATCTCATAAATTCGGCCGTATACTCATGCACAGTCCGATTGCTCTGTTGGCAATGTTGGCACTGCTAGAACATAATCTGTTCATAATCGAGTGGAAGGAATTCCTGTTTCAACAGTCTTCTCATTCTAGTCCAAGTTCGAACTCTATCTTTCCCTTCTCGTTCCCTCCTATTCTGTAATTTCTCCCACCATGTAGACGTATCCCCCTTTAATCTACAGGCTACTAATCGAACCATTTTCTCATCAAGAGTCTCCATATAGTTAAAAAATTTATCTACATCAACATGCCAATCCAAAAATTCTTCTATGCCCAGACTTCCATTAAAATAAGGAATATCGACTTTCAATTTAAAATTGTTACCTTCACGATTATCATAACGTCGTCTTCCATCTCTCCAATTATATCCTCTTTGAAATCTTTCATGACGACGTCTGCCACCATAATCAGCGCGTTCCGCATCAAAATAATCGTTTTCTTCTTCTTCCGAACTCTCTGAAAATAGAGGGTTATTTAACCTGTGGACAAGAACATGCATGTCAACAGGATCGCCGCAAGCAAGATCTGCACCCGCTCTTCTGTCATTCCGCCAATTCCGATTCACATCAACGCTAAGACCTTCGAACCGATCTGTTAACTCGTCAAATCGTTTTTCGAAACAACGA
This sequence comes from Syzygium jambos, assembly GCA_031216235.1. Classification (NCBI taxonomy): domain Eukaryota; kingdom Viridiplantae; phylum Streptophyta; class Magnoliopsida; order Myrtales; family Myrtaceae; genus Syzygium; species Syzygium jambos. The sequence continues at coordinate 23,604,565 of CM062229.1, read as the reverse complement.
AAACTTTGATCGAGTCGTTGATCCAAGTGTTCCATTAAACGCTACTCCAAACGTTGCAACGCGTCGTCCCCAAGGGTTAGGGCTCCAGTCTCCTGAGCATCATCATGAAGACCACCGTCAATCACCATAAGCTCTAATACCACCTGACACAGCGTTCAGTGAATAATTCAAACAAAACTTTGCTTAGAGAAAGAAATCTCAAAATTCAATATTAATGATAATGTTCTATTCTTTAAAAAGAACCCTAAAACAAGTTTATATATCCCTAGAGCAAACCCTACTAGGATTAGAAAACATAAAACATCAAAATTACAAAATCGTCCTTAAAATTAAAACCCATAAAAATTATTAAAATAATAGAAAAATCCATGTAAACGATCCCAAAAGCTATGAGTTTTGTTTAGAACGCCGTTTCGCTTTAAACGACTGAATTTGAACCCGATTCGATGTCGTCAATCGGGTCTACTATTTCTAATCGTATCACTGTTTTGCCTTCCATTTGAACTTTTGCCTATCCAACCGATCCGGAAACACTTTACTAATAGATTTTGCATCAGTCAAGCACCCAAAAGAAGTTTTCTAGATAACCACATGTGACTATGACCATAGAGAGGCGGATCTTACTTGTGAATAGCATCACCATGCCTCATCCATTCGATATGAAAGTTGAAGCAAAAACAACTATTGTCGCGAGTTTGAAGTCTAGTACGCTGATGAGTCAATCTTCATAGAGGCCAGCTGACTGCAATAAAGTGTTTGTCTTTTCTTGAAATCTCAACTTTGTAAACTCTTAAGGTGCGCATGACAAGGATATTGTGCTCGGGAATTAATTTTACCCAAAAATTATTCTTTTTAATTCTGTGCCCCGAAAACTGATTATGAGCATTTGAAGGCTCTTAGTAACGGTCTAAAATTTCTATTCATGAAATAGAAAAAGAATAGAAATGCGTTTGGTAATGATACAAAATTTATTTTTATTAATAATATTTTATAAATATTTTAATATTTCTTTCTCTATTTTTTCTTTTCTTTTTTTCTTCTCCTCTTTCTTGGCCACGGCTTGGTCGCCGGCAATCGGCCACAGGCCAAGGCCGGCGAGGGCCACCCCAAGGCTATCGGCCTGGGTGAGGGCCGCCCTCGCCGGATCGGGCGAAGGCTTTTGGTAATGACCTAAAATTTCCATTCCTGGAATAGAAAAAAAAACATAAATGCATTTAGTAACGGCACAAAATTTCTTTTTATTAATAATATTTTTAAATATTTTAATATTTCTTTCTCTCTTTTTTTTTTCTTTTTCTCTTCTCCTCCTTCTTGGCCATGGTTTGATCGCCAGCCATAGGCCAGGGCCGGCAAGGGCCACCCCAAGGCTCACGGCCTGGGAGAGGGCTGTCCTCACCAAATCTGGCAAGGATTGGATTATCGCCACCACCCTCGCCAAATCCGGCAAGGGCGACTCTCACCCCGGCCGCAAGCCTCAAGGGCCACCCTTGAGCCTCGAGCAAGGGCTAGAAAAGGTCGGCGAGGGCCACCCTCGCCGTAAGGGTCCAGCCCACACCTATGTCGCCGGTGGCTAGCCAAGCAAAAAGAATGAAGAAGAAAAAGAACAGAAAGAATGGGAAAGAATAAGAAGAAAAAAAACAATTTCTTTTCCAATTCTGATTCTTGTTCTCAGAATCAAAAAGTTACTTTTTTTTACTTCTTGATTCTGTTCCAAAACTGATTTTGGGAACAATTTTTTTTTTAAATTTGTGCTTGGGAACAAAAAGTTTACCAAATGAATTTCTGTTCCGAAATAGATTCTGGGAATAAAAAACAAAATTTTTTACTGTTTGACAAGTTACCAAATGAGCCCTTATGGTAATCGCTAACCCCTAAAGAGGTGATTGATTGCCCCTGTTGGGGAAGGTAAGGATAGTTTGATTTGCCAAACACCTTGTCATTACATATTCTTCACATATATGGACGTATGGTGATGAGTCGGTATTGTAGTGATGGTGCTAATTCAAGCACAATGGAGGTGACAACTCAAGACACGGTCATGCAATTTGAGGAGAGTCTATATAAATGAGGATATGGGTTGTGTACATACGAGAGTAGGGAGTTATCATCGGAGTCAGAGGACTCAGATAAGGAGCAGCTAATGTTAGGTTTCCACGATAGCAAATGGGGTATGACTGAACTGAATTACGTACCAAACATGGAGAGAGTGTTCGTGAGATATATATGCAATTAACATACTAGAGACGCCTTTTGAGGTAACCGCAAGCTTAACATTGAGCGTGTTTAAGTGGAGCATTACCAAGATGGGTAACTTTCTGGAAAAGTGTTTACATGTACACCAAAGAACAAAGCCGTAAAACTGTAAAGGTTGGTATGGGACCGGCCAAAATAAATAATACAACGAGTAAGTTAATTAAGAGGGTCTCGGGCTCTTTGAGAGAGAGAGAGAGGAGAGAGGTTTTTATTTTCTTCAAAAAATTAAATTGGGTTATTAAGGTGTAAAATTTCTTTGAAAATTTCACCAATAAGAGGTCATTATCGAGTGGGCCCGATCAGGCTGGACCATGAGATCAGGCCTAAACTTTTGTCAAAGCCATCCGACAATGAAATTGTTACGTACGAATCTTTAGACTATGATCCTGGTCAGGCCAATCTTTCTCACTAAATATCATTGCCAAAACCTGTACAAAAAATCTTCAAGCCTTTGCTGCTGGAGCCGGCGTGTAGCAGCTACACATACGATCAGGTTTACCACCAATTGGAGATGATAAGAGAAAATTTCCCCAAAGCAGGAATGGATAAAAACACAGCATTTCTACTTTTAAAAAGACCTTATTTGTGATCTCAAAGAGACGTTTTCACACGAACCAAGCGAAGTGCGCCCAATGTACTGATGAGACCTCGCGAAGTCCATCGTATGACAGTTTGGTGCATCTTAAATTTTTCTTTTAATTTTCATGACTTGCAAAGCACACTATTAGAGTTGCTTTTTCATTTTGTCATTTTTTATTTCGAAGGCCTGAAACAATCTACTTATTACTTCTGCTTATGATTTAATCTTCGAAAATGGCAAACGAAAAAGTTACTTTACACTTCAAAAGGTATGAAGTATTAAATCACGATCTATATGTCAATATTTTTTTCATTTTTTAAAAAAGCGTCAAACCCTTTTTTCGAACTAACAGCCGAACAACAAGGGTTGCTAGATTTGCAAAACATTAATAGCCCTTAGCGCTCCCAAACGTTAAACAAGGTATTACGACCCGCATGTAATACTGAAAAGGGGGAAAGTACGAAGGAAGGAAAAACATTTTTTATGGAAGACCAAGCTGAATTAGAAACATTTTCTGCCACCGACCAAGTTAAGGGAAGAAAAAAGAAAGTAATAATTCACTTGGATAAATAGAATACCAATATGAATATGTTATGATTGGGTTAACTTTTTATGTGAATCTGTGGATGTGCATCATTCATTTGCATATAATAAAACTTGGGTGCAACTTTTGGATCCCCCATGTAATGATGATAGGCTCGTGCTCCAACCCTTCCTTTGTTTGGTAGATGCTGCTGCTACATGCTGTTGCTTTCCCCCTTACGCTTTCTTTTCCCCCTTTTCGAGTCTTTTCAGCACTGAAAGTGAAGATCAGTTAGCCTTTTGGATCATGGATACATGGGCGCGCCACAAAAGCTTGCTTCTTTTTTTATATGTTTCTCTTTTGATTTGCTTTTGTGTATTGGCTTCATGGCAATCCCTCGAAGAGTCTTTAAGCATTTATTATGTGGGGAAGCTCTTGGGTTATTTTAAATGAGGCTATGATGACAATTTGGACAATTTAGATGTGGAGATTGCACATTGTTTGGTGGAGGAGATTATTGTAGGGGAAGAGAAATATGATTGTGGAAAATGTTTATCTCATTTGATTTGACGGAAAATGAAAGAAGGGATTAAGAGAGATCGGTAGGGATTTATGTCAATATGTTGTATAAGTCCCTTTCTTATAATATGTGATATCCGACCCTTTCAAATCAATTATCTTTACGATCGCACACAAATTATTGTATCCATGTTCATCGGGCAAAACTCTATTTGGGCTGTGCGTGGCCCTCAAAATTGTTATGGGGCGACGGATGTCGTGATTTGAACATATGATCTCGCCATTCTCTTTTCAATTCAGTTTAGGTTGCGACTTTCGAAACATATTTTTTTGCGTGCTTCTACTTTTCACATAAAACAAATCTAAAAGATGAAATTAACACTTTAAAGTAGCAATTGGTCATCAGCCCAAAACAAAATGGCCGTGCCCTTTTTTTTTTCAGAACTCTCTTTAGACTTTTTCATCGGCTTTACATTCATAGGATTGTGCCCATGGAATCCGATGTCCATTAGTGAAACTTTCATGAGCTAGATCATATGATTAGGCTTCCCTATATCAGCAAGTCAATAATTGGACCAAAGATCTTGCAAAAAAAAGCAAATAAGTTGACTGTGCATTAGGAATTACTGAGGCTAGGACACTCACAAAAGAGACAAGTTCGCACACTAAAAATCTCCAACCCATCTGGATAAATTTTAACTTTTTTTCTTAATCTAAATCTCATTTGCGTTCTGGTTTTCTTAATCCAAAACATCTCGTGCTTTTATAATATAATTTCTGACATGTAATTTTTAATATAATTTTTGTAAAAAAAAATTTGATCCTACAAATAGTGATCCCAAATTATCCAAAGAAGCCTATTGACTCATCAAAAAAAGCATGTCATATTTGTATGACGCAGGAAGAAAGGCTCCGAGAGAAAATTGGAACATTCCGTGAAAAATGAACGATTTAAAAAATATTTTTTAAAAAATAACTATTTATGAAATTTTATTGTTTACAAAAATATATATACATAATTTATTTTTTTCGAGTAACATAAACGGTGATTCTTAGACAACGGAAAAGGACAAACAATTACCTGACAACGCTGCGTCGCATCATTTTTTTTTGTATTACTAATAAAAACTCCAGCAGCTCAACTCCCCCATCATGACAAATGGACAAAAGTCACATGAAATCCCTTCGGTGGGGCCCCCTCACTACCTAGCACAGCCTCCCGATCAAAGAGAACGTCGGACCCCACCACCACACCAATTATTAAATCGCGAAAAACCTTTTTCACGTCAACGTCTTTCCTGATAGAAACCCCCCACCCCTCGTCCCATCAATCAATAAATAAATAAAAACGCAACAGTAAATTAAGTTGGCTGTGTGGGCCTCCCCCAAAAAATGCTCTCCACGTCTTCATGATGGGACGTCCTGATTTGATATTAATTCTGATCTTTTTCATCTCCCGATTAAAAGGGATGCATTTACTCTAAACTTTTTGTAACAACGTGATCAATTTACTCACGAGAATTATTAAAAATATGTTAAGCATTGTTGACATGATAAAAAAAATTCGTTATTTTATCCGAAAAATCGTTTGATGGAATCTTGACGAAGAATAAATGTATCGCATAAATATAAGTTTTTGATTCTTTACGTGACAATATAAAGTTTAGATTAAATGTGTAACGGTAGGCATGATTTAGAGTTTTTGATGTTAAAAAAAGAGTTTGCGATCGATGTGTCATGGTGAGCATAGTTTCGAGTTTTTTTTATGGCTTTTTCCATTTTCCGTTTAATTGCATATTACATGGCCCTAAAATGCCATTGGTTTAATTAAATAAACTCAACTCGTGTAATACTTATTTATGAAAAAATCTTATGTGTGAATACGCACGAAGTATGGCAAGCTAGTTATCGTCTTCAAAACATTAGCAGTTTAACTTTTCATTTAAACACTCAAAAAAGGAATGGTAGTAATTTATTTCTTCACATATCCCCGTAATTGATTTACAAAATGGTTAATACCAAGAAAAATCCCAAATTGGTATACCTTTACAATTTTGCCCAAAATTAATTTTTTGATAAAAAAATTCAAAATTGGTATACCTACGACAAATTTACCATAACTTAATTTTTTAGACCATTAAAATCCCAAACTTATACACTTGTGACAAATTTACCCTACATTAATTTATGTTAAATTAAATTAATACCACGAAATACCACAAACTAATAGACCGTGATAAATGAAGGGTAAAGCCTCAAACCGGTATACCCATCAACTGTTACGTGTCATCCAACTCAGCAAATTGACGGTAAAATTTAACGGAAACTAACGGAAGGTAAATTTATCACAGGTATATGGGTTTAGGATTTTCGTGGTATTAACCCTTTAACATACGAAACAAGCTATGTCGGCACGAAAGAAAAAACCAATCGTGATGTAAGTTTATTTTTTGAAAATGCTACACAATATTGCACGGATATTGCATATAATGCCAACTTTCAAATTTGGTATCCATCCTTATGTCCTCACGTCCATTAGTTAATGAAGTAGTTGGCGCCGGGCGATACTGACTTTTTCCATTTCGCAGCAATGCACTGACGCAAAAAACCGATTTAGAGTTGAGAAAAAATTAGGAAAATAGGGCTAAGAACTAAGAAGGGATAATTATGTTGTGAGAAAATAGGAGAAAACTGTGCTCTAATTAATTTCGAATTGTTAATTAATTTAGCGCCTCGCCAGAAAGGGAAAAAATAATTATTATCAACCCGTGTCGAGAGTAACCATCGATTTCGCTCATTTTATTTTTAGTAATTACCATTTCTTTTTTTTTTGTTCACGCGGGCGTTGCCTTTGATTTTTCCTAAAAGGAGAATTTGTCACGGGCGCCAAAACATTTTCGTGACGAGTAATTTATGAAGGGAGATACGGCGACACAAAAACAAAATTTCTTTACTTTTATTCGGTCGAATGTGAACAAAACAAGCTTACAAATGTACACTGTCGCAGCTGAAGTGGCTCCGCCACACGAACGAACACGGGACTGTCTCGCTCTCTTCTCTCTCTGTCTCTCTCTTTCTGCGAAAACGTGCAGGTTTCTCGCACCGCGGCACGCAAAAGCTGGGAACTTTTTAGGTCAGTTTTGACGTTCTCTCAGGATCTTGCTTTGGAGTTTGGGGCGGGGAGAGGGAGCGAAAGGCGAGGCGATTGGGATTACGATTACGAGGCCGGCTGCTGCTGCTGTTGTTACCTCCTCGGTTCTCACCTCCCCCATCTCTTCTGTCTCTCTCTGTCTCGTTTGTCTGCGAGCTTGCAGTGGGCGCAGTTCGACCACCGACACGCCTCGCTCCGCCTTCGAGATGGTGTGGCCGTCGTTAGTGGCGGCATTTCACACCGGAAGTTCGTAATCTCTGATGGGTACGCGCTGCTTCCCTTTCTCGAGCGAGAAATGTCCCGTTTAGTTTCCGGTTGTTTCCTGGGCAATGTTGATGTTCTTTTCTCCCTCTTCTTGCCGTGAAATGCATTTTCAGTCGGCCAAGTGCGTCTTTGTTTCGTGATTTTTGGAGCTGGGTGCGGTCATCTCGGCGCATACTGATTGCCTTGTATTTTTTTTCTTTCCCCTCTTTTCTTGAAGTTCGGGCAAAACCACGCTCTGTTTCGGGACTCGAGATTGAAAATTTTTGCAGGGCCACTTCATGGTTTCTCCTTATCTCCTTCTCTAATTTCTCTTGTTCTGTTCACGGTTTCTTCAAATTTCGAAATGGGTGATTTGGGTTTTCAGTTGGTGTGGATCTTGTCTTTTTTTTCCCTCCTCTGTGCTTCGATTGCGACGGCTCACTTTCTCCCTATCTTGAGCTCTTCAAGATTCGGTGCTCAAGGACCACCCAATTTCTGCTGGTGCTGTTCCAACTTTGCTCATTGGTTGCTTTTTCTTACGTATAATGTGTCGCTAATTGTTATCTTGCGTCTATTTCATTTCGTCTGCCATACCCACATCTGATTGAGATTTCCAGTCTCCATGTCCATGACTGTCAGTTTATCTATGTTCATACGAAAACATCTTGTCTGGTCGGGTAGGGTATGGTACGTGCTAAGAGAATATTTGATAAATAAACAAAGTGGAGAGAAGTCATCGTGATTCCGCAAGTACTGGATGATGCCTTTATCGATGCTAATGGTTGTTTCGCGAATGTCATTGAAAGTCAAGGTTTAGATATTTGCGGTCTCTGGGAGGCGTTCTGTTGTATGCCAAACTATTTAAGGTACAGAGTGTCTGACGTTGTGGTTTTTGTTTGAAGAACGAGTGCCACTTAAGGATTTGCAATCTGATTTTCAAATGATTAAGCAAGTCATAACAGTCTAACAGACTGTGAGGAATTTGATCTACAAAAGAGATACTTGTTTTATGCAATTTATTCCGTATACCATCCATCAAGCCGACCAGTTTTTCCTACCTAGTCAAAATCTGTTTAGGATTAGGTTGAAATCGACGAATTATATTTGGGTTGAGTGAAAATTGGTAAATTCTCTTTTTCTACCCCAATGTATTGGGAAGTTTTTTTTTTTTTTGGTCAGAATATATTGGGAAGTTTGCACATAGTTAGAGATAGAAAATTTGGTTAAGTCTGGAGAAATTAACTAGCTATGCACCGGCGCATCACCTCATGGTTCTGAGGGAAAAGTTTCTGAACTGTTCTTATTGGGAGTTCATTGCATGCTTGTACTTGCATCTATTTCATTTGTGGAATGGCTGCTCCATTGCCTTAATGGTGTCTGGATATGCCCTTTATCTCTCCCCTGAACACTTGTTTGTTATCTTGTCAGATATCTTCTTTGCCAGTTTCAGTTTTTCATTTTATACATGGAATGCCTTATCTCTTACGAAACAAATAAGCTTGCATAGCCATGCGCCTTTTCTCTTGTAATATGCTTGCAGCTGATCTGTTCTGCTGCTGTTATCATTTATCAGATTGTACAGTCCCAATTTACTGAGTTAATCTACCTATGGTTTGCAGTTAATGTAACCAGAGACATTTGTGAGCTACATCGTTCCGGAGGTTTAAAAGATTAAAGAATACAGTGGTGGCTTGGTGAAAGGGATAAATAATGTGCTACTGAGGTGCTAAAATATCATGCTGTCTTAGATAAGTAATTCCTTGGAAGTATGGAATGCTCAGAGCTCAACAAGAGTTCAGGAGTTAAGAAAGCGCCCAAGACAGAAAATGGGAAGACTCATGCTTATCGCAGTATGAATCTGCAGGAAAGGTTCCAAGTAGATGCTAACTTGTCAAATGCTGATTTCCATCATGAAATCACAAAGGTTGTTGAAGATGTACCAACTTATCCTTTGGAGGATAAACAAAAGGCCAGGATCAGAAGAAATGCAACCGAGGATGATGAGCTGGTTAAGTACATGTCGAAGTTGCCAGCTTTTCTCGAGAAGGGGAAAAATGTCCAGGAGAAAGCTTTTAGCGTTGGAGTTCTTGACTGGCGACGTCTTGAAAAATGGCAGCATAGTCACAAACAGACAGTGCCTGGATATAGCAGGTATTCCACGTCTAGTAGCAGCACCTCCTCTTCATTCTCAGTGGAGGGATCGTCCAGCCATTCCAGCAGAGGTCGTAGTTGCTCCCCCATACACCAGAGAATACCTCGCTCCACGCTTCAATCTCAGCTGCTATCTTCTCCCAAAGATATGGATGTGCAGTCGTCTGTGAGGCCTTTAAGAGATAATCTCAGTAAGTGTAAAAATCCAAAAGATGGCCATGAGAATGACTACCGGCAGGCACAGCATGAAGTCAACGGAACAGTTCAGATCCGTTTAGGGGAAAAGATGGAGGATAAGAAGGGTAGGTGTGACCCTGAGCCCATTCAGAACGCTGTAACTCTGCCATGCTTTGGAAGCGCTGAGGTGGGATCATGTTCCGCTGAGAAGGCAGAAATTAAAGAACGTGATTTTGTGAAGAGATTGGAAAGGACCCAAGAGTCAAACTCTGGTGTCTTTGAGCCAGAATTAACAGAAAAACCCAATAGAGTGGTTCTCCTTGTGCCCAAAGATGTGCCAAATCGTGCTAATCCTGAAGTATCCAAGCTTGTGAAGTCGAGAACACATTCCGACAAGAAATTATCAGAGGTAAGTAGAAGAGGTATTCTGGAAAGATCCAGGGAAACTCATCATGCAAGACTCCATTCGGACATGCAACATTCTTGCACTTGCCCCTTGCCTCTTGAATTTGACTGTAACAGCCAATTACGAATGAAAAGGCCTAGCTCCATGGATGCAGGGAGTTCAAAGTTTCTGTCGGATGTGTCTCGTCAACCAGAACAGTCAGCTGGGGTTTGTTGTACATCTAGACTAGGAAATTCAGATAAGAAAATTTCAAGTATCATGCCAATGGTTTCAGATGCAGTGAGGGGATCAGAACCAAAAGTATGCGATGTAACAACTGAGAAGGTAAGAAGCACGTCACCTTTTCGTCGATTGAGCATTGGTATGGGCAAAATAGTGAAAAATTCCGGGTCAAGAGAGGGTTTGACCTCAGGGAAATTGGATGCCAAACATGCTTCTGCCAAATTTGTACCAGAGAATGCTGAATCCTCTGCTTGCCCTTGCCCAGAAAATCCACGCGCTGACAAGTCTAATTCTGTTGGAAGATCCAGGTCTAGCCCTTTGAGAAGGTTGCTGGACCCAATACTGAAGCCAAAGTCGTCAATTATCCATCACTGCAGTGATCCATTGCAGGAACATTCTGTTTCTAAGGATAAATTGTGCACATCATTAAATAGTCAGTCAGATTCTGTGACTGGACAACCAGCAAAACTGAAGTTGGATTTGTCTAGTTGCAAAACAATCAATGTCCGTGACTCCCATTTAAACAAGAGGCAAGGATCATTGCCGGTGCAAGCTCTTCTTCGGGTTGCGTATAAAAGTGGCCTTCCTTTGTTCTCATTTGCTGTTGACAATGACAGTGATATTCTTGCAGCCACGATGAAGGAATGCAGTTCCCTGCAAGCGGATAAATCCAGCTGGATGTGTACATTTTTCACAATTCGTGAAGCCAGAAAAAAGAGTGGAAGTTGGATTAGTCAAGGAAATAGAGGCAAAGGTCAGGGTTACATCCCTGATGTCGTTGCTCAGATGAAGGTTTCTGGATCCTGCTTCTTAAAGTCAAAATCAGGCGTTTCTACAGAGCAATATGGCTCTCTGGAGTATGTATTGCTCGCTGTGGACACTAGACTGCAAGATCAACAAGCAACAGATTTCCAACCGAAGGATGAGCTTGCAGCTGTTGTTGCCCAGATCCCATGGCCTAGGAGAAAAAGTTCGGCCCAAGATGGGCCTGAAAATAATGCCCGCGATGGCTTATCAGAGCTCGAGTCAGTTGGTTCCTTCAAGAATCGGCTAAGTAATTCTTCTAGTGGAGAAAATCCAGATGATCAGAATCCCCTGGTTAATGAAGTGCCTATTAGCGCAACGGTGATACTTCCGAGCGGTGTCCATAGTCTACCAAGCAAAGGAGGACCTTCATCGCTCATTCAGAGGTGGAAATCAGGTGGTTCTTGTGATTGTGGGGGTTGGGATATGGGTTGTGAACTTAAGATACTGGGCACTCATGGTCATCTCTGCAAGAACTTGAGTTCATCGAACTCGTCTGACCAATTCGCCCTTTTCTCTCAGTCTCAGGTACTCTTTCTGTTTAGGCGTCTGCTAATTATTCATCTGCCTCGCAGGTAGAATCAATTATTGACTTTGCTTTTATGATCAATCCTTATCTGCAGGTGGACACACAGGAAAACCAGCCTGCCTTTATTTTGGCTCCATTCAAGGATAACATATTCTCAGTCGAGTTTAGTTCGTCTCTCTCGGTGTTGCAAGCTTTCTCCATATGCATTGCGGTCTTGGACAGTAGAAAACTGATCGAGCGTGCAGGAACGCACAATGCGGCTGAAGAAAAGCCGCTCAGCAAGACCATATCGACCTGCGAAGGTGGCGCTCGACCTCCTAATCACATCATACGGGACGCTTCAGCAAAGTATGTCGCTTATCCTCCTCTTTCTCCCGTCGGGAGAGTTTAGCGCAATCCTTGCAGATTACGTCGCAGCTACAAAATATACGGGAGTATGGTCCTGCCTTCTAAGCCTGGCGGGTCCTTTCTATAGGCAAACCTTAAGCAAGATGAAGATGATAAACTCTGGAGATGTTTTTCCGGGATAATAACAGGGACCTTCTTCCGAGAGTTCCTCTCTCTCCCCTTGTTCTGGCAATAGTATCGATGCCGTCTGTAGTCATAGCACTGTTCCTATTTTTCCTCTCTCCATAATGTAAGTGTGCATATTTCTTAGTGACTCTGTTTTGCTACATCGGCATACTTCGGGGTCGTCTGTTCTCGCAGTCGCTATGATCTCCGGTTAAAAGATGATGTGAAAGTGCATTCGCCCCTGCACGGTGTGCTCGATAGTCGGCACGGACATGCACGCCTAGAGGCACCCTAAAGGCCGAGTGTTCTCTGATCTCACATCTATTATATGTTCAACACTAAATTATAATAAGTAGCTAACATTTGATGAAGATAATTTGAAAGATTTTTGTTGACCTCATAATTAGGGGTGATCGGATCGGACCGGTCTTATCCGATTGGTTCTAAATCGGTTTTAAGGTTTATAAGTAAGGAGGGATCTTGATAAGATAGGTTTCAGATTTCAAGTGTCAAATCTGCCCCGCTTCGAAGCCGCACACGCCTACTCTTAGTCCGCGAAAGTCTGCGGATCTCAGCATCCGTTCACATTTCGAATAAATGAAGGTCGAATTAAACAAAAAAAAAATTAATGTACGGTCCATAACCCTCGCGGGTCTCACTTGTGTGGTGGCCCACCAGATATATCAAACACCCGCAAAATCCAAGCATGTCAATCCCACGTGCGGGCCCCCCCACCCCCGCTCGAGACTTTCGAGTCGGCGATGGTGACTCCACGAGGATGCGCGAAAAGGGCGAGACCGGCGCAGACGGGATCGAATCTCGCGGCTGACAATCGGCGATGCCAGCGCTTGATCAGTGGGCCGCGAAGCACCGGATAATCTTCCCCCCCCGGCGCGTCGCCGTCGCCGTCAGAAGTCCAGCCGCCACCGTGAAAAGGATACTAACTACTCTCTCTCTCTTTCTCTCGCTCTGTAGCGTCATCTTCGTCCGGCGACATTTTCAAGCTCCTTTTTTTCAAAAGCAGCTTTCCGCGCAGCCGAAAGCAGAGGAAATAATCGCGCTTTCTAGATTCCCGCCTCCCCGGTCAACCCCACACCTACTTCTTCCCCTCTCGACCGGAGCGGGGTTCCGCTTCGATCGCGAATCCCGGGTTTCGATCGGAGCGGACAGGGCCGGCCGGCGGTTCCGATCCGATCGCGCGATCGCGATCCGCCGTTATGATATCCCGGCGGTTCTAGTCCGATTTCGCCGGGGGGCGGCGGCGGCGGCTTGTTGAGGGGGGGGGGGGTTGCGCTTGGGGACTCGGTACCGGATTCGAGGTTTTTTTTAACGATGATCGATGTCGAGCTCTAGCCTGGCCGTCGAGAGATGCCGCTCTATGTTCGCCGCGAGGCTTCCAAGGTAAACTTGGTCGGGATTCTCCGATGTCGATTTCTGCGGGCGCGCTTTTTGCTTTTAGGCCTGGTCTGTGTTTTTGAGCGTACGTCGTCTTTTTCTGTGCGTGAAGTTGTGGAGGAAGATTTGGTCGGAGGTGTCGATAGAGATTTCGCTGCTCGCCGAGAACTGGAAGTATCTCCTCGGCGGACTTGTTTTCCAGGTTTTTGCCTCCTGTCCTTTGTCCTCAGAGAGTCGTGGTTATGTCTTGTTCGAAAATGGACCTCGACTTGAATGCGACAGACTAATAAGTGAGGTTTTGAATAAATGAAGGTTGAGGCTTTCGCTTTTGCACCTTCCTTTGATTATTCGCCTGCTGTTTTGTGAGTGTTTCGTGATGCTATGCACAAATTACAGCGTGATAGCTCGATAGGTCTGTGTTTGCAGGTTCAATCAGTTATATCGGTTTCCTTGGGTGGTCGGTAAAAATGAAAAGTTTTTGGTAATTGGTTGCGATGGTCCCGAGTGTATAGAATCAATATCGGCCAAATTTGTTCGTCTGCGTCTGATATATAAGTCACTGGCATGCACCGTGGATATTTCTGTTCTCCAGTAAACTGCGTTGTTTAGAATGCTTACGATATTGTTGGTTATCGGTTCTGGTATGTTTTGGAAAGTGATTGATTAAAAGGAAGCATGAGGGGTATGACTATCTAATAGTTGCTGTGGTAATAATTCTCCATGCTCTGCTGTTCACTTGGGAATTTATATTTTCTTCGATTGTTTCATGAAAGTTCATTTCTGTATGGAATAAGGGAGTGTCTTAAGTCACATTGAATTAAATACTTCGATTGTCTATTCGCTACTTGTACACTTCTCTTCCCTGTATGCGCTCTTATCATCTTATCAAAAAATTGATTTTTTGAGAATTGCATGAATGATGCTGGATTGTTGTGCCATAATTGACAGTACATTCATGGATTGGCTGCCAGAGGAGTTCACTACTTGCATCGTCCAGGCCCAATACTTCAGGACATTGGTTTTCTTCTTATTCCTGTAAGCGTACTTTTCCCATTCGCATCTAGACTGTAGTCATTGGAAAAAGTTGATTTGTTCTGATTGTTTCTCACGTCATGACATTTTAGGAACTTGGTCAAGATAAAGGTCATATCAGCGAGGCTTTGTTTACCTGCATCTTCTGTTCATTTGCTTTGGTAAGATTTTAAAGTTTTTTATGCTGTGAGGAATCATATCTCCTGATTGCAGTTCTATCATTGCCTATCATCTAGAAGTTAGAAATAAGTGTACCTCTCTTTCGGTGATCAGAAAACTATCGTACTTCTACTTTAGATATACTTTCAAAGGTCCATTCTATGAGTTGACATGGTGATTCTGTTGTAGGCATCTGCACAGCTTTTTAATTAACCCAGGAAGTTAATGTGCATCTGGGCTTTTACAAACTTAGACAGATTTCTTTTTTCCTCCAAGCAAATGTAGATCTGTGCAAAGTAATTAATGAACTCCTGAGAATTCTTTTGAAATTTTTTTCATTTGTTGATGAATAATTTTGAAACTGCAACTTAAGGGTTTTTTCCATATCTACCTTCAATTATATCATTGAGGGTGTGTTTTAACATCACTTGCTTTTTCTGGTGCTATTTCTACATTTATTGAAGAATCTCTTTCCTATAACTTAAGTTAGATAATGTCCCAAAGACTGGTGGTTGTATATGTATAAGGAGATAAGAGGCATCATTATAGGTAAATTCCATTGGCTGTAGTAATAGGCGAAAGATGAGTTCACTCTGTGTGGCAGCATAATTTCTTCCCTTGTCTATGGCTTTAATTTTTCGTCGTAAAAAACTTATATATTTCACTTACTAAATTATCGTGGTTATATACCATTATTTGTTACATGACATGATTATAAAACTCCACTACTGTTGTGACTGTTATCTGTTATGTGACATGATTATGCTCGTCTGCTGTTATTGTAAAAAATTTTCCAAGCATTAAGTGTGACAACTTATTCAGTTTCTATTCTATGTCAATAGTCTTTATTTCTTTAGCAATTTCTTCACTCTGGTTTTTAACTAACGGAAACATTTTTCTGTTGCAGTGGACTTTTCACCCGTTCATATACCAGAACAAAAAAATTTATACAGTCCTAATGTGGTGCAGGGTTCTTGCTTATTTAGTTGTAAGTGTAATCTATGTTTCTGAAACATTTGTAGCTTCATGTTGTTTTCTCATATCTGCGAGTTTGTGAATGAATCCTCAGGCATCAGGTTTTTAATTGCATCTTTCGATACTGATTGCTGTGGAGAGCAGTCACTTGATGGAAAATTGCTGTAGGAAAATTTAACATGCTGAATCTTGCTATACTAATTTTCAGTGAACCTTTCCATACATTGCCCACCTTTTTTTCCAGCATAAAAAAGGATAATGAAAAAGTTGACTGCTTAATCTATGGGGATATCTTTTGGCCAAAAAAAATGATATGGCAATATCTGATCTGACGTTGCATGACTGCAATTCAATTTTTCTTTTCTTGTGTTGATGAATTAATTCACCAATTTCAGTCTTCCTTGCTTTCATGCAATTTTTTTCTCTCAAATGGACATACTTAGCAAGTGCACCTCATTTTAGGGGACTTGCTTCTGCTTGGTTGAGCGGTGATGTTTGTCAAGTTGGTTAGCAATATGGTTTGGAAAAGCATTAGCTGCTTCTTTTATCTTCCAAAGTACCATTTAAGTGAGTTGGACATGAAGAGTGTACTTTCTAGTGAAGTTACTCTTTAGGAAGATACTAATCTATAGTTATATCTTTGGTCACCATTTGCATTGTAATGGTTCTCTTGGGATGTTGTAAAATGGCAACCGGTGAAAGTTGGATAGTTTAGACTTTTGTGTGTCCCTCGCTTCCTCTTTGATGGTTCATGCCTATATTTAACCATCCTGATTATAATCCCTAGGAATGGCATAGTGGCAAGTGCCCCTTCGCCATGTCAGTGTGTAAACCCACTCACCCCCTGCCATTGACCTATGAGGCAAATGAGCCAATTGGTTTCCTAATACGCTGTTGTTTATAATCTGTTGCATGTTCAGTCCCTGCCCCATTCGTACATTTTTTGACTTGCATGCTTGTGTCACCGCTGGTTTGATTTAAGAATAACACAGTATCCTCCTGTATCTACTTAACAATTTCTTTAGGTCTACCTTGATTTTCTAGGCTTCTCAAGTTCTCCGGATTGTTACATTCTATTCAACTCAGTTACCTGGTCCAAACTACCATTGCCGTGAGGTAGGATACAGTAATATTCTCTGATCTTTCTGTTTCATAATTGGAATTGTTACTTTTGGTTCTTGGTGATTCTTTTTCCTCATGATTGCAATAAAATGGATTGGTTTCTTCAGGGTTCAGAACTTGCCACGTTACCACCTCCAAGAAGTGTGCTTGAAGTGGTCTTAATAAACTGTGAGTGTTAAAATGTATTCACATTGACATTATATGCATTGATGCTCATGTGATTCTTTTTTTGCTCGCAGTTCCACGAGGGATTCTCTATGGCTGTGGCGACTTGATTTTTTCATCACACATGATCTTTACGTTAGTTTTTGTCAACACATATCAGAAGCATGGCACAAAGAGGTAGTCCATTACAAAATGCATGTGATTTCTCAAGTAAATTAGTCCTTTATAGCCCCTGATAGCTGTAGTTGGACAAACATAAGTCATCAGGCTTAATGGTGGCTTTATTTCCATGACTGCTCCTTTCTTTGTTGGTAACGTGCTTATGTTTGCTTGCAGGTTTATCAAGCAGTTTGCTTGGTTACTTGCGGTGGTTCAGAGCCTGCTAATTATAGCATCTCGCAAGCATTATACAGTGGACATCATTGTTGCATGGTAACAACAATTCAATTGGGACCTTTGCAGATTTTTTCTGGAAACTAACCGTCTTTTGGACTAAGAGTTGTCTATTTGCCATGCAGGTATACTGTAAATCTGGTTGTGTTTTGTATCGACAGGAAATTGCCAGGTAGGTTGTTGTTTATGCATGCAATTTCACTGTAAGTGTCGATATATTACTGAAAGGTAATACTTATGCATGGAGGTGATGTATATGAATCGCATGCTAGTCTTTCTGAAACTTGCTTAAGATACGTGGCTACCTTTGTATGGAATGCTCTAGTAATTTGTTACTGTTTCTTTGTCGCAGAAATGCCTGATAGATCAATGGCAGCTACATATTCACCATCCCTACCATTGAGTACCAAGGACAAGGAAAGCAAGAGCAGAGGAGAGCAATACAATCTCTTAAACGGGGGTATCGAACATGGGAAAGCCTGAAAGATAGCATATCAATAATGACACGAGCTGAAGATAGCTGTGTTGCGGATCCCTATTATTTCCCTTCAGTGTAGCTCCGAGAACCGTACAGCATTGACTATTCGTAAATCAGTTATTGATGGTGGGACATTCATTTGGCATGGTTCTCTAATGATTATAGAACAAGTCTTTCCGCTATGAATTTGCGGTGGTTCTTGATAGTGGATCTAGCACTGTCCTTCAATAATGATATAATGGCTTTGTCTAATTTCCCTCAAGCAAGTATTTTGTGCAATGATCATAACACTCGATATTGTTTGTTAATGTTGTGGCATTAACGCCACACATGAAAATAGTAGTCAAACTAATACTTCGTTCCATCGTGGAGTGATAGTTTTACATTCCAAGTCTCTTCTCCAATCTTTAATCTATTTTGAATCTGTGCCCAGTTCATGTCGTTTATAAATTTATCAAATATTTATGCTTATAAACGTGTTGGATTGTGTCGAACGTAGATAATTCTACATATCAGATATTGGCTATGCCGCACCTAGGACGACACAAAAATACCTTGAAAGGCAATAAATTCGGGGACCCTCACTGCCATCCATCCATCAATCCCCTCTTGTTACTTTTACGATTGGTGAAGAAAAAGCACATATATTTACTACGGTTCTACATTGGTCAACTCTATTGATTTTCATAAACAGTTTTTCCCGGTTTCGTGATGGTTTTTTTTACCTTGCGGTAGTTCTTCCTATTTCACGGGGACACTCATTGAACCATCAGGCATTCGGCATGAGTGCTATTCATGTTCATCCCCCACCAGAAAAGAGTACACAGAATTTGTACCACGACCATCTAATAAAGTAGGCAGGTCCATTTTTGTCAAAACAGCATTCATGTTCGGCGGAGCTCTCATAAGCCACCTCCCGAACATCGGTGAGGTTCACGCCAGCACAAGAGTCCTGAATATAGTTTTTTCAAGATGAATAAGGTCCGTTCTGCTTGAGTTGATGCTAAAAGGACAGGATACAATGTCAGATTTCTCACTTTTTCAGACAAATACGTTGCTTCCCCTCATAAGGTCTGTACAAGTATCAGTAACCGTCCACAACTTCCACATTGTTCTCTACCGCGCACACTATCTTTGAAAATCTTTAAGTGTGATCCCTTAGTAATAACCTTCTTCAAAAGAGGAGACTTTAAGGAAGGTGAGTTGAGGCTTTGAATCTCAAGACTTGCCATGACAGGGATAAAAAAGAAATTATTCCTATGCAAATCACTATGCTGTTGTCTAACTAGCCATGAACCCAAAAAGCCTCACATACGTTTCTGGTGGCGACGGCAACGCCAACCTACATTTGTACTGGCCATAACTCTCTCTGAGAGAACAGTCAAATTATTATCTAGACGCCACAACATGCAGAGGTAAGTTATCCAGTGGCATGTTTCCATCTGCATTTGTCAACACCCGCCTACTTCTCCAATTCAAGGCCCGTACCAAACGAAATGAGAGAGTAAAATCATAAAACATTTCTTGAAGGTTCTCAGCAGGAACACAGGAGCTAATCTGGACTACCGTCACCAAGAACTCGTCAAATAAACTAAAGTTTGAAGCCCACAGACTCCTCAAAGCTTCATTCCGGTGAACTCTAAACAAACAAATATCAAGCTGCTTGGGCTTCAGGATGTGGTGTCTCTGTTGGCGTTGTCAAGCTTGGAAGGCTACTAGATGTACTTACCAGATTAGGAATATACTTCCAACAGCGCTTGTGAACACCACTTATTTTTTTGGGAGCATCGGCAGCTGGCAACCCTGAGTGAAACACCAAGAATGTCAAGTAAACCCTAAACATCAGATCAAAGGAATAGAATTTCAAGAGGACGAGGAATCACGAGACAAGCTTTTAGCAGTTATCATTGCCTCGACAAGTATTCTAAATGAGCGAGGCGCATTTCTCACAAGTTTCCAGTACATACAGATTGCATACAGGAAAAGTTTCCAGGGAGAACTAAAGCTTGTTGGGTATTTTTGGTTTGACATTGCTTTACAACCAAAAAAAGGCGAGATGTCTGAGTCCAACTTGGAGATGGAAGGGCTCAACCAGCCACAACAGCTAGAAAGTATTCTCCATTCAAGAAGGAGCAACTCCCATCTTTCTTTTCTCCCCCAGAACCTCTTCCTCCTTTCCGCGGGGTTGGCAAAAGAAATAGAGGAAAAGAGAAATCCATATAGGTTAATTCAGGATGTAACAAAATATAAGTTAATTCCAACTTTCTACATCTTCCGATTTCAATTGTGCGGCTCCCTTCATAATAAAGTCAATAAGATAACAAGAAATAAGTCCACAATACAGCGTGATCTTGCTGACATCTTTTTAAGAGCCATTGGAAATTGCTTATGATTTGCATTAGCTTGTCACTTTGGAAGTCAATGAAGAAGCTCTCCTTGGACAAGGAACGGTCTTAGACAGGTTTTATCTTCAAAAACCAGGCTGATGAAGGTAATAGGAGATTCAAAGGTTTCCTATCATGAGATAGCAAAGCAGCTCCTGGGTGGAAATGTCAGACTTTGATGGGCATCATAGCGATTCTATTTAAGGTACCACCGATAGATATTTTCTTTGGTCGATAGAGTAAATAAGATTCACGGCCTCATGATTTATGATAAATTCCACCACTGACAAGCCATAGAAACTAATAGAAGCTGCAGAAAAATGGCACTTCTGCAGATGCTTAAACAATCACAGAGAGAAACACGAAAAGCAAACAAAGAAAATGTGCACAAGAAGAGTTCGAGACTGCTCGAAATATTGAACTAACGGGCTCCTGCGCTGCACTAAAGTTATGCCACATTGCATAATTCTGCTCAAGTCAATCTCCTCCCCATACAGCTTCTAAAGTATTCAATCATCATCCACTGAAGTATAAAATCACAAATCACAAGCATGTAATTCAGAACTGACCGTCTTTGTGAACGACGCCCCATGCCTTGCCATGCCTCCCATCCTGCCAAAACACATCACATAAACCCTAAATCCTCAGAACCCGGAACCACAAAGCACGGTAACATATTTGAAAAATCTATCCCCCAAGAAAATTCGAAGAGCCCACCTTGTAGAGATTGATCTTGGTGATCTGGTAAGAGACGCCGGTCCAGTGAGCCTTGGCCATGTTATACCCAATGCCCCAGTTGGGGAGGAACTGAGCCACCTCGAACAGGTTCTTCTTCTTCTTCCGCTTCGGCTTCTTTAAAGAAGAGGAAGGAGAAGAAGAAGAAGGGCTCGCCGGAGACGGCGACGGGGAGGAGGCGGCGCTGAGGCTCCTGAGGAAACCGAACGACTGCCTCAGCAGGCTCAGGGGCCGATGGGTCGCGTTCTTGCCGACGAGGGCGGTCGCCATTTCTTCCTTCTTCCTCGAATCGCGAGATCTCCGGTCACTCTTCGCGGCGGCGGCGGCGGCGGCTTTGGGACATCAGAGTTTACGGAGTTCTTGTTCCTCCGGCGGCTCTCTTGAGTCTCCCAGGTGGGGAAAGCCGAAAGGCAAGAGGGGCGTGCGCAGAGGAATTCTTTTTTTTTTCCTTTTAAAAAAAAGGGAAAAAATAAAATGGAAAAACTATAGTAGGGAAATAAATGTACTTTCTGTACATTTTTTTTGGGAGGAAATAGAATAAGGGCATCGAGAATTCTAAAGAATTTCATGAAAATACATTATAAATTCTAAAATTTTCCAAATAGTACAATTTAAGTATTAGAATTTGTCATTCGAATCCAATTAAAGATATGGTTATTGACATAAGACTTTATAAATCTAAAGTCGATTATGAGTGAAGAATAAAGCTCAATCGTGATATTATTTCTTTCGTTTTTTTGTTGATACATGACCTAAGTATGAGATATGGAGCATGTCTTCGGATCAGCGATATTAAGTACCTTTGTTTATGTGGCAGTGTAGGAGTCGAAACACGGGGAGAAAATCAAGAGCTGGCCCGACCAAATGTGTTTAATCTTTCTTTTTTTTTTTATCTCGATCAGAATTAATACTATTGTGACGTGCCGGCATGAATTGACGGTTTTATTGTGTGCTTATTAGTTATATAAATGCAATGTTAGTCCAAAACTTGAGTTGTTCATGTTAAGCTTTTAGTACGTGAAACGCGTGAAATTTATCGATTCAAATTTCAAGAGGGATGATCTCATGACATAGGCAAACAAGAAAGATATTCCTCGGAATCCTAAGTTACGATGTAAATCATATATTTTTAAACTAGATCAAGAAACAAAGATACTAAGGTTGAGTAAATGGACGATAGCTAGCTCCCTAAGACACTACTCGACATGATAAAATATGATCAAGGCTCCGTTTATTTGTTTCGTGAAAAATATATGATTTGCAAAATATTTTCCTAAAAATGATGACTTATATCACTCGCAATAATTAGTCGATAAAAATATTTTCATTATCGATAATAATTCATGTATTTTTAATTTATCCAATATGATCCATGAACTTTTAAACAATTTCATATAATCCGCGGAATACATTGAATATTTACCAATAGTTCAGAGACAACACTAAACAAATTTAACATATAGGCGTCGAGCTAAAGTTCAGGAACCAACATTGCACGGCTAAAAATTCAAAGACAATATTGCATATTAGACCAAAGTCGGAGACCATTCATGGGACCCATAAAATTGGCGATGTTGGATGGCGTGCCATCGGGGCTACAGCAATGAAGTGTGAATGGGACCCCGTTTCTTTTGTCCACAACATGTTTGGTCATATGATGAGTGGAAAAAATGGAAAACCCGTCCAACACATCGTCACTTCCTCTGTTTTCAGTCCTTTTCGTCCTGGCTTAGCCTTCGCGGCAAGGCAATCTTGGATGCACGCATATCACGCTTGACATATGTCAAGCTCTACCAATCAAGTATTTCGTAATTCCATAGTCCATGCCAGTTCCATGACGAGTCATCGATATCGTGCTCGCCTCGCTCCGCGTTGCACGCGAGGAAAAAAAAGTTTAGGCACTCGAGTGCGGCGTCGGTATTGAAATTTTATTTTTAGTTGAACTGGTATGATTTATTCCATCGAGTCTTTATAATTTAAAATTGATTATGGGTGAAGAGTGAAAAGCGATATCTGAAATCGGCAATGGTCATTGCGCCCCGCTCTAACATTGCACATATATGACTTAATGAGATTAGCTAAATGAAGAAAACTGAAAATGAAATGGAAAAAAAAGAAGTCTTCTAATAATTAGAAAAAGGGCGGCAGATTTTTTTTTGTAATTTTGAATAGTGCCCTTTATATTCATCATGGCATGGAAATTTGTTGAAGTAGTTCGATGTTTTAGTTATTTTCTTGAATCTCTTGGTCTCTCGGCTTCGCTCTAACCCGCACGAATCATTTAATGACGGGGGTCTCAAGTGAGTCTCACCCGATCAAATGGTTCATATGAGCCCAAAACACATGCATCCGAACCATTAAAAACCTATTTTGTCGTCATTACCCCTCTCGTTCAATTTGCAAAAAAATGCCCATTCTTTTGGAGCGAAGCGAATTGTACACATAAAAAATACATATCGTATTATGTTTGAGTAAAAATACTTCAATTCATTTATTTTCTCTGGTCCATCAAAGATGTAATATGTCGAGAACCATTTATTTGTTCAGAATATGATTATTTTCATCTCGTTTTAACATAAATGATATGACATTCTTGCAATTTCTCATTAGATAGCATAATTAATAAAAAAATTTCGATTATTAAACAATATATTTCCATAAAATCTTGTAATCTATTAGTCATATTAATATTGGAATATGTAAGCATTTATTGTCTTTATCATAAATGACGTTAAATCATAATATCATTATTTTGCGATTATAGGGAAATTTTTAAATATAGGCCTAAAATGCCCTCATTTTCTCAAATAAAAGCATAAAGTGGACTTTGTGTCAAATAAAGACATGAAGTAGCATGTCAGTCTTAAATAAGGGCTTGAAATGGCCATGAAAGTTTCAAATAAGGGTTTGACTTCGCCAGTCACCGGACGGCGAAATATTCCGGTGGCGACTGGCGAGGTCAAGGGCATTTTTGTCCAAAAATAATTTTAACTTTAAATTATTTTATCTTTTTATCTTTTTTTTCGTTTTCTGATCTTCTCTTTGTTTTGCCAGTGGCTGGTTGGGCAACGGTCGCCCTCGCCAGCCATGGGCAAGACCAGCCCTCGCCAGATCTGGGCAAGGGTCACCTAGCCCAGATCTGGTGAGGGCCGGCTCGCTCATGGTCAGCAAAGGCAACCTCGCCTGTTGTTGGCAAGGGTGGCCCTCACCTAACCCTTCTCAGGCTTCGCCGATGGTTGGCCAACCGACCACCGGGGAAGAACAAAGAGAAACTAGAAAAAGAAAAAAAAAAGAAAATAAAGAAACTAGGAGAAAAGAAAATAAAGGAAATTTTTTTTTAAAAAATTAAAAGACGTAAATGCCCCCACCATTCAGAAAAATTAAGCTCTTATTTGAAACTGAAATAGCCGCTTCATGTCCTTATTTGACACAAATTCTTAATACAAATTCTCTAAGATAATTTCATAATACAAATTGTTCTTGTGCCCAAAAAATGATTTCGGATAGAAACATTAGCTGAAAAAATCAAAGGATTACGTTGATACATTCGAGTAATTAAACATTTCACAATTATTGAACTAGATGTATTGTCATAATATGCAATTTTGAACAAAATCCTTTGATTTGTGAAACATTTAATTACTCGAATGCATATGAAGTCATGTTACCGAGATCTATCTAATAGTTAGGACTCATTAAAAATTGATAATGATTTATTGTCATGTTATCATGAGCAAATGCATAAACATACTCTCGAAAAAGTGTTATCGAGATCTATCTAGTTTTATATATACTTGAAATTCCTCTATTGGAAATTCGGTTTGACCACAAAAAGAAAAAAAAAAGTAGGGGATTTATTGGTTATAAAATGATACATAGTGCGATACCGTCAAAACAATGTATTCTAGTAAGAAAAGATTAGAAACCTTGGAGACAGGTAAACTCTTTAACGGACTCTTTATCCTTTATTTTTCTTTTCAATGCAATCATTTTTTTTATTTTGAGAAAAAAACTATCTTTATCAATATGCCACTTCTTCTACACATTTATGTACAATCTAGAATAGGACATAGCTAATGGTTAAGACTCATTAAAAAATGGATAATCATTCATTCATGGAAAAGCCTTTTCCTGTACCAGGTACTAATATCTTTTTAACGTGCAATTACATCGGATAATCAAACAAATTAAGAAGTTATGAGCAGAAGTTTGTTGCTTTTTCTTTCTTTATAATTAATCGAGGACATAGGACTCTATCGAGTAAGAATGAAATATTTTCAAGATTCTTATTGAGGTCTTTTCCGGTTAGTCATTCCAACGGATTTCCCTTTTTTCGGGATTTGAAACTTGCTCGAATCGGACCTACCTTTCAAAATTCCGGGAATACACCTAGCAGACCCAAAAGAAACGAAAAAACACTCAAACGAGAAAAAAAAAATCGAATGTCCTGAGTTAAAAAGCTTAAACAAAAAAGAAAAAGGGACAAAAACCCCGCCCTGGGAATTACCGTCTCAGCGAGCGAATCGGTAAACGTCGTAGCCGTCGTCGCCGCTAATGACGACGGGCGGAAGAGCGACGGAAGACCGTTCGTTCACGCTTCAAAAATCTCGCCGTCGCGGTCGCGGGTTCCGTGCACCCACCGGTCAACCGCTCGGGGGATGACCCCAGCTTCCCCCCTCCCCCTGCCCCCACGACCATCGTCCCCGACAAATCAGAGGGCATTAAATTCCATATTAAAAAAATCGAAAGAAGGGAAAAATATGTAAATTAATCGATTGAAAATAAAAAGGGAAAAGTAAAAACAAAGAAACGTCCCGAAGAGGAGCTACAAAAACCACCGGACATCAGCACTTTGCCTTCACTCACCAGCTTCGTGTTCCCTCGCTTTGACTCCATCCTCCGCCCACGCACCTCCTAGCTTCTCTCTCTCTCTCTCTCTCTCTCTCTCTCTCTCTATGTGAATCCTTCCGTCGTCTCCGACGATCCGCCGGATCGGCCGAACCGTCAGCCGGCGCGCGTGGTCCGCCGTCCAAGTTTGCAGGCCGGCCTTCCCGCCCTCTGTTGACCGTTTGGAGGTACGACTTCGAGTCCCCGTGCGTAATCTTCCGCGCCCGCCGGTTCTCGACGGTTCCTCGCCGGCGATTTCCATCTGCGTTCTCTCTCTCTCTCCCTCTCCTGTTCGGGATTGCAGCGAATGTTTGGCTATCATCGTTTGTTGCTCCTTGACTTGGTATTGTCGCATTAGACACCTGGTCGCTAGTTTTTTTTCTTTTTTCCTTTTTTGGCTCGCCTAGTGTTTTGTTTTTGTTGAAATTTTCGCTCGGAAGAGCAGCTGGATTATGTCGTCTTCGCGATTTTTTGGCCGCATGGAGATGATGGTTTACGGTCTTTTTTCTTCTTTTTTTTTCCGATTCCTTTCTAGGAAATGAGAGCAAATTGAACGACCGAAGGGTTTATCTATCTGGTGGAGCTGTGATGGGGTTCCCTCCTCGTTCCGATTTCTCCGTCCGGAGACCACGGGTGGCTGCTTGGCTGTGGATTTCTCTGTTACTTCTGCAAGGGAGTGCGGGGGCGCGCTCTGACTACAATTATTTGGTTGGGCTCGGGAGCTACGACATTACCGGCCCTGCTGCCGATGTCAACATGATGGGCTATGCGAACACGGAGCAGACCGCGGCGGGTGTTCACTTCAGGCTTCGAGCGAGGGCGTTCATCGTGGCAGAACCGCAAGGGAAGCGCGTCGTGTTTGTGAATCTTGATGCTTGCATGGCGTCTCAACTGGTGACGATCAAAGTGCTCGAGAGATTGAAAGCAAGGTAGTGCGCTTGCCTTGTGCTAGACCTGTCAAAATGGGTCATAAACCCATTTCTTAATCCATTTATTAGTAAATGGATCATAAATGGGTTAGTTATATTTAGTAAATGGGTCATAAATGGGTAGAACTCTTATATTAGTGTTAAATGGGTCATAAATGGGTCGCAAATTGGTCATAAATGAGTTTACAACTGATTTAAACTCAACGCATTTCTCTCACCCTCACTCAATCTTGCACTCACTCATTCTGTACTCTCATTTCAGCTTGGGTATGAATTTTCCTATATTTAATTAAATATGGAAGTATTTTAGCAATATGGGTCTAATTGGGTATGGGTTGGGTATGGGTTGGGTCGGGTATGGGTCAACAAAATTGCATTGCGCGTAAATGGGTCATAAACGGGTTAATGGGTCAATTTGGGTCGGACCATTTATGACCCGACCCAAACCCAACCCGACCCACCCATTTGACAGGTCTACCTTGTGCCGAATTTTTTTTTTCCTTGTGATCTTACTTCTGTCAGTGCCGTCTTGATTAAATTACTACCCTAATGTTGTGAAGAGATAGAACCGTTCCTTAATATATGCATAGAGGGGTTGTCTAATGAACGCCTTCCAAATGGATGTCGTCATGTTGGCAGGTATGGTGACTTGTATACTGAAAGTAATGTAGCTATCAGTGGAATTCACACGCATGCTGGTCCCGGTGGCTACCTCCAATATGTTGTATATATCATCACATCTCTTGGATTTGTGCGC
The DNA here is from genome assembly GCA_031216235.1 of Syzygium jambos. Taxonomy (NCBI): domain Eukaryota; kingdom Viridiplantae; phylum Streptophyta; class Magnoliopsida; order Myrtales; family Myrtaceae; genus Syzygium; species Syzygium jambos. The sequence continues at coordinate 23,577,083 of CM062229.1, read as the reverse complement.
CAGTCATTTGATGTCATTGTTGATGGTATTGAAAAGAGCATCATAGAAGCTCATGAAAATCTCAGGCCTGGATCAGTTTTCGTGAATAAAGGTAAGAGAGACAATCTCAACAGCTTATTCGTTATGTTTCTTCCTAAGCCTGAGGTTGGCAGCCTGCGTTAATTCTTCACTTTTCGAGAATTTGTTGTGGTTTTTACTATATGGCCAAGAATAGTGCGTTCTTGGTCCTGCTCATAGATTTCTTCAGTTGGGTCTTGTTGTTTTTGTGCTTGCCAGCCTCCCTTTGAAGATCTTTTAATTTTCCTGCTTGGTCATGTCATGTGGATATGTAACTAGGAATGATAAATCTGTTTTCTGGCCGTGAGGTTTATTAATGAAACCAAAAGCTTAGGCTAAAAATCTTCAATTTCTTAAGTTCTGGATAACCACTTTTGAAAGAAGGCCTGCCTTATACCAGGACATGGTAATCTCTACTTCATGAGGCAACCTACTTATTGAAACGTGCCTTCCCTTTTTTTTTTTTTCGTCACAATTGTGTCTCTCCTTGGCAATTTGCCAATTTGCCATTGTCCAGAATTCCAATCTCTGCTATCGGGTCTTCACCTTTGCTTCTAATCTTGCCAAGTTTTTGCCAATGGCTAAACAGGGGAACTTTTGGATGCGGGAGTAAATCGCAGTCCCAGTGCTTATCTCAATAACCCTACGGCAGAACGCAGCAAATACAAGTATGACGTTGACAAGGAAATGACACTTTTGAAGTTTGTGGATAGCGAGTGGGGACCAGTGGGTAGCTTCAATTGGTTTGCTACACATGGAACTTCTATGAGTCGTACAAACTCGTTGATTAGTGGGGATAACAAAGGCGCAGCTGCTCGTTTTATGGAAGATTGGTTTAACAAGAATGGTGTTGAAATGTCATATTTCGATGATCTTGAAGATGGTGGACTTCCACGAAGAGTCTCAAACATTGTACCTGAAGTTCATGATATTCGTAAGCAATTTGTTCCCCACTGCTTTGTATGATATAGCTGAGCTGTTTGTTCATTGTTATCCATTTGTTGTCGCTTTGCAAAAGGTATCCAATAGCTTTCTACCGGAGGTAGAAAAATATGGACAGGATTGTCGGTGATAATCTATTTTTATCTTAGCCATTCAAGTAAATATTCCAAACATAGAGTTCTGCTTGATACATTACCATCTTTGGATAGGATCGAACTTTGAGGATGGCTTGTTAATATCATTATGCTGATTAATTCTGAGTTGTCTGTCTACTTCTTGACTCTGATTCACTACTTTTTATGGCATGAAATGGTAAAGTGGATGGTAGAGCTGAGTCATTTACATCCGATGCAGATCATGAATTATTGGAGCTTGCTGCATCATTCCAGTCTCCCCCTGGGAAACCGGCAACTAAGATTCTGAGTGTTGCTAAGCGGGTCAGGAGTGCTCTAAGGCAGACTGAGAAACCTGGATTTGTAGCTGCTTTTTGTCAAACGAACTGTGGCGATGTTAGCCCAAACGTGCTTGGAGCATTCTGCACCGACACTGGCTTACCTTGTGACTTCAATCACAGTACCTGCGGTGGGAAGAATGAGTTGTGCTATGGCCGTGGACCAGGGTATTAATACCAATTCCCTGTTTTTGGTATAAAGTATAAAAACCAGCAACCATATGAACATTAACAGTAAGAACCTTTTCCTTAATGTGGCAGTTACCCAGATGAATTTGAAAGCACACGTATAATTGGGGAGAGACAATTTGAAAAAGCTTTGGATCTTTTCAACAAAGCATCTGAACAGTTGCAGGGGAAGGTTGACTTCCGTCATGCATATTTGGATTTTTCCAAGCTTGAGGTTACAATACCTAAACAGGGAGGAGGTTCAGAAGTAGTAAAAACTTGTCCTGCTTCAATGGGATTTGCATTTGCTGCTGGAACGACGGATGGACCAGGAGCTTTTGATTTTAAGCAAGGGGATGACCAGGTAATGATTATTGGCAATTCTCTAACCCCTAAACGGGTATTCCTATACATGTACAGTGTGTATCCTTTCGATTTGATTGTCTATTCTATAATCTATGTCAGGGAAATCCTTTTTGGAGGCTGGTCCGTAACTTACTTAAAACTCCAAACCAGACACAAGTTGATTGTCAGCATCCAAAGCCCATCTTGCTCGATACCGGTGAAATGAAGCAGCCATATGATTGGGCGGTAAGTTGCTACAACCTAATATTGGTTGCTTGCGGTATACCATGCATGCACCATGAACTTGTCAACCATACCTTTCTTATATCAGCAGAACTATTAGGCAACCATTTGTCGTAAATCTTAAGTTGTCAGGATACAGACACAATGAATATCGCGCCATGATTTTGTTGAAAAGTGCCTCTAAAGCACTTTTTAAGCAGCTATATGAGGCATATTTGCAATTTTTAATGCACTGATTATCCTTGCGATATGCGTAAATAACACTTTGAAAGTTAGATATTTCCTCATTTAGCATGTCTGACAAAACCTTAATATTCACTCATGTGTACGAGTTGGACCTTACGTAGAAAACGGTGTTCTCAAACATAACCACATTAAGGAAATAATCGAGAAACAGTGTGCAGGAAAAATAAACGTAAGAGGTAATGCTTGGATTTGAGCTCATGACTTATGTTTTGATATAATGTTAGATAACTATTTTTCTCAAAAACTTAAGTTGTTAGGTGTTAGAATTTTCCACGCAAAAAATCAAGTTAATAGCGGAAGAAGAGTACATGCATACAAGGTCATGATAAATCTCGTAAGCAAACGATGTGAGATAAATTTAACACCACCTCTCATGCACAAATCTGATTGAAACCATGTGGTCAATAGGACAAATGAGAGCCGCACACAAAATAATTTTAAAGACCACCTGCAAAATAAACTTAAATGGGGCATGATGGATTGAAACCTAACACCAATACCATCTGAAATGATCTAGCCCGTTCCGCATGGACTAAGCCCTTGGATTATCACTCATGTGGTGATCATTTGGAGATGAACTTTTATTTATGAATTACTTTGTGTGCTCTCTATCCATCTAATGTGGGATCAGGGGTCTTATAGACCTTCATTACTTATCCATTGCCTGGCAACACTCCCTCTATCTGACGTTTGATTTTGTTCGTCAAATACCCTTCACCATTCTGGAAGCTTGTCAGGAACTGCAGCTTGTCCTGGTCTTTTTGCCTCGATGGTCACTCCTTGTACCTGTCGAATTGGCTACGGACCTAGTCCCATCCCGAACGAGATGAGATCTTGTAAAAGTGAAGTGAGATCTGTTAAGCTGTCTACACATGAGTACTGCCTAGCTGCGTTGTTTCTGACACTTGCGCTGCTGACTGATTGGCATTTTACATGAAATCGACTGTCTTTCTCTTCTATTTCAAATGTCAAGGAGATGGGGAATTTTCAGCTATACATCATTTTTGTGAATGGAAAGATAACTTGGTTTTGAAATTTCTGCCGCATCCATTTATATCAGATGAATATAGATGCCTGGAGAACTTGAGTGATAGCCTCAATTGTTTCATACTGCAATAATGATTTTATTGCCTTCATGGTTTTTGCAGCCTTCGATTCTTCCTGTTCAAATGTTCAGGATAGGACAGCTAGTCATTCTCAGCGTTCCTGGAGGTATTTTTCTCCCTTCTCTTTTCCTATGAAAGTATGATATTTTAACACGGATTAATGTTGCTTTTGTAATTGAGTGATTGTCAAATGCATTTAAATTGTAGGCCAAGTTTTCCTGGACTTACTGGTAGAGTTTCTAGAAAAATACGCTAATTTGGATTTATCCAGTCTTGTCCACTCTGGACAAGTTTTATAAGTATAGAAGCAATTCCTTTCCTGTATTTATTTACCGATTTCAGTATCATCATGAGAAACATTTTAGAACTGTCTTGTTTTAGTGTTTACCAAAAAAATAAGCCAATTAATGCGTTCTAGTGTACTGTGGGACATAAGTCTACAGTTCAATTTAAACTCCATTTCGACCAAAAAAAAAATTTTTAATTCCATGGAAGCCAGTCATACACTGCACAAGTTACCTAGCTCATGCCCAGTCAAGAGTCAATTTTCTTTTATTCTATTTTGTAGAAGTACCACTTCTAGTTGGGGTACCCAACTGACCCTTTTAAGAGTCATCTTAAGTGACCAAAACCCACTTTCAATCAATCTATATCAGTTTACAAATTAAATGGACGATGGACATGATCTTAGTCAAAAGTGTGAAAGGTCAAATCTAATAATTTTTTTTTCAGATAGTGTATTAACAACACTGAACAACACTGTGAGATCTGGAAAAATCTTCGGCCACCACTGTTGGCTATCATTTGAACCAGCTTCCTTGCATCATTATATGCACGGTATCTTTCGTATCTTATCGAATCGTTTTGGCCTATGGCAACTCTCTTGTAGAGTTCACAACTATGGCTGGGAGGCGTCTCCGTGAGGCTGTGAGGACAGTGCTTACAAGTAAAGGTAAAGGACAAGGCGATGTCCATGTTGTTATAGCAGGGTTGACCAATACCTATTCTCAGTATGTGACTACTTTTGAAGAGTATCAGATCCAGCGATATGAGGTATTATTTCCATTTCATGATGAAAATATCACTTGCATTCTATGAAGAGAACGGAACATCATGCAGACATGATTTTGTTATAGCAAAATAAACAAAGTTCAGGGAAGGCAAATTTTGTAACAAGGAAAATATTTTGAGTTTGCAAAAGGTATGCTCATTGACTGACTGAATTGCTGCACTAAAAGATTTTTTTTTTGCCGGGGGGGGGGGGGGGAATGATTTCCATACACGGTGGCTACCAAAAAAGGCATAATTTCCACATCCAGAGTTTGTTTCTAAGGTTGTACAAGTGACTGGCAATATTAAAGCAGCCTACCAAAGTAACTGAGATGTTTCAGCTTACGAAACATGTGCTCAATGGTGCTTTCAGGGTGCCTCCACACTGTATGGTCCCCACACTCTCAGTGCATACATCCAAGAGTTCAAGAAACTTGCAAGTGCAATGTTAAGCGGCGAACCTGTTCAATCAGGTCCGCAGCCCCCGGATCTTCTAGCTAGACAGATAAGCTTACTCACGCCAGTCGTGATGGATGCAACACCAGCTGGAGTGAACTTTGGGGATGTCAAATCTGATGTGCCCAACAACTCCACTTTCAAGAGAGGTGACATGGTTTCGGTGGTCTTCTGGTCGGCTTGCCCAAGGAATGACCTGATGACTGAAGGTACATTTGCCCTTGTGGAGGCACTCCAAGGAAAAGAAACTTGGGTTCCATCTTACGACGATGACGATTTCTGCCTTCGGTTCAAATGGTCTAGACCTTCAAAACTGAGCACTCGAAGCATGGCCACCATAGAATGGAGAATACCTGAATCTGCTCCTCCAGGTGTGTATAGGATAAGACATTTTGGTGCCTCGAAGGGACTTTTGGGAGCAATACGCCACTTTACCGGATCCTCTAGTGCTTTTGTTGTATCTTAAGGAGGGGGAAAAAGAGGAAAAACCATGAGTAACATTACACGTAACCGAGTGCGCGAGTATGTTCTTGTAATTAGCTTTGGCATCTTATTATCTGGATTAAATGGGACTATCGGTGGCACAAAGCTCCGTCCTGTGCATCTTAGAGGGCCTTTCAATTTGAGTTCGTCTTAACCAGAGGCTCCGAGCACTAATCCGGTTTGTATAAATGAAATTGCTTAGTTATGTGCCCGCGGGTTGGCCCGCTTTACCTCCCTGTCAGCATGGCGGTTGTTCATCGAGTTTCTGAATTGATTGCATCGAGTTCTTGACCGAGGAACATTCGGTACAGACATGAAGCAATCGTAGAAGCAATGCCAAACGATTGAATGCGTATACTCAGCGTGTTGTCAAGGTAAGTAATCCGAGTGTCGAACATAAAAACGAAAAGGACGAGTACAGAAAACACATCCATCTCACAGCGTCCCCGCAAGAACAGAGGGGAAGTAGCATGTTAACGTGCCCCTTTTAGCTAGTGAATCGAAGCTTAAGAAATCCTACTTGCCAAAACAATGGAATTAATGGCACTTCTCCTTAAATCCAATGGCCAAAAAATTGAAACATGGAAAGTGCTTTAGTTGTATATATACATCTTAGTAAGACACTCTAGGAACTCATTACGCCAATGGCCGAAGTCTCTTCATAGACATCCTATAAAATTGGAATGACCCAAGAACACTATAAGCCGGAAAAAGAAAAGCGAAAGATTGAAAGAAATTACGGCACATGAATCCAACTAATTAAATATTGTAGGGACAAATAGCCCGTCATAGTCTCGGCTGTGCTATTAGAGTCCGGGGAAGTGAGATTAGAAAAGCGCTCATTTTGTTATTATTATAAGATTGTGATTGCTTCCATAGAGCTCCAATTGCATCAAAGGCATTACAAAGAAACGATTAAAAACCATTAGATCATCACTAGCTCAATGAATAGATATGATGACTAACCAAAAATAGTTCAGTGACGATATTGAGGCTAGTCCCGATGTCGATCATGAGCTGGTGAACAGCATCACTTCACTTGGGCCTAGTAGACGGATTCAACATTCCGGACTCTCCCCTCGTAGGCCAATGACCCGACCCGACCCGACCCGACCCATTTCCGAGCAGAAGAGACGAGGAAGAAATGAGAAACAGAGGAGGGTCGCGCTTGAAGAAGGTCGGAGTCTCGAGCGACGGAACTCTCTTGCTCGATCGCGCTTCCGGAGTAGCATCGCGATCCGCGGCCAGCGAGCGAGCGAGAGGAAAGCTCAGGGAACGATGTCGGTGCAGGAGTATCTGGACAAGCACATGCTCTCCCGCAAGATCGAAGACGCCGTCAATGCCGCGGTTAGGTCCAAGACCCCCGATCCCGTCCTCTTCATCGTAAGAACCTCTTCCTCGCCATCATCATCATCGTCATCTTCTTCTTCTCCTTCTCCTTCTCCTTCCTTGAAGTTTTCTTTCCGCTTGTTTCCCGAGAAAATGGGGGGCTTCGATTGCGAAAACCGCGCGTTTTGCGTTTTGGAGCTGAGCAAGTCTCGCGCCGCCTCCGTGAGAGGTGTCCGCAGCTGATGCGTTCGACTGGATGATTTTTGTTCGCAGTCTAGTCACATGAGGAAGGCGGTGCCGTCGGTCATTACGAAGATCAGAGCCAGGCAAATACTGGACAGCAGGGGCGTCCCGACCGTCGAGGTGGACTTGCATACCAACAAGGGGATGTTCCGCGCGTCGGCTCCGAGCGGCGACCAGACCGGAATGTGAGGCTTCTTTCTGCTGCTGCTTCTTCGTTGTTTTCTTCGCGTCGTGTTGATTTACTGGCGGATTGGCGCGTGTGCACGTGTGGATTTGCAGTAGCGGTAGACTTGCTGGTGCTCGCGCGAGTTCGCTCGTGTAGTAGTGTGCGTCAAGTACCGAGTCTCGCTCTGTCGGTTTGGCCGTGAGGTGTGATGGCTTGTTCTGGTGATGGCTGTAGGTACGAGGCTGTGGAGTTGCGGGACGGGGACAAGGGAGTGTATCTTGGGAATAGTGTGAAGAGAGCTGTTAGGAATATCAATGAGAAGATCTCCGAAGCGTTGATAGGGATGGATCCTATTCTCCAGGCTCAGATTGATCAGGCCATGATAGACCTGGACAAAACGGAGAAGAAGGTACCCTGCTTTGTGATAAGGAAATTGATTGTTTGCCTGGAGTTTTGCCTGAAGGAGAACGATTCTTTGACTTGATTATTGGCAAAAGATCTTTATTATGAGAGAATGAGTTTTGCATTGAAAGATATTAGAATCGTCTTTTGCAAACATGTTGCCTAGGATATTTATGATGCTGGAGCTTTGTACATGGTTTGCCAGCCTTTACATTGGTGGGTAAGAAATTGTCTTTTAAGAACCTTGTCGTGTCACGGTAAGACATTGAACTTGTCCAGTTCCTCCATCATGAATAGTCGTGCATGGTTGATTTTTGTGATGAATTCTAGGATAGCACCTGTTTGGACCAACAGACAATGCTAGCTGGTGATGTTACTACTTGACAGTGATTTGGGCGCATACTCCGGAAAATGTATGATTCATGAGTGAACCTTTTGACTGTCATAGATAGCAAAACGATGTCTTAATTAGATAATACGAGACTATCCATCCTAATTTTGCACGTGTTGGACTATAATAGTTCTTTTGGGTTATTGCCTTATGGTTCAAGTGAAAAGTCAGGGATTCTCTTCACATCATTCAATAAGACATGCTCTGAGAGAAATCATCTTGTAGGGTGAGCTGGGAGCTAATGCAATATTGGCTGTGTCAATCGCTGCTTGCAAAGCTGGTGCTGCTGAAAAGGAGGCATGTATATTTTTTTTTAATCTGGAATTTAAGAAGGTTTTTGTCTGTTTCTGTCTGCATAAATATCTTCATTCTACGTCCCTTGCGTGCAGGTTCCCCTTTACAAGCACATTGCTGATCTTGCTGGTAAGCCCAACCTTACTCTTCCAGTACCTTCCTTCACTGTTATAAGCGGTGGAAAACATGCTGGAAACAACCTTGCCATTCAGGTATGCTCTGTCTTTCTCCCAGGCTTGTCTGTGGCTATAATATATCTCAGCTTGTTTGTGTGCCTGCTGATTGTTTAGCTTTCTTACGTACCTATGAATAATCTGTTGAATTTACTCATAGTTGGCTGTAAATGTTGACAGGAAATCATGATTCTACCAATTGGAGCCTCCAGATTTGAGGAGGCTTTACAAATGGGTTCTGAAACCTATCATCACTTAAAGGTGCAATTTGAATTCGATCATTTGGTTTCTGCATTGTACTTAAACAACGTCTATGACTCATTAATTATTTATTCATCTAAACACATAGAGATTATACTGTTTCTGAACTTTATCTGATGGTGTTCTAAACACTTCCTTTTATCATTCATTTCCTTCTCAAAAATCAATTATTAGCTATTCTACCACGGTTTATTCTATATGTCCATCCTGTTTTACAATCTCATGTCTAGTTAGCCTTCTTAATCCAGGGAAACACTATTCTATACTAATGTACATGTGTATGTATAGATTGTCACTGATGTTAATGTTTCGTTAACAAAAAGGCAGGCTGTTATTACGGAGAAACATGGTGCACAGGGATGCAATGTGGGTGAAGATGGTGGCTTTGCTCCAAATGTGTCCAGGTTGCATAGTTATCTTTGTCACACATTTTATGGGCAAAAATAGACAAACAAAACAACACGAATGATAAATGAGGAATATTGTTAAAGCTTTGTGTCTAGTTGTTGCTCATTTCTTATTTGAATGGTTTTAACAACGATACAGTAGCAGATTCAATAGGTAGGGGGTCCATCCAAACACCGTCAACCCAAAAAAGAATTTAAAAAAAAGTATCATTTTGATTTACTTATTGACATCTTATGGTACTTGGCAGCTTTAGAGAAGCCCTGGATCTGGTTAAAGAGGCTATCAGCAGAACTGGCTATAACGAGAGAATAAAGATAGCTATCGACGTCGCTGCTACTAATTTTTGCATAGGTATCAATTTCAATATTTTGAAGTACTTTCGTCGAATAGTGGCGTCAAATTTTGAAAAACGACGCGCTGTGTGTTTTGTGGGAAGTGCGTTTGGAATTCTTGCATGATGTCTTGATGATGGTTCACACGGAATCTGTGTCAGCACATTCAATTGGAGTACTCTGTTATCATATGATGGGAATATATAACACGTGTCATGTCCAAGAAAGCTAGGAAGAATTTGACAATGTCTATTGTGTATATTACTCAGCTTACGCTTTGTAGGATTTTCCTGTTACAAAGCTGATATCTCTACTTACTTTATACAGGCACAAAATACGATCTGGACTTCAAGTCTCCAAATAAGTCGGGGCAGAATTTCAAATCTGGGGAGGATATGATAGACATGTATAAAGAACTCTGTTCTGGTACCTAGTCAAATTCAAACACTTCTGATGAATTTTGCTTATTTGATTTATATGATCCTCTGACTTGCATAAAACATGATGAGTTCCACGGTTTTTTAATTTTTTATCCTAGACTATCCGATTGTATCAATCGAAGATCCATTTGACAAGGAGGACTGGGAGCATGTCAAGTATTTCTCTAGCCTCGGAGTTTGCCAGGTGCACCTTTGTTTTTATCTCTTCATCCTATTGATAGTCTATGCATGGCCAGTTTTTGCCATGGAAGAATAATTCTGCAGTCTTATGCTTTTTCAATTTCTGTCACTGTAATGCATAGTAGACTATAATGCTGCTCTTCTCTATCCCTTCCCAACCCAATTCCTGATTACTTAGAGCAAAGACAGCAAAAGAGCAGCTTCCAGATTGGTTAAGTTAGATCCTTTGTAAATGATGATTAACTATGGAGTGCTCTCTGGTTGCCTTTTTCCTTAACCGAGCTTTTTGATCTAGCAATAATCATGGTAGATATTCCCTCTTCATAGCATTAGTTAATCTCATTTGAAGTTTCTGTTCCTCAGTTCTTTTGTGGTGATTGCAAAATAAATGATATCTCACCCTTATTTCTCAGGTTGTTGGGGATGACTTGTTAATGTCAAATCCCAAGCGTGTTGAGAGAGCAATCAGTGAGTCCACTTGTAATGCTTTTCTTCTCAAGGTATCAGACTCTTGCTTTACTTAACTGCTGTATTTGGCATTGAGATTTGTATGAAACCTTCATATATCCCAGTTTACTTTAAAGGGAGAGCAGAAGAAAAGGTAATAGGGCCTGCTTTTACAGTGAAGAAGCTATTGTTCAGTGATAGCAAATGTCCCCATCACAAGTACCCCCAAATTTTGCCTCTGTATGAATTCTTTGGGTGAGGCTCACCAGGTGTACAAAATGCCCAATAGGTAAACCAGATTGGAACGGTGACGGAGGCCATTGAGGTGGTCAAGCTGGCAAAGGATGCTCATTGGGGAATTGTAACATCACATAGATGTGGTGAAACTGAAGATACTTTCATAGCTGACCTATCTGTGGGACTAGGTACTGGTCACATCAAAGCAGGTGCTCCTTGTCGAGGAGAACGACTGGCGAAGTACAACCAGGTCTGCCTTCATATTGACAAACGCAACAATGTCCTTCTATATTCTTAACTTTCATGATTGATAATATCCTGATCTAAATTGCCTATGATCATATGAAATCTAAAGAACGGTCCAAATCTCAAGGAGGATCTTAATAGGGTTCCAACCCTAATTGATAGCATCATAAGTCTGACATGATCCTACCAATAGTACCAATTCAAATTTCATGTAAATATATTCTGGACTTTGCATTTGTAGAATGAAATTGTAGGTATCAAAAAATAGGCCTCCCTTATACTACTGTGTTTAGTTAAGAATATATGCCTCTAAAATGATACTTTTATGGAGTTGTGGTTATACCAGAAACATTATAGTCAATGTCAGCTAGTTATTTATGTCTTATATATTCTTTTAGGATTTTGAGTATCTTGTGATCTCGATATGGTCTTATGATGCAATCGCTCAGGCGTCCCATCCATCCTAAGTCAGCTCCTGATTTTAACAACCTTGCCAACCATCAATTCTTAAACATTTACACCTGGGAAGGAGGTAGGAGGATTTGTGTAGCAAAGTCTTGCATCATGTAGCCTCATATTGTGTTATTCAAAAAATAAAAGGTAGGCTCCCCTGAACTGTTAGAGGGAGCTCCTGAGCACATCTTTGAAGTCGTCTTATTACATTTCGTAACCTACTTGAGTAGATTATATTAAGGATTTTACAAGGCACTTAAGTAGTTGAGATCCTTTCTCGTCTCTCAATAATTCCAATATAAGCACCAATAAAGCGCTCATGGCTATTGATAATTGTTTTGTTTAGATAATGAATGTAAATTAGAGTTGCATGTGGTCATATAGGGATTGGCAATTTTGACAAGATTTTACTCGATTTAGCACTATTATTAAAGCCGATATTGGAAAATTTGAAAGTGACAGATTCAAAATTCATCAATTTTTATTTTGTTCGGCAAAATTATGATTTGCAATGACATCACTAGGCACTAATTCAAGACCCTAATTCGACACATGAACATGAATTGCTGGCCCCTAGAATCCAAAGATCTCAGCTGTTGATTCAGCCTCTAGATAAGTATTGGTCTTTAGAGAGCAGCCCTGACATTTTAACATCAAAGGGCCCCAAAGACTACAAAATGTAACAAAGTTTAACCTCAGTGTAAAATGTCGCTGTTAGACTGCATGGTAAGGAAAGCTGTGTACAACTAAACTCTGAAATGTTTCTTGCAGTTGCTCCGCATTGAGGAAGAGCTTGGTGATCAGGCTGTTTATGTCGGTGAAGATTGGAGGCTGTCATAACGGTTAATGTTTCTTATGGGGACTTAAGACCATCTTATTAAAATCAGGTACCGAGCGTGAATGAATACTGCCCCCCTTTTTTGGTTCAACCCTCGAGAAAATTATTATTATTGGAAGACCGACTTTTCTGGTTGAGTGGCAGGTCTTGTGAGATGTGTACTATTCTTTGTGAAGCTTTTTGTTTAATTATTAGGGATTGTCGTTTTAGATCAAGGTAATAGATGTAATTTTTTTGATCGGAATTATAGATTCGGGCATGATGGAAGGAACATGGGCCGAGCTTGTTTAAAATAGGCTGTTGCCATCATTCGTTCAACCAATTGGCTCGCATGTCTTAATTATTGCACCGACATACCGAAGACATGTAACGGCTGTATTACTCAAGTTTTACTTTGTAGGGCATCCCACGTCCAATCGTACTTTTTGTTGGGTGCAAATGTATAGGAGGTGCACCTGGAAGGTGCAACAATTTCCGGGCAAAGATGACTATCTCGGTTCAACAATCTCTCTTGCCAACCGGCCACGAAACTGTAAACGATGACTTCAGGATAAGTCGTGAGAGATGCCAGGCTCTTTGAAGAGGTGGTCATATGTAATAGCATGAAGCAATTGCCTCAGCGAATGCTGGTTTGGGCACATTTAATGTACGGTGCGGACATTTGCAATCCTAATATACAGGATTGAATATCCTGTCACTTGTGTGCTGATTCATGGTAAATACTGGTCCTGAAGCGTTCATGGAACGTGGACATGGGGATATCACGGACATGGCTGAAGCTGTCAGTGTTATCTTTGTTATGCTTATGTTTACATGGGTACAATGTCGTGGGCATAAGAGGATCTACGAAATACAAATGATCAACGAGCAGTTAGCATTGCCTCATCTTGTGATTCCAAGAAACCTCGCCTCGCTCAAGACAAGAATAAAAACTGTAAGGAGCTGATCGAGGCAAACTCCGAGTTTATGGATCAATTCAAGCAGCCCTAAAGTATAGGGAGCTAAATGTGAAAATAATCAGGATCCAAAGTTACCATACAATTTGGTTACCAAAAAAAAAAAAAGTTACCATACAATGACAAAATTTCCAGATATGCTCGAGTGGTCACTGGGCAAAGAAGGATGCATTTCAGCTATGTTCGGGAGGCAAGAACAATTTGAAGAGAATGAGCATGACCTTCTAAACTTTCTCCTCTTATCCTCATAAGAACTTCAAAATTTTCCTTGTATTACTCAAATTTTCATTCTTATCACTTTTCTTTTCCAGACATAGCTAGTTCAGAAACAAGACAAGTTCCACCGGCATCCGATCTGTGTACGAGGGCAGTTAGAGGTCGACCAAGATGATTCCTGGGACGGCAACAGAAGTGGCTAGCCCTACCATTATAACTTACACAGTACCATCATTAGTGAAACAGTATAAGAGAGACTATAAATTATGCCCAGAACCTCCAACAGTTTTATGACCCCAATCCTGCTGCATACATAGCAATTGATGATTGGATAACAAATTCAATGCCAAGAATACTACTCGATGTGCACAAATTAATTTATAGAATGATATATCAAGGCTTGATCAAATATTTGAACATGACCTAATTGTTTGGTATTATACTCGGTACTGATCAAATCACTTTGTAAACCAACACTAACTTTTTGATCACATCGCTCCCTTGAGAAAATGAAAAGTGGATAGCCAAGAATAAAAATAAATAACAATCCCACCAAAGTTTTTCCTCTTACAGACATATGTCTCCATCCACATACCGCGTAAAGCTCCATTCATTGGAAGTTGATGGTGAAGATGACCCCCAAAATTTTATCTATGAGAACACTGATGCGAATATGGAATCTCTAAGTATTATTGCACAAACTCAGTGCACCATATTATGAATTCACAGTGCAATCCATCCATTGATCACACCGAAAAACCCAACTGCAATACAATTTCTACACATTGATTTTATCCACAACCTCAAGTCATGAAACCGGGATTACAACCCCATTAACTTCCTCTTGGTAGCACAGAGGATGTGATGGGAGCACCATCTTCAATATTCCCCAAAATTGGTTGGTTCTATTGTACCCAAGATTGTCTTAAAAGAAAACCACAAAGATTGCAAAAGTCACAAAGTAATTGAAACTTCATGCCATGAGTTGGAAGAAAGACCTAAAATCCAATAGAGAACTTCCCTAAAGTCAGAAGCAAGCGTAAAGCATACATTGGGAGAGGACATAACACTGATTCAAAGCTACTAACATTTTCCAACGCGGGGAAGACCCTGTAAAGAGTAGAAAAAAAAAATCCTGAGACAGAAACATGAATTACCACAGGCTGCAAAACAGTTTAACTGATTCGGGACTCCAGCAACTTATGGCTTTGTCTCGTCCTCATCCTCTTCTATCTTAGGAGCCAGGTAAAACCTGATATAACCCATCTCGGCAATCTTGTACTCGACAACAACAGGAAGATCCGAAGACAAACTGATAGTCACAGTGTTAGATAAAGGGGTTGCCTTCGTGAAGGAGTTCAGATACCTCAGTGCAAAAGTCAATGTCACTGGCTCATTCATTTCGACGACTGTAGCTTCCTCCGGCTTCAATGATTCACCCAAAACAATTAACAAATAGATTTAATCAGTACCGGCATACTCAGAGAAAAGGCGCCCTCAAATTGTGAAAGGCATGCAAATGTGTCCCAGAATCAGTAAATGAAAAATCCAATGGACCATTAAAAAACGGGACTCACCTTGTCGACTGTTGTATTCTGCCTGCAAACAATATTTGCAGTTCCTATATCACCTCTGGTAGAAAATTTCACGCCCTCCTTTGTCACGGATATAACAACTGCAGGACCGAATCAAGAAAAATTCATCATCTTATGGACATGCTAAAAATTTCTGATAACTCAATTGCAGAAGCCATTAAGTAGAGAATGACAAAATACCGGTATCACCAATGCTACTGAGATCTTTACAAATCCTAGCAAACTCAGATGACGGCATCCTAACAATGGCATGGTACTCTGCCTCCGGTATTCCAAGATGCTCACTGTCGATGTCCATCAATTTCATCTCAAAATCGGCAATTTTATCCTGCGCTGTAACACAGACTAAATCGTTAACACAAGATCCAAGCAAAGAACAAAAACAGATGAACAAACTAAATTGACAGGGGACACAGACTCTCCCCTCGCCCCATGAGGACCATCCTATAACAAGCACAAGCAAGTACAGATGATACACTAATAGTGGTAATCCACATGCGAAAGGTACTTAATAACTCATCGAGAGGGATGTTACAGAACATCCCAGGATCATGCCTCCTTTTCATCACCTGATGATTTATGAAAGGGATGAAAAGAAGGACATCTTGATCAAGGTATATTTATCTTATAAGAGAGTGGACACCAGACGGGCTTCTATTGCTTAACCAGAGTCAACTACTTCCTTGACAACATATGAACCTGAGACTGCTCCAAAGACTGGTGCAGATCAGACGCATAAACTTTCCACGAACTTCCATGTGCCGCATCGAGCCAACATAAGATCAAAATGATTCAACAATTCGCCGACATCGCACTAAGGCTACTTAACCACGCCGTACTTACGAGCAATCGGCAAAACGAATGTCTCAGAAAACCAGAATCAAACCAACGAAACAAGCTAAAGCGGCAGATCCAGAACTCATTCAGCGAAAGAAACAAACAGAGCGCGGGCATCAAACGGAAGCACCGTCGGAGACACCGAAAAAAAAATAGGCACCGAAACTCCCCAACCCCTACCACCACTTCCCTCGCCGAACGGAAAAACGAAAAACCAGGAGAGGGAGGGAGACGTACTCGGGCTCTCGAACATGAAGGTGACCGTGTCGCTGCCGTCGTCGGCCTTGATGGTGATGATGTCGTCGTTGCCGGCGCACTTGAGCATCTTGGACATGTTGTTGAGGTTCATCCCCATGGAGATGTTGCGGTCGCACCGGTAGTGCTCGAAGCCCTCCGACCGGAGGAGGAGGGCCACCAGGGCCACGTGGCTGGAGTCCATGGCCTGGAGGGAGAACCCCGTGGCGGAGCAGTCGAAGTTGGCGTCGTTGACGAGGTCCTTGAGCGACTCCAGGACCTTCTTCAGCAGCGATCCCTGCACTAGCCGCAGCTCCAGCATCGTGTTCTCCCGGCCGCGCGACGGAGGAGGAGGAGGAGGAGGAGGAGGAGGAGGCTAGGGTTTCCGGCGGGAAAGTGAGGGGAGAAAGTGAGGGAAAATTTTGAGAGGAAGTGGGTGTTTTGCTCCTTTGCCCCGGTTCTTCGGTTCGGTTCCGGGACCCAGGACCGACGGAACCGACTTTTATTGGCAGTTTTTTTTTTTTTTAAATTGATAAAAAAATTGATTTTTTTAAGGAAGCGCGAGGTTTTCTTCCGTTGGCGGGACTGGGGCGTGAATCGTTCCCGCCACGATTTCGATGATGAGGGGATGCTGTGCTAGGCTGCGGGCGTCTGCAGGATAGGAATTTCTTGCGCCACCTTCATTTTTTTCCTTTTCTTTCTGGGCCTTGTGTGCCTTTAGTCGGTCGCTGTGGGCTTTGACTTTGTGTGGCCCAGTACGTAGGGGCGTAGGTTCAGATTCCCAAAATTTCTCCGCGCAGGATCGTTCATGCTATTAGTTGAACTTGGATCGTCGTTGTACATTTCGTGTGATTATTTGGTGCCAAAAGAGGGGAAATTTTCTCTCACCAAAATCCAAAATCCCGACCTATAAAATTTGAACAAAATACTGCTCATGTGAAAAACTCAGCACCTCCCCACATTCCCCATACGTACCAAGAACAATGATTACAATGATCACTCCCTCGCCTCAAATTGGCTCGGTGCTAGGTCAAGCGAACTAGGGGTGAGCATAATGTCCGATTCAATTTGGGAACCGAACTACCAATTCGTGCATTGAACAGGCTTTAAAGGAAAATGTAGAAGTAGTTTTGCATCCAACGAGAATCGAACCATGATCTTTAACTTGAAGAAACCACATAATCACTTGACTAATATATGTACTGTAGTGAAAAGGTACAAATTTCATATTTTATTATAAGAACTTAAATTTTTACACAAAATAGAAATGGCGTCCAGTTCATGGTCCCAAACAAACATATTTGGAACAGGGGGAGTCACAAGGTCGCGCGGAAACCGACAAACCGATCACCCCTAAATCGAAGTAATTTTGCTTGCCAGCACAGGAGTTCGAGGCAACAACACCGGACTTGCATCTCCGAGGCTCGGCGCAATGTGCGGTCAAAACCGCTTACGTTACCCGACCATTCACCAACACCTGTCGGTTGCCTGTAATAAATGGCAGATCAGCCAGCTCTGCCAATTGGCTCTGTAGTCTGAAAAGTCTACACCGAAATGTCATAAAACTCATGCGTCGACCAGCACGCGATTTAATCGCAGAAGAGCCCCACCGCCACCTATCGATATTTATCCAAAACAGACGCAGCATGCATCTAGATATTTTATCTAAAGTTTCCGACTCCGGTGGTCCCAACACTAACGCAACTTTTCCATCCTGGACCCGTAACAGCAAGGCAGAAATATCTGCATTTCTAATATCTGCTCATAAAACGGAAGGCCTATAAATTCACCAGATCGGGCCTCATCTCTTGAGCCTATAGAGGGAGAGAGATTAGAGAGATTCTGGGCAAAGCGGGGAAAGAGGAGATGGAGTGTCGCAGTGGGCCTAACAGGAGCGACGTTCACTTGTCCAAGGAGGAAGAGGCGATGCACGAGGAGAAGACCAAGGAGTACTTTGATGGCATTGCTCCCAAGCGGCACACGAAGCCCCAGCGAAGCGAGTACTCCTCCAATTATGTCGACGTCCTGTCCACCGACGGCGATATCCCGGAATTCGTCGAGTTCCAGCGCCTCGAGAATGATCCTCAGGTTTCGGTTTCTCCTCCGTCTGGCTTCGTTCGTATCGGACTTATTCCTGCGGAAAATACAAAGTAAACTTGTGCTGTGCTTGAATGATCGTATCGATTGTGCCTCTTGGATTGCCTTCTCCGATTTCATTTCGTGTGTCGAGATCAAACTGATTTTGTGTACTTGAGAGGACCAAAAGATTGATGAGAAGAAAAATGAGCCCATGGTTTCACTTCACGACCCTTTGGCTTGGTAAACAACCACAACTTCCGGTGAAAGCATCGTCAGAATTTACAGCATCATAGTACAAGGGCCGTCCACTTGGATTGCCTTTTCGAATCTGTCAAGATCGAACCAACTTCAATACTTTCAATGTACCAACAAGGAAAGAATGCTTCAGAGAAAGGGAAAAAAGTTCTACACAAGCCAAAAATCGCATTCGTGTGCTTCATTATCCGTTCATAAAGGCAATTAGGTGACAGATTAGTCTCTTAAAATTCATGATATCTTCTTGCTCATGTGGTAGAATAAAGAAATCAAAGAGCACACCTGACAAATTCGCTCTATTACCTTCTATAAATGTTCCTTGGGTTTGATCTCCTTCAACAAATAAACCCTTTTTGCCTTTCTTGCGTAAACAGAAACTCGTCTATGGTGGATGCGAAGCGAAGGAGGACTTCGTGGAGACTGAATATTACAAGGATCTCAACGGCGTTGACAAGCAGCACCACAGGGTATGAACATTTATCAAAGCAAATGTCAAATTGTGCTCTGTAAAATTTTAATTTAGGCCCTTAAATTTACCTTGTCAAAACAATATTCCACTAAGCCTGCAATTGAAGACACTATTAAGCAAGCTCTCGTAGAATTAGATCTAATAAGCTATTTCTCAAATTAATAGATTGGCAAATATCTTTTAAAGGTTCTCTGGGGTATAAATTGAGAAGTAGACTTGTAGTGCGAGGCGATTAGTGAGTACCTTCTAACTATCTGAGCACATGCCAGACTGGGACAGGATTTATAACGATGGAGAACACCAAAGGCGAGGGCTTCAATCTTGACTCGGAAGCCTCCACCATACGTCACGCCTCTTGCAAGGGGAACCCAGCAACTAATGAGTGGATTCCTGTTGCTTCTGACATTGTAGGCGAGCATATCTGCACGAAATTTGATAGTTACCAACCGTAGTTTTAGACATTATCTCTGACTCACGTCATGCCTTTTGTTTCAGGTGACAGTTCACTCTGATAAACCAAAAAGAAGTGATAATTGAGAAGAGAGCAACAATGTTGTTATGACCCTCAAGCAAGCCCGGTGGTTTATGCAGTTATTTCAACTTGCTTATGAGCTTTTACTATTCTGAAAATGTACTACAAATTATGTTCTTCAAGGTATTGCAGTGTTTAAATGTAAGTTTGAGCGTTATGCATCACTTAAAAAGTGTAATGAAGAGTTAATCCTGTTGCTTGTTACTCCTTTTAATATAGAGGACCAGCAATATATAGTAGAAAACTATTGCAAATGGAATGCGTCATTGGCTCTTCCCGTAACACTCCAAGTTGTGATTCCGGTATATCATTTCTGGTGTATTGGAGAAAAATACCAGGTCTTATATTAAAAATTCAAACTGGTGGAAGCCAACTGGAGCCCTATATTTCTCTCTTTGCCAATTTCCATACTCCTGACACCTGAGGGTTTGAGAGAGAACTGTCAAAGCCAGCATACAGAAGGAATTTGGTCGATACAGCACAATGAACAACCATATTTCAATTTCAAATATCATGAAAATCTGTTAGTTTCAACTCTTTACAGAAGCAAGATATCTTATGTATACACTGTCTAGTTCAAGAAATTCATAACATCACTAACAGAAAGCATTGATTTTAATGCAGAAACTGAAATCCACTGACACAAATGGATTATAGACCATAAAAAGACCATTTTAAAAATTTTCGCTCTTTGCTACTACCATGACAGACATTTTAACACTCCTCTTACCTACTACCATCCAAGAAAAAGTCTCGTTTACCAACTTTAATTTGCGAAATTTCTGCAGCATCACATGGTAACTGCACAAGATATTGTGTACCTCAACAGTAGAACAGTATGCACGTTTTTTCTGACTGTCACTTTATGGAAATATCCACAAGGAACCTGACATTGTTTATGAAATTCCTATATGCAAATGATAATTCGATCTTTACGTCCAAATATATAACAATTAATGAATAGTGTAACCCAATCGGACACATATAGACATGGTCGGATTTTCTTTCCATACTGGAAAATACATTCTCCAAATTACAAAGACCTGACACAAGTTTCTGCATTATGGTATATAAAAGTGTGAGTCACAGGTATTGATTGACCCCTCCGCACACAAGAAATTTTTCTGCTGGGCACATTTGTGTCAAGACGTATTAATGAACTTTCTACCAATAATAGGCAAATCAGGGCCAAATAAGGTAATTATGCAAACTATGCTGAATGAAACCCCCCCCCCCAAAAAAATTAATTAATTAATTAATTAAATTAAATCCAGTTTCAAAGAGTTAAACACTGCAGTGGCTAACTTTTCGATGTTTTACTCCCTGTTAATGTTAACACTCAATTATCCAGACAGAACTTGACAGATATACCCGCAAATGATGACCTTCCATAGTGTGCGTCATTGAAGGGAAAGGGAAAGAGTACTTCAAAGGAGCCATGAATGTTAGTGCCCCAACTGAAAAATACAACCCCATGCTCCTGCAGAATTGAAGATTCATCATCTTCGGGCAAAGAACATTCCAAAAATGAAAATAGACAAATGATTGCTGTGAAACACATAAAAATAAATATTGATGCATTTAGAAAATGTTGAGTTAATAAACAATACATAAGTATTTATTATTATAACAAATGAGAATATACGTTAAAGGAGAATCTTCGTCAAAAGGAAGCTCCAGCATACCAGGTTTCCGTGTATGACATTCAGAAACTCTGTAAACAGAGAAGCCTTCTGACATGCGTGCTGAAGCATCTTCTTCTTATGTTAAAAACAAGAATGCTGAAGCGAGTGTTTCTTCTAGTACTTGAAACGGATATTATTCTCAGCTTCCAGTGCTTCCAAAGGTATATTCTTTACTAGCTGCAAAAAAGAGTGTTGTAGTTGGAAAGAATGCTCTGGGTACATGCATAAAAATCTCTCTTTCTGGATCAATTAATCTTCCTCTCAAATGCCATCTCTCTCATCTTTATTTTGGTTAGTCTTTCCAACCATTTATATTCTGCAAATAGTTAAAATTTGATGGCAGCAAAAGAGTATAAGTTGTAATTCCCAATCAGTGGTGAGGGAATGACCAAACAAGAGAATTTCAGACGGAAACTGGGTTTTAAATGTTCACTACGCCAATTAGATAAGTTATACCTGACGTTATAGATGAAACAATCTTCCCTTTTTCCAGGAAACAATTTTTTTCAAACAATGGAATTGTAACGTAGCTCTCGTGTAACTGCTATCCATGCACAAGCAAAAAATTTTGAGGAATTTAAAAATGACAACTTCGCGAGAAAACAAGTGCAGCATGCATTAAAGTTGTGAGAAAACGAGTGCAGCATGCGTTAAAGTTATTTACATTAACAAGGCATTTCAAACCAGAAGCAAGCTTCATGGCATGCAAGCTAGCAAGAGTGTCTCAACACTTTCCTACGGTAATTAGAAGCAATCTCCACTCCAGAAAAAGGAAACAACAAAAAGCCAAAACACAGAGACCAGAAATTTTGAATATTCACATTCTACTTGGGAGATTCCTTCTCCACATGCATATTACCATATAAGTTATCCATCGACTGAACAACTAAGATATTATCAGCGTTCTTGATAGCACGAAACACTACAACACCTAGAATGGATAAGAAATAAAGAAGTTCCTTGTTCACGGCTAGGTCCATTTCCTTCTCAATATCGGCTCTCTTGACTCAAAAACATGAAAGTTCTCGATTGCTAATACCCTTCCCACAAACAATTAAGCAGGATAATATTGACCCTCACCCCTCATGGAATTTCATAGATGTGAACAAAAGCAGACCTCTTAACAGACGGCAAGACAAATTGCTATGAAAAAAACAAGACAATTTGATTGGCTAGAACATTTGGCAATCTTCAGAGTTTCGTCTACAAATTGAACATCAACCAGCTTCTTGAAAAGAGAGAGAAATGCCGCTGACATGTCAATAATGGCCCAGACTGAATTGCGAGAAACTATAGATACAGAGAGCAACCTCCCTCCACAAATAATTTGACGAATTCAACTAGAAAGTTTTCTTAAGAGAAACGCCACTTCTAATTAAGGTGTTTGGATAAGACGAAAGCATACAAATGACCTCTTCAATGAAATAAGAATCTTGAATCACAGTCTATGAGACAATTGTTGAGCTCTTCTCCACCTTTCTCTTTCAAGCTTTGGAATAGCTTGTTCAGATCGAGAGTGATTGAACAAGCTACATAGTTCAAATTTTAAAATTAAAGTCCTAAGATCAGGTAGGCAGTTATAGGAGAAAATAGATTATAATTCCTGCATTTTGCCTAAACTGACATTATTTTACTTGCTTTTCCTCCTTTATTGGTTTAGCAAACAAACTACAAAAGTTTTCGAAATTAGTTGTCATGTGACATTTCTAAACCAATGGTTTTTTGAACTTCTATCCAGTATTTGCTTTAAGGAAACATGTCACAAACCACGAAAATAGCAAAGAGTAACACAAGTAATTGCCTTGATATAGTGCCAGTAAAAAAAGAACAGACAATCGATCCTCATTATGGTATGAGGCCCCCAAAACCTAAAAACCTGAGCGAAATGAGGAAGGAAAAAACTTATGCTGCAATAAGTTGAGAAGAAATAGCAGCAAATTCCGTAACTTCCAACATTCTAGCCAATTAGAATAGGGAAGCACCTCTTTTAAGAGTGATCTGCTTCAATCACAATATTCCTGGTTGGAGAGAAAGAATGCACAAAATGAAAGTTCTAAACTGGAGACAAATGGGTCATTCCAACTTCTTGGAATCCCCATAACCGCCAACTTCTAAAGGAAGTGCAGAAGTACTTAGAATTAGCATTTAATCCCACCATTGCCTCTCCTCCACTGTCAAGATTTTTTTCCTTCTTAAGCGGCAGAAAGAAGTGAGATTTAATTTATATCCAATTATGCCTTGCTTTAACTTATTTTTGTCATCACATCACAAATTAAAACAAATTAAAGGACAACCTCCAGAAAAGGCCTCTGTGCATCCAAGCCAAAAAAAAAAACGTCTATATGATATAAGGTAAACCAAGCACCGCTTGAGTAACTTCACAAGCTTCAGATGGCAGCATAAGCAACTCTTTCAGCATATAAGGACAATATTAACCAGCCATGAACTTGCATGTATGTCCTACTGGTTCCATCTTGGTTCAAGGACTTACGATATCTGCAACCAGATTGCTAAAATCAAACCTCAAACACACAATAATATGTTGCTGCAGATGCATGTTACTACAAGAATTGGTAAGTTCCTATAAGAAAAGTGAAGCTCAAGCATTAGTTTATGTGTTAGACTGCCCTATGGATTTGTTATCCTAGAATAAGTCAAAAAATAACTGCTTTAGCATTTGTTACAAAAATGACTCATTTATCATGTGCATAAGAGATGAGGCCCGCGAGCTAAATAAATAGAGGAGGGTGACTGAGAAAGAGCATATTTAAATCAGCAACAACTCATGTGAAATCTTTGTTGCTACTGACATATTCCAGTTAAGGAAACTAGTTACTAAAGACGATATAAATGTTAGAAAAACTATGCCATAATGAAGAGAAGAGAACAATGAAGGGAGAATCAACTAATACACAAGAGGAGGTTTATCTATAGACACATTGACTCACGTGCCTGTGCGCGCGCATATATCAAGAGCAGTTGCTTCCAACTACAACTCTTTCCTTTTGCAGCCTAGAATAGAATGTACCTTTGGATGCATCCGAAGCTGAAGAACATTTTTTTGAGGTGCTAGAAGAAACCTTTGCTTCGCCATTCATTTCATTAACATGAGAAGAATTTGCTTCAGCACTCATATCAGAAGGATTGTCTTCAGTATCATCTGAATGTAGTAAAAAGAACCCTGGCATGCCGGAGTTTCCTTCTGATGAAGCCTTTCTCTTTTTGCTGCTCTGATCACAAGAAAAAATTACCTTCATGTAATTTTACCAAACATCAATCAATGCCTTCTCCACAGCACTAATTAGTTCCTATTTTAAGCAGCTCGTGATGGTCGCTACACATAGATTTGAGATTCTTGAGAATTATGAGGTACTGGTGAAACAAAGCCAAATAATTATTAGAAGAGTTTTGGCTCATTCCTTGAAGTAACCCCATTCTATATATAAGATGTCACTATAAGGAACTCAAATGCTCCATAAAAAATGATGAAATTCAACAAAATCATGGTTTCTACAGAAAATACTGTGACTATATCTGCTCTAAGTATGCAACAGTGCAATAACCATCTGCACTTGATTAGTAACATGAAATGTGATCAAACTCAAATAATTCAAATGATCAGAAATTTTTTATATTACTTTTCACCATAAATCTGATGCCTAGGCAGTAGTCATGACAGAGGAATGCACAAGATCTCATGCAATTGGTGCTGTATCTTCCTTCTCTGCCAAAAGAAGAAGACAGCCCCTATTCTATGCATGCATCAGAAATTGTTAAAGGCTCTTGCAAACACAAAATAATGCTCATCATTTTTGTCTTGATCATTAATAGACTTCTAGAGTCCAATATAATAGGCTGAAATGTGTGCGTGTGCCATGTAAGGAAATAAGGTCTAGTGGCAAAGTGGATCATTGGAAAAGTAGAGCTTTTCAGAAAACTAAATTTGACATGGGAGGGAGGCATGGAGGTGCATGCCCAAACTGGAATCCCTTTCAGTTATTTTAGCACAAGTACAGAAGAAATAGTCAGACAGATAACTTTGGGAGCACATCAACATACGCATTCTTCAGTCATGATGTTTTTTTTTTTTTTTTGATAACCTAGGGAACCCCCGCACGGCCGACAGCCGGGGAGTAAACCCTGGGGGCGACACGTGCTAGCCACCACACACGTGCCACCGGTTAAGTCACCCTGTGGTGCCCGGGATTCGAACACTCAACCTTTTACGAGAGGAAGAGTGCGCGCTCCGGCAGCGCCACCCAGGCGGGTGGTTTCAGTCATGATGTTTGACTCTGCATATTTAGAATAAATTCTGCATGCACACCTTTGAAAAGGTAGTAAACGAAGGAATCTCCACATTTGATTTTTACCAGAAAGATAAACACCACTAAACAGTAACACATCCAGCATAATCCACATTTTGCACATTCTTTTCGATGTAATCAGTCATGCTCCGGTGCTAGGTTGAATATCTTTCCCGGCAACTTAAGAGTATAAGAGGCCACCAGATAGGAAAAGTATTGCTACCACCAGAACAATGACATTTGAAAAGTCATCGCGATAAGTCCCCTCCACAGTTTGCCGATTCGTCTACAAATACTGCCTGTGAAGACAAACAAAAGATAGTTACCTCAGCTAATCCTGAAAGTACGATGATTTTCTTATGATCTTCAACTTTCCGAGAACTTAAGATATGATTCTCCAATCCTGGAGGCATGAGATGTGCTCCCTGTCAACAGAGCAACCAGTTCAGGTCCAGCTATAGGAACTATATGTCAGGTGCAAGAAGAAATGTCACTTTCAGCAAGCTAGTTTTATTGAGATTTTGAAGCCACCATTGCTTGTGTTAGAAACTCTCCACCTGTTTAGTGAGTAAATATTAAGTATATTAATGTGAGACACCTGCCGGTAATGAACCAAGGCAGAGTTGCTTCAAGAAACCACTTCTTCTACCAAACCCCACTCTCAAAGGCCAGTATTCAATTTTCTATTTTCTAATCCTAGCGCTCGTGCGCTGAAGAACTTACTACTTGTGTGATTAAATCATCAGTGACAACCACGGGATTCAAAGTTGAGGAA
Organism: Syzygium jambos; assembly: GCA_031216235.1. NCBI lineage: Eukaryota > Viridiplantae > Streptophyta > Magnoliopsida > Myrtales > Myrtaceae > Syzygium > Syzygium jambos. The sequence continues at coordinate 23,550,759 of CM062229.1, read as the reverse complement.
AAAGTCGATGGATTCTGTTGATAGGGCAAAGGCATGAGATTTTGGGGGAGATGATCAGCTTTCTGCAAGAAGATCATGGTAAGAACGAAGAAGTATGTACAAACGTCAAGAGTTGATTGCCCTAATTAATTGGAGAAAAGGGATCTGATGATATTGCTTACTGTTGAAGGCCATTCTTTCGACCACATAAAATCGTCGCCAAAGATCAATCCTGCATGCACAAATGCACGCCAAAGTTTCTTACTGGAATTTGATTATATAACTCAGAAAATTCCAAAAGATATACAAGCTTCATTAGTTCGCAAAACTACTTGTAATCTTAGCATATTTAAAATGAAAGATTAGCAACTAGAAGTATGTTCTTGCAAGAGTTAGGAATCATCCTTTGAAACTTACTTATACAAAACATTCTTTCTTCCCTTTTTTTCCCTAGAAATAGACAACCCTATAAAGAATCCTCTGTATATAATCTGAATATAATTCTAAGATCAAATAGGCTAATTCGTGCATCTGAGATTATGTCAATTATATAAATAGATCAACAATTATCCAATGATTTTTTAGATTGGCCATCTACTGAGTAGTGCAGAATTGAGCAGATGACTTCTGAACAATTTAACTGTCACTACCAACTATGAGAGGATTATGCAATATCCACTGCTTAATTCTCCTAAAACCCCATCATAGAAGGATGTTCGAGAAGCATACTGGTATTAGTATCATTTGCTAAGTCCCTTGTCATTTCCTCATTCATCACAGATTGTCTGGTCAGAGAAGCAGCTGTTTCTTGGGGAAAGGTCATCTGTAGAAATTTTCAGAAGACAATCAAAGGCGCAAATAAGAAAATATCGTGTGGGATACAAATTATCGGACCAAGCTAGGAAACTGGATGAAGCATTACCATTGGGGGAGAACTTCCTGAGAAACTCCCATTATCTAGCTGGCTTGCCACGAACGCCTCATAGAATATCAACCACCATTCATACAGAAAACCCTCTGGGACATCTATTCCTGGGAATTATACAAATACCAATCCACTCGTGATCACCATCAATGAAGCAGTAAATAATGGATTTGGTGGCAAACAGGAAACTAAGACCAAGATTTTTACTTCACTCAGCGACAAATTCTAATGATGTTTCCAAGCTAGAGGTTACCATTTTGTACAGCTTCGCTATGAACCAAGTCACCAATCACGAAGGAGTTGTCAACAGGGGCAACAACAAAGAAACATGACCGAGCCTTATTGGAACAATTTGGCTAAAGAATGTCGATAATAACCATACAGAAGCAAAGGTATGGTATTTTGACAGAATCGAGAGGTCTTGCTATCTACAGAATACTTATCCCCCCGCCAGGAACGATCGCAGGGTCACACTACAATTCAAAAGCCTATTTGAAAGTGAATTTCAGCTAAGTCGACGCCCCCAAGTTCCTTTTCTCCGACTATATAATGTAATCCAAACGGCTCATTTTCTCCGACGAGTGCCAACACGTGAAAAAGGACACCGGTCAAAGGGCAGACTATATAATACATAAAACGTTAAAAATATATATATATTACCTCCGGGAAGGGCGTTTTCAGAAGCCAGAGCAGCCTCCCTTCTGAAAATCTCTGGCGTTTCGTGCATGTTCTTCTTGATCATATAATCGTAAATATAGCGATCAAGCCTACAAAAAAACAAAAAAGAAATCGGAAAAAGAAAGAAGGAGAAAGGATCCAAGTCAGAAACTCAACAGCACACGCTCAAAATCACCGATGCATCGCAAAACCAGACACAGCACGGGCCGATCGACCGCGAGCGAGAGAGCGAGACGATCGAACCGAAACTCACATCGCGCGGCTGTCCCAACCGTTCATGGCGCTCGCCGGACGAAGGATTCGTGACGCGCCGAGCGGCAGCGAGATGCACGGCAGGAGAGGAACCGAACAATCGGAGCGAGGAGGGGGAGATCGATCGCGCAATGCGGGAGGCCGCGGAGCATTCTCGTGCCGCGGGGGGGGTGGGGAAGGGCGAGGAAGGGCGAACGCCAACTCCAAGAGGAGGCGATGGAGTCCAATAAATGAACCTGCAAGTGCAACGTCGTGAAACCTGCAGGGGGCGTTCGCTCGTAACAGAAATGACCGACAGGTGTAGGAATCGCGGAGGAGGAGGAGGAAACGGAAAGAAAACCTTGTCGCCTTCTTCCTCCTCTCCGTCTCGCTGCGACGTGGGAAGCATTTGGTCAGCCGCAGGCGGGCGCGCGACTAGCTGCCATTGTTGCAGCCGCGAGAGGACAACGGCGAGCGCAGAGACCGAAGAAGAAGCGAGAGAGAGAGAGAGAGAGAGAGAGAGAGAGGAGGGGGGGTTACTGGCGCGAAAATGAGTCGCGAGTGACGGGCCGCCGCCGTAGAGCGAGTTACACGTGGAGGAACGGGACGCCGGTGGTAGAGCAGGATTTCCTGCGGTACGAGACTGTGCGCTCCTTCCGCAAGAGCCGTTGGATCGAATGACCCCCGTGCGGGACCCGCATCGTTGGACGGCTGACGTGCTCCATGTGACCGCTGAGCGTGCGTGTGTCCTGTGCGTATAATAATTACTCGAGTAATGGAGGGGAAAATTAGAAAAGTGACTGGACGTTTTAGATTCCTTTACTATTTTAGCGAAACAAAGTAGAGCGAATAGAAAAGGAAGAACTGAAATGAAATAAAACGGAAGATGAAAAAGTAATTGGACATTATAATTTCCTCCTTATTGTTTTGGCCGTGTTTCATTTGGATATGAAATAACGTGGAGGAAACTAGAATAAGTCACAAATGAAAGTGTATTTCGTCTTATTTATACTTAGGAAAAATACAAATAATTCCTAAACTTTGACCTAATGTGCAGCATGATTCATAAACTTTTAATTTGTTCAATGCGATTTATGAACTTTAACTTAATGTGTAACGTGGCCTCTAAACTTTTAGTTTATTTAATGTCATCCCTAAACTTTTGGTATATGTTCAATTTAGTCAATGGACTATATAAAAATATTTGATATTATCCTTTCATTAATTCAAGTTTATGGACTACATTAAATATTTTCATATAATTCATGGACTGCATTAAACATGTATCAAAAGTTCGAGGATCACATTCGATAAATTAAAATTTTATAGACCAAATTAAATATTAAGCTAAAGTTCAGAGATTACATTGAACAATTTAAAAATTTAGGAACCACATTGCACATTTAACCGAAATTTAGAGACTATTTGTGTCATTATCTCTTATATATACGTGTGAGGTAGATGTAGACGCTAAAAATTAACCATTGGTGCCAAAGAAATAGGTAAGCATCAACAATCCAACGCAAACAAATAATTAATAGTGATAAAAAAAGTTTCCTTTTTCATTTTTTGAATGAGAAATAAGATATAAATATGGAATAATAGCATAGGCACAATTTATGTTTAGCATGCAGCACGAGACATTGGAATTTGAAGTTTCGAGTCCCTAGATTTTTGCAAACTTATGTCGCTAAATTACAACGCCCTGAGTTCGTATTTTAAGTAAGTGTAGTTTGCTGATTGACCATTTCTTAATAATAATAATAGATCTAGATTCTATGGTCACAAATGATTTATTATACCGAATCGTTATATCATACATCTAATAAGAAAACTTATTTTTATATTTAAAGCTTCATGAACTATTAAAATAATCTTCATTGGGAAGTGGGGCGACCGGCGAGGGCTTATGACTTCCATGGAAAAATTATTTGATTTCAGCTAAAATCGAGAATGACATATATTTGATGGATAAGGAAAAAATCACGAGGTTATTAAAAGTATAGTGTTGACTAGAACACGATCCTTCGTTAAATATGCAACATGACTTGACACAAATGTCTATCTTATACAATTTAAAGGAGTTATTTCACCCCGTTAGTAAGAATATCTCCCTTGAGTTAGAATTTATTTTTAAATAGCCTATGTTAATAAAGAGAAATCTTTTTATGGATAGAATCAATAGACATTTTAACATTAACTAAAAAAATCAACAATCTTATTTACTAAATTATTCATCTTTCTTTTTCCTTTCTTCCTTGATCGCAATAAAAGTAAGCTCATTTAATGAATTAGATAAATTTTAAGATTCGTTACCATACAATTTATTATGATCGAAAAACAAAGAAATTAGATTAAGTAAATGGGTATGAGCAACGTGGTTGCTCAGAGCAATAACGTGGTTATATAACATAACCACATTATTTTTTTGGGTTAATACCACGAAAAACCCTGAACTGGTACACTTGTGACAGATTTACCCCAAACTATTTTTTTGACCATAAAAAACCCCAAACTGGTACATCTGTGACAATTTTACCCCAAACTATTTTTTTGACCACCAAAAACCCCAAACTGGTACACCTGTGACAATTTTACCCCGAACTAATTTTTAATATTATTTTTTTTTCGAATTTTTTTAGTTTTTCTTTTCTTCTCTTTTTCCTTTCCTTTTTTTTTCCTTCATCTTCATTGGACCAACAATGGATTGTTATATTGTAATTGATACCACAAAAACGTGACACGTAACATAAATGCTACATTTTGACCCAAAAAAAAAACATAAATGCTAAATGAAAGACTTTCTTTTATATGCATGAATTTTCATGCCAACCACTTTTTTCTACATTTAAATGTCTCGCGTTTCATTTATTATATATTTCAAGTGATCATATTGATTTATGAATCGCCATGCACATATAATATCTCTCATCTTATATATAAAATATATTAATTTTGTAAATTAATCTGTTAAATTAAATTGGCAAGCAGGAAGTATAGAAATTGTTGATTAGCTGTACTCCAAGCTTAGGTAACAAGCCTACGTTGGACCCCATCAGTTTGCCTATCCACTTGCACCCAAAAATAAGAAAGACACGACAACAATATAATGCCTTTTTCGCGAGACATTTAAATGTAGAAAAAAGTGGTTGGCATGAAAATTCATGCATATAAAAGAAAGTCTTTCATTTAGCGTTTATGTTTTTTTTTGGGTCAAAATGTAGCATTTATGTTACGTGTCACGTTATTATGGTATCAATTACAATATAACAATCCATTGTTGGTCCAATGAAGATGAAGGAAAAAAAAAAGAAAAGGAAAGGAAAAAGAAAAGAAAAGAAAAACTAAAAAAATTCGAAAAATAAAAAAATAATATTAAAAAAATTAGTTCGGGGTAAAATTGTCACAAGTGTACCAGTTTGGGGTTTTTGGTGGTCAAAAAAATAGTTCAGGGTAAAATTGTCACAGGTGTACCAGTTTGGGATTTTTGGTGGTCAAAAAAATAGTTCGGGGTAAAATTGTCACAAATGTACCAGTTTGGGGTTTTTTATGGTCAAAAAAATAGTTTGGGGTAAATCTGTCACAAGTGTACCAGTTTAGGGTTTTTCGTGGTATTAACCCTATTTTTTTTGTGATAAATATGGAGAGGACCTATATCAACTTTCGTTACATCGATTGGAGCGAGTAAATTCCCCACGAGATCCACCATTGCACCGCAATAAGTTACCTAATTTAAATTTTCTCTTTAAATGCATGCATGTCAACCTACTTGAACTTTCTAACTTCGGATCTGTTATTCTTCACGTCACACATGTATTGTATGTAGGGGTAAGCACCGGTCTCAGTTCAACTCGGGAACCGAACCGATAGATTATGAGCAGTTCTCACAAGGTCCGGTTCAGTTTCTGATTTCCAAAATTCAAAATCAGTTGCCCTAAAAGAATATTTAGGGCTTAAGTGAGTATATAGTGATTCCTCTTCAGTTCTTCATCGAGCAAGTCTCAAATCTCTCATCAATTCTCCATCTTGCTTGCAGCTCGAGCTCGAGCTCGAGCTCTCACCTCCCTCTCTCGTGCTTGCCGCTCTTCGCTTAGTCCGGAGCTCTCACCTCCCTATCTCGTGCTCGACACTCAGGCTCGTGCTCGATGCTTAGTTCTTGCGATCGTCCCCATTGCTCGTCACCATAGGAAGCCCATGTTCTTTGCATACGAAAACACGAGGTAAATTTCTTAGTTTATCGAGCTTATCCTTTCCTTTTGTTTCTGCTTGCACCGGCATATCTCTTCTTCTAGGGTTTGAATTAACCCGAGGAGGGAGTATCGGGGCTGAGGCTGGGGTTGTCGTCAGGATCGGAGGGCTTGCGAAGGTTAGGGTCGTTGGGTTAGGAGGAGAAGAAGCAAGCGAGAGCAAAGAAATGTAGCTAATGCTGCAATTCTTCAATACCACTGAAAAATTTCCCTCGGAAGTAAAGATCAGTTGCCACTTGCAAGTGCCATAGGCCAAGAACCCGTGCCATATACCAGGAGAAACAAATAGAAAATATTACAGCCGGTCCCGGTCCGGGTCCCGGTGCAACCCGGTCCAACCGAACCTGGACCGGTCCGGTTTTTAGGTGGTCGGTTCCTGGTTTTTAAAACCGAACTCGACGTATCAGAGTTCGATCCGTATTCCACAATCATATCCCTTCTTCCCTCGCTTCCCTCTAGCCATTGCAGCCTGCACCGCGCGGGTTCTGCTTCCGATCAAACCCTAATCCAGAGCAGCCGATCCCGAAATCCAGAGAGGGGGAGAGAGAGAGGGAGGGAGGGAGACGGAGTAGCGCCGCCGAATCCGCTCTTTCTCGGAGACGAAACCCTAGACCTTCTCAGGCTTCCATGGCGCACCGGTTGCTGAGGGATGCGGAGGCCGACGGATGGGAGCGCTCCGATTTCCCCATCATCTGCGAGTCCTGCCTCGGCGACAACCCTTACGTTCGCATGGTACGATCTGCTTCTTCTCTCCTAGCCCATGGATCCGTTCGCTGGGTTATCGCGTGCCCTGGAATGGTTTTGCCTTTCTTTCTTGTTCATTTTACCCGTTTCTTTCGAGAACGAGGGTTTCTTGTTCGATGGGTTGTGATTGCAGTTGTCAATTCGAGGTTTCGCCCCCCTTTTAGTTCTGGTTTTCTCGAGACGATGATGGCTTGGATCACTGATTCTGGATACATCGCTCTCGCGTGGTCTGTAACGTCTCTTTGCGAGCTCAAAATCTTGTCAGCCATGTTCTTTGTATGCTGCATAGTTTGCTTCTACGTACTTTATGTTCTAGCTCATTAACCGTCTGTCATCAGTCTGTTGCCCGCGTCATGTCGACGCTTAATTGCAGCTCGTCCTGCAATTTCCCCTTTTTAAGGTTCCTTGGCTGTCGGGTTAACGTGTCTGTAATGTTATGCTACGATATGTTATCATCTGACCTATCTTTCTCTTTGTGCTGATGGGCACATGTACTTGAATGCAGACAAAGGCACAGTACGATAAGGAGTGCAAAATCTGCCAGCGTCCATTTACTGTTTTCAGGTGGAGACCAGGTCGCGATGCAAGATACAAGAAAACTGAGATTTGCCAGACTTGCTGTAAGTTGAAAAATGTGTGTCAAGTCTGCCTTTTGGATCTCGAATATGGGTTGCCAGTTCAGGTTCGAGATACGGCTTTATCCATTAGTTCACATGACGCCATTCCCAAGAGTGATGTTAATAGGGAGTACTTTGCAGAGGAGCACGATCGAAAGGTACTCTCTTTCTCTCTAATTCCACATCGGTCCTTGCTTGCAAAGTCGCACCGCAGGTTTTCATGTACATCATATGCAATCTCATTACTTTAGAGAATACTGGAAGCAGTGAGGCCGCTAAGAGCTATAGCTACAAATTTATCACAGTATGTGATGATTACTTGCAGACATTCATAGGTTCGTGTAAATATTCAGTTAAGGGGAGTTTCTTAAGCCAAATGTACCTGATATAAGATGATGCTGGTGAGAGATTTTATGCTTGAATGAATTTTGTCATATTGTTTATCAAATGGATACAGGTTGCATTAGGGATGGCGCAGTATTTTCGTTCTCTGACCAATACAGGAGTATTTGGATAAGAATTTTTTCTCTGATCGTTGCAGTTGTTTATGATTGGCATAGAAACTTGATTAGCTTGTTCATCTTTAGTTAGTTAGAGCTATGCTGAGTTGCTTCATAGATAAGCATGATCCTGTTGCGGGTGTGAGAAGTTTCACTGTTAAATGATATATTTCACGTTGTTCATCGAAAGGATTGTGCTAGCTGATGGGTCGCATGGATAGCGTTACATTCATAGGCTTCAACTGATACTGAGGAGATCTTTGGATGATTACGTTTTGCTAGTCGTTGCACGTGTCTATGATTATTACACAACCCTGATATGATACCCATCTTTATCATGTAGGTTGCACTGTGTACTTGTTCCATATACTCATTATTCTTCTTGATCATTTGCGGTGGAATTTTGTGTTAGACGCTAAATCATGAAGTAATTTTATACAGAGATTCATAGTAAGTCTTCCCAGCAGTTCAGTATTCTCACGAAACTTGTTACCATTTCTGTGCAGACTAGGGCTGGATTGGATTATGAATCCTCATATGGCAAGGTTCGGCCTAATGATACTATTCTGAAACTTCAAAGAACAACGCCGTATTACAAAAGAAACAGAGCACATGTTTGCAGCTTCTACATTAGGGGGGAGTGTACCAGAGGTGCTGAATGTCCATATAGGCATGAAATGCCAGTAACTGGGGAGTTGTCTCAGCAAAATATAAAAGATCGTTACTATGGGTATGTTTCCTGTCTTGCATTGCATTTATTGTGCAAAACCTCTCTAATCAGTCCCTCTCCATGCATATCTATGTTCTTGCCCTTGGGCGAGCACTTTTCATGGTTTCCTGGTTTCTTAATTTCAGGTTGTATAGGTGCAATATAAAGCCTCTTTGCAAGTGAAGTATGTTACGAAAATATGCTCATGCATTTGAGAATTTAGTGTTTTGTTTGGGAAGGAGGGAGAGGTGAGGAATATGGGTAGTGGGTGAAGAAAATGGGCAAATTTTAAAATTTCTGTGAGAAGAAAGAGGGGAAATTTTGAACGCTTTCATCCCCTTCCCCATTTTTGCTCCTCCCAAACATAGTATAAAACTGGTGAAGACATCAGTTTTTCGCAATCATTCATTGTTCGATATTACTTTGATGTTCTTTTCGTGATATTCATCTTTTCATCTGCTTGGGTGTGTGGTATGTTGTTATCTCCCTTACCAAAGCCACATAACTCATGCATTTTTTTGCAAAATCTGATTAATTTTGGTTTAAGTATTGACCTAGCTGTTAGTTGAGAATTTAGATGTTAGTCCACCAAAGTTTTCCATCTCTTCTGCATTTTTGAATGAGCTCATTATAGGAAAACTGGGCAAGTTCATCTCATGGTTTATGTTTAAATTGTTTTATTTTTTGCTTTACGAAGTCTGATTAGTTCTACACCTTACCAAAAAAAAAATTCTGATTAGTTCTACGTCCTCTGGAGACTTAATTGAAGAGTTTTTTTTCTTCTTTTATTGTGATGTTATTTTTTGGGAGGGTTTTGGAAATATTTTGTTGATTTATGGTCCTCAAGTATGTTCTACTGTCATATTATGGGTATTACTCTTTAAGATTTAAGTTTTACGCAGCAAATTAAGATGATGACGGATGCAAGGGGGCTGTGTACTGATTCCTAGTGTAGTCTCATTAGCTAGGTCTGCTTGAATTGAATTATTGGCAAGGTTTTGTTACCTCTGGCTGAAGCTTGTCATCCCTTCCATTTTTCGCTGTTGATAATGTCAGCTAGAATCCTCTGTTAGGTTGAATTTTATCAGAGGAATTTACTCTGCATTTTCGTGTAATTTTGAGGTAATGCTTGACCTGACCAGCTAGATGATTATGTGGTCTACTCAAATCTCTTGATGAGCGTAACCACAGGCTGATAGGAATAATGAAGGTGTTTTGTTAATTGGCCTTAATAGGGAGTACTACAATTTGGTTAATATTGTCTTTGAGTATATAACATCTATTATCTCTTCCTCTGTCAATGTCAGCACCATCCAGTAGATTCTCTTTGTGAATGTCCTTTTTTCGTTCACATAGTTAACGTGTACACATTAAAATCATCTTATACTTGCTTCATAGGCATATATGTCAGGATTTGGATGCTTATATTTATGGGTTTTTGCTTAAATATTTCCAGAGTAAACGATCCAGTGGCTCTAAAGTTGCTCAACAAGGCTGGGGAGATGCCCTCATTGGAGCCCCCTGAGGATGAGAGCATCAGAACACTGTACGTGGGTGGCCTCGATGCAAGGGTATCCGAGCAGGATTTGAAGGATAATTTCTATGCTCATGGTGAAATTGAATCTATTAGGATGGTGCTACAACGAGCATGCGCTTTTGTGACGTATACAACCAGGGAAGGTGCAGAAAAAGCTGCAGAGGAGCTCTCTAATAAACTGGTGATAAAGGGGTTGAGGCTGAAGCTGATGTGGGGTAGACCTCAAGCCCCAAAACCAGAAACTGAAGGTTCGGAAGTTGCACGGCAGCAGGCAGCCGTCACTCATAGTGGGCTGCTACCAAGGGCAGTTATATCTCAGCAACAGAGCCAAATGCAAGTGCCTGGTTCTCAAGACCAGGGCCCTGCAATGCACTACTACAACATGCTACCGCCTCCTCAGCCGGAGAGAACCTTCTATCCCTCCATGGACCCCCAAAGGATGGGTGCGATTGTTCCTTCCCAGGATGGGTCTTCCAGTGGGCCCTCAGGGTCCAGTGAGAACAGGCCACCTTCGGAGCAGCAACAACAGGGGCAGCATTATGCTTACCCGCCAGTGGCCCCACCTCATGGGCAATATTATTCCCATTATTACCCTCCTTATGGTTATATGATGCCCCCGCCTCCTTATCAACAGTACCAGCCACCGAACCAATCGACGGTGCCTCTGCCGCATCCCCCTCCGGCAACTCAGCAGTATCAGCAGCATCCTGTGCAATCTGGATCGGCACCGTCGAGTTCAGCAGCTGTTCCACCACCAGCACCACCATCTTCAGGGTCTACACCTGGGGGTTCTGCTCCACCAGTGTCTTCTTAGTAATTTACTGTTGATTTTCGGCTGGAATTGTATAACATGCTTTTCATTTCTCCTCTGCTAAGGTATGGTTGACAGTCGTTTTGGTTGTAAGGCCTTTTGCAATCTGGTCCTTAGAAGGCTAATAATTGTAATGCGCCTAATTCTTGAGCTTTTCGATTATAAAGACCCGTTCATTTTGTGACTTAGAGCTAGTTGAACTTTGAATGTTACATAGCTGCACTCTTGTCATAAATTGCTTTGAAGTGCTCTTCAAAGCTGTTCAATACAGTGATGGGAGGGAGAGATTCTTAGGAAGGCAGAAGAAGCAGAGGCTGGATTTACTTTGCTTCCTTTGGGTTTGGGTTTTGGCTCTTCTATGGGTAAAATTATTGTACGTGTCGGTCACAGAAATGACTTGGTGTGATCGGCTAAGGACGTTGTGTGCGTGCTGTGCTTGTTATCCTCCGTGTCGTTTGAATTGTGGAATCAATCGCTTCAGGTAACCGTCTGAGCAATAAATTTCTTCATCTGTTGCTATTTATCTTGGGTGGGTGGACGGAACGTGACTGGGTTCCAGGAGAAGTCTAGACTACATTCGCGGACCATCTCTTAAGATCGCTTGATCGGAGCATGTTACCCTATCAAACCATATATGACCACATAGGCATGCATACAAATTGTATATCGAACGTTGCCGTTTGTGCACCAACTTTGTGTCGAGTGCATTTTTCGCACATGTGGTCAAAAAGAGATGTTTTCCTGATTCGAGTCCTTTTTGTGACCATGTATTTGTAGTTAGCAGTAGTCAACTCGATAGGATCGGTGCTCGATTTCTCTTGGCCGATTGCAAGCTAATGGCAATGGACTGTGTAATGTAGGGCAAAGAAAAGCTGTTGAGCTGTCGCGATTTTAGCCCTTTTTTTTTTCATCTCCGGCTTCCAATTCCATTAGATGTTTCAGTGTACACGGATTGCTTAGGATAGGTCCTACCATCGTAGATTTCAGCCTCTTTGTACTTCGATGTCTCTTGCGGATGGGCCCGATGCAACCTATCGTTTTCGGCAAATCTCCACGGCGTGGTCCAGGGGAGTTCGCTCGAAATAGGATGAGGGGGGGTAATGATCCGTCTTCTCAACTTAACAGACAAGGATGGACTACCCCAGCAGGTCAACTGTGGAGTATGATGCGACGAGGGAGGATGAAAGTGTGAGATGCTGAATAGGAAACTCGGGGATCTCGTTCCCTTCCGTTTTCACCCACACATCCAAGTTATAAAGAAGGTCGGGATCGAAAGAAGGTGGTGGTGCCGCCGCGGCGATTGACAAGTCTACGTGAAGAATGCTTGAGAAGTAACTATTCTTCGGAATCACCTTTAATCAAATTGGCCCTAAAAATGGAATCCAACATCCTGTACGGGCAACACGTGTTTGTTAATGGTGTCTCGTCCGCAATCTTCTTTGAAGGGAAAGATGAGATTGAGATTTGGAGATTTAGGAAAGTGGCATTGAAGAGGAGTGGTGGTGGCAGAGGAAGTTGGCCAATGTCGAGATGCATTAACGAATTTCATTTCTTATGCAACGTAGTAGTGGACTATTAATATGATGAATAGCTTTAGTAAAAAGGGGGAAATAAAATATTTATAATAATTTTCTCTTTCGCGTATTCGCCCAAAAAAGGAAAGAAAGAAGGAAAGACATACAATTTTGGAATTTGGAAGTAGTGCAGCAATGATAATTAGTGTAACCACCTATAGTGGGTTAATCCATGGGAAGAGCGGTGTCAACTGACATATATTTTTACCATAAAACTCATGGCAATATATTACATCTTTACTTTATTGAAGGGCTATTATAGTCATTTAGGGGATGAACGTCAATTTTGAAAGTACCCGTACATATATAGATAGATATGCATATAAATAAATAAATAGAACATGTGTTTGGTATGATTTTCTTTATAGTTATTACAGTTGTGAAATATGATGTTTTGACTTTTTGAGACATTTTATAAAAATCTTATAGCGGCACCCTTATAGCTGAAGTACTTTCACAACCATTTCCACATAGGTGCCTCTAGTAGCTTTTAAAATTTTTATAGATTTTATTTTATCAGGACAAAATTATCCTTACAAAAACCTACTTTTTTTTTCTCTTGTCATCAAATTACATTTCTTATTGCCTCTTTACTTCTTATTCAACCCCACATCATATAAGATAATTTACTGATAACAATAGCAATAAAACTAAGAAATATCGAACAATGACAGCAACAACATTTTTATTTTTGTCATTATTATTATTGTATGGTGAAAAAGGCATGTTAAAAAAATTCCTAACAATCCCACAAGTGAACATAACACTAGCGAAAACTAGGGGTGATTGATTCCCATTCCGATCCGATCTTGTCAGATGGAACATGTTATTTAGGGTTTAATTCATATTTGAAAAAATAAAAATATACATATAATCGGTTCAGTTCAGTCGAGTTCTCCTTGAAATCGGGAATTGGAGCATTTTTATGAACTGGAAACCGGACCAACACTCCTGAAAACCAGACTGAATAGGCTAGTTTGGTTCAGTCCGGGTGATTTACGATTTGAACGATTTGTTTTACGTAGTTTAGGAGAACAATGGACATGAGAAAAAAGGGCAAAAAATAAAAAAGAAAAAAAGAGAAAAATTGAAGCGGATTTAAAAGTGGGATTTCACGTCCGCAACTCTAGAAACTTCTGTCCGACCTTCCGCATATAAAACCGCCCGCGCGGTTCGCGAACGTTCCATTGCCATTGCCGTATACGCGTTCGCAGTCTTCCTGTTCGATCGATCATATACTCGCCGCGGAGGAGCTCCGATCCGTCGTGTCGCCGCCGCCGCCGACGAAACGGTGAGCCTCTCGATTTCGCGTTTGAATTTCATCTTCATTTCGGGGTTGTCCGTAGCGCATCTCCCATCCGTACGTCCGTCGTCGAGGCTGAAACGATCGGTTTCGATGAGTTTGAGCGTTAGTCGTTGGATTCTGGGCAAGAGACGCGATGGATCGTGGTTCTTTCTGGCTTTCTTTTCCCTGGTTTTACCCCCCGGTGTTTGGGTAGTGTGACTTGCGCAGTGAAATGCGGGTTATGCAGTTTGAATGTTTTCTGGGTGTGTTGATTGATGTGCTGGGCCTAATTGAGAGAAGCGTGTTCTCTAAATTTGCTTGGACGGTGCAGTTTTTGAGCTAGTTTGCCGGATTTTTGTTGCTTGATATTTGGAGTAGTGGGTTTGAGATTCCTGTGTCCTTGCCACTAGTAGCTGGAAAATCATACGATGGTTAGTTCGACCTTCCGATTGATTTGGGTTAGAACATCTCGTGATTCTTTGTCTTGGTAAGCATCTTAAAAAATGGGGAGTGAAAGGACCATATAAATATATTCATTTAAAGGGCATGAGAGGTTGCCTGCCCTTGTGAAATTGAAAAAGAGAGAGAGAGAGAGACGATCTCCTGTTGTTGCTTGGAGCTAAGGGAAGGGAGTCTGTAGCTTGCTTGTTTCTAGTGTGGAATTGCTCATGTTCGATGGAAGGTTTAGGTGCTTGATGTCGAGAAGGATGGTTTTCAGCTTTGTTGTGGGGTACGCGATTACTGTCTTTTTTGGACCGACTTATGAAACCATGTCTGTTATGTGATCAACCATTTGCAGACTACCGTCTTGAGAACGAACGTCAATTGCTCGAAAATCACTGTTATAAGGCATTTGAGATAAATTGCTGTACTGGTTATCTGCTCTGTTTTTCTCTAGCTTTTGTTCGTCTTATTTGGCCATTGTAATGACATATTTACACTTATATTATGGTTGATGGGATTGTGTATATTTTTATCATGTGGGTCTTCTTTCAGTCTTACCAGATGTCTTACTCCAGAAGGTCCGATTATTCTTGCTCTCCTCCTCCTCCTCGCCGGAGGTATGGTAGGTCAGTCTCTAGGTCAAGGTCGGTGTCAAGGAGCAGATCAAGGTAAACTTTAAATGATAATACTTCGTTTTTTATATCATTTGGTGCGTTGTTTTTTTAATGCTGATGTAAGCCTCCCATATTGGATAACAGGAGCGCTTCAAGTGATGTTGAGAACCCTGGCAACAATTTGTATGTAACGGGACTGTCCCCCCGGATTACAAAGAGGGAACTGGAAAAGCATTTTGCAAGCGAGGGAAAGGTGGACCCAAGTTGAATCTTGATCTGTCTTGTATCAATTTTTTTTGGAGCTCCTGTAAACCTCTCTTACTGTTAGTTATTGATGTGTAGGTGGTGGATGTGCATCTCGTGGTTGACCCGTGGACAAGGGAATCTCGTGGTTTTGGGTTCGTAACTATGTCAACCGTTGAGGAGGCTGAGCGGTGCATCAAGTATTTAGATCGATCTGTGCTTGAAGGTCGTGTAATTACTGTTGAAAAGGTATGCTTTCAGCACTTGTTTTCTTTCGAAAGTTATCTTTTTTTTTTTTCCCTGATGGAGGTCTTGTTGCTAAGATTGCGCATATATTACATTGCTATAAGTTTATTTGAAAGTTGTTTCTTTCCACTTGAAGTTTTTGTGGCAGCAGGTTAGCTGTGTGTAGCAGCTCTTCATCAAATCCCAAAAACAACTAAACAAACAAATCAAACACACGAAGTATCAGATCGCTGGGGTTGTATGCCCTGCATTTCTCTTTTTCTTTCTGCCTATTGAATTTAGATATCTTGCTTGTGTGATTCAATTATGGCTACATCATGAACGCATAACTCTGTGCACTTACTTTCTTGCCTTTGTTTTCTTGTTTGTTTAGGTAACTGACGATTTGGATTTGTAATGACAGGCTAGGAGGAGGAGGGGGAGAACTCCTACTCCCGGAAGGTATCTGGGGTTGAAGACTGTTGGAGGTCAGATGGTTTTTATTGTTATTCCGATTTTAGACTTTTTCCTGTTGATTTTCCACTAACTGTTGCTTCTAACGTTTATTAGTGCGCCGGCGCACTACCAGTTACTCCCCCCGTTCCTCTCCCCGTTGGACTCCAAGCTATTCTCCTTATAGTAGGAGCAGGTCTCCTCATTATTCATCTGACCGCAGCAGGGGCAGGTCCTACTCCCCTCACCACAGGAGGCGCAGATCCTACTCTCCTTACTATGATCGGCGAAGGGCTTATTCTCCTGATTATGGTCGACGAAGATCGTACTCTAGATCCCATTCCCCTGACAGCAGGTCGCCAGTGTATCGGCGTGATAGGTCCTCCTCTCCATATGATTCGAGGGACTACTCACCAGATGATCGCTATCACAGAAGGAGCCATTATCGATCTATTTCTAGAAGTGTTTCACCAGGAAGAGGAAGAAACTCTAGGAGCAGCTATTCCCGGAGGATGAGGAGGAGGAGATACTCCCCTAGCGAATCTCCAAAACCTAGGAGAAGGCCAAGGAAGAGTTACTCTCGTAGCACCTCAAGAAGCCCAAGGAGGAGTTCTAAGCGGAGCTACTCATCCAGGCGCGGGTATTCGAGGGATAGCTATTCTTCTGGGAGTGTGTCTCGGAGCCACAGTGTTGGTGCAAGTTCTAGAGCAGTATCAAGGTCTAATACGCCAAGTTCATCATCACCTTCAGCTTAGCCAGTGTTTTTATGGAGGAGGATTTGTGACTGCTTGTAAGTTGTCTGGTTTGTCAATACTGGGCTGGTGCTTGGCATTTCGAACTGGTATATGGTAGTTCCGGATTTTGTGTAGCTCTCCTCGATGAGAGGCAAACTTTCTTCTTTGGTTGATGTTTACTACGAATTCTGCTCCACTGAATCCCCTGTTTCAAGGTCATATCTTTTTAAACCTTTTTACTGTTTACATGAATCCGATGAGAGCAGCCAAGAAAATTTTGTATACAGCTCTAATGCCTATTCATCTTTACAATAGTTCATTCATTGAGTGACACATGTTACTGTGGCCCATCTATCATAAATACCCCTCTCTCTCTCCCCCAGTCAGACTCTGATTTTCTCTCACCACAAGCGCGGCTCCTCTCTCTCCTTCTCAACCATAATCATGGCTTCCACCGCGAGCTGCTCGACAGCCCAGCTTGCGCCGCTCTTCGGCCCCAACCCCACTGACGCCATGGCTTTCGCCTCTTGCATTTGCGATCATCTCTCCTCCTTCGCGGGCCGCCTCTCCGATACCCCCTAGACTGTCGACACCACGTACCTCCTCTTCTCTGCCTACCTCGGCTGCTCCATGCAGCTCGGCTTCGCCATGATCTGCGCCGTTTCGGTCCGCGCCATGAACACCATTAACACCATGCTCACCAAGGTCCTCAACGCCGCCGTCGGCGACCTCTTCTACTACCTCTTCGGCTTCACCTTCGCCTTCGGCTCACCCTCCAATGGCTTCATCGGCCTCAAGAAAGTCCCCTCCTCCACCGTCGACTACAGCAGCTTCCTTTGCGACGGCGTAGGAGGTGTCAGAGAGGCGGCCGGCGACGGAGGAGAGCTGGTCGCAAATGTTAGAGGCGGCGTTCGTGGGTGTTTCAAAAGAAAATATATCAGAGTGAATGGGAAAGGAGAGAGAGAGAGAGCACCACTTTCACTCTGCATTTATGATGGTTGGGTTATTGAGTGACATGTCACTTAATGAATGGAGTCTTGTAATGATAACGTGGCATCAGAGTTGTGTTCAATATTTTCTAAGCCATCTTTGTGTGAGAATAGTCGACTTTGTCGTTATAGTGCAGAAACCACTTTTCCATGCCCTGTCAGCATGGTCTAACATCGACCTGTCCTGGTGATGATGCGAGGGTCAAGTGGGTCTCGCCGGAGCCGCATGTTTGAACCCGATGATCAAATAGAACCTTGTCGCATTAGCTAGTTGATGTTGTAATTAAGAGCATTAACTTTCCGAATCGATGGAATCAGATGAACTTTCCATCGCCAAAGGGAAAGAAGTCCGATCTCGATGTCCAACTCACTCGCGGTTTAAAAAGTAAGATAAGGTTCTTTGCCAGCGTACCCGAAGGGAAGCTACTCCAACCTCAAGGGAAAATTACCAAAAAAGTCCTAAACCTTTTACAATTGTGCCAATTCAGTCCTAAACCTTTTTTTTTGTCAATTCAGTCCTAAACCTTTTACAAATAAGCCAATTCAGTCCATTTGGCCGGCCGGCGCTGACGTGGCTGCCGGCCGGCTGACGTGGCGCCGGCCGGCGCTGACGTGGCCGCCGGCCGGCTGACGTGGCGCCGGCCGGCGTCCACGTGATAATATTTTAATATTTTTTTAATATTTTCGAATTTTTTTTCTTTTTTCTTTTTTTTTCCTTCTCCCCCTTGGCTGTCCGGCCAAGGGGGAGCCTCGCCGGCGAGGGCCCAGCTCCGGCGAGGCGAGCTGGGCCCTCGCCGCAGCTGGGCGAGCTTGCCCAGCCAAGGCGAGCTCTGCCTCGCCGGAGCTGGGCGAGCTCGCCATGGCTGGGCGAGCTCCGCCCTCGCCCAGATCCGGCGAGGCGAAGCTCGCCATGGCTGGGCGAGCTCCGCCTCGCCGGAGTTGGGCGAGGCTCGCCCAGCGGCGGCGAGGCGGAGCTCGCCTTGGCTGGGCGAGCTCCGCCCTCGCCCAGATCCGGCGAGGCGGAGCTCGCCATGGCTAGGCGACCTTCGCCCAGCGGCCGCGAGGCGGAGCTCGCCTTGGCTGGGCGAGCTCCGCCCTCGCCCAGATCTGGGCGAGGCGGAGCTCGCCATGGCTGGGCGAGCTCCGCCCTCGCGCAGATCCGGCGAGGCGGAGCTCGCCATGGCTGGGCGACCTCCGCCTCGCCGGAGCTGGGCGAGCTCGCCCAGCTGCAGCGAGGGCCCAGCTCGCCTCGCCGGAGCTGGGCCCTCGCCGGCGAGGCTCCCCCTTGGCCGGACAGCCAAGGGGGAGAAGGAAAAGAAAAAAAAAAGAAAAAGGAAAAAAAATTCGAAAATATTAAAAAAATATTAAAATATTATTACGTGAACTCCGGCCGGCGCCACGTCAGCCGGCCGGCGGCCACGTCAGCGGCGGCCGGCCAAATGGACTGAATTGGCTTATTTGTAAAAGGTTTAGGACTGAATTGGTCAAAAAAAAAGGTTTAGGACTGAATTGGCACAATTGCAAAAGGTTTAGGACTTTTTTGGTAATTTTCCCCCAACCTCAACGCATCGGCATTTTAAGAGTAATAGAAAGGTTCTTTGCTAGTGAATTGATATGCAAAATCATTTCGTGTGTTTAACTTCTGAGCTCCATAGTGATTGAAGGCGATGTACGACTACATCGTGCACATTACCAATGAACTAATCCTGCAGATTGCAACAGCCTTCCTTGCACTCTACATTTATTAGATAAAACTGCTGTATGAAACCAAGAGCAGCAGTTGCCATCCTTGCCGTGTGCGGATTTACTCAGCTTCTTCAAATCCAGAATCCAGAACTCTCTAGTCCTCTTAGACAAATCCAAAGATTCAAAATAAGTTGAACAAAACATGCGAAGGGAGTGGCCAGTGGTCATTCTGCTTTACGAGTTCTGTGAAATGAAGTTTACTCATTCATTGGGGTAAAAGAAGGGAAGTTGGGCAAAAACCAATATTCACACATTTGAGCAAAAGACTATACATATGGAAGCTCGGTCATGCAGATGCAAATTTATAGCTTTCACCCTCTGCAATGCCGAATGACGTACGGCGATGATTCTCCGCATCCCTAACAGGATAATTTGCAGAATAACGTACAGCAGAAGGCAAAGGGGAGGAAGCTCTTTCCCTGTACTCTTTTCGAACTTCCCATAGCACCTCAGCGCACTTCCGCATGGACGGCCTTGACTCTTTCGCGGAAGCAAGGCACTGTCGAGCCAGTTTAAGGATGTTCTCCAGAGCCATGATGGATGCTGGACTTCTCCGCATTCGCCAGTCCATGACAAGAACTGCATCTCTCCCTTTTAGTTTCTGCATTGCCTGCATATATATGTACATCAGATGCGACCAGATCAGGCGTAGAAGCTTCTCTTTCAACTGAATAAAACTGCTCATTTTTTTTCCTCGGATGTTCATCTCCTATATTAATAATAAGTGATAGACTCTTTACTTGGTCTTCCTCGTATAATTAGATCGTCTTTCCAACAGAAGTTTGAATGACCAGAGCAAGGCTCACCCAAAGTCTGCTTACATGTCATGGTCCTTTGACTTCCCTTAAAGGTGATTGTTCAGTTTTCGCTTCATTGATGAAGAACATGAAACAATGCGTCTCTACTTGTGTCTTATGAAGGTATGAAAGTGAAGGATTCATCATAATATTTTCCCGCTTACTAAACTCATGAGTCATAAGTGACTTACTTGCGTCGATTTCATTCACATTAAAACATAGGAACTGTTATGGTTTTCGTACTGCATATGGATTACTATACCCTGATGCAACTTCTCAAGAAGGCCAGATCATTCTGTCTCCTGAAATAAATTGAGCTATCAGTGCTACTTGATCAACATATTCCAGATGCCTATGGATCTGTTTATCCAGGATGCAATTATGTTCAAGTGCTGACCGACATTTGGGCAGATTTCTACTAGTTGCAATTTTGAGGTCCCTACTCTCTCTATCTATCTATCTCTCGCCTTTCTGTCCAAGGTTCCTGCCATAGAATTATTTGGTTACGGGCAATCCAATGACTTGGGTTTAATTTGCCAATCCTACACTAACAGACTCTAGTATTCTCTTGTCTACCTAAAAGTTAAAAATAAACAAAACAAAATATTTCCATCCCTCGCCTCCCTCTCTTTCAAGAATCAAGATAATAGAGTTCTTTTTTTTAGAGTCAGAATGCATACCCATTTTATGGTTACTCTCTCCCTGAGTGGTCTCTTCGATTCAATTGGGTGTCTTCCTGTCATCATTTCCACAAGCATTACACCAAATGAATACACATCACTCTTTTCAGTAAGCTGGTATGTCCTCAGATACTCTGGATCCAAGTAGCCTGTTGATCCCCTGATTTGAGTGGAGATGTGTGTCGCACCGGGGTCTTCAGAAGCCAATCTTGCAAATCCAAAGTCCGTCACTTTGGCCCTTAGTTTCTCTGTGATCAGTATATTTGATGCTTTAATATCTCTGTGTATAATTGGAGGATCTGCAACAAAATCACTCAGGTTAGGACACATCACTTGATAATAAAGGTGGCACAGGAAATTATGATCCGGTAATTGATCAACAATTCAAGATACTCCTATCTGTCAATTGAAAAGAATCTGCATCAAAGTTGAAAGGATGAATTTTTATCTCTACCAGCTCTCTTTGCTATTATGAGAACAAAAAAGGGCACATCCATGTCATTTGAGATGCATTAAGGCCTACTCAATTTGAATGCCAAATTGTTTGGTATTAATCCCATTCCCGATAGGATCAGAGCATGTACCAGAGTATGTGTGAAGATAGGCAACTGCATGAGCAATATCAATTGCAATATCCAGACGCTCAGTCATTTCAAGTCCATTTTCCCCTGTGCATGCCATGAAAAAAGACCGGTGAAGTACCCAAAATAATAAGATCAAATCCAGCTCACATAACACTATCATGCTACAAAATCAATGTCTAATGAACAACCAAAACTAATAAACGATTATAACCCGCCAAAGTAAATTAAATCACCATCTAATATGTGTTTCATGAATAAGAACAGATTTTCTCTAGTTGAAGATGTCAACCCAACAAAAACTAGCAGTATCAACGAGCAAAATGAAACAAACAATAACATCCAGGAAGGGCCAATTCGATGGCTTGTGTGATCATATGAAATTTGAAGCAAAGAGCTGGTTACACTCGAGTCTCACTATCACCTTCTATATCTTTTCCGTCGGGATCGAGTTACAAATAAATTTATTATTCTGGTTCAGAAAATAAAAAGAACAGCTAAGGTAGGTAACCGATAACATCGTCTAACACGTCAATGCATTTACTCACCTATATCGACTTAAAGCTCACCGATTGCATGGTTTATACCCTTACTAACTTCCTGAGTCCAGATTTCATTTCCTCAATGCATGCTTGATCGCAAGCTTCAGGAATGAAAGAGGTGGCTAACTTACCATCGAGGTGCTCCCGCAGCGTTCCACCGCTGATGTACTCTTCCACAATGATCTTCTCATCTCCATGTTCCAAATACCCGTACAACCTTACCAAATTAAGATGCTCAATCTTCGACATGGTAAGGACTTCATTCTTGAACTCGGACGACGCGCGCTGATTGAGCACGTTCTGTTGAAGACTTTCGAACCGAGTAAGCACAATCCACCACAGAAGGTCAAGGCCCTATAATCTCTTATACACTGCTTTTACACTTTCTCCCTGTTTCTCCCCTCTTAAGACACCAATTTTAGAAGCACTGGAAATAAATTCGAGCCACGTCTTTTCACGGTTTTCATGAAAGCTTACCTGCTTGGCACGCTTAATGGCGACCAGCGATCCGTCCCTGAGCTTGCCCTTGTAGACCGTCCCAAACGCGCCTTCCCCGATCACGTTAGACGCCGCGAAGTTCCCCGTGGCCTTGACGATCTCTTCCATCGTGAAACCCGTCGGCGCGGCCAGCCCGCTCGGGGAAATCGTGGCAACAGAAGAGGAGGCGCGCGAGGAAGACGACCTCGTCTTCGACGAACTCCTGGCGGTATCTGTAGAAGCTGCGGAACCGTCGTCAATCGTATGTCTCGGGGACACACGCCGATCACAAACCAAAGCAAGCTAACTAGGGGGATGAAATATACTGGGGAGGAGGTGCGAGAGCGGAGCTGACTTACAGGAGACGGCGCTGACTTGCCCGCCGCCGTTTCCGGGAGCGCCGGACACGGCGGGCCTCGAGGAGCTCCTCCGCTTGCGGAGGAGGAGGACGGCGGCGAGAGCTCCGGAGACTCTCTTGGCCGCGGCTTTGAAGTAGTCCGCGAAGGAGCCGCGGCGCTTGCGGTCGCCGCCGCTCATGGCTTTCCTTGGGGCCTTCAGCGGGGCGGATTCGAGCCTTCGTCTCTTTCGCTCTTCATTTCCGGATAGACATAGAGAGAGAGAGAGAGAGAGAGAGAGAGAGACTCTCGATCGCAGGTCGAAGGTTTGGGTGATTCGCGTGCCGATGTAACGACGTTGGTGTCTCATTAGGAGGACGACGACGACCGGTTCAAGCGAGCCGAACTACGAATCATGGCTACTGGCTATCTGGTTGGATGAGACAAAAATTTTGGTGACTGGTTTTCCCAATTTTCATTTTTCCTTTTTTTTGTTTTCTTTTTTCGGAGATAAATGAACCGAGTCAACGAACCGACTCGCACTGTGCAGTCCAGGATGTCTGGTTGGACCGCCGCGCGAGAGTGATTGACCGTGAGAATATTCTACTGGGGGCAAACCGAAACGATACCGTCTCTGACATGGTCCGGCTCCCCCGATCGAAGAAGTACCGCCGGAATGCGTGGTCTCGAATTTGGTCAAATCCAAAGTAAATAAATAAAAATCCGGACTTAAAAAATGACACCGCTTTTCCAAATAATCCTCCCCAGAAAAAACATGGCCAACATTGCTGACGTGTATAAAAAAAATATTTTTCAGAGACCTCGAGCTCCGGTTAATCGAGACATGCGTGCGTCACATACGCTTCAAAGGAACTAGTTTGCTTTAACGGTCATTATTTTTTATTCCTGACGTAAAAATTCGTGATTTGTTATATAAAAAGTCGAGGTTCGTCCCAAGTCGAAAATGTTTTCTTTATTTGTGGAGGGGAATTTTTGGCCGTTTTGATATGAATCGTGCGGTCGTCAAAGAAGCGAAGCGATTGGCGTTGCCATTCCATAAAAGCCAATCACTTCCAGATGCAGGAGGTGATACGGACTGGTCCTCCAATCTGCAAGATGCTCAAGAAAGTCTTCTACCACTTGGTGGTGCCGATGGCCTTCGCTGTCTTTCCTTGTTCTATTCGGGTCCCTCTTCGATCAATGGCCTTATCAATGAGGGTGGAAGCCACTTTCCGTCCTTCCATCGCTCCTATCGACATTTGTGTTGTTTTCCCTTTTCGGTCTTCGCTCCTTCCCTTCTTCTTTTCCATGATTTTCGGCCTCCTATTGATATCATGGCTGCCTCCTATTGATATCATGGCTGCGTGCTGGCATGAACTGATCGCTCACATCCAAAGGCATCGTACTTTGACTTCAATATATACGCCAAAACTTTTGGAATCTAATCGTAAGGAATGGAATGGCACATACCCATTTTGACAAAACCCCAATTCCGTGCTAGATATATGGGGGACTAACCTCTCTCTGGGATATCATTCTCAGAAGTACAAAACGCGGCAGAACCTGCTCTGCAAGTATTGCAGTGACGGATGCAACAAGCCTTCCCCATCCAGCAAACAAACCCTCAACTAATGGAAAATGTTGGCAACTGTCTGTTCACATTTTTCACAATGCTCTTGATTACAGGAAAGGTACAGACACTTATCTCGTCATCGACATGATTAGAATTGATGGGAAAACAAAATCCTTCTCATCCATGGAGTACATCATTTTCTCCCACTACTATCCATTTTCATAGCAGGGCAGCCTAATTGACAGCTGCGGCTTCATCACTTACAAATGATAAATTGCTATCACAATGGTTACTGCAAAATAAAAGCGGACAATGGCCATCAAGCAGTTTGACCCAATATAAGAACAAACCATATTCATCTGTATGGTTGCGATGTCATATGCATTGTAAGCAGAATGGCAGTAAAACCACCTTTACTGGACAACTGCTTAACTATCTCAAAGAACTAAGATATCTGCTTTAAGGGAAAACCCTAAAATCAAATTGATCTCACATATATCAACCTGAGAAATAAAAATAGTTAGGAAAACGCCTATACTCTATATTTCTTTGATGCCAGAATCTTTACATGGATTTACAGGAGGGAAGAAAAATCTTCACGAGGGAAGGAGATGTTGATACTTGATACCATCTCGATATGAAGAAGATGTTAATACTTGATACCTTCTCGATATGAATGATTGAAGGTTTCATTTACAGGCGTTATCAACCATTCTTCCACAATGAAGATCTGCAGAACTGACCTCTGCTTCCTGGGGCTGTGTAACCAGCAGTTGCAAAGGCACTTCTCATGTAACTGATGACCCAGAATGCGGTGACAGATCTGTTAGGAAAACTGTGAGATCATAGAACTGCTCGTCTAGGGAAAGAAAGGGTGATAGGAATCCCAGCACATTCCACTGACTAGAACGGTTAGGCAATTCAGCAAATTTGGCGAAGAAATTATCTATCCATATATGTGCTTATTTTCTGGTACTTTTAACAGGAAAATAGTAGAGCGACCTAAGCACAAATTTAGTAGGAAAGAATGGGTAGAGTTACAAAGAGGAATAGGTAATACTGACCCGTCTCATCAAAATTTATCCTCTCTCCAGTAGAAAAGATATCCCAAAAAATGGCAGCAAGAATATATAATATTGCCGTAAGCAACAGAAATCCTCTGAATGAACCGACCAATTCAACAAAGAAACCAGCTCCAACTGTTCCCACAATAGCTGCCGAGGTTCCTGCTGTATTCGACATGCCTAGAAGCAGAAATAGGTATTATTTTCAGAAGAAACTATAAGTTCTAGAGGCAATCAGTGCAACAAAAGAGCCTGCAGAACATCACATTATCAAAGCATGAAATTCGCAGACCTGGAGGATGTACAGATTGCAGTACAGCAATTTTAAAAAAACAATGAAAACTATGCATGAACCACCTCCTCCCTTATCAATAGAAGCCTTGAAGCAGCAAGAGAAGCACACGGACCATTACATATTAAAAAGCACGAGCTTTTCCTTCAACAGGAGTGATAGAATGAGCCTTGGATACTTTCACTTTTGCAAAGCAAAGTCAAGAGAGGCCCTGATAACCAGGCAATTGATAATTACTGAAGAAGATGCACGGAAGCAATTGAGTTGATATTGCAAACCTACCATGTAGAACGCCTGAATACTTTGGAGAGATCTCCTGTTCATAGCAAGTGAAAATAAAAGATTACATGCGAGAAAGAAAGATTTTAGGTAATCACTGTAGATTTTACTTGGAAAGCAACCTGTAAGTTCACTAGAAAGCCAGAGTGACTGAAGGACTTCAGCCCGATTGCTAAGGTAAGCCAGGCAGATGCAATAGATGGTTGCTTGGCTGTAGTTAAGCCGATAAGAGCAATCCCAGGACCAATGAATCCAATTGACTGAAAAACGAATATACAGAAGATTGTTAGTACATAATAAACGCAAAATGTTTGTGAGAATGAGAGGAAGGATTGCAGAGAAAAACCATGTGTGCATATAGACCGCACACATGTATTTATAATATATTTAAGTGTTAAAACATAGGAAACCCAACATTACATAATAGTACACAATCGATATACACATCTACTATGATACTATTTCCAATTCCTAACAGTGTTTAACAACGAAGCATAAATTCAACATGCAATACCTAACAAATCTTATGAATTTCATGAAAAAGAACCTTTAAAAAAAAAAGAAGAACCCACAAATAACTTTTATAGTTTTCTTCAATTTCCACCAAACAAGTCCAAAGCCAAAGCCACAGCCACCATAAAATTCCCAAGTTGATGAATAAGAGACATATATGCAGTGAGAGCATGAAAAGCAGTTTCCCAAATCGTTAGATGTTGATTATGACAGCAAAGGAAAGTTGGCCAAGTTATGAAAACATGCACATGAACAAATAAGTTGAGTGGTAAACCCACCTGCATAAGCTTGCGAGTCAAAGAGATGCTTGTGCCTCCTTGTATCAACAAGTCTGACCACATACCAGCCAAGTACCCAACAAATGCCATCACACTCCATGGAACAGCACTGTACCATGCCGCTTGTCTAAGGTCAACGTGATAGACCTGTCACAGGAAAATATTCATTTGAAAGTAACTCTATGCACCGGCATACGATTCATCTACAGCTAAAAAAAAAAGGTCCCATACCGAGTAAAAGTAGATTGGCATCCATGAGAGAATGACAAAAAAACCCTACAACAACAACAGGAGGAAAAAACATACAATTAGCATAAAGAATTCGCTGTATCATTATGAGAATATCTTCTTATATTTTCCCCCCAAAAAAGGGCTATACTGATGATATTATCCGCATGACATTAGTGGTAATACTCTACATAGAGTCAAAATGTGCATTACCCAGCTGTGCATGGCATTAGCAACAATTAGGGACCATGTAGGCATCTTGGAAAGCATGCGCTTAAAAGGAGGGATCATGCTACTTGTCTCGCTTTTAGTATCCGGCTCCGAGCGTTCATGCCTCCCACTTCTTATGTAATTTAGCTCATATTTCGATATCTGAGGATGCCGGTCAGGAGTGCTCGTTATTGCAGACAACCATACCAAAACCCAGAGAAACCCAGACAATCCAAAAATAACGAATGGCCCATATATTCCACCTTGTGACATAAGAATTGGAGAAAGGGTGAGTCCTATGGCATTTCCTAGTGTAAAGCCAGCCATTGCAATACTGACAGCTCTGGCTCGTTCTGCTGCTGGAAACCATCTAAGAAATCCAAACATCACTTCATTGTCACAACATATTCAAGCATCAATCAAAAAGCATAAGTAATAAATAACAGATTACTTTCTATTAAGATAGAACAGATTGGTAGTTTATTACCTTGCGACCATCTTGTTCATGCAAGGAAGAGCCACGCCTTCTGCTATGCCAAGTAAAACACGCATCACGAGGAGAGCCAATAAAGAAGCTTCAGCAGCCCATGGGGTAAGAAATGTTGCTAGGGACCACAAAGCCACACCCCATCCCATGACAACCTTACCCCCATAGTAGTCCACAAGAGCCCCTCCAGCGATTGGTGATATCAAGTATCCCCAAAGGAAAGCCGACTGGGCCGAGTGTTGACCGACAAATCAATTTTAATTTAAGAATTAAGAATGTATCGAATGTCAAACAGATAAAGAAAGACCCGTCGTAATCAGATGTGGGTAAACGCATTGATAAGTCACATTGGTTCTTAACTAGCAGTCCACTTTTCAACCAATAATAACTCATGATTGAGAATTCACTTGGTACTACCAGACCCAGAAAGTGAGAAACTCCACAGAAAGGTTTCTGAATCCCGCAGAAAGCAGAAAAAAAGATTTCATATTTTTTTTAATCCAAATGAATAAGCCAAAACCCTCTGATCATCCAAGCAATTACCGACCTTTTCCCATCCAAAATTCAATCATACAACACTTTGTTTTAGCTTAATACTTTGCAACTGCAGGCGCGATCTTCTTTTTTTAGGTGAAACAAGGAGCTAACAGGCTAACAGCTAAGCGCAGATACTGAGCCAGTAGCATTCAGTCAACGAAGTGAAGTATCAGATGCATTCGATTTGGATCATGACAAAACAACTGAAGCAAGCATTGTCTAGAGCAGCATTAACAAAGAGAAGCGGAAACCCAACCTGAACGATGCCGGCGAACGATCGGCTCCAACCGTGAGAAAGCGACAAGGGCACAATGACCACGGACATCACCACCCGGTCCGCATTACAGAGCGCCAATGCCAAGGCGAGCATGGCGACCACCTTGACCCTCTCCGAAGTGATGAACTCAAAAAAACCCGGCGCCTGCGCCGCTTCCCCATCGGACAACGGACCGGACGGAGCACCGCTCGAGGAAACCCTAACCCGAGCCGCGAGCTCC
This sequence comes from Syzygium jambos, assembly GCA_031216235.1. NCBI lineage: Eukaryota > Viridiplantae > Streptophyta > Magnoliopsida > Myrtales > Myrtaceae > Syzygium > Syzygium jambos. Next base: position 23,522,104 of record CM062229.1, on the reverse strand, counting down.
GGCTTCGGCTCCGCCGACTCGCGCCCACGCCGGGCCCTCAGTGAATTCGGCGGAGGCTCGGGCCGGAAGCATATCCGCCTCGAGACGGCGCTGACGCGCGACGGAACTCTGAGCTCGGCTGATCCGGCGGAGTTGGCCGGCGGCCTCTGGAAGCAGCTCGGAGGAGCGGGAGAGGGGAGCGGCGGTCGCCGGAGAGGGGAGAGGAGTGAAGTCATTCCGAGAGGAATCGGCGGCGGCGGTGGCCGCGACGAGGAAGGAGGAGGAGTTCAGGCGAAGTCCATGGCGGCGAACCGATGAGTTGCGGTGAGCGTGCTGGTGGTGCTTGGTTCTTTTTCAATCCGTCTTCTTCTTCGTCCTGGAGCGAATTGGCAGGGAGAGATTGTCTCGTCGCGTCACTGTGCAGGGAACTCGAAAATCTCCGAAGTGAATTGTGTCAGCTCGTCTTTATCTTTTAGAGCTTGACTATGACGAGGTGGAAACGTCTACCCTCCGTGAAAGATTAATACATTTTATTTAATTAATTTGGGTTTTCGATTGTTTACACGTTAGTAAAGTTTATTATTTTAGTATCTATCACGGAAAAATGACATAAATAGTCAATGAATTTTAATTCAATATACAATGTGATCCATGAACTTTCAATTTATTCAATATAATCCAAGAACTGTAACATAATGTATAACGTGATCCATGAACTTTCAATCCGTTCAATATAGTTCATGAACTTGGGTACACGTTTAAATTAGTCATTGAACTATATAAAAATGTCTAATATTATTCATGAACTTGAATTACTAGAGAACAACATTGAATATTTTCATATGATTCGGGAATTAAATTGAATATGTACCAAAAGTCCATGGACTACATTAAACAAATTGAAAATTCACGGATCACAGTGTATATTGAGCTAAGTTCATGAACCATATTAAATAAATAAAAAGTTCATGAACTGCATTGTACTTTGGGACAAAATTCAATGATCATTCATGTTATTAACCCTAATTATTAACTAATAAAATAAGATAATAGCATCTAAATAAGTTGATTTCTATTTCGAATGTTAGCTCGAATTCATAATTTTGTTGATTAGACGTAAGAATATCGTTTGAGTTGTTGATTTAAAGAAATTAAAATAAATAAATAGAGAAGCCGATCAATAAGACGAATGAGGGTTTTAGAATTTAAATATAAAAAATCAATGGAGACGCATAGCTAGCAACATGATTGATTAATTATAATACATTTTCATTATTATAAGTGATACATAGAGTATATTTTCTTAGTTAGGGTGTTTCTTATAAAAATCAAGAAACCAATAACCAAACTAGTTAAAATTTAAAATATTGAGTTTAGTGATTTATTATTGATCATTTATATGATTTTAACTCGATAATTCTTTTATGAAATCAATCGCCAACTTGTAAGATGGTTAATTTTTTCAATAACTTTTATTAACATACCTGATTACGCATGTGTTAAGGCGTATCAAATTGTAAGGAAAGAAGTTTGTCTATGATAGTTTGGCGAAAATTTATCGCATTGTAATTTAATGACAAATTATCTTTGAGTTGATGTATTTATCAAAAGTAGTCTATTGTGAAAAGAAATGTGCAGTTCCCCAGGAATGGACACCAAATATCAATCGTTCCTTTCCGTGCAGCACAAATAATTGATAGTTTGAAATCAAAAGCTAATGATTGCTTTTGAATTTCTTATAGAAAATTCGCAAAAATGAATTTCAGTCTGTCTTTTTCTTTCGCGCTGTTCTTACTATTGAATTCTACTTAATGGAAAAAGTGGCGATGGTGTCTCCAAAAGTTGATTCCGAGGCTCGACTCCGACAAGAATCAACCGGTGGAGGAGAGGTTTTAACTCGACAACAGGGGCTTTTTGTGTGTTGGGTCTCATCACAGTCGGACCAAGCTCGGCTTGCTCGGTCGGACACAGGGGAATCATCTTCGTACATATAATATTGTCAAAGACAGTAGCAAATTTGAAACGACGGGCGTTTGTTCACTGAACAATGTTCAGGAGGGAAAAGAATGTTTCTGCATATCTAGGATTCCAGAGGTGTCACAGAAATTACATACTAATTTCGGACAGCTCGAGATGGGATACTTTCAGGTCATGGCCTAATCGAATCGACAGCACGTCATGAGATCCATGCAACGATGCGAACAAAAGAATTCCTGGAAAATGACGATGCACAAGTTTTGCTCGATAGTAGATAGTCTATACAAAGGATAATTTTGACAAGGAGACAAGAACAGACGAACATCAAGAAAAACCAAGGATACAGATATGACCAATCCAAAGCTTCTGTATATACAACTTACAGCATATACATGATGCCCTCCATCTGAGCCTTTTTTCACATCCTGAAACCCGAAATAAGCTGCACATGCCGAAAATAACTTCACTCGCGTGACATTCAAAACTACAGGATGTCCCAGGAGTTCAATCCAATGATGCAACTAACATTCCATAGTAAAGGGGCACATCCAGGATTCAGGTTAATGCATATGTGAGAACAGTGTTCTGTCACCATCCGCATGTTAGACCACATTCCTCGGGTCCAACTCTAAAAATGTGCTCACATTTTGCTTGCATGTGCATTGAACAACGAGTGACGACCTTCAGCAATTATCTCCCTGGTCGCTTTGTTCCTCAGGAGTACAATGGCTGCAGAATAGCCCCCCTTTTGCCCTAAAACCTTTGAAGTAATCTCTAGCTCATCCTGCAATTCAAGTTGGAAATCCATCACTGTCCAACATGCACGAAATCGAATTCAAAGGGCAGTCCTGGTGTCACAACCAATACGAACCCAGCGTCTAAAAGTTGCAGAACCAGTTCACCTAGTAATGCAGCTGTATTAGGCTATACTTACTCGAGATTTCGGTTTATTACTTCATCTATATGCCAAATAAGAGCCCTAGTAGCGCGGATGGAGCAAGATGTTCCCTTTGAATAGGCGGTGCATGCAGGTTGATCATTCCAAAACTCATTAACAGGCGAGCTACAGCTACCAAACCACATTTAGACAATGCAGGACTATCCGATAGCCAAAAAAAAAAGAAAGTACAAGAAAAGAAAAGAAAAGATGAATGACAACGTCATAAACATGAAACCACATCTTATTGCACAAAATCATCTTCCCTCCAGCAACTTTGATCTTTAACTATCAATCCATCTATCAAAGATGAAACTTTGGGAAAAGGCCTAAACAACCGCTTGAGCCGATCAAAGCCAGCCTAAAACGGTATAGCCCGAACAACATCAGGTCAGAGTGGAAACGGACCGTGCATGAATGATTAGCTAAGTCGAGCGCTTGAAAAAAGCCCCATAAATCAATCAACAAATAGACAGTAAATATGCAGCGAGTAGGCACATTTGTGATGCAGCAGTTCAGTGGCCAAATAGCCTCAGTTAATTCCATCAGATACATCGGGCCCGAAAGAACCCGTCGGATACGCAGACAAGATAGACCGCATATTACTTTCGCATTCCAGAGAATAAGGAGGTGCATTATACATATTCAGAGCATCTACTAAGCCTCGGAGGGTTGAGTCAAAAGCTTGCTTACATCGACCTTGGCGGCGCAGAGGTACGAGATCGACATGTTAACAGACACACTGATGGGAATACCCTCAACGTGCACCACCGCATACCCGATTTCGTCGACCATGGTCGCGATCGCGCCTTGAGCCAAGTTCCCATTCCTATCCTGTCACCGATTCATTTCAAAGCACGAATCACAAAACTAACGTCAAATCTGCAGGGCGATCGCGCGATCGCAACTACTATTTCAAAGACATAGCCAGATTCCAAAGCATCGTTCTCGTAACCACTGTCTGCCAGCAGCAGCAGCACATGTCAAGTTCATCCACACTTTCCAGCACAATCGAGCTCGTTCTCTCGAGCATACATCGCCGGGAACTGATGATCGCCGCCGGTGAGCGCCCACGATTCGGGGGGGGGGGGAAAGGCAAAACGAGGGTTCAAGGGACTCACGGCGAGGCGAGGGGGGACCTTGAAGGAGCAGACGACGAGCCCTGGCTCGACCCGGTCGACCCGGAGGCCCCTCAGGGAGAAGTTCTCGTAGAAGCTGGGGTTGTCGCCGGCGCGGCGGGGAGGGACGGCGAGGCGCGACACCGCCTCCGACGCCTCGTCGCTGACGGCGAGGTATTGCTTCGCCTTCTCCATCGACGGCGAGGGCTCGGGCGGAGGAAGACGCTAGAGTTTCGAGCTTTGATGCGACTGCGTGCGAGCATGGGGCTCAGCGGGCCCCGAGGAACGCTCACGGATCCGAAATTGGGCCACGAGACACAGGACTTGTTACCTTAATTTCTGAAAACTCTATTATTGCCTTGCGTTAGAACAAAGATATTTTAGTTAATTTAGTTTTATCTTATTTTCTATATTTTTTCCGATATTTACAGCAATTAAGGGTAGAAAAGATATTTCCTTCGTAAAAATAAGATTAAAGTGTACTTTTGCCTCTTAAAGTTCACGCACATTACAATGCTAAAAGAAAAAATAACAAAGGGTTAACGGCCGTGATGAAATGAAATTTCAAGAATTATTAGGTGATAATTGAAAGTTCCGGGGCACGAGAGTGAAAAATAATTCATGAGATTTTTTGTGTAATTTCCTTACCTTTTTTGTACAATTTTTCGGATCGAGATGGATAGAACTTTTTCACTAAATGCCTTCACCTAAAGCAACACAAAAATTCTTTGGACTTTTGTGGCTCGAGCTAGGTCCAACGGCCCCGTAGGTCGCTAAGGCCAGGATCGAGTCTAATCATAACTAAGAAAACATGTACCGCAAATCAAGTTAGCGAAGTAGGAGTGTAATCAAATCGGGTAAAGTAAATATACTATCAAGGTCGAGCTCGACTCGCACGCTCAATGCTCAAAACTTGACTCAAGCTCGGTATAAAATTTCCACTCGAGGTCAACTCGATTACAAAAGGCTTGACTCGACTCCGTCATAATTAACTCATAAATAAAGTTGGAGCTCGCGCTCAAGCTTTATGAGCTCAAACTTTATATAATTTCAAGTATTTAGTGTTTATCTTTACAATTATTCTATGTACTGATGAAAGATTGATCAGGCTTCATTACGGTTGGAGCTTATCGAGCTGAGTGTTGACAAGCCCAAGCCCAACTTGACGAGACGCTCGAATTTGAGCTCGGCTCAAAGTTAGGCGAGTCGATCTCGATTGGCCCATTCAGTCGAACATAGCAGTCATCCGGTCGAACCAATGAGATTTGGAAAAAGAAAAACCAAAAAAAGAGCGAAAAAAAGAGGGGGAAGTAAAGGAGATAGATAGCTCACCGGTGCGTCTGCTAAAACAGCATTTAAGAAAGATTCCAACATCGATGTTGCATCAAGTGCGTCATCGGTATCGAGGCCAGAGATGGTTTTGGTCTTTAGCGGCGGTTTTTTTTTCTTTTCTTTCGGTCGAAGTCTTCAGTGGAGTTGACTTCAAAAAGAAGAAGAAAAAAAAAACAATACTGGGACGCGGCAAGATTAAAGAATTGATTTCGCGAGTCGGGCTGTCCCCGCGGGCTCTTGTCTCGTGCCATCGTAACCCGCGAAAAAAACACCGAATATCGATGATGGCCCCTCGCACGAGCTGTCAAAAATCTCTCTTTTCCTTTTTCTTTTTTTATCGTGTACAATCGAACGTTAGCGAGGGGGTAAAAGAAAAAAGTTAATCTTTTTTTAACTTGTTATGGAAAAAATTATAGTAGAGATTTTAATAGCAAGTGCTCGATCACCACCGCCTCTTTCTCTCTTATTGTGTACAATAAATATATGGAAAAATGAGAACATTTTTCTTAATGAACATTTTCTTCGGAAGTATGGTCAGAGATTATCTCGGGAGTAGGGATAAGCAGTTCCTGGTCTGGTCCGGTCCAACCCAAAATTCGGGAACCGAACTGGGAGGACTAGTTCTCAGTTTCTAGGATTAGGAACGGGACTGGTTAGTCTTGAGACCGTGGACCGGTTCCAATGGGACCAATCACTTATTAGTAAAAGCAAGAGGGAATTAGAGAAATTAGTTTATGTTTTTATTTTTTTCAAAAATTTTAGAAAGCAAATAAATATATATATGCAAAATTTAGAAAAATATATATTTATTGGTTCGGTCCGGTCCAGTTCCCACCCTAGAACCGAGAATCGGATCGATATTTCAGAGAACCGGACCAAACATGTTGATCTAGTCTGGTCCGGTCCGGTTTCGATTTGGACGATCTATCTTGCTCATTCCTACTCGGGAGTACTCGTGAATAATACCGTTTTCTTTTATTTAGCACACATAAGACACTTGTCTATATTAACTATACAGTTGAAAGTTCGTTTATGGTGAATTAATCGCATTAATTTTTTTTTTTGGGTGAAGTAATCGCATTAATATTTTGATATTACGAATATAATATATATTTCCTAGTTTATCGTCATATGTTTAGAAAGGAAGTAGTAAACAAGAATTAAATTTAAAATTAATGCAAAAGGCATCTCATTTCAAAATTTTAGGTGTTGCGCATAGCACCTCAAGAGAAGGAGGCTTGTCGTTACCCCTAATCTCGGGTTTCAAAACATATCTAAATAGAGACCGCATAAAGGTAAGATAACGAGAAAATGACTAGTTAAAGACACATTTCGTAACCCATGGGGCATGCGGCCAAGTGGTAAGGGAATTGGGTGGGGATAAAAATATTTAGTTTCAAGTGTGGATTTGACTCGTACGCTTTGTAAAGAGGCATAATAAAAATTTGAGAGAGAAGAGAATTAAAGTAAAATATACAAAATATATATTTTTTGCGTGAAGATATTTCCCAAATGCTAGAATCTTCATGGGCTTATTGTGACAGGCTTGCCAACCTCGAATCTTTAGGTCATAAGTGGTCTAGAATAATTATAATTCAAATCAAACATTTGGTGGCTGCATGAGATCCTTATCATAATGCTAATGATCACTAGCGCTGGTTATCCATTCTCACCATTTTCCACTTATAAAAAAGAGATAAAGATTTCTAACACAAAGTCATCACCTGAAATTCAAGAACTGGCTTGGTACTTACTTAATTTTTGTGCCAAAACAATAAATTAGGAACAGGGGCGTAGGGCGAGGACTCTTCGATTCGGTTTGATTTGGTACAAAAGCCTTATCAAATTGAGTTGAATAATTATTGTTTGGGAAAGCAACGGACCAAATTGAATTGAAAAAAGAATTTGATATCGTGATGAAAACCAAATTGAATAAGGCAATGCATTTTAAATTCAAATCGAACCAAAATGGATTATATCTTATTGCTCATTTTCCTTTGGACATTCTTCTGAAGGTAATAGACTATCGATTCTTTACAATATCAAAACCTAGCCTCAAGAAATCACAAGACATAATCAAATCTTCAACATCAAAACCAATGTTAAACGGATCAAGAAATGGAGACCACATTTCATAAAAGTTGCTATAAAAAAAGTTCGAGCAATGACTTCTGAGGGCTACAAATTTATAAGATTATCCAATCAAATGCCGTTGATTAATTAAGTTACTCTAGAGAGAGTAATTGTTCGATCCTCATCATAGTAAAGTAAAAAAGAAAGTTAAACATTCATTTTGATTTGCAATTTCATATCATCTCGAGGGCAAAAAAGAACAGGAAAAAGGATCAAATTGGGTCGTGAATACAGAAAAGATCAATCTTCCCCAGACGTATTTCTCCATCGTGTAGAGCAACCGACCACAAAAATTTCATGCGGATACGGTTACATCAATACCTTCCAAACGGAAACATAAATACTCGGAGAAAGGGTTTATACGAGGTTTTCGCTTCACTCGCATGTTCACCTAACCTGAATAACTCCCAACCGAAACTGCACCGATCTCCACTCGCCGAGTTCACTCACTCACTCGCCCCTCCCTCCCTTTCCCTGATATGCGCCGGCCGCGCCCTCCGTCGAACCGCCGATGACCCACCAAGGCCGAGCCCAGAGCCACCGCCTCACCACCTGCCCCCGCCACCCCACCGCCACCCCCGTCACCGGCTTCTGCGCCTCCTGCCTCCGGGAGCGCCTCGCCGGCATCGACCCCTCCACCCACCAGGAGATCGCCGGCCGCCGCCTGAGCCACCCCCTCCGCCGCTGCAAGTCCTACTCCTCCTCCGCCAGGCGCGACGGGCTCTCCGGCGCCTCCGCCGAGCCCCGCCGCAAATCCTGCGACGTCCGGGCCCGGAGCACGCTCTCCGATCTTTTCACCCTCGACGACGGGGAGAAATGCGAGAGAGGCGAGGCCTTGTTCGGGTTGAGGGAAGAGGATGAGAATGAGCGGGAGCCGGAGGAGGAGGAGGAGGAGCACGAGGAAATTAGGGTTTGCGTGAGAAGCGTCCAAGCGAATGAGAATGTTGTCAATAATGGGAGTGTCGACGAGGGTTTTGATGATGAGGCGGACTTCAAGACCATGAAGGAGTTTATAGATCTCGAGTGGCAGAGCAAGAAGCAGACGAGGAAGAACATCAGGGGTTTGTTGGAGGCAGCATCTGTGTTTCGGCGGAGATTGGGGAAATGGCACCGGAAGGAGAAGATGAAGAAGCAATGTGGTGGTAATGGTGACGATCTAGGGGTTGCAGCGGATGCGACAGGGAAGATCAGTCTGAGGAAGTCGAGGGAAGCACAATCTGAGGTCGGAGAGTATAGATTGGGAAGAAGATCGTGCGATACGGATCCGAGACTGTCGGTTGATGCTGGTAGGGTCTCGGTCGATGAAGTGAGGTGCTCCTTCGACGAGCCGAGGGCATCTTGGGATGGGTATTTGGTCGGGAGGAGTTATCAGTACCCGCGGCTCAATCCGATGGTGTCGTTTCTCGAGGACGTGAAGGTGATCGATATTGGTTTCAAGAACAGGGTTTTGGTTGAAGACAAGTTGAAGGTGGTGAATGAGGAGGGTGGAAGGAGCCCCGGTGGGTCTGTTCAGACGAGGGATTATTACAAGGAGCCATTTTGTTCACAGAGGCGGAGGAGGAGTTTCGAGCGGTTGAATTCCACTAGGAAAGGAAGTTTAGTGGATGTCGATGATGTGAAGTTGGTATCGAATATGAAGATCTCTCCTGCCTCCACAGAATTATTTTACGGGGCAAAATTGCTCATTGCGGAGGAAGAATTGAGGGGTTCGAGCTCAAAGTCCAGCAACGATGATAGGACGGAGAGTACCGAGTCTGCATCAAAGGATGATGGTTCTATTGCTGGTGGGGTTGATGAGAAACAGTTCAAGAAGTTGCCTGCTTGGCGAAAAGCGTGGAATGTCTGGGGTTTGATTCAGAAAAGGAGCGAGCGCAAATGCATTGTCGAGGAAAGTCATGCTGCTGAAAATTTGGAAGAACAGCTGCCGCGAGTCTCCAATGGAGAAGCAAATGGTGCTCTGAGCCAGAGGATCAACTGCAGTTATGGTCGGATCTCCCCTAAGATTGACGGGCCTGGATCTTTGAATGGTGCAGGAGTTGCTGAGAGCAGAGGGATTGGCTTGAGAATTAGGGAGGAGTCTCCGTTGACGAGGAATCGCAGTGTGAAATACTCTCCGAACAATGTTGACAACGGCCTGCTAAGATTTTACTTGACTCCATCAAGGAGCTATGGAAGTAAACCTGTCAAGAGTAGGCTGCGGAAAGCGCACACTTTAGCAAAGGGTGTTGTGTAATATGCTGTATCTGTCATCGAAAAAGAATTCTGTGCTGTAAACTGTAAAGACATGCAAAATCTGTGTATTTCTTTCTTCTTCCTGGTTAGTTATAAGAACGGTGTATGTCATCAGTTCCCTTCTTGAAATAGCAAAGATGCAATTGCCAACTCTTTGGCGACCTTTCTTGTCTATGATTTTGATATCATTTTGGCGGATTTACTTAGGGCCATCAACATGTGGAAGGAAGCAAGAAAAGTTCTCTCTGGTGAAGCAAAGTTTTTGTTGACATCTGATGTGCATAAATTTGACTCCATGGACTGTGTGATTGCGTTGTGAATTTTCTTACCGTGGAATTTGCGGGCTCACTCTCCCTCTTTCTTTGATGCATTTATCAGAAGTAAATGGCCGAATAAGAATTTTCTCTGTGATGACCCAGAAAACTTATGGAGAGGTAGAGGGAAACATTTTCCTTCGTAACTGGTTCCCAACTTACCTAGAGGCTCGGACGATGGTCACTACTACTACACTCATGAGTTCTGTTATTAAAAAAAGTTAGATATACCATTAGTGTCGTTCATAGTTTTCTTTTTGTTGCTAGGAAACATTCCTACTGTCATCAGTCAACTGCGTTTTTGCTATGCTGCTATGTAGTTTGCACAATACGGCGAATCTAATGAGCAATGCGCATGAGACATTTGGCTGGTTTTCGACGCTTTTGTGAGAGATTCAGACATGCTGAAACCATGAAGTAGAAACTGGAATACATGTCCACGTCGTAAATTTGAACTTTTGACAGATTCTCAAAGGAAAAGCCTTTGAGCGGTGCATACTTATCGAGGATTTCAGCCAACTTGCTTGTCGGAAGTTTTCCTCCTCAGTTCCAATCCCAGCAATTCAACACTGACAGTCCGAATCTCTTGTGACACAGAGGATATCGAGTCCGCTACGATTTGCTCAGTAAATGTCCGAACTATAGCTGCCTTCTCGAGGCAGCTAACAACTTCGGCTTGCCTAGATTGGAGCTGAGAATTCGTTTGTCGATTTCTCACACAACCGACGACTTGGAATCTATCTGAGACTGCAAATTCCCTCCTCTCTTATTCAGCTCACTCAACTCTTCCTTCATAGACAATTACTTGTCCTTCTTGGCCTGAAAATCTCTGAAAAATTTGTTAGCCTGCACAGCAATCTGGGATTTCTTCGACCAATTTCAACTTAAGCAGTTGATCAACGGTTTGCAAGCTTATCTACCAAAAAAGGTATCTCTTTCAGGTTCTCTGAGGACAGCAAGCATGAGAAATCCAGGGCAAGAATGGAAGAAAGCTTCTGCTATAAGTGGCATTCCCTCTGCCAAATCGGAACCTACATAAGTCGAAGGAGTTGGCGCATGAGCTTCATCATGGTGCTGAGAAAGACGTTTCAAAGCCTTCAAATTGTCATCAACATCTTCACAGAATTGAGCCTCGAAGTTCCTGAATTTTTGCCTCATCTTGTGCGTTGAAAGAATTGGACGCATGGCAGCTAGAAACGATACTTTGGTGAGGAAAGATGTCCTCGATCATTTTCAGTGTCAGAGCCATATTTGAAGTATTCAGTTGTTCACTTGTACCGTCATCCTTTAGACTAGTTAATTACAGACTCTTCATCTCTAGGTTGACTCGAGCTAGCATTTTGTAAGATTTTCAAGTTCTGTGCCTAGGGAACTGTGTAAACGTTCTGATGTCAAAATGCCCAACAAAGTCCGACGTATTCAGCAGAGAGTCAAGTGTGAACGTTTACGCAGAAGGCAGAGAGTCAGGGGGAACAGGAGATTTCAGCCATATGTTTAATCTGTCAATGAGCAACAAGGCAAAATTGCAACAGAAGGCTGGGAAGGATCTTTACACATTGATATTTATGACCTCATGGAAATGGAAACTGCTTGAGGGAGATACTAAGTTGATTACAGGACAACTACGCCAGTGAGCAAGGTAAAATCAGTTGTATGTCTGCAGATATTCAAATGCCCGATGAGGCCAATAATGCCGTGTTGTTGGTGCAGCGCACGTGCTTTCCTTGCGGTGCTTCGTGATACTGCAGATGTTGTTTCACTTCCAGATGATCCAAATCTTGTTTGAATATGCGCTAGCTCTGTTATCTCTTCTCACCATGGATACGGACACTTTGCAGAAACTTGTTAATGGACTGGAGGCATCAAGTTTGCTTGCAGTTTAGATATCTTCCGCGTTGTGCATTGCCTCTGGACTACTTTTTTGTTTTCTCCAACAAACTCTACTATTTGATGCAGCACAAACCTTCAACAGAAATTTAGCAATCTTTAACTATGGCCCCTGAATTTCAAGCAGTAAAGTCCACTGAAGGATGCGGAGTATTTAGTTATAATTCATCGAATATTAAAATTTGAAGACTGCGCTGCGATGATGAGTGAGCCCCGCTTCAGTGTGTAAACATCAGGTTTGTCCCCATTTTGGAGTAGCTAAGGCATGGAGAGATGATGTAGGATGGCAAAAACGTCTCCGACATACAAAAGTTCAGCTCTTTAACATAGCTTCATGCGATTTTTGTTGTATCTGACTCCATACCACTCTTGGAAGGGCTTCTGGAAAACTCTTGTCCGGAATTTATCGAAGGAGGAGTTTCGGGATAAGAGCAGACAAGTTGCCCTCTTTCTTCCGCAACAATTCAATTGATTTCCTAGTTCTTTAAGTTTCTCACGAATCTCGACCGTCCAACAAGAAACTGAGTTTCCTTCTGCTGATCTGGAGACCGCGCAAACTCGCATGGAGGCCCGCCATTAGATTTTACAGCTTTATACCACACTCAATCTCTTCTCTGAAAGTCGAGGACTCATCTTGGGTCTGAAGACTCTGCGTTTCTGAACGTGCAAACCCCACTCGAAGCAAATGGGGACTACCATTTCGTTTCCTACACTCACTGTCAATATGATATTGTCGATTTACCGCCATGGTTTCTGATCTTGGCTCCCATTTGAGAAACCAAAAAGGACCCGATATGTGCCGATATAAGTTAAAATGGATGAAAGGCTCCACTCCAACATTCCAAGATGATACCACCAGCGGCAGCAGCACGATACGAACAGCTTTATGGTCCCACATAGGATAGAAGGAAAGAACATGGCAGCAAAGCCAGGCACAAAAACATGAGGTCGGCTGCCAATTAAAGTCATGCAGCCATGTGGTGAGCACAGAGCGAACTATTCTTTCGCCTTTTACTAAAGAATACCGTGTGCTCGCCATAATTAGTGGCATATGTAATTTTTGGAGGGGCTTCCTCAACTGAGGGAGCTCCTAAAATAGAGTTGAAAAACTGTTCATGCATAGCATAACAAAAGTTAGGTGCTCTTGGAAAGCGTCGAAAGCAGTTTCAACACTTGCGCATTTACTAGCATTCTGCAAATTTTTATTTATGGTGCATTGACATGTTCAAGAAGCCTCGGGTCTGCAGATGACGCTGAAGTTGCAAGAGCATAAACCACAGAAGAGGCTTTGTGTCTGGAGTTAGGAGAAGAGACACGTTTGACAGTTTCTTAAAAACACGAGTTTTTAAGCGCACGCTGCTTCTTCCCTCGTGGGTACAAGCCAACCTCCAGTTTATAGATATCGGGTTCAAGTAGGGGTGAGCATGATTCCAAGGTATGCAGGGTAGGTTTTAGGTAGGTGAACCTGGAAACTGGAACCTGAACTTGAACATGTATTCTCGTGATGTTGCGGTGTTTCATGACATTAGATGATGAGTACATGATTTGAAACCACTAGTCTGAGCTTTCATTTTATGACTTGTTAATGTTTCATATTCTTCATGTGTCTAAATATAATTTATGGTTAGATGAATCATAACAGTAAGTGGTGGTTATTAAATGTGATGATTCATTGCAATTATTCAATTAATAATACAGGTGGAACATGAGTAGACTCTGGAATCGACCCTCAAACCTGTGATAGGGTGGGTTTCAAGTTCCAAAAAATGAGGAAACTATTATCATGGTGGAACCTATAGGGAATATGAAACTTTTCACCCCTAGTATTGATTCACACAATGATTTCTCATTTTAGTTATATTTATTTGAACCGTAATGCCAAAAAAGCTAGTCTTTTATATTCTTTTTGATGAATGACAAGCTTCTTTAGTATTGTTGCGTTCATTTTTGTTTTGTTTAGCTAAAAATGCAATAAAAAAAAAGAACTTGTTAGACTCTTGTTTCAGGTTCCGACGGGTAGGTTCTAGGTTCCAAAAAATTTGAAACATGTACTCGAGAGTAAGTTCTATGTCCCATGTGGAACCTGTAAGGAATCTAAAACTGCTCAACTCTAAATTTGAGCCCCCCTCGTGGAGAGCAGCAAAGGCATGTAGAAATTACATAAGATGGCAAAAATGTTTCAATGATATAGAACCCTTGATAGTAAGATCTCATCATAGACTTTAGGGACAGGCACGGAATTAGGGAAATTCCATCCTGCGATGCCCTGGCCCATGAAAACTTGTTCCAGCCTGCTAATCTGCCCCTTTTGTATAACATTTATAAAAAATATATTAATTACTAGCAATACAATAAAATGTTATTACTATATCGTATTGACGTATTCTAGTTTATCACCTGCTTAATTTAAGATTCATGATGTCAATCTGTCTACACCCTGAGATACCAGCATGCTCATAAGTCATTCCAAGTTTCAGTGTTTTATGGATTCTGTTCCTTGAGGTGCACTGCCCCGCGGTTCAATTAGTCTCAAGTCTTAACCATTGTTCAAGCGACCTCGTTCGACCACGTTAGAACCCCACCACTGCACCGTCGTGCACCGAATCACACCCTCGTGACTAACCAGGTATGCGACTATCTTCGAGTTGTAAGGGCTTTAAAACCACAGAGAGTCTATTTATGGAGGCTTTCCTTGCTGAGAAGTAGTCCAACACCTGTGGCAGTGTTGGACCTAGAGGAAGATGAACAGTAGCATGAATGAGGCTTTCGATAAAGAACGCTGTGTGCCATGCGCTCGCAATCCTTGGAACTTTCAGGCTCGAAAACCAGACTGTTAGCTTCAAAATCAACGTTATTACTAGACCTGTTCGTGCCTCAAAATGCATAATCTATGGAGCAATTGTTTCTCGCAACAACTGTCCTTAATTAAAAAAAATGAACGAACTCTGATTCAGTTTAGTCGGCTTTGCTTATTCATATATAGAGTGGTACTTTATCATCTCTTGGGCTCTTTCGCACTGGTAACAATGAAAGATCGATTGCTGTCTCTAAGCCAAGTCAAGTGACTGCAAAAGCTTTCTTTGTGAGGACTGGATTCGAACTCTGAACCAAACATCATTAGCCGCCGCATTCGAACCGCCAGCGTGTTCTGTTTCAGTCCTCTCTCATCTCAACTGCACTGGAGGTTCTCATGAGTCCCACATTGGGCATGCCATAGGCAGCACGGACCAGAGCAGGAGACAAAGGAGGAGGCCTGGCGAATGTTGAAGGCATGCCTTTCTCGGCTTTTTGGCTCAGATCAAATATAGTATCTGTTCTTATTAGTTTAATATCTGATACGTGAGTCATCGGTTTGCATGATATTAAATTCATTTTTGTAGGGGGGGAAAGGCCGCCACAGTAGCTTGCTGCTGGGCCTCTCGGGCGTTGCACTGCAGCCCTTGCCAGGCGCACCCCACCCAAGCCCAGTATAAATATGTTTGCTTGTCCAGTATTGTATTGGCCTGATCATAATAACTCTTGTTCATTTTGCACTTTGTTTTGTCGGTACGTATTTTTGGTTAGCTGCTCGGCAATACGGGATAGAATGGAAGCTTTCTTCCGGGTTCTCTGAGGACAACAAGCATGAGAAATGCAGGACAAGAATGGAAGCCTATCGCAGACATTTTCTCTGTCAAATCAGAACCTACATCAGTCGATGGAGTTGGTGCTGAGATTGAGAAAGAAGATGTTTCAAAATTGAGAAAGAATATGTTTCAAAGAGCATCAACATCTTCACAGCACTGAGCCTGAAGTTCCTGGACTTTCCCACATCTTCTGCGTTGAAAGCATTGTATGTAGGGGTGTAAATGGTTCGGTTCGGTTCGGTTTTTCAAAAAAACCGAACCGAACCGAACCATTAAGGGTGCCCCTTGAACCGAACCGAATTTGAACCGAACCGAATTGGAACCAAACCGAAAAATCAATTTGGTTCGGATTAGTTTTCGGTTTTAAGTTCATTAAGCATAAAGAGAGAGGAGAGAGGAGATAGAAGGGGCAGAGAGAGAGGGCAAAATAGCCCTAAACCGAAGTGTTTATTTTAGTTCGGTTCAATCCGAACCGAACCGAACCAAAATGAACCGAACCGAAAAGGAAATTTGGTTTATTTTGATGATCCGAACCGAAACCGAAACCGAACCGAAATGGACGAAATTTTCGGTTCGGTTCGGTTCGGTTCGTATCTCGGTTCGGTTTTGACACCCCTAATTTTATGCATAGCTGCTAGAAACAATACTTTGGTCAGGAGCAACGTCCTCACCATCATTTCAGAGTCAGCCCTATCTTGAGTGTTCACTTGTATCACTTGTACTATCAACCTTTAGATAACACAAGTCCATTACAGGCTCTTCATTTTCATTTCTAGTGTTGGCTTGATCTGGCGTTTTGTAGGTTCATTGAGTTCTGTCCCTAACTGCGGAAACGTTCTAATGTCAGTGTCCAACAAAGTCCGGCATATTCGGCACAGAAGCAAGCGTGAATCGAAATCTCATCAAGGGGAACAGGAGATTTCAGCTACATGTTTAATCTGCCAATGTGCAACCCGGAAAAATTGCAACAGAAGGCAGGGAAGGATCTTTACACATTGATATTCGCGATTTCATGGAAATGGATACTGCTTGAGGGAGATTCTAAGATGATTAGCCGACAACTAGGCCAGTGAGCAAGGTACAATCAGTTGTATGTCTGTTACTATTCAAATGTTTCATAAGGCCAATAATGCCTTATGGTTGATGCAGTGCACATGCTTTCCTTGCGGTGGTTTGTGATACCGCAGATGTTTCACCTTCCAAATGATGCAAATCTTGTTTGAATATGTGCTAGCTCTGTTATATCTTTTCACCATAGATATGGACACTTCACAAAAACTTGTGAATGGATTTGAGGCATCAAGTGTGCTTTCAGTTTTAGATATCTCCGCATTGTGCATTGCCTTCGGACTAATTTTTGTTCTTCCACAATATCTACTATTTCATGCAGCACAAACCTTCAACAGAAATTCAGCAGCCTTGTGAAGCCCATGGGAGGATGTAATGGAGCATTTAGTTTTGATTCGTCGAATCTTAAAATTTGAAGACTGCGCTGCAATGAGTGAGCGAGCCCAACTTCAGTGTATAAACATCTGGTTTGTCCCCATATTGGAGTAGCTAAGGCGTACATGGATGATGTAAGATGGCGAAAATGTCTCACTGACGTACAAAGTTCAGCTCTTTAACCAGGCTTCATGTGATATCTGACTACATACCCAATCTTGGAAGGGCTTCCCCAATCCTCTAGTCTGGAATTCATTGAAGGAGGTTCTGGATAAGAGCGACAAGTCATCCTCCTCTTTCTTTTGCAGCAATTCAGTTGATTTCCTAGTTTGTTAAGTTCCTCACAAATCTCAACCGTTCAACCGGAAACTGAGTTTCCTTCTGCCGATCCAAAGAATGTGCAAACTCGCCTGGAGGCCCACGTTAGATTTTACAGCTTTATACTGCATTATCTCTTCTCTGAAAGTTGAGGACTCATCTTGGGTCTAAAGACGCTGTGTTTCTGAACGTGCAAACCTCACTCGAAGCAAATGGGGACTACCTTTTCGTTTCCTATACTCACTGTCAATATAATCTTGTCGATTCACCGCCATGGTTTCTGATCTTGGCTCCCATTTGAGAAACCAAAAAGGACCCGATGGTTGCTGATACAAGTTAAGTGGATGAAATGCTCCACTCCAACATTTGAAGATGATCCCACCAGCGGTAGCAGCTACGTCCCACATAGGGAAAGAGGCAAGAACATAGCAACAAGACCGGTCACAAAAACATGAGGTCGTCCACAAGGAAGAGTCACGCAGCCATGTGGTGAGCACAGAGCGAACTATTCTTTCGCCTTTTACTAAAGAATACCGTGTGCTCGCCACAATCAATGGCATACGCCAGTTTTTGGAGGGGCTTCTTCAATTGAGGAAGCTCCTAAAATATAGTTCAAAATCAAAATATGACTAGGTGTTCTTGATAATATTCATTGAAACCTCCACTGTGTTTGACAGGTTATGGAAGCCTACTTATGAAGCGGTGCAGGCAATTTCAACACTTAATTCTGCATACTTCGACATATTCAAGTAACCTCGTTGATTATTTTGCCTTTGAGCTTCGACCATGGAAAGGCTGACATCATCTAACTTTTGCTGTGGCAAACGCCAATAATGCACCGGCGATCGGCGATCGGCCCACAGATGACTCTGGAGTTGCAAGAGCATAAACCACAGAAGAGACTTTGTTTGGATTTTTATACCTTCGTCTAAAAGTGGCAAAGCACCTGATGCCAATAATCAGAATCCTAGGAAATAGGAAGTTCTAAGTCGAAAGGAGAAGAGACACGTTTGACAGGGATCCACTCGAAAAAATCCCGATCGGGTCATCTGCTAGAATCAGGCAGCTGTGTGGTGAGCACGGAGCAAACTATTCTTTTCTTTCGCCTTTTATGAGAGAGTACCACTTCTGTGTGTTCAGCGGCGTCCTCCAATATTTGGAGGGGCTCTCTTAACCTTAGGGAGCTCTCCTAGAGACAAAAAGCGAAAAACTCGAATGCCCGAGCAAAATTTCAGATAGCTTCCTTCATCACAAAGATGCTTCACATTTAGTACTCAAAAAGCAGCTTGAATGCAACGTAATGCAACTCCAGCATCTTGTTAAATATCAGTTTCTCTAAAAATTGGTCAAAGGTGACATCCATCACCGTCCTCCATCCAATTTTCAAGCCCTTAAAGTGGAGATAACATACGTATGTTAACCTCAACTACTTAGGTAAAACCTTCAGGCTTCCACCTCTCTCTCTCTCTCTCTCTCTCTCTCTTATGGGCGTGCACTAGGGCCTTGTTAGCTTCAAATCGAACTTATCCTGGCACCCAGTTCAGGCTTCGAGCATCCTTACTTCTTCATGGTTTAACGCCATAACGGTCCGCGCCAGACTGTGGACTGCCTCACCCAAATCTTTTTGCCCATTTCGAGTTCCCTGTCACTTGGCCAATATGGAGAATACCAGGGCACTAGGCAGTAAGCAGGCAAGGCGTTCTTTTGCCACCATTATCTATTAAATATCAGTGCCGTATCAAAATCAGTATGCTGCCATCTCCGGACTGCCGACATGTTCTGTTTCAATCCTCTCCTATCTCAACTTCACTGGAGGTTTTCATGAGTCTTCCAAGTCTGCTATGGTTCTTCTTCTTTTTGGCGAAGAGAAACCCTGGAAAGGAGTCCCACATAGGGAATTTGAAAAGAATCACATACCAGAGCAGGGGACAAAAATGGAGGCGAGGCGAGATTGGAAAGCATACCTTTCTCGGCCTTTTGGCTAAGATCAAGTGTAGTATCTGTTCTTATCAGTTTAATATCTGATACGTGGGCCATCGGTTCACATGATATTAAATTTATTTTTGTAGGGGTAAAGGCCGCCACAGTAGCTTGCTGCTGGGCCTCTCATGCGTCGCTCGGGCGTTGCACTGCAGCCCTTGCCAGGCGCACCCCACCCAAGCCCAGTATAAATATGTTTGCTTATCAAGTAATGACCTAGTACTATGACTTCTGTTTATTTTGCACTTCTGATACTCTGATGAAGGCTCGAAAAAGAAAGATCCAGTGGGTCGAAGTTGGAAGTCTCCTCTTGACGTGCGAGAGCACAAAAACATTCTAGTCGTTTTTTGGATCGGACTCCTACCTCAAACATTTGATCAACCATGACACACTTGACAGTTGTTACTACATGAACTCAACTTACATTAAAGCATAGAAAAGGCTGCGCAACTAGGACTGCTGGGAAAGCAATCCAACGTGAAAAGCGTTGAGAGAGAATAGATTGCATTATGCTTTTATTCACTTCCATTTTGATTCTTACATGATACAAGTAGAGCTTTCTGAAGCTTTGATTGATTGTTATAGTAGAAAATGGCAGTAGAAACCGTGTAGAAGAAACTGGAATGCATGTCCTCGTCGTAAATTTGAACTTTAGACAGATTTCTCGAAGGAAAAGCCTTTGACGGGTGCATACTAATCGAGGATTTCAGTCCACTTGCTTGGCTTAAGTTTTCTTCTTCATTTCCAATCCCAGGATTTCAGCACTGGCAGTTTGAATCTCTCGTGACACAGTTAATATTGAGTCTGCCATGATTTTTTGCTCAGCGATTATCCCATCAATTGCCACCTTCTTCAACTCAAGTCTGCTAACAACTTTGGCTCACCAAGATTGGAGCTGAGAATTTGTTCATCAATTTGTTGCACAACCGGCGAATTGGAATCTATCTGAGACAGCAAATCCCCTCCTCTCCTCTTCAGCTCACTCAACTCTTTCTTAACAGACAAATACTTGTCCTTCTTGGCCTGAAGATCTCCAAAAAATATGTGAGCCTGCTCACCAATCCAGGATTTCTTCGACCAACATTTACTTGAGCAGTTTATAAACAGTCACGATGGGATCACTTGTGAGCTTATCTACAGGAAAACATATCTCTTCCAGGTTCTCTGAGGACAGCAAGCATGAGAAATCTAGGGCAAGAATGGAAAAAAGCTTCTTGCAATAAGTAGACATTTCCTTGGCCCAATCAGAACTTGCATAAGTTGAAGGAATTGACGCATGAGCTTCTCATCATGCTGAGAAAGAAAATGTTTCAAAGACTCCACATAGTCATCAACATTGTCAGAATTGAGCCTGAAGTACCTGGACTTCTCCGACATCTTGCGTCTTGAAAGCATTGGAAGCATAGCAGCTAGAAACAATACTTTGGTCAGGAGCAATGTCCTCACGCTCCTTTTCAGAGTCAGAGCCATATTTTGAGTAGTCACTCGTATCACTTGCACTATCATCCTTTAGATAACACAAGTCTAATACAGACTCTTCAATTCCGGTGTTGGCTAGAACTGGCATTTTGTAAGATCGTCGAGTTCTGGGCCTAGAGAACTGCTGAAATGCTCTATTGTCAAAATTTCCAACAAAGTCCAACGTATTTGGCAGAGAATCAAGTGTGAGTCAAAACCTAATCAAGGGGAACAGAAGATTTCAGCCACATGTATAATCTGTCGATGCGTAACAAGTAAAAATTGCAACAGAAGGCAGGGAAGGATCTCTACACCTTCATATTCATGATTTCATAGAAATGGAAACTGCTTGAGGTAGATTCTAAGATGATTAGAGGACAACTAGGCCAGTGAGCAACGTAAAATCAGTTGTATGTCTGTAAATATTCAAATGTCCCATAAGGCCCCTAATGCAGCGTCATTAGTGCAGTGCACATGCTTTCCTTGCGGTGGTTTGTGATACTACAGATGTTGTTTCACCTTCCAAATGATGCAAATCTTGCTTGGATATGTGCTAGCTAGGTTATCTCTACACACCATGGATATGGACAAATCACAAAAACTTGTGAATGGACTGGAGCCGTCAAGTTCGCTTCCAGTTTCAGACATCTCCACGTTCTGCAGTGTCTTTGGACTACTCTTTTGTTGACGGAGCACAAACCTTCAACAGGAATTTAGCAAACTTATTTATGGCCCCTGAATATCAAGCAGTGAAGTCCATGGGAGGATGTAGAGGAGTATTTAGTTTTTATTTGCCAAACATTAAAATTTGGAGACTACACTGCAAGCCTGCAATGGGTGAGCAATCCCAACTTCAGCATATAAACATCAGGTTTGTGCCCAGTTGGAGTAGCTAAGGCGTGTACAGATGATGTAAGACGGTGAAAGTGTCTCACTGACGTACAAAAGTTCAGCTCTTTAACCAGGCGTCATGCGAATTTGATTCTATCCGACTACATACCCACTCTTGGAGGGCTTCCCCAAAACTCTTGTCTGGGATTTATTGGAGGAGGTTCTGGATTAAGAGCAACAAGTCGTCCTCTTCTTACTTTTCCCAACGATTCAGTCTATTTCTTAGTTCTTGTTCTCACAAATCCCAACCGTTCAACTGGAAACTGAGTCTTCTTATGCTGATCTAAAGACTGCGCAAACTAGCCTGGAGGCCCACCATTAGATTTGGCAGTTTCATACTCCACTCATCTCTTCTCTGAAGGTTGAGGACTCATCTTGGGTCTGTAAGACGTCGTGTTTTCTGCATGCGCAAACCTCACTCGAGATGGCAAATGGGGACTACCATTTCGATTCACCACCATGGTTTCTGATCTTAGCTCTCATTTGAGAAACCAAAAAGGACCCATTAGGTGCTGATATTAAGTTAAATGGATGAAATGCTCCACTCCAATATTCCAACCAGCGGTAGCAGCACGGACAGTTCTAACGTCCCACACAGTAAAAGAGGCAAGAACACGGCAACAGGAGCAGTCAGAAAAACAGGAGGTCTCCCACAAGGAAGAGTCACGCAGCCATGTGGTGAGCACGGAGCGAACTATTCTCTCGCCTTTTACTAAAGAATACCGTGTGCTCGCCACAATCAGTGGCATACGCCTATTTTTGGAGGGGTTCTTTGTAGTCATTGAAACCTGCACTGTGTTTGACAGTTTGTGGAACCCTTACTTTGGAAGCGGTGAAAGCAATTTCAACACTTAATTCTGCAAGCTTTGACATATTCAAGTTACCTATTTCTGTTGAGCTTCGACCATGGAAAGGCTGACATCATCTTAACTTTCTCTGTGGCAAATGCCGGTAATGCACCGCCGAGCACAAAAGGATCAGCCCACAGATGACTGTGGAGTTGCAAGAGCATAAACCACATAAGAGACTTTGTTTGGACTTGTACCTTCGTCTAAAAGTATCCAAACACCTGATGCCAATAATCAGAATCCTAGGAAATAGGAAGTCCTAAGTTGAAAGGAGAAGAGACACATTTGACAGGGATCTGCTCGAAAAAATCCCAATCAGGTCATCTGCCAGAATTTTGGGCGGCTGTGTGGTGAGCACGGAGTGACCTGTTCTTTTCTTTTGCCTTTGATGAGAGTACCGTTTCCATGTGTTCACCGTAAGTTAGTGGCGTCCTCCATTATTTTGGAGGGACTCTCTTAACCTCGGGGAACTCTCCTAGAGACAAAAGCAAAAAACTCAAATGCTGGAGCAAAATTTCAGATAGCTTCCTTCATCACAAAGATGCTTCTCATTTAGTACTCAAAAAGCAGTTTGAATGCAACGTAATGCAAACTCCAGCATCTTGTCAAATATCAGTTTCTCTAAAATTGGTTAAATGTGACATCCATCACCGTCCTCCATCCAATCTTCAAGCTCTTACAAGTGGAGATAACAACACGTATGTTCTCCTCAACTACTTCGGTAATGCCTTCCGGCTTCCACATCTCTCTCTCTCTCTCTCTCTCTCTCTCTTATGGGTGCGCACTAGGGACTGGTTAGCTTTAAATCGTACTTATCCTGGCACCCAGTTCATGCTTTGAGCATCCTTACTTCTTCATCGTTTAACGCCATACCAGTCCACGCCAGACTGTGGACTGCCTCACCCAAATCTTTTTGCCCATTTCGAGTTCTCGTCACTTGTCCAATATGGAGAATGCCAGGCACTGGAGGTTTTCATGAGTCTTCCAAGTCAGCTATGGTTCTTCTTCATTTTGCGAAGGGAAACCATGAAAAGGAGTCCCACATGGGGAATTCGGAAAGAATCACATACCAGAGCAGGACACAAAGGAGGAGGCTAGGCAGCATTCCAAGGCATACCTTTCTCGGCCTTTTGGCTAAGATCAAGTGTAGTATCTGTTCTTATCAGTTTAATATCTGATACGTGGGCCATCGGTCCACATGATATTAAATTAATTTCTCTAGGGGGAGAGGCCGCCACAGTGGCTTGCTACTGGGCCTCTCGCGTGTCGCTCGGGAGTTGCACTACAGCCCTTGCCTGGCGCACCCCACCCAAGCCCAGTCGAAGTAAATTTGCTTCTCCAGTATTGTGTTAGCCTGTCATAATCACTTTTGTTTATTTTTGTACTTTGTTTAGTTGACACATATTTTTGGTTTTCTACTTGGTACGCCAAGACGATGCTTTTGTGTTGCTCAACTAGTCCGCGAAGCTCTCGGGTGTGGTCTCCGACTCTCTGCCTCTGTGTGTTGCTGAAAAACTATTGGGTTGTAGCTGTTGGAAGCCAAGCAAACATCATTCCTGGAGCGAAGAATCCAAAAGACAATGGTGATCTGTCAGTGTTTCTCGGGTTTATCTGTGCTAAGTGGTCCCGTTCTATTATACACTGAGCATTGGAGTCTTTTTATGATGGTGAATGTTCCACAAATTCATGGCTCCTTGTCAAAAGGCCCACCCTAGTTCTTCTTATGAAACGTACCACATTGGATGAAAGGCAAGAACATGGGCAGCAAGGCCAGTCACAAAAGACGAGGTTGTAAAATTGGGCAAATCACACAGCCATGTGATAAGCACAGAGCGAACTATTCTTTCGCTTTTTACTACAGAATACCGTGTGCTTATCACAGCTGGTGGCATACGCCCTTTTTTTTGGAGGGGCTTCCTCAACTGATTTTTTCTTAGCCCCTTAAAACATGTCTCGGTTAGCAACCGTCTCCTAGCGACAATCTATTAGCTTCAGATATTGAACTAGCTGAACTTAGCTATGCAAAAGAAACTAGCTGAACTTAGCTATGCAAAAGATTCCACCCTGAGATAACAGCAATGCTCACAATTCATTCCAAGTTTTACTGTTTTATGGAATCAGTTCCTTGAGAGCACCGCCCCGCTATGGAATTAGTCTCAAGTCTAATCATTTTTCAAGCGATCTCATTCGGTCGACGTCAGAACCCGAACACTGCACTGCTGATCGCCAAATCATACCCTCTTGACTAACAGGCTATATGTGACCACTTTGAGTTTGATTCAGAAAAGGAGTGAGCGCAAATGCATTGTTGAGGAAAGTCATGCTGCTGAAAATTTGGAAGAACAGCTGCCGCGAGTCTCCAATGGAGAAGCAAATGGTGCTCTAAGCCAGAGGATCAACTGCAGTTATGGTCGGAACTCCCCCAAGATTGACGGGCCTGGATCTTTGAATGGTGCAGGAGTCACTGAGAGCAGAGGGATCGGCTTGAGGATTAGGGAGGAGTCTCCGTTGACGAGGAATCGCAGCGTGAAATACTCTCCGAACAATGTTGACAATGGCCTGCTGAGATTTTACTTGACTCCATCAAGGAGCTATGGAAGTAAATCTGTCAAGAGTAGGCTGCGGAAAGCGCACACTTAAGCAAAGGGTGTTGTGTAATGTGCTGTATCTGTTATCGAAAAAGAATTCTGTGCTGTAAACTGTAAAGACATGCAAAATCTGTGTATTTCTTTCTTCTTCCTGGTTAGTTATAAGAACGGTGTATGTCATCAGTTCCCTTCTTCAAATAGCAAAGATGCAAATGCCAACTCTTTGGCGACCTTTCTTTTCTGCGATTTTGATATCATTTTGGCGGATTTACTTAGGGCCATCAACATGTGGAAGGAAGCAAGAAAAGTTCTTTCTGGTGAAGCAAAGTTTTTGTTGACATCGGATGTGCATAAAGTTGACTCCATGGACTGTGATTGCGTTGTGAATTTTCTTACCGTGGAATTTGCGGGCTCACTCTCCCTCTTTCTTTGATGCATTTATCAGAAGTAAATGGCCGGATAAGAATTTTCTCTGTGATGACCCAGAAAACTTATGGAGAGGTAGAAGAAAACATTTTCCTTCGTAACTGGTTCCCAACTTACCTGGAGGCTCGGATGATGGTCACTACTTCTACACTCATGAGTTCTGCTAGTTAAAAAAGTTGAGATATACCATTAGTGTCGTTCATAGTTTTCTTTTTGTTGCTAGGAAACATTCCTACCGTCATCACTCAACTGCGTTTTTACTATGCTGCTATGTATTTTGCATAATACGGCGAATCTAATGAGCAACGCGCACAAGACATTTGGCTGGATTTCAACGCTTTTGTGAGAGATTCAGACATGCTGAAACCATGAAAGTAGAAACTGGAATACATGTCCACGTCGAAAATTTGAACTTTTGACAGATTCTCAAAGGAAAAGCCTTTGAGCGGCGCATACTTATCGAGGATTTCAGTCCACTTGCTTGTCGGAAGTTTTCCTCCTCAGCTCCAATCCCTGGAGTTCAACACTGGCAGTCCAAATCTCTTGCGACACAGTGGATATTGTGTCCGCTACAATTTGCTCAGTAAATATCCAAACTATAGCTGCCTTCTCAAGGTGGCTAACAACTTCGGCTCACCTAGATTGGAGCTGAGAATTTGTTCATCGATTTCTCACACAACCAACGACTTGGAATCTATCTGAGACTGCGAATTCCCTCCTCTCTTCTTCAGCTCACTCAACTCTTCCTTCATAGACAAATACTAGTCCTTGGCCTGAAAATCTCTGAAATATTTGTTAGCCTGCTCGGCAATCTGGGATTTCTTTGACCAATTTCAACTTAAGCAGTTGATCAACGGTCAAGACGGGACTGCCTGCGAGCTTATCTACCGAAAAACGCATCTCTTCCAGGTTCTCTGAGGACAGCAAGCCTGAGAAATCCAGGGCAAGAATGGAAGAAAGCTTCTTGCTATAAGTAGGCATTTCCACTGCCAAATTGGAACGTACATAAGTCGAAGGAGTTGGCGCGTGAGCTTCATCACGGTGCCGAGAAAGATGTTTCAAAGACTTCAAATAGTCATCAACATCTTCACAGAATTGAGCCTTGAAGTTCCTGGACTTTTCCCTCATCTTGTGCGTTGAAAGAATCGGATGCATAGCAGCTAGAAACGATACTTTGGTGAGTAAAGATGTCCTCGATCATTTTCAGTGTCAGAGCCATATTTGGAATATTCAGTCGTATTACTTGTACTATCATCCTTTAGACAAGTCAATTACTGACTCTTCATTTCTGGTGTTGACTCGAGCTGGCATTTTGCAAGATTTTCAAGTTCTTTGCCTAGGGCACTGCCTAAACGTTCTAATGTCAAAATGTCCAACAAAGTCCGACGTATTCAGCAGAGAGTCAAGTGTGAACCGAAATCTCATCAGGGGGAACAGAGATTTCAGCCACATGTTTGATCTGTCAATGTGCAACAAGGCAAAATTGCAACAGAAGGCTGGGAAGGATCTTTACAAAATGATATTTATGATCTCATGGAAATGGAAACTGCTTGAGGGAGATTATAAGATGATTAGAGGACAACTAGGCCAGTGAGCAAGGTAAAACCAGTTGTATGTCCGCAGATATTCAAATGTCCCATAAGGCCAATAATGCCGTGTTGTTGGTGCAGTGCACGTGCTTCCCTTGCGGTGGTTCGTGATACTGCAGATGTTATTTCACCTTCCAAATGATGCAAATCTTTTCGAATATGCGCTAGCTCTGTTATCTCTTCTCACCATGGATACGGACACTTCGCAGAAACTTGTGACTGGACTAGAGGCATCAAGTTTGCTTGCAGTTTAGATATCTCCGCGTTGTGCATTGCCTCTGGACTACTTTTTTGTTTTCTCCAACAAACTCTTCTATTTGATGCAGCAAAAACCTTCAACAGAAATTTAGCAACCTTTAACTATGGCCCCTGAATTTCAAGCAGTAAAGTCCACGGGAGGATGTGGAGTATTTAGTTATGATTCATCGAATATTAAAATTTGAAGACTGCGCTGCGATGATGAGTGAGCCCAACTTCAGTGTGTAAACATCAGGTTTGTCCCCATTTTCGAGTAGCTAAGGCATGCAGAGATGATGTAGGATGGAAAAAACGTCTCCGATATACAAAAGTTCAGCTCTTTAACCAAGCTGCATGCGATTTTTATTGTATCTGGCTCCATACCACTCTTGGAAGGGCTTCTGGAAAACTCTTGTCCGGAATTTATCGAAGGAGGAGGTTCTGGATAAGAGCAGACAAGTCGTCCTCTTTCTTTCGCAACAATTCAGTTGATTTCCGAGTTCTCTAAGTTTCTCGCGAATCTTGACTGCTCAACAAGAAACTGAGTTTCCTTCTGCCGATCTAAAGACTGCGTAAACTCGCATGGAGGCCCACCGTTAGATTGTACACCTTTATACTACACTCAATGTCTTCTCTGAAAGTTGAGGACTCATCTTGGGTCTGAAGACTCATTTCTGAACGTGCAAACCTCACTCCAAGTGTCATTGCCTAGAGAATTGGATCATTCTCGAGTTTTTTGAATGATGGACCGTGACCGATTCATGAACGAGAAGGCGAACCTCGATAAATACTAAGATTTTCTTAACGTGTTTTAGAATACTCTTGGGGTAGGCATTTTTGTAATTGTACCTCATTCTTATAATTCTATTGGCCGATAGAGAGGTGACCTTTGATTAGAGATAGGGAGGTGCAATCTCCACCGTTAGATCAAGGAGAGATCTACGGATATGGTCAATCGTGTAACTGTATATAAATGGGCCTCTTCTCCTCATTTGTACATCTCATTTTCAAGTGAAATACAATATAGAGCTTCTCTCTCTAAAATTCTTGTGAGTGAGCATGGTTATGCTGATCGTGACACGAAGCAATCGACCTGTGGACTACCATTTCGTTTCCTATACTCATTGTCAATATGATCTTGTCGATTCACTGCCATGTTCCTGATCTTAACTCCCATTTGAGAAACTAAAGAGGACCCGATAGGTGCTGATAATAAGTTCAAATAGATGAAATGATCCTCTCCAATATTCCAAGATGATACCATCGGCAGTAGCCAAACGAACAATTTTAAGAGGGAAATGACACAAACATTCCTTATAGGGATTATATTGAACAAATTAAAAATTCAGAGATTAATTTGTTCAATGTCATCCTTGAACATTTGGTACATGTTCAATTCAGTTCTTGAACTATATGAAAATGTTCAATGCAGTCATTTCTATTAATTCAAGTTGAGGGACTACATTGAATATTTTCATATAGTTCATGGACTGAATTGAACATGTATCAAAAGTTCAAGGATGACATTAAACAAAATAAAAGTTCAGAGATCACATTGAATATTAGCCTAAAGTTCAAGGGCTATATTGAATAAATTAAAAGTTTATGGACCAAATTGTATATTGAGTTAAAGTTCAGGGACTGTTTATGTCATTATCCCATTTTAAAACGAAGAGCTTTAACATCATAGAAGGCAAGAACATGACAGCAGAGCCATGCACCGCTCCAATATGGCCGAACGTATAGCTTTAATGTCCCACATAGGATAGAAGGCAAGAACATGGCAGCAAAGCTAGGGATAAAAACAAGAGGTTGTCCTAGCTAAAATGTCATGTAGCCATGTGGTGAGCACAAAGCGAACTATTCTTTCGCCTTTTACTAAAGAATACCGTGTGCTCGCCATATTCAGTGGCATACGCCAATTTTTGAAGGGGTTTCTTCATTCGAGGGAGCTCCTCAAATAGAGTTTGAATAATAGTATAACAAAGCTAGGTTGTTCTTGGAAAACGTCAGAAGCAGTTTCAACACTGGCACATTCTGTAAATTTCTCTCAACACTAATTTATGTGGCATTTTTGTTTGGAGTTCGGAGAAGAGACGACAGTTCTTGAAAACACGAGGGCATGCTTCTTCCCTTGTGGGTACAAGCCAACCTTCGTGGAGAGTAGCAAAGGCACATAGAAATTACGCTCCAAAGGCACGTAGAAATTACAAAAGATGGCAAAAATGTTTCAATGACATACACTACAAAAAAACTGCATTTTAGCGACGATAATTAGCGACGAATTACCGCAAATTTTCGTCGCTATAAATTTTTAGCGACGACCTTTGCGACGAACCAAATTTCGTTGCGAAAAACCATGTCGCTAAATTAGCGACGAAATATATGGCAATTCGTCGCTAAGTAGCGACAAAATATGTCGTCGCTAAAACATCTGTCGCAAAACTCAGATATCACAATTTAGCGACTACATATACCATTAGTCGCCATTTAGCGACGAACTAAACCTGGCGTCGCTAATATTTTAGCGACTACAAGAGTATGATCGTCGCAAATTGGCGACAAACTGGGTCGTCGCTAAAACATCTGTCGCAAAACTCAGATATAGCAACTTGGCGACTAGACACACCATTAGTCGCCATTTAGCGACAAACTACACCAGGCGTCGCTAATATTTAAGCGACTACAAGAAAAATATCGTCGCAAAAATCCAGAATGCACTCAGTCTCGCATATTTAGCGACAACAATGTCTACGGCCGTCACCAATTAGCGATAACTTTATCCCCCGTCGCTAATGACGTCCCGAATGCAAAATGGTAGTTCTCGGCCACTTTTAGCGACAAGGTAGTCGCCGATTCGTCGCTATTTCGCGACAAAGGAAACTTTGCGTCGCTAAATCGTATTTAGCGACAACAATGTCTACTGCCGTCACCAATTAGCGATAACTTTATCCCCGTCGCTAATGACGTCCCGAATGCAAAATGGTAGCTCTCGGCCACTTTTAGCGACAAGGTAGTCGCCGATTCGTCGCTATTTAGCGACAAAGGAAACTTTTCGTCGCTAAATCGTATTTAGCGACAACAATGTCTACTGCCGTCACCAATTAGCGATAACTTTATCCCCCGTCGCTAATGACGTCCCGAATGCAAAATGGTAGCTCTCGGCCACTTTTAGCGACAAGGTAGTCGCCGATTCGTCGCTATTTAGCGACAAAGGCAACTTTTCGTCGCTAAATCGTCCAGAATAGCGACGAGAGTATATCGTAGCGTCGCTAAACCTGTTCGAACGATTAATATGTTTTTTTTGTTTTTTGTTCAGTTCTACCTGATAAGTCATAACATTCAACGAAAAACGAAATATAGCAGCAAAAAGTAAATATCTAAGAAAAGTACCCATATCAAAAAGGTTCAGCAAATGTATCTAATTAAACAATTATCATTCGCACATATCTAAAATGTTCAGCAAATGTATCTACTCTTCATGGTCTTCATCGGGTGGGGGTGCCGGTGGAAGTCCAGTCTGCTCGGCTGCTTCATCATCATCGGCTTGCTGCGAATGCTGACCCTGCTGTTGTCTCATTAGCAGACTCAGTTGTTGTTGCATGATGCGCATTGCCTCATCTCTGGCATCTATGGCATCTAGTCTCTCCTCCATCTTCTTCATTTTTTCGTCTTTCTCTGCAAGTAGGTTCTCGAGGTTTTCCACTTTTTTTTCCAGCTCACTCTCTCTTGCGCTGCGCCTTGAACTCGTTCCAGCAGAAGATGTGCCTACCGACTTCATGCTGTCCCGGGCTAACGACCCCAACCCGTACACCTTCCCTTTCTTCACTGCTGCAGATGCCTGCCACCACAGCTTCTCCTGCTCGGCCTGCGACATTTCAATCGTGGGCGACGTCCCTTCTGTACCCTCGCCGCTGCCACTACCCCCGACACCCGCCGTAGATGCAAGCATTTCATCAAATTTTTCCTACGTACACACTTTAAAAGTTACTAGGCATGCATTACAATCAACTAATCTGCTATAAAATCATCAAGTTCGAACATACCTTAACGGCCTTCGCCGTGCCACTGACGAATGATTTGTCCTTTCTCATGAAGGTCCGCTCATATGTTTGTGAGAAGCTGGGCGGCGTTCCCATCACCTTCGCCTAACATACACAACGGACTTCCAACTAGTCATACAATGTATTAACGGAATAAATTGACAATCTGACAATACTTACCATCTTCCTTTTGTGCTCCGCAACTGTGATGGAGCCGCCGGCATACGTCCCAATCCCAGATTCTCTGGAACTGGAAGTTCGATTAATTTTATTCCTCTCGCTGGCGCGCTTATGCTCCTCAGTAGCCCACTTTCTATGGATTTCCCACCATGACTGATCGTGCATCCAAGCCGGCTGCCTCTGAGTGGTTTTCGCCTTGTTCATCACATTTCGCATGTGATCGCCGGCCTTCTTGTTTAAAATTCTCCTAATCTCGCTATCCATAGATCTGTCCCAATAGTACTTGCGCTGCAAAAAAAAAAAAAAGCTAACTCAATTTACCAATACATTTTAGAAATGTCACTAACAAACCGATCTTACACTTACCTCAAACTCTCGCCACCATACTCTCCTATCTTCCTCCGGCGCTTGCGTAATGCATGTATATGGCCCACGCCAAAAATTGTTGATCATACGATACCAGTCCCGCAGGACTACCGTAGCTCTGTAGAAGCTGCATTTGTTAAACATAAAAAATACATAAAACATCTCAAAAGCATAAGAAAATCTAGCCTATACAGTTAATAACAAAAAATTAAGCACTTTCATCAAATTGTACTTACGAGTCTCCTAACGGTTCTATCCGCCTCCTCCCTTGATCATCGATGACCCAATTGTCATCCGCATCTTCGACGCTTGGCGATGTCGACGCTTGGCCTACCGATGATCGTGCCGTGATCAAAGGCTCGCCCTCAGATTGAGTCTCCTCCGTTCCTTCGTCTTCCTCCTGTTGAGGCTGCGGTTCTGTGGGGGGCGTATCGACCCAAGTGGGCGTGGGCACGAAGGTCCGTCGAGGGGGACTAGCCTCGTCGACCGGCCTGATCACGACTGCCATTGAACGCCCTCCTCTGGCCCGTCCACGTGTATAGACCGTCGGTTGATCAGCAGCCTTACCCTTACCCTTGTTGTTATTTTTCTGATTTGGACGCTGGTGCACATTGGAAAAACAAACTAGTTAGAACAATTTATTTACCAACTAGAAATGATTTATAACCCAATTAAAAACTTACCATTTTTCTTGCAGTGTGTAAATATTGTTCTTCTTCCTGCATAAGGAAAACAACATTACAAAAGGTAACAACCAGCTTGCTTCAATCACTGTCTTAACAACCAAAGGTAAGCCCATGTCTTGATTGGTTCAGTATCAGCAAGGCAATGTAAGTTGCAGTCATCGACAAAGTAAGACAGAGGATGGTAAAACCAGCGTTGGGCAAGCACTGGAGACGCAAAGACAAAGTCCCAGATCCTCAATCGATGCAACTCACAAAAAAAAATTTACTTTTAATTTGCTTGTACGGAACAAAAGAAGTTAAATCATACTCATGCCATTATTTGGTTAAAACTAGCCAACCTATAGCAAGAACTGTGGGAAAAAAAAATCAGATTACCTCATGCGCTTGAGATCACTGCACCAGACGACAAGAAGAATAATTGACGGGAGTACACGAACACAACAAAAGTAACCCAATACCTTAAAACCGTATCGCTTCACAGTTCTCCCATACATAGTATGCAAAATGACCCTCTAAAAGTGCCCGGCTGCCAGCTAAAGAGGCACCCAGTACGCAAGCTGAACTCAGTCATCCTCCTAAGGTGCTCAATAACAGCAAGTTAATTGAACTGGGAAGTACAGCAAAATCAACAAACTCAAACCAAACAGCCGATATCATTCTCGCGCCACCCACTTAAAAAGCCACACCCCACGAGACCAAAAAAACACTCCAATCTCATTTAACTACCTCAACATTCCCCGTAACTCCAATTCGTTCAAATCAGATCATACCCTCTTTTCCCCCCTATCTACCCAATGAACCCTTTCGATCATCGACGGAAAAGAAACCTGAAAAACTGCGACGACCGAGTACAATCCAGGCGAACTCAACTCCGCAGCCTAAAAATGCAACCGAGCAACGAACTGCCCGTTCGACCAGTGTAGCAGCAAGAGGAACAAACGAGCAAATGATGCAGCAACCAAAGAGGATGAAACGGAAGCGGAAGAACAGCAGGCGAGCCGTTACCGGAGGGAATGCGGATCGCCGGAGCCGGAAAATGGAGAGCGAGGGTCGTGACCGGCGAACTCCGAGTCGCCTTTTGGCTTGGGCGGCGGGGAGCGGGCGGACGAGCGGCGGCGAGCGGGCGGACGACCGGCGGCGGGCGATCGAGCGGCGTCGGAGGTCACAGGGAGAGCGAGAGTAGAGGAGAGATAGAGAGAGACAGAGAGAGACAGAATGGGCAAAATCGATTTCTTGCTTAGGTTATCGTGATTCAGCGACGGTATAGCCACGAATCGTCGCTAATTGGCTACAATTAAAAAACCTCCGTCGCTAATTAGCGACGGTATAGCGACCAAGTAGTCGCTAAAACGCCTGAATCAAATCCAAGCTCTCGGCCACATTTGGCGACCAATCAGCGACAACATCGTCGCTACAATTTCACTTTTAGCGACGACATTTATTTCCCCGTCACCAAGTAGCGACAAAGATATGTGATCCGTCGCTAATGATGTCCCCGAATGCAAATTGTATAGCTCTCGGTAACTTTTGGCGACGACCGAGCACGTCTCCGTCGCTAAAATTTCACTTTTAGCGACGAGATGAGCTCCCCGTCACCAAGTAGCGACGAAGATATGTGATCCGTCGCTAATGATGTCCCCGAATGCAAATTGTATAGCTCTCGGTAACTTCTGGCGACGACCGAGCACGTCTCCGTCCCTAAAATTTCACTTTTAGCGACGAGATGAGCTCCCCGTCACCAAGTAGCGACGAAGATATGTGATCCGTCGCTAATGATGTCCCGAATGCAAATTGTGTAGCTCTCGGTAACTTTTGGCGACGACCGAGCACGTCTCCGTCGCTAAAATTTCACTTTTAGCGACGAGATGAGCTCCCCGTCACCAAGTAGCGACGAAGATATGTGATCCGTCGCTAATGATGTCCCGAATGCAAATTGTATAGCTCTCGGTAACTTTTGGCGACGACCGAGCACGTCTCCGTCACTAATTAGCGACAAGAACAGGGTCCGTCGCTAATGTCGGACCGAATACCAAATATAAAGCTCTCGGCCACTTTTGGCGACGACAAGGTTATGACCGTCGCTAATTAGTGACTATTGTTTATGCTTTGTCGCTAAAGATGTACCCCATTGCAAATTTTATATCTCTCGGCCTTTTTTGGCGACGACATTGTGCGTCGCCGTCACTAATTAGTGACTTTTTTAGCGACAAAATTGTCGCTAATTTTTACAGAATACACCTAATTACATTATTATATATTTATATATAAATACACCTGATTCATAAATAATATTATCATATATACCGTATATACTGAATATTAATTATAACACAATAAACCATAAAATACGTTATACATGTCATAAAAGAAGAATAGTAAAAGTTTCAAAACCCAAAGTCGTTGTCATTGTCATCTTCGTCGTTGTCATGATCATCGTCGTCTTCTGCATCTTCACTATGATCATAAAACTCGTCTTCGTCTTCGGTGTCCTCGTTTTCCTCATCAGTGTCCTCGTCATCATCAGTGATAAATTCATCTTCTTCAACACTATGATGCAAGTTCGATTGACGAACTTCACTTGCATCAACATCGATCAATGCTCCATGTGGGTCTTGTAAAGATGGAATATTATATTCATAAGGTTCAGCTGTGTGCAGAACGACCTCTTGCTGATATGCTGTATCTTTCCAGTGTTGTTCGATCTTTTTTCGCGCTTTGATTTGACATGCTGCCAACCACTCAACTTTGTCCTGTTTCAAGCTCGGATATGATGCGTAATAGACTTGAATTGCTTGTTGTGCCAGTACAAATGGTTCGTATTTCATATATTTTCTCTTGTGATTAACTTCAACCAAATTAAACTTCGGATGCACCCTCATTCCTTTGATAGGGTCGAACCACGTGCATTTAAATAACGTAACGGCCAATGGTGGACCAGGGTACTCTACCTGTATGATAGCATCCAACAAGCCGTAAAAGGCCTCCATCAAACTGCTCCCAGATCGAACACAGACGCCACTATTCATCGTGGCCTTTCCCTTGCCATATTCTTGCGTGTGAAAATTATAACCGTTGACAAAATATGCTGGCCAAGTTCTTGCTATTGCTTTTGGACCCAATGACAGATGATATAACAACCCTTCATTCTCGATCATGGCTGGAATATTGTGAACCTAATGACACATATGAATAAGTTATTCATATATGTACGTATACATAGAGTATTGCTTAATATCAAAATTTGATGAAAACTACAAGTTAACACTGCACGTCGATCTTACATAATTTTTAAACCATGCTGCAAAATGGTCATTGCACAAACGATCGAGCTCATCAGGCGATACTCCTGACATGGATGCCCGAAACATTCTGTTCGATTTGAGCCAAGATAGAATAATTTATTAGCGAATGGTTAGACACAATAAATGTGTATATACATTCACATTGTGAGGTCTAATATGAAATGCTTACTGAAAGTATGGCTCCACTTCTGGACAATTCAATAAAATGTATGTGTGGGCTGCATGCATTTCTTCCCCCGTTATATAACGTAACTTACATACGCCGCTTGGTCGACCAAGATAATTGAAAATGGAGAATGAGTTACAATCCGAATCAAGCGGTCCCTCGTCGTTTCGTCCTGGTCTCCGCCTCTTGCATTGCACGTGCGACTCAAAGTAGTATGATGCAAATGTAGTCACTTCTTCAACAATGTATGCATTACAAATTGAAGCCTCCACACATGCCTTATTCTTAATTTTTTTCTTCAAATGATACAAAAACCTATATGGAAAACGACATTAGTGTGCAACATCGTTGATAGGTAGTTTCATTCCAATACAAAATGAAAAACATTGTTACCTCTCAAATGGGTACATCCATCGAAATTGGACGGGACCTGCAAGTTTTGCTTCGTATGGCAAATGAACTAGTAGATGCTCCATTGAATCAAAGAACGATGGGGGGAATATCCGCTCCAAGTTACACATGATGATTGGAATATCTTTCTCCAGCTTCTCCATGTGTGATGTACGTAACATTGTCGAGCAAATATCATGAAAGAAAGTCGTCAATTCAGTAAGAGCGCCCCACACGAAGTTTGGCAGAAATTCCTTCAAGGCTATTGGAAGTAGTCGCTCCATAAAGACGTGACAGTCATGACTTTTCATACCTGACAACTTACATCCATTCAAATCAACACATCTCCCGATGTTTGAAGCATACCCATCAGGAAATCGGACAGATTTCAACCATGTTAAGACTGCACGTCGCTGCTCCTTGGTCAACGTGTACACTGCTTTTGGCTTTGGACCAATACTGCTTGGCTCCACGTCTAGAGTCGGCCGATCACAAATGTCTCGCAAGTCTTTTCTTGCATTTAGGTTGTCCTTTGTTTTGCCAGGGACGTCCATCACCGTGTTGATGACATTCTCGAAAACATTCTTCTCTATGTGCATGACGTCAAGGTTATGATGAACAAAGTGGGTCTTCCAATATGGTAAATGCCAAAATATACTGCGCTTTGTCCATTTATGCGTAGAACCATACGAATGAGGTATGCATTGCGGGGCATCAACAACGGTCGGGAAGGTTTGGACTCGTTCCCAAAGTTCATAACCGGTCAACCTCATTGGTGGAGGTGTCCTTTCAATCCTTTTTTTGACGAACTCTTTCTTATTCCTTCTAAATGGATGATTCATCGGTAAGAATTGTCTGTGGCAATCAAAGTAACACGCCTTCTTACCATGTTTTAATCGGAACGACTTTGATTTCTCCATACAAATCGGACATCCTAACAGGCCGGCTGTGCTCCACCCAGACAACATTCCATAAGCTGGGAAGTCATTTATCGTCCAAAGAAGCGCAGCCCTCAATAGAAATGTTTTATCGGTGCAAACATCATAGGTTGGAACACCAACATTCCATAGTTGTTGCAACTCTTCAATCAATGGTTGCATGTAAACGTCTATCATCTTCTTCGGGTTATGCGGACCGGGCACGATCAATGTCAGAAACATATAAGGTGTCTTCATGCACATGCCAGGAGGGAGATTGTACGGCGTTAATATGACTGGCCAGCATGAATAGTTTTTTCCGGTTTTACCAAAGGGGGCAAACCCATCACTACATAGACCTAGCCTGATGTTGCGTCGCTCCATAGCGAAACCTGGGTATGTTCTATCGAAATGTTTCCAGGCGTATGCATCGGAAGGATGACACATCATATCCTCTTCAGTTTCATGGTTTGCGTGCCAACTCATGTGTTCAGCAGTAGCTCGAGACGCAAACAACCTTTGCAATCTAGGAATTAACGGCAGATGAAACAATTGCTTCACTGGTCTACGTGTATGGTTACCACCATGCCTCCTTTGAACCTTGTATCTAGGCTCACCGCAAAACTTGCAAGATTCAGCAGATTAATATTCTTTCCAATACAACATACACCCTGCGATGCAGACGTCAATCCGCTCAACCGGAAGACCCAGGTCATGCACTAACTTCTTCATATCGTAAAAGGAACTCAGCATGTTGTTATCACGGGGTAATGCTTCACGCATTATTTCCACAAAAGAATTGAAGCAGTTCTCTGACACGTTATGCTCGGCTTTAATACTTAGCATTCTTGCCGTGACTGATAGCGTTGAGTGGTTGTCACAACCTCCCCATAAAGGTTCATCCGCTGAACTCAACACGTCACGAAATTTATGGCACACACTTTCTTCAAATGTTGTGTCACCAGAATTGTCAAACTGTGATGTATGACTGGATGCTCATGGGTGCTTGTTTGGTTCGTTTCCCATCCAAAATTATGAGCAGCTGCATCAAGCACCATTCTCTGATATGGATTTAATTCATCTCTAGCACTACTACATTCTTCCCGTACACAAGGCAATTGGTGAGTATTGCGATATTCCTCGGGAGACATAAATGGTTCACCATGGCAAGTCCAATTGTAGTAATTCGGAGTGAAACCGTTTCTATAAAGATGCTCCTGAACGATATCATATTCTTGGAATTTACTGTTTTTGCATTTTTTGCACGGACACCTTAACTTACTTCCGTTCATGTATTCAACTTGTGAACTAGCAAACGCCATGAATTTTTCCAACCCAGCACGAAACTCATCGGTTAATCCTCCACGCTTAGGTAAGTTCTTATTATACATCCAAGACCTATCTCCTTCCATGATGCCTACGATGAAAACCCGACTCAACAAATGTCAAGATTCATTACGGTATTTTAACAAACATATGGGGGGTGTCACATGTATCCGAGTCGTTTAACCCCATATTAGGCTTGAAATCAATCTCGTGTAAACAACAACGTATAACGGCAACACAACAACGCGTAATATCTGATATATCACTCAAATTGAAAGAAGAAATAACTTACCTTGAAATTAAACAAGTTGGGACAATGGCGTATTTTTTGCGGTTTCTTCAATCGCAAATTTCTCACTCCCTTTAGCTTTTCCGATTTCTTCGCTAAAGCATACGCATCTCCACCTCCAGGTAACTTGTACTTACTCCAAGTAGGCGTCGGGCTCTCGTTCAGACAGAGAGGAAGAAGAGATCGAGTGCTGCGAAATGAATGAATCGTCTGTCTTGCTGCTGCTATAAGCTATATTTAGCGACGAAATATATTTACTTCGTCGCTAAATAGCGACTAATAAATTAAATCGTCGCTAAAGCTAGTCGCTATTCAGCGACTAAACACAAGTCGTAGGTAAATATAGTAGCTATTTAGTGACGGTACTAATATCGTCGCTATTTTGAGACGAGATTGCGACAACTTAGTCGCTAAACTGTCCAGAGATCAAGAACCGTAAAATATAACATTAGATCACATTAGCGACGAAATAATTACGATGCGTCGCTAAACTGTGTTTTTGCGACTACCAAGTATTTTCGTAGCTACTTAGCTATGATAAAAATGCCGTCGCTGAATGTAGTCGCTATTTAGCGACAGAAAAGCTTGATCGTCACAAATTGGCGACGACAGCTTTACCTCGTGGCTATTTAGCGACGAATTAGCGACTAATTGTCTGTTGCCGTCGCTATTTTCGGTAATTGGCGACAAAATTAACTTGGTCGCTAATTTCGTCGCCACTTAGCGACTATTTGCCTTTTGTTGTCGCTAATTAGCGACGATACTGTTGTCGTCGCAAATATGTTGTAGCTAAATTACAGTTTTTTTGTAGTGATAGAATCCTTGATACTAAGATCTGATCATTGACTTTAGGGACGGATTCCGTCCTCCGAAGCCCCATTCCAAATGGGGCAATTTCTTTTGCCCACGAAAAATTGTTCCAGCGCCGCTAATATGCCCCTCTAGTAAAACATTTATAAAAAATATATTAATTACTAGCAGTACAATAAAATGTCATCACTATATCCTTTAACGTATTATAGTTTATTACCCACTTAATTTAAGATTCATGATGTCAATCTGTCTCTACTTTGAGATACCGGCAATGCTCCCAACTCACAAGTCATTTCAAGTTTGGTTAATACCACGAAAAATCCCGAACCGATATACTTATGATAAATTTATCCAAAACTAATTTTTTGACTACTAAAACTCCAAACTGATATGTCTGTAACAAATTTACCTGAAACTAATGTTTTGAACACA
This sequence comes from Syzygium jambos, assembly GCA_031216235.1. Taxonomy (NCBI): domain Eukaryota; kingdom Viridiplantae; phylum Streptophyta; class Magnoliopsida; order Myrtales; family Myrtaceae; genus Syzygium; species Syzygium jambos. The sequence continues at coordinate 23,481,881 of CM062229.1, read as the reverse complement.
AAAACTCCAACTGGTACATTTGTAACAAATTTATTCTCTGTTAGTTTTCGGTATATTAAATTAATTCCATAAAAATTTACAAACTGGTACACCTGTGATAAACGGAGGATAAAACCCAAAACTGGTACATCCGATAGTTATCGCGTGTCATTTAACAAAGCAATTTGATAATAAAATTTAACGGAAATTAAAGGAGAGTAAATTTGTTACAGGTGTATCAGTTTGGGGTTTTTGATGGTAAAAAATATTAGTTTGGAGTAAATTTGTTACAGGTGTACCGGTTCGAGATTTTTTGCGGTATTAACCCTATCAAGTTGTAGTGTTTATGGATTCAATTCCTTGAGGTGCAATGCCCTGAGGTTGATTTAGTCTCAAGTCTTAGCCATTGTTCAAGCGACCTCGTTCGATCACGTTAGAACCCGGCACGGCGCCGTCGTGCGACAAATGATACCCTCTTGACTAACAGGGTATGTGACTATCTTCAAGTTGTAAGGGCTTTAAAACCACAGAGAGCCTACATATGGAGGCTTTCCTTGCTGAGAAAGTAGTCCAACACCTGTGGCAATGTTGGATCCGGAGGAAGATGAACAGGAGCATGATTGAGGCTTTCGATAAATAACGCCGTGTCCTGTGCGCTGGCAATCCTCGGAACTTTCAGGCTCAAAAACCGGACTGTTAGCTTCAAAATCAACGTTGTTACTGGATCGGTTCGTGCTTCAAAATGCTGAACCTATGGAGCAATTGTTTCTTGCAACTGCTGTCCTCGTTAATAAAAAAAAACCGAACGAACTCCGATTCAGTTTAGTCGGCTTTGCTTATTCATAAATAGAGTGGTACGTTATCATCTCTTGGGCTCTTTCGCATGGGTAACAACGAAAGAGCGGGAGTAACAGGACTGTGGATTCTTGCTTCACACCAAGGCTTGCGTCTCTAGTTTTCGAGTATTCACTTGTTCTCTGCCTCATAATGAGTAAATGGATTGGTGTTCAATTGCCACCGACAGACAAAACAACACAGATCGATTGCTTTCTCCAAGCCAAGTGACTGCAGAAACTTTTCTTTGTAAGGACTGGATTCGAACTCTGAACCAAAATCATCAGCCGCCATATCCGAGCCGCCGACGCGTTCTTCTTCTTTTCTGGGACGTGAAACAGTGAAACTGAGTCCCACATTGGGCATGCGAAACGCTTCACGGACCCGAGCAGGACACAAAGGAGGAGGCGTTACGATGGTAGGAAGCATACCTTTCTCGGCCTTTTGGCTAAGATCAAGTGTAGTATCTGTTCTTATCAGTTTAATATCTGATACGTGGGCCATCGGTCCACATGATATTAAATGAACTTTTCTAGGGGGAAGGCCGCCACAGTAGCTTGCTACTGGGCCTCTCAAGCGTCGCTCGAGCGTTGCACTGCAGCCCTTGCCTGGCGCACCCCACCCAAGCCCAGTTGAAATAAATTCGCTTCTCTAGAATTTGCCTTTTACTAGTGTTTATTTTGCACTTCTGGGTAGAAGTTGGAAATGGCTCTCGTTGGTAGCTCAATCAGCAAACGTGGAGTTTAGAAATAGAATTGGTGCCATGGATCCTCAATACAAGAGGCAACAAGCAGCTGTTGGTCATTGAGGAAATCTCCTCTTGACTAATTTCAAGCTTGAAGATGCATTGGATTTTTCAGTCGTGCAAGAACACAAACATTCCAGTCGTTTGTCGGGTCTCCCCTGGACTCCTGCCCCAAACACTTGATCTACCATGACACTGCCCACCACTTGACAGTTGTTACTACTTGCTACATGAACTCAACTTACGTTGAGCATAGAAAATGCTGAGCAACTAGGACTGCTGGAAAAGCAATCCGACGTGAAAAGCAAACAATAGAAAACAGATTGTATTATGCTTCTACTCACTTCCATTTTGATTCATACATTATACAATGACGTGACGAGAAGGGATTGTTACCTGCACAGAATTGTTTATTCTTGCACGCAACAGAAAGTAGAAACTATGTACTTCAAGCAGGCCATTCTTTAGCTTGAACCGGCGAAGCAAATGGCAATCAAAGACAACCGATAAAATCGCAAACAGACTGAGATCACTGTGGAAACAAAGTTTTTGGGCTGGAAGAGACCTGCACTTTCAGCGGAGCGTCCCCACTGCCCTCTTATATATGTGTACCACCTCGCTAACAAGAGAAAAGCTCCCAAGTTGATCACGCTGAGGACTGCCAAGAGCCAAAAGAAGTAATGGAGGTGACCGTAGTTCAGATTGTCCGGTATTCATCCTGGCTTCCCGTGTCTTGTACTCATACTTGTGACAATAGTCACCAGGACAGAGCTCAAGTAGTTTCCTAGTGCATTCGTGGTGAGCTGGAGAACAGAGCACGTGCTCCTCATGGCAACGGGCGCTTGCTCGTAGAGAAACTCCAATTGGCCAAAGAACGTGAACACTTCTGCACAACCGATTAGGAAGTACTGGGGGACCTGCCAGAATATTGACATCGGTATGTGCTCGTAATCATAGTAGTCATGCCTCCTTACCATCTTCAGTTTAAAGACCTCTAGTGTTGCTGCTGATATCATGGCGAAGACTAATATGAAGAGGCCGATCCCTATTCTTTGTAGTTGGGTCAGCCGTTTTTGTGACCCGTGAATCTCCTTGCCACCAGAACAATGAAGTAGTCGTATGTAGGGACACAGAATATAACGCTGAGGGTGCCAAAGATGGAAAGAGAGGCTGCTGGAATTATGAAGCTAGAGTGTCCAACTTAAGGGTCCATAGTATTGCGTAGTAAAACAAACAAGGTACCCATCTGGTTGTACGCAGTGGCAGAGACGATTCCGGTGGCCCATACAGGAAGGAGCCGTATGATTGCCTTTAGCTCCTCCACTTGGGTGATGGTGCACAGCCTCAGAGGATTCACGGGTTCCTTAATGTGATTGGTTTGTGTTTCCACAGCAGCTTTGTCAAAGAAACTGCAGATTTAGAAAATGCAAAGAAACTAATTTTAGGACAAGTGAGCAGAAGGATTTCTTGAAATGTAAAGCATCCTGACATAATTATATTATGGGGAAAAATTGCTCATTATGGAGCAAGAATTGAGCAGATATTTCACCTTCCAAATGGTGCAAATCTTGTATGAATAGATGCTAGCTCTGTTATGTCTTTTCACCATAGATATGGACACCTCACAAAACCTTGTGAATGGATTGGAGGCGTGAAGCGTGCTTTCAGTTTCAGATATCTCCGCATTGCGCATTGCCTTTGGACTAATTTTTGTTCTTTCACAATATCCACTATTTTATGCAGCACAAACTTTCAACAGAAATTCAGCAACCTTGTGAAGCCCATGGGAGGATGTAATGGAGTATTTAGTTTTGATTCGTCGAATCTTAAAATTTGAAGACTCTGCTGCTATGAGTGAGCGAGCCCAACTTCAGTGTATAAACATCTGGTTTGTCCCCATATTGAAGAGTAGCTAAGGCGTGCATGGATGATGTAAGATGGCGAAAATGTCTCACTGACATTCGAAAGTTCAGCTCTTTAACGAGGCTTCATGCGATATCTGACTCCATACCTACTCTTGGAAGGGCTTCCCCAATGCTCTCGTCTGGAATTTATTGGAGGAGGTTTTGGATAAAAGTGACAAGTCGTCCTCCTCTTTCTTTTGCAACAATTCAGTTGATTTCCTAGTTCTTTAAGTTTCTCACAGATCTCAACCGTTCAACCAAAAACTGATTTTCCTTCTGCCGATCTAAAGACTGCGCAAACTCACCTGGAGGCCCACCGTTAGATTTGACAGCTTCATACTACACTCATCTCTTCTCCGAAGGTTGAGGGCTCATCTTGGGTCTGTAAGACGGCGTGTTTTCTGCACGTGCAAACCTCACTCGAAACAGCGAATGGGGGCTACCATTTCCATTCGCCATTATGGTTTTTGATCTTAGCTCCCATTTGAGAAACCAAAAAGGACCCGATAGGTGCAGATACAAGTTAAATGGATGAAATGCTCCACTCCAACATTCGGAGATGATTCCACCAGCGGTAGCAGCACGAACAGTTCTAAGTCCCACATAGGGAAAGAGGCAAGAACATGGAAACAGGGCCACTCACAAAAACATGAGGTCGACCGGAAAGAAAAGTTACGCAGCCATGTGGTGAGCACAGAGCGAACTATTCTTTCGCCTTTTACTAAAGAATACCGTGTGCTCGCCACAATTAGTGGCATACGCCTATTTTTGGAGGGGCTTCTTCAGCTGAGGGAGCTCCTAAAATAGAGTTCAAATTATGACTGGCTGTTCATGATTGTCATCCCTAAAGCAATTTCCTACACTTGCAAACTTCGACATATTTCGAGTAACCTCGTGGAAAATTTTACCTTTGAGCTGACATCATCTTTCTTTCTCTGTGGCAAACGACGATAGTGCACTGCCGAGCACCAAACGATCGGCCCACAGATGACTCTGGAGCTGCAAGAGCATAAGCCACAGAAGATACTTTGTTTGGACTCTTATACCTTCGTCTAAAAGTGGCAAAGCACCTGATGCCAATAGTCACAATCCTAGGAAATAGGAAGTCCTCAGTTGAAAAGAAGAAACACGTTTAACAGGGATCCACTCGAAAAAAATCCCAATCGGGTCATCTGCTAGAATCGGGTAGCCGTGTGGTGAGCATGGAGCGAACTATTCTTTTCTTTCGCCCTTTATGAGAGAGTACCGCTTCCGTGTGTTCACCGTAAGCGAGCAGCATCCTCCAATATTTTGGAGGGACTCTGTTAACCTTAGAGAACTCTCCTAGAGACAAAAGCGAAAAACTTGAATGCCCGAGCAAAATTTCTGATAGCTTCCTCCATCACAAAGATGCTTCACATTTAGTACTCAAAAAGCAGTTTGAATGCAACGTAATGCAAACTCCAGCATCTTGTCAAATATCAGTTTCTCTAAAGTTAGTTAAAGTTGACATCCATCACCGTCCTCCATCCAATTTTCAAGCTGTTAAAGTGGAGATAACATACGTATGTTCTCCTCAACTACTTCGGTAATACCTTCCGGCTTCCACATCTCTCTCTATTTTGGGCGTGCACTAGGGCCTGGTTAGCTTCAAATCGAACTTATCCTGGCATCCAATTCAGGCTTCGAGCATCCTTACTTCTTCATCGTAGCCATACCGGTCCGCGCCAGACCGTGGACTGCCTCACCCAAATCCTTTGCCCATTTCAAGTTCTCGCCACTTGTCCAATATGGAGAATACCAGGTTCTAGGCAGTAAGCAGGCAAGGCGTTCTTTTGCCACCACTATCTATTAAATATCAGTGCCCTATCAAAATCAGTATGCTGCCATCTCCGAACCACCGACGTGTTCTGTTTCAATGCTCTCTTATCTCAACTCCACTGGAGGTTTTCATGAGTCTTCCAAGTCCGCTATGGTTCTTCTTTTTGGCGAAGAGAAACCATGGAAAGGAGTCCCACACAGGGAGTTCGACAAGAATCACGGACCAGAGTAGGACACAAAGGAGGAGGCGATGCCATGGTGGAAAGCATACCTTTCTCGGCCTTTTGGCTAAGATCAAGTGTAGTATCTATTCTTATCAGTATAATATCTGATACGTGGGCCATCGGTCCACATGATATTAAATTCATTTTTGTAGGGGGAAAGGCCGCCACAGTAGCTTGCTGCTGGGCCTCTCGCGCATCGCTCGGGCATTGCACTGCAGCCCTTGCCTGGCGCACCCCACCCAAGCCCAGTATAAATATGTTTGCTTAACAAGTAATCACCTAGTACTATAACTTCTGTTTATTTTGCGCTTCTGATACTCTGATGAAGGCTCGAAAAAGAAAGATCCAGTGGGTCGAAGTTGGCAGTCTCCTCTTGACGTGCAAGAACACAAAAACATTCTAGTCGGTTGTTGGGTCGGACTCCTGCCTCAAACATTTGTTCAACCATGACACCGCCCACCACTTGACAGTTGTTACTACATGAACTCAACTTACATTAAAGCATAGAAAAGGCTGCGCAACTAGGACTGCTGGGAAAGCAATCCAACGTGAAAAGCGTTGAGAGAGAATAGATTGCATTATGCTTTTACTCACTTCCATTTTGATTCTTACATGATACAAGTAGAGCTTTCTGAAGCTTTGATTGATTGTTATAGTAGAAACTGGCAGTAGAAACCGTGCAGAAGAAACTGGAATGCATGTCCACGTCGTAAATTTGAACTTTAGACAGATTTCTCAAAGGAAAAGCCGTTGACGGGTGCATACTAATCGAGGATTTCAGTCCACTGGCTTGGCTTAAGTTTTCTTCTTCAGTTCCAATCCCAGGATTTCAGCACTGGCAGTTTGAATCTCTCGTGACACAGTTAATATTGAGTCTGCCATGATTTTTCGCTCAGCGATTATCCCATCAATTGCCACCTTCTTCAACTCAAGTCTGCCAACAACTTTGGCTCAACAAGATTGGAGCTGAGAAATTGTTCATCAATTTGTTGCACAACCAACGAATTGGAATCTATCTGAGACTGCAAATCCCCTCCTCTCCTCTTCAGCTCACTCAACTCTTTCTTAACAGACAAATACTTATCCTTCTTGGCCTGAAGATCTCCAAAAAATATGTGAGCCTGCTCACCAATCCAGGATTTCTTCGACCAACATTTATTTGAGCAGTTTATCAACAGTCACGATGGGATCACTTGTGAGCTTATCTACCGGAAAACATATCTCTTCTGGGTTCTCTGAGGACAGCAAGCATGAGAAATCTAGGGCAAGAATGGAAAAAAGCTTCTTGCAATAAGTAGACATTTCCTCGGCCCAATCAGAACTTGCATAAGTCGAAGGAATTGACGCATGAGCTTCTCATCATGCTGAGAAAGAAAATGTTTCAAAGACTCCACATAGTCATCAACATTGTCAGAATTGAGCCTGAAGTACCTGGACTTCTCCGACATCTTGCATCTTGAAAGCATTGGAAGCATAGCAGCTAGAAACAATACTTTGGTCAGGAGCAATGTCCTCACGCTCCTTTTCAGAGTCAGAGCCATATTTTGAGTAGTCACTCGTATCACTTGCACTATCATCCTTTAGATAACACAAGTCTAATACAGACTCTTCAATTCCGGTGTTGGCTAGAACTGGCATTTTGTAAGATCGTCGAGTTCTGGGCCTAGAGAACTGCTGAAATGCTCTATTGTCAAAATTTCCAACAAAGTCTGACGTATTTGGCAGAGAATCAAGTGTGAGTTGAAACCTAATCAAGGGGAACAGAAGATTTCAGCCACATGTTTAATCTGTCAATGTGCAACAAGGAAAAATTGCAACAGAAGGCAGGGAAGGATCTCTACACCTTCATATTCATGATTTCATAGAAATGGAAACTGCTTGAGGGAGATTCTAAGATGATTAGAGGACAACTAGGCCAGCGAGCAACGTAAAATCAGTTGTATGTCTGTAAATATTCACATGTCCCATAAGGCCCCTAATGCCGCGTCGTTAGTGCGGTGCACATGCTTTCCTTACAGTTGTTTGTGATACTGCAGATGTTGTTTTACCTTCTAAATGATGCAAATCTTGTTTGGATATGTGCTAGCTAGGTTATCTCTACATACCATGGATATGGACAAATCACAAAAACTTGTGAATGGACTGGAGCCGTCAAGTTTGGTTCCAGTTTCGGAAATCTCCACATTCTGCAGTGTCTTTGGACTACTCTTTTGTTGACGGAGCACAAACCTTCAACAGGAATTTAGCAGACTTATTTATGGCCCCTGAATATCAAGCAGTGAAGTCCATGGGAGAATGTAGAGGAGTATTTAGTTTTTATTTGCCAAACATTAAAATTTGGAGACTACACTGCAAGCCTGCAATGGGTGAGCAATCCCAACTTCAGCATATAAACATCAGGTTTGTGCCCATATTGGAGTAGCTAAGGCGTGTACAGATGATGTAAGACGGCGAAAGTGTCTCACTGATGTACAAAAGTTCAGCTCTTTAACCAGGCGTCATGCGAATTTGATTCTATCTGACTACATACCCACTCTTGGAGGGCTTCCCCAAAACTCTTGTCTGGGATTTATTGGAGGAGGTTCTGGATAAGAGCAACAAGTCGTCCTCCTCTTACTTTTCCCAACGATTCAGTCTATTTCCTAGTTCTTTAAGGTTCTCACAAATCTCAACCGTTCAACTGGAAACTGAGTCTTCTTATGCTGATCTAAAGACTGCGCAAACTCGCCTGGAGGCCCACCATTAGATTTGACAGTTTCATACTCCACTCATCTCTTCTCTGAAGGTTGAGGACTCATCTTGGGTCTGTAAGACGTCGTGTTTTCTGCATGCGCAAACCTCACTCGAGATGGCAAATGGGGACTACCATTTCGATTCACCACCATGGTTTCTGATCTTAGCTCTCATTTGAGAAACCAAAAAGGACCCATTAGGTGCTGATATTAAGTTAAATGGATGAAATGCTCCACTCCAATGTTCCAACCAGCGGTAGCAGCACGGACAGTTCTAACGTCCCACACAGTAAAAGAGGCAAGAACACGGCAACAAGACCAGTGAGAAAAACAGGAGGTCGCCCACAAGGAAGAGTCACGCAGCCATGTGGTGAGCACAGAGCGAACTATTCTCTCGCCTTTTACTAAAGAATACTGTGTGCTCGCCACAATCAGCGGCATACGCCTATTTTTGGAGGGATTCCTTCAACTTTTTGGAGGGATTCCTTCAACTGAGGGAGCTCCTAAAATAGAGTTTAAAATATGACTGTGTTCTTTGTAGTCATTGAAACCTGCACTGTGTTTAACAGTTTATGGAACCCTTACTTTGGAAGCGGTGAAAGCAATTTCAACACTTAATTCTGCGATCTTTGACATATTCAAGTTACCTATTTCTGTTGAGCTTCGACCATGGAAAGGCTGACATCATCTTAACTTTCTCTGTGGCAAATGCCGGTAATGCACCGCCGAGCACAAAAGGATCAGCCCACAGATGACTCTGGAGTTGCAAGAGCATAAACCACATAAGAGACTTTGTTTGGACTTGTACCTTTGTCTAAAAGTAGCCAAACAACTGATGCCAATAATTAGAATCCTAGGAAATAGGAAGTCCTAAGTTGAAAGGAAAAGAGACACGTTTGACAGGGATCTGGTCGAAAAAATCCCAATCAGGTCATCTGCCAGAATCGGGCGGCCGTGTGGTGAGCACGGAGCGACCTGTTCTTTTCTTTTGCCTTTGATGAGAGAGTACCGTTTCCGTGTGTTCACCGTAAGCTAGTGGCGTCCTCCAATATTTTGGAGGGACTCTCTTAACCTTAGGGAACTCTCCTAGAGACAAAAGCAAAAAACTCAAATGCTGGAGCAAAATTTCAGACAGCTTCCTTCATCACAAAGATGCTTCACATTTAGTACTCAAAAAGCAGTTTGAATGCAACGTAATGCAAACTCCAGCATCTTGTCAAATATCAGTTTCTCTAAAATTGGTTAAATGTGACATCCATCACCGTCCTCCATCCAATCTTCAAGCTCTTACAAGTGGAGATAACAACACGTATGTTCTCCTCAACTACTTTGGTAATGCCTTCTGGCTTCCACATATCTCTCTCTCTCTCTTATGGGCGCGCACTAGGGACTGGTTAGCTTTAAATCAAACTTGTCCTGGCACCCAGTTCATGCTTCGAGCATCCTTACTTCTTCGTCGTTTAACGCCATACCAGTCCACGCCAGACCGTGGACTGCGTCACCCAAATCTTTTTGCCCATTTCGAGTTCTCGTCACTTGTCCAATATGGAGAATGCCAGGCACTGGAGGTTTTCATGAGTCTTCCAAGTCAGCTATGGTTCTTCTTCATTTTGCGAAGGGAAACCATGAAAAGGAGTCCCACACGGGGAATTCGAAAAGAATCACATACCAGAGCAGGACACAAAGGAGGAGGCCAGGCAACGTTCCAAAGCATACCTTTCTCGGCCTTTTGGCTAAGATCAAGTGTAGTATCTGTTCTTATCAGTTTAATATCTGATACGTGGGCCATCGGTCCACATGATATTAAATTAATTTCTCTAGGGGGAGAGGCCGCCACAGTGGCTTGCTACTGGGCCTCTCGCGCGTCGCTCGGGAGTTGCACTACAGCCCTTGCCTGGCGCACCCCACCCAAGCCCAGTCGAAGTAAATTTGCTTCTCCAGTATTGTGTTAGCCTGTCATAATCACTTTTGTCTATTTTTGTACTTTGTTTAGTTGACACATATTTTTGGTTTTCTACTTGGTACGCCAAGACGATGCTTTTGTGTTGCTCAACTAGTCCGCGAAGCTCTCGGGTGCGGTCTCCGACTCTCTGCCTGTGTGTGTTGCTGAAAAACTATTGGGTTGTAGCTGTTGGTACTTGGAAGCCAAGCAAACATCAGTCCTGGAGCGAAGAATCCAAAAGACAATGGTGATCTGTCAGTGTTTCTCGGGTTATCTGTGCTAAGTGGTCCCGTTCTATTATACACTGAGCATTGGAGTCTTTTTATGATGGTGAATGTTCCACAAATTCATGGCTCCTTGTCAAAAGGTCCACCCTAGTTCTTCTTATGAAACGTACCACATTGGATGAAAGGCAAGAACATGGGCAGCAAGGTCAGTCACAAAAGACGAGGTTGTAAAATTGGGCAAATCACACAGCCATGTGATGAGCACAGAGCGAACTATTCTTTCGCACTTTACTATGGCTTTTTACTACAGAATACCGTGTGCTTATCACAGCTAGTGGCATACGCCTTTTTTTTGGAGGGGCTTCCTCAACTGATTTTTTCTTAGCCCCTTAAAACATGTCTCGGTTAGCAACTGTCTCCTAGCGACAATCTATTAGCTTCAGATATTGAACTAGCTGAACTTAGCCATGAAAAAGAAACTAGCTGAACTTAGCTATGCAAAAGATTCCACCCTGAGATAACAGCAATGCTCACAATTCATTCCAAGTTTTACTGTTTTATGGAATCAGTTCCTTGAGAGCACCGCCCGCTATTGAATTAGTCTCAAGTCTAATCATTTTTCAAGCGATCTCATTCGGTCGACGTCAGAACCCGAACACTGTACTGCTGATCACCAAATCATACCCTCTTGACTAACAGGCTATATGTTTTCCCTTGCTGAAGAGTAGCCAACACCTGTGGCAATGTCGGGGCTCAGAGGAAGAGAAGTATGTGACTATCTCCATATGTTCATTAAAGAATCGTGACCGTGCGCTCGCAATCCTTGTAACTCTCAAATTCGAAAACTGGACTATTAGCTCCCAACCAACGTTATCAATGGACCAGTCCAGGCTTCAAATTGCAGAACATATGGAGCAAATGTTTCTTGCATCTGCTGTCCTAATTAAAGAAAAAATGAACCAACTACAGTTCAGTTTAGTCGGCCGGCATAGCCATATGTACAGAGTAGTATTTTAGCATCTCTTGGGCTCTCTCGCATGGGTAACAACGAAAGAGCAGGAGTAACAGGACCATAGGTTCTTGCTTCACACCAAGCCTTGCGTTTCTAGTTTTCGAGTTTTCCCTCTGTTCTCTGCCTCATCGTAAGTAAATGGATCGGTGTTCCATCGCCGCCAACAGACAACACACATATCGATTGCTTTTCTAAGCCAAGTGACTGCAAAATCTTTCTTGTAAGGATTGGATTCGAACTCTGAACCAAAATCAGTACGCAGCCATATACAACCCCATGAGATTGTTCTGTTTCAATCCTCTCTCGATCTCAAACTCCACTGGAGGTTTTCGTGAAACGGTGAGACCGTCCCACACAGGGAATGCGAAAAGCATGACGGACCAGAGCAGGACACAAAGGAGGAGGCTAGGCAACGTTCCAAGCGTACCTTTCTCGGCCTTTTGGCTAAGATCAAGTGTAGTATATGTTCTTATCAGTTTAATATCTGATATGTACGTCATCGGTTCACATGATATTAAATTAATTTCTCTAGGGGGAGAGGCCACCACGGTAGCTTGCTACTAGGCTTCTCAGGCGTTGCTCGGGCATTGCACTGCAGCGCTTGCCTGGCGCACCCCACCCAAGCCCAGTCGAAATAAATTCAGTTCACTAGTATTCGCTTGTTGTTATTATCACTTGGTTTATTTCCGCACTTTGTTTGGGTGGAACATATTTCTGGTTTGCCACTTTTTAGAATTGGGGGCCTTGCATCCTCAAAGCAAGAGCCAACAAGTAGCTGTTCATTTCTGACAAAAAAGGCCCACGTTGGGGGAGAAGTAAACGATGCTTCTGATAGGAGGAAACATCCTCTAAGGGTCCGTTTGGCAACGTACCAAATAGTGAAAATTTCTATTCTTTTGTTCCCAGAAATAATTTGAGAACAGAAATGCGTTTGGTAAAATTTTTGTTTCCGGGCACATTTTTGCAAAAATTTGTGCCGAGAAATAATTTTGGAAGAGAAATAAGAAGTAAAAAAAAGTTGCTTCTTGTTTCTCGGTACAATTTTGAGAATAAGTTTTTTTTCTTATTTTTCTTATTTTTCTTTTCTTATTTTTGTGTTCTTCTTCATTGGGCTGGGCCGGCCACAGCCTAGGGCCGGCGAGGGCGTCACGGCCCTCGCCGCCTGGGCGAGGCGGCCTCGCCGGCGACGGCGAGGGCTGGACCCTCGCCTCCGCCGGCGGCCGGCGAGAGCCGTGACGCCCTCGCCGGCCCTGGGCTGTGGCCGGTCGCCGGCGACCGACCATGGCCAAAGAAGAAAATAATTAGAAAGAAAAAAATAAACAATTCAAAATATTATTAAAATATTATTTGGGAACAGAAATTTTGTGTAGTTTACCAAACGCATTTATATTCTTTTCTACTTTAGGAATAGAAATTTTGAACAGTTACCAAACGCCTTAAAATACTCAGAAATTGTTTCCGGGCACAGAATAAAAAAAAATCATTTCTGTTCAGAAATTGTTCCGGAGCACAGAATGGTTCTCATGCGCACCCTAAACTGACTCAAGGCTTGAAGATGCACAATGTCTACTCGTGCAAGAACATAAAAGACATTGCGATCGTTTGTTTCGTGTCGCCGTTTGTTGGGTCTCCCCAGAACTGGTGCCTCAAACATTTGATCCGACGTGACGCTGCCCACCACTGAATGAATAATTGTTACTAAATGAACCCAACTTACATTGAGCATAGAAAAAGCTGAGCAACAAGGACCGAAGGAAAAACAATTTTTGCACGGGACTTCAGCGCAATCTGACGTGAAAAGCAAACGCGAGAAAATAGATTGCGCTATACTTTTACTTTCACTTCCATTTTGATTCTTAGATTACACAATGACACAACGAAGCAATTGGTAACCAGTTGTTTTTTCATACACACAACAGAAAGTAGAAACATGTACTTCACTTCAAGCAGGCCATTCTTCAGCTTGAACCGGCGAAGCAGATGCCAATCAAGACATCTGTGTAAGTCACGCTCCAAGCTGAGGTTGCTGTGGAAACAAGTTTTTGGGCTGGAAGAGACCTGCACTTTCAGCGGAGCGTCCCCACCGCCCTCTTATACGTGTACCACCTCGCTACCACGAGAAAAGCTCCCAAGTTGATCACGCTGAGGACCACCAAAAGCCAAAAGAAGTAATGGAGGTGACCGTAGTTCAGATTGTCTGGAATCCATCCCAGTTTCCCGTGTCTTGTACTAATAGTTGTGACAATAGTCACAAGTAGCGAGCTCAAGTAGTTTCCGAGTGCATTCGTGGTGAGCTGGAGAGCAGAGCACATGCTCCTCATGGCATCGGGCGCTTGCTCGTAGAAAAACTCCAATTGCCCAATGAATGTGAACACTTCTGCACAACCGATGAGGAAGTACTGGGGGACCTGCCAGAATATTGACATCGGTACGTACGTGGAATCATAGTAGCCATGCCTCCTTACCATCTTAAGTCTAACGACCTCTAGTATTGCTGCCGATATCATGGCGAAGATGGATATGAAGAGGCCAATCCCCATTCTTTGCAGTTGGGTCAGACCGCTTTTGTGACCCGTGAATCTCCTTGCCACTGGAACAATGATGCGGTCGTATACAGGGACCCAGAATAGGACGCTGAGGGTGTCAAAGATAGTGAGAGAGGCTGGTGGAATTTTGAAGCTAGAATTTCCAACGTGAGGGTCCATAGTAGCTCCTTGTAAAACAAACAAGGTACTCATCTGGTTGTACACAGTGGCAAAGACGATTCCGGTGGCCCATACAGGAAGCAGCCGTATGATTGCCTTTAGCTCCTCCACTTGGGTGATGGTGCACAGCCTCCATGGATTCACGGGTTCCTTAATGTGATCGGTTTGTGTTTCCACAGCAGCTTTGTCAAAGAAACTGCAGATTTAGAGAATGAAAAGAAACTAATGTTAGGACAAGCGAGTGTGCTCAAGGATATCTTGAAATGTAAAGCATCCTAGCATTATTAAAATGAAATGGTTCAACTCATAAAATAGAGCAAATGCAGAAATAAAAATTTCACCACTATAAATTTGATGAAGATAGCAAATCTCTTGAGGATCAGAGTTGATCTTAGGATTTGTATCCTAACTGTCTCACATAAACAGCAGTATAACCTTGAAACTAACAATCATGCAATTGATCCAATATGTGCTGCACGATTAAGAGATATATTGGGATTGCTCACTTTCAACCAACTCAAGTGACTGACTAATTTAACCTGAATGAATTGAGGAATCCTGATCTAAGAAAGGTTGAACAGAGTAACCACACACATGCAATTTGAAGCACTAACCTCAAATCTTGGGTATGATCAAGCTTGCGGCTTCCTTTGATTACAGACTCGGCGTCTGCAGTCTCATACAGGAGAGACTTGTCAGCCGGTACTTCCACTTGATATTTTCTGAAGGATGCCACCACCACTTGACAGAGACGAGTGAGGGGGCTCCCTCCAGGCTTTTGGTTACGATAAAGGCGAGTGCCCAAAAAGAAAGTACATACTGCAATTGCCATAGCAGCTGCTGGAATGCCGAAACCCAATCCCCAACCCACATTGTCTTGTATATAGACCAAAACAGAGGACGCAATGAGTGCGCCTATATTGATTGAGAAATAAAACCAGTTGAAGAAGGAACCCTTCCGTTTCTTTTCAGCCTCATCAGCATCATCAAATTGATCGGCTCCATAGGATGAGACACAAGGCTTGATCCCTCCAGTCCCCAGGGCTATGAGATAGAGTGCTATAAAGCACACTGCGCTTTGGATATTCGTAGCGTGGCAATTATCTTTCCCTGTACAGGTTGGCTTTAGTCCCGTGACTGATGCCGAGAGCGTCAGCAGTGTCATCCCCTGTGTATAATGATATAATAAGTAAAGCTTGCCGAATCTTGATCGTTTGTTAGAGTATGCTATCTGTTCTGGTCGGTAAGCTGAATTTGTGAATGTTCAACAAAGAATGCAGAACCCCTCATTTGTGCAGCACAAACTGCGCAGGTTGGTTATCGAGTACTCAGATGAGGAAAAATATGTAAATGCGACTTACAAGAACATAGATAATCGAGAAGCATGCTATAGTCCAATATCTCCCTAGATAGGCATCGGCAAAAAAAGCTCCAATCAAAGGAGTGATGTAGCACGTTCCTCCCCAGTTTGTAACATTGTTAGAAGCGGTTGTACTGTGTTGATGTAAGCGGTTCTTGAAGTAAAGCACCAGATTGGTGCTCATGCCATAGTATGCCAGCCTTTCACAACATTCATTGCCTACGGATAAGATATAGATACCATAAGCATCTTCTTTCCGTGAATAAGGTTCAATAAAGCTCTTTTAAGGAAGTGGTTGTGTGAAGTACCTAGAATAAAGGGGCAGGCCTTCCATGTTCCAGTTTTCTTTTTGTTGGCAGGGTTGCCTTTGTAGTCCACCGTTCCATCTTTCGTGTAAACATCTTCTTCCCCCATGGGTTTTGGCAATTCTCGTCTCTGCTTTGATTTGTCTCAATTTGGATTCTCGACAATGGTTGCAGAAGCTATAATGTCTTCAGGCTGCAATAGACAAGCGAGATTCACATAAATCGTTTCTGCCTTCATTTCTCTACAAAGGCGAAATCTCCAAGGTTCCATTTGTGAAAGAGCGACAAATCGAGAACTGTGGTCAGGTTCGCCATTTCAAATTTCACTAAGTGAATGGAAATTCATGCTCTTCTTAAGGTGGATTTGCGAAGTCAAATTTTTTTCTTTTCCAGTCCATCACACCAGCTCATATATCACTTAATCTCGATTCTAATCTTGGAAATGGACCAGCGAACGGCACCATCTCTCATGAAACAAACAGCAAAGTTCTACAACTTCAGAGTCAGATCTGGAAGAATGCAATAGTTATTCCAATCCAATTCAGCATAACAAAATAACCAACTAAGCCAAACATAGTCATGAGTTGGACCTGCATAAATCAGAGCAAAAGTAAATAATACCACGAGAATCTTCAATACCAATATCACACTTCGGCGAGCGAGCGAGCTCGAATTGCTCATTATTAGCACCCGAACTCCCGATGCTTGTGACTAGCATCTATGGCCACATAAAGGGACGATGAAGGTCATACCCTCTAATTTGACTTTCTAAACATTGGTGGATTGGACTAATTCAGCACAGTCCGGTCAGCACAAGCATTGTGGATCTTTTACTTTTCTCGTTCAGAGTTGCAGAGCGAAGGAACTTCCGTATGATCACGAAAGTCGGCTAATCAAGAGTGCGCCCACACAGTTCATCCCGCTGGTTCAACGCAATATCAGTGATCAGCTCAAGATGTGGTCGGAAACGACACACGAGCGTCCACAGAACTCAAGAGCTCAAGAAACCGGGAAGTCAACCCACGAGTTTTGACCGACCGCGAGTGACGCAAAACAGCGCAGCTCATTGCTTACGGGACCAGCAACTCTCGACTCAACAGCTCGCCGGAAAGAGAGAACGGCGAAACAGAAAAAAAACTGAGACGCTCGGCGAAGGTGGTCATCGTCTCGAGCTCAAAGCGAAACATAGATAATGGAGCAGGCCATGGTGACCTCAAGCTCACCTGCGGTCGTCGGCTCCGTCGCGATGCTGGGTGCTCCGAGAGGGAGGAGGGATGCTCATCGGCGGCGACCGGAGACTCTCCCGCGGCGGAGGAAGCGAACGAGACGGCGGTCGTCTCGAATCGCCACCGGCGTCTGGAACGAGGGGAGCTTTATAAAGCTCGCACCGTGTTACTCAGGCGGCCGGCCAGCTATGCTTCCGAAGCAAATGGCACTTTTCGCAATTGTCTTTTCATTTTTCCATATCTTCTCTTCTATTTATTATCATTTCTTTTTCTGTGGGTTTATAAAATTTATAGTATAAGGTCAATCTAAGCCAATCGCTCGCGTCTCCGTGACGTTCGGTGCCGTTGACGGCGACCGTCGTCTCAGGACTCTAGGAAGCTTAGGATGGACCTGTAAAACAGCTGTTTAGGGATGAATCTTTTGGACTCATACTGATTTTATAAATTTATAATTATTATTATTATTATATTGCATCGTGTGAACCCAAGAAGTTATGAGCAAATGATAATGACTGAGAACGATGATTTGCCCCAAGACTTGGACTGCTAAAGGTGCCAATGTATCATGCTCGTGCTTGTCACTGTCGTCATTTCGGATTCCAATTCCAATTCCATCACCCAGGTCGCTTTCTTGCCAAAAACAAGCCCCGAGAAAAACGGAACCCGGCTCCACTCCCTCGAATCATTTATTAATGTTACGGATGACCTGTAAAACAGCTGATCTAGCCGATGGTTTGAGAACGACTCGTGCTTAAACGCAAGTACGACACGACGCGACACAATTCATGTTCATCACGGACACGAGGTTCACATTCCGTTCAGATCTATATATGAGCTGCACTACGAATGCATGCACGATTCGCGTGTTCGGCATACGACGAGAGAGGCGATAACTTAAATGGCTGCTCTGTTATATGTTGGTTTTTTTTTTTCCCTTGGTTGAGTATTCAAGGGAAATCATTGTGAAATCAGTATAATTACCATAGCTTGCGAGGAGGAGCTTTTGGACGACATGGTTGGACTGAGTTGTGCCCTTTGTCTTCCGGTTTTTTCTCTTTTGGCTCCTTTCGTCGATTGGGGTAATCATCGACAGAGAACACTGAAAGCTGCCGATATCAGCAGGGAGGCCTTGATCCGGAGGGAGAGCGTGAAAACGGGCATGGACCAAACCATTCTCGGTGGAGCTTCGAATCGTCCATGAAAGCGACGAGGGCAGGCCAGACGATGAAGGAGCGGCCAGCAAGTGCGGGGGGCCGTTCCATTCGGACTGTCTCTGGGGGTTGAGAATGATGGCGTTTAGGCAGGCGAAAACGATGTCTCGACGGGCTTATTCACCTCTCTCATCTTGTCTCGGTCAAATTAGGTAATATGTTCGTAACTTGGAAAATGATGTCGGAAATTCTCCGAATCATCTTTCGGCTTAGCACCTTAGTCGCAATACATCGATTCATTCGTAAATTCGATCAATGTAGATATTTTGTGTGATCAGACTAGTCCAATCGTATTTTTCTTGAATATTCAACCGAGCAAAAGGCCAAGGGAGTCGGCGGAATTGGAGCTCGCGGCCATGATGTTGATGTGGGGTGTGTTTTTCTCCTGTGTGGTTTAGACTATCTTGTGAGATAAGAGTTGTTAGAAAAAAGATGTAATTAAATATTAATGCGATATAATTAGTGGGGGCTTCGCTCGCACCATTGAGGCCTCTTACTTTTCGAAGGCTCACACAGAGCCTAGCTCAGCTGAGTGTCATGGACCGAATTCTCCAGTACTCACATATCCTTGTGAGTGGAGTTGTGTGCCGTCGGAGTGAAGAGTAAGTGATGCGGAAGGGATGATAAAACTAATTCGTAGCAGTGGCATCGATGCGTTTTTGTTAGGAGTTCTAGGATAAAACGATTATAACTTGGAGTAGCTCTGAAGGTGGGGTTGGCCTCCCGTACATAAATTGGTCAGGAATTGATGCTGCTTTCCTAATGAGATTATTGCAGGCCGAAAAAAGTTGTTGTGTTGAATTGTTCCGTGTATCTAGCTTGAGAAACTGGATGCCCGAGCTAAATTGGATACGGTACAATCCGATACAAGAATGCTATTTACCATACTGTTTTTAGGAACAACTATAGAAGGAAGGCTAGTCTAGTGTTCTCGACTCACTAGGCACCGGCTATTCCGTAACCATGAATCAGCTGGCCATTGACATCTGCCTATTGATTAGGTTTGGCTATGGCTTGGGCTTTCACTGCAACTTCATCTTTTGATTATACAGCCCGTTTGGTTACAATGATAGAATAAGGATGAAGGTAATGGCTGTTACGCCGTAATGTAATAAAGCCGAAAGCTGTAATTTACATTGTTTGGTTTGAGTAATGTGATACATATTACATCATTTGGCTTCTTGAATAACATACATAATAAGGAGAGGATAGCATCAGAATTTCCAAAATGTCTCTGAAATCAGAATCAGAGGGAGTGTATGATTCATGAGTTTAATACCCATATAGATTAGTAGATATATGGTTTATCATACCAAATGTCTATTTATATTATAGCAATTTATATGTAATTATAATGAAAAGTAAGCACATATCATGTGATTACATTAAAGTAAATATTATATTACAGTAATTATCACCTTTATAACCAATCTTGAGGATGATACATAACTTTAATATGTATATATCATATATTATATGATAATTAAGTTATATATAAGATTTAAATCTAAACATATGGTATGTGATTAAATCAAAGTACATATTGTTTATTACATAATTAATAGTATGTCTGGAATAATAATTATATGACAATATGAGCATATATTACTATAATTAATTAAATAATCAACATAATCATTATACTATGAATGACTAAAAATTTAGATAATCGTACATAATAGGGAGCAATTAATATTATGCTAATTATTATCTTATGAATATAGTTTAATAAAATAATAACAATTAGGAACTATCTAGAGAACATTATTGTTTATTACATCAATAACTTAGCTATTATGTTTTTTTATTACCCGTATGATATTTGATTAAGTCAAAAAACCTATAATTGATGTTGTCATCATATTATCAATAAAAATTTCAATGATAAATAATAATCTTGCGTTGTTAAAGTGAGTGAAAAGAAAAGACAAAGATATTATGGGAATAATTATTACAGTTTGGCAGGAATAGCTATTCCTTTGGGGAGGTCCATGTTGAAAATAAGTTGTAATAAGGATTACGATGTAACGTGTGACACTCCAGAACGTCATGCGCGACATGTGTCTCTTATGGTTATTAAGCTTTATTAATAATTAGGTAAGCGGAAGTTAAATGATTATTTCTTAACCATGAAAATCACACAAATATAGTTAAAGTACTTGTGCTTCTTTATTTACATTACTTATCTGATTTACAACTCCATTTCATCACAAAAACAAAAGTCTGGGTAGGTCGAGGTAACCTATCTCCACACTATCCAAAAGCCTGCCTGTACACAGGACTAATGATGTCATGGATCAATAACTTCACTTTCCGTTGCGTGACCATCGTCATCAATGTCGAAGCCCCTCAATGGACCAACTATTTTGCCGTCAAGTTTGTAGTACCATGCAACGAATTGATAGGGAACTCACTTCATAAGACCCATGTCGATCCACATAGTAGAACTACATGTGGTATATAGTACTTCAAATTCAGGTACAAACACAATTTCCCGAACATTCCCGGGCATCTCGACCAACGGGACATCTCAACTCGCGAGGTATCTCGGTACACCCTCCGAGGCATCCAACCTATAGGGCATCCCGACACATGGGGCATCGTCATCGTTGATTTTTGGATAACGGAAAATATATTATTCTCATGCAAGCCATGATAAATAAGTATTTGCATGCATATACTCACCATCTTTTTTACATCATATATTCCTTAAAGCAATGAAATGCATTATTCAAGCAATAAGTACGAAATAATATGTGATCAGAATCAAAAGGTTAAAAATTTACTCAAGTTCATAAAGTAAATCTACTCGATTCATAAGGTAAATCTATTCAAATTTAGAAAGTAAAATATACTCAAATTTAGGAAGTAAACATATTCTGGTTTAAAAGTAAAATTTGTTCGGATTCATAAATATGTCCAGATTCAGATTTAGAAATAGATATATCCAAATTTAGAGAGTAAAATCTACTTTGATTCAAAAATAGGTACATACAAATTTTGAGAGTAAAATTTACTTCGGTTCGGAAATAGATATATACAGATTTTGAGAGTAAAATCTGTTTGGATTGAAAAATAGATATATACAGATTTTGAGAGTAAAATCTACTCGGTTCATAAATACACATCTAAATTTAGAGAGTAAAATCTACTCGGTTAAGAAAATACACATCTAGACTTTGAGAGTAAAATTTACTCGGTTCAAAAAATACATATATCCAAATTTAAAGAGTAAAGTCTACTCGAGGTTAGAAATACATATATCCAGATTTAAAGAGTAAAGTCTACTCGAGGTCAAAAATACATATATCTAGATTTAAAGAGTAAAGTCTACTCGAGTTCATAAATAAATTCAGAGTTTGAAAGTAAAATCTTATCAACAAATTTTTCGAACAATGGTTGAATCTAAACTTACAAATATGACCTTTCCAAATTCAGATTCATCATTTTTCATTCACCAAATGCACTCCACTTTAAGTAAAACGATTAAATAACTTTTAAACATGCATAAGACCAGCAAGACAAATTCAATAATCGCCTCAAGGATAATATTTCCAAGTTCATATTTAACAATTGCACTTGCCAACAATATTACACTTTAAGAAAACAATTCACACACATTTTGAACTTGTACAAGGCCAGCAAAACAAATCCAACAACCACAAATTCTACCATATTATAGCACATCAAAATGGCATATCACAACCATCCAAAGTGTCAAGTAGATTAATCTAACTTAACTCTAGAGTCTTCACTTAACTTGCACAAAATCTGAACACCCAAAGTTAAAACCACCTTGTAAATCTTGGATCGGGTAGTGGTGAAAGTAGATTATCTGTGAGAGTTGAAGGGGAAGAAGTGAGTTACGGTCAAGATGAAAAATTCTCTTCGATGTTACCAAAATGAAAGTAAAACGCAGGAGTAGATTTTAGCTTGAAGAATGCATGAAGTCACAAGTGGCAAATCTTCACTTAATCTACGGCTAAGTAATAACCAAGGTAATGATAATTTACGGCTAAGTGTAAGAAGTCAAGACATATTAGGGATGAGTAATAACCAAGGTAATGATAATTTATGGCTATGTGTCTTATTAGTGTAAGAAGCTTAGCTTAAGAGTGACATGTTGCATGCTTGTGTCACGGCCCGAAGATATGGATCGTTCAAGAGGTTTCCTGGACGATGGACCGTGACCGAACCTTGAACGAGAAAGCAAGTCCCGAGTGTTCTAGTACTAGGGTTTACTTGATGTGTTCTAGAATACTCCTGGGGGCAGGCGACTGTAATTATAAACCTCTGTAATTAATGAGGTAGTTGGGTAGTTGGGGAGATGCGATCTCCACCGTAAGATCGGGGAGAGATCTACGGATACGGTCAGTCCCGTACTTGTATAAGAAGGGGTCTCCTCCCCCTCATTGTATCACCTCATTCTTTCAAGAAGCAATAGAAATCCAGAGCTTCTCTCTCTAGAGTTTCTCTCTCTAAAAGAGTTCTTGTGAGTTGAGTGTGGGGAAGGCTGACTTGGGAAGAAATTCCTAAGGCCGCACGGGTTAGGGAACGCGAGATCGATCGGCCCGTGACAAGTGGTATCAGAGCTAAGATGGCCAAGGGCGCTGCAAAGCCACGATCCGATGTATCGTCATTAACCGAGAAGGGCGTGGGCGATGATCGTGGGAAGGCCACCGAGAGGCAAGGTGCCGAGGTACGGGAAGACCGTGATTGTTCAAGTTCGAGGGATATGGTTGGTGACTTGGAGACCCGCATGGCGAAGGTAGAGATCGCCATGGCTGACGTCCAAGGAATGGTTGAGGATATGGCCGTACGCATCGAAGGAGGCGAGACCGGAACAGGGGAGCTAGAGGCCGAAGTGCTGGAGCTCAAGTCCGGGCTCGGAGAACTCCGAGGGGAGATGCTGGGCAACCTGACCGACACCACCAATGAACTTCAACAACGGGACGATGCCTTGGAGGCCTTGGTGGAGGCCATGCGCGTAGAGATGGCCGAACTAAAGGCGAAGGTCGCCGAGATGGAAGGAGCACGTGTGAACGGGGTTGTCGCCGTGCAAACCGCTCCACGAGTGGATGCTCCGAAGCCAAAAGAGTTTAAAGGCTCGCGGACGCCCAAAGACGTGGACAACTTCCTATGGTACATGGAGCAATACTTCCTAGCAATGGGAATCACCGATGGTGCAATCCGGGTAAGTACCGCAGCCATGTACTTAACTGATAATGCGCTACTGTGGTGGCGTCGTAGGAGTGATGATCGGAGTGGTGCACCGATCACTACATGGGAATTGTTCGTCGAGGAATTTCGACGACAATATTATCCCGCTTATGCGGAAGAAGAAGCTCGTGATGAACTCCGGCGCCTTGATCAAAAGGGGGGAGCTCGCGAGTATGTTCGGAAGTTCTCGGAGTTGCTACTCCAAATTCCGTCCATGAATGACACGGAGGCCTACTTCCAATTCATGGGTGGTCTAAAACCGTATGTGAAGCAAGAGCTAAAGCGGTGCAATGCCAGAGATCTTTCGACGGCCATGTCCGTAGCTGAAGCCATGGTGGAGTATAAACCTACTTCCGTAAGCAAGCCGGATGCCCGACCAAGGGACAAGGGCGTTGGTGGGGGAGACCGTAACAAATTCCACCGTCCAAGTGGAAGCAAACCATCAACGGCCCATCCAAGGGCGAAGGCGGAGTCGAGCGGAGGAGAACACAAGAAGGGACGTACCTTCAAGTGCTTTTTGTGCGACGGTGCGCACATGGCTCGTGATTGTCCAACTCGAGGCAAACTAGCCGCGATGGTCAAGGCACACGAGGAGGAACGAGAGGAGGCACGACTCGGTTCGTTGCGAATCCTAAGTTCCATAAAGTCCAAAAGGGCAAACAAGCCCAAGGGATTGATGTTCGCGGACGTGACGATCGGGAAAACCAAGATGAGTGCGCTCATCGACACGGGAGCATCCGACCTGTTTATCTCGGAAGAGGCTGCGAAGAAACTCAATCTTCGGGTTGAGAAAGGAGCCGGTTGGCTCAAGACGGTGAACTCCAAGGAAATCCCTACCAACGGCTTGGCTAAGGATGTGGAGTTTCAACTCGGACAATGGAAGAGTAAAGAGACGATCGAGGTAATTCCACTTGACGATTATGACTGTGTCATTGGCTTGGGATTCCTTGATAGAATAGATGCTCTTATTGTCCCATTTGCCGATTGTATTTGTATCTTGGACGCACGTTGTCAATGTGTGGTCCCGGTCACCCGAGAGTCGGGTCGTGACCAGAAGATAATATCGGCAATGCAAGTTACTAAGGGAGCGAGGAAAGGGGAGGCTACTTTTCTAGCAACCTTGAAGGTCGAGGAGGCAAAGGGTGAAGGGAGTGATGTCCCAACGGAGGTAACCCGAGTCCTCGATTCCTTCAAGGATGTGATGCCCCCCGAACTCCCGAAGAAGCTTCCGCCTCAAAGGGAGGTGGATCATAAGATCGAGCTCGTGTCTGACGCTCGACCACCCGCCATGGCACCCTATCGCATGGCGCCTCCCGAGTTGGAGGAACTAAGAAGACAACTCAAAGAGTTGCTCGATGCGGGGTACATTCAACCATCGAAGGCTCCGTTTGGCGCCCCGGTCCTATTTCAGAAGAAGCATGATGGATCACTCCGGATGTGCATCGACTATCGGGCGTTGAACAAGCTGACGATCAAGAACAAGTACCCAATCCCTCTTATTGCCGACTTGTTCGATCAACTTGGAGGAGCACAATGGTTCACCAAGCTTGATCTTCGATCGGGATATTATCAAGTGCGGATTGCAAAAGGGGATGAACCAAAGACCGCTTGTGTGACGCGGTATGGATCGTACGAGTTCCTCGTCATGCCATTCGGCTTGACAAATGCCCCGGCCACATTTTGCACACTCATGAACAAGGTACTCCACCCGTTCCTAGATCAATTTGTAGTGGTTTACCTTGATGATATCGTGGTGTATAGCCGGACGCTCGAGGAACACATCGAGCATCTCAAACAAGTCTTCCAAGTTCTACGGGAGAACGACTTGTATGTCAAGCGGGAGAAATGTGCCTTCGCACAGCCGGAAGTTCCATTCCTGGGACACATCGTCGGGGGTGGACGTGTGCGGATGGACTCGGCCAAGATCAAGGCCATTGTGGATTGAAAGCCGCCGACCAAGGTGACGGATCTAAGGTCATTCCTTGGCCTCACCAACTACTATCGACGGTTCGTCCGAGGATATTCGAGCATCACCGTGCCACTCACGGACATGTTGAAGAAGGAGAAGCCGTGGGAGTGGACGGCCCGATGCCAAAGGGCGTTTGATCGGTTGAAGCAAACTATGACCGAAGAGCCGGTGCTCGTGCTACCCGATCACGCCAAACCCTACGAGGTAGAAACCGATGCTTCCGATTTCGCTATTGGTGGTGTTCTCATGCAGGATGGTCATCCGGTAGCATTTGAGTCGAGGAAGCTGAATGATACCGAACGACGGTATACGGTCCAAGAGAAGGAAATGACCGCGGTGGTCCATTGTCTTCGTACATGGAGGCATTACCTCTTGGGATCCCGATTCGTCGCGAGGACGGATAATGTGGCCACGAGTTACTTCCAAACCCAGAAGAAGTTGAGCCCGAAGCAAGCTCGTTGGCAAGATTTCCTGGCAGAGTTCGATTATGTGCTCGAGTACAAGCCGGGGAAGGCAAATTCTGTGGCCGATGCGCTTAGCCGAAGAAGTGAGCTAGCATCGTCACTTGTAAGTCGTCCCAAGAATCCATGGGATGAACGGATCAAGGAGGGACTCCAACATGATCCAACGGCCAAGGCACTCATCGACCATGCTCGGGAGGGCAAGACCCGGCAATTTTGGTGTGAAGACGACTTGCTTTACACCAAAGGAAGGCGATTGTACGTGCCTCTTCACGGGAAGCTAAGGAAGGAAATCCTACGGGAGTGCCATGATTCCAAGTGGGCGGGTCATCCGGGGATCCACCGCACTATGGCGCTTGTGGAGGATCGATACTTTTGGCCTCACTTGCGCGACGACGTTGAGGCATATGTCCGGACTTGCCTTGTATGCCAACAAGACAAGCTTGAACAAAGGTCGTCGGCGGGGCTCTTGGAGCCACTTCCCATCCCGGAGCGTCCATGGGAGAGTGTCTCCATGGACTTCATTGTCAACTTGCCAAAGTCCGAAGGGTGTCGGACTCTCATGGTCGTGGTGGATCGATTCTCCAAGTACGCGACGTTCGTGCCCGCGTCGAAGGATTGTCCGGCCGAGGAAGCGGCCAAGCTGTTCTTGAAGCACGTCGTCAAATATTGGGGAGTGCCACAAACGATCGTGAGCGATCGCGACCCTCGATTCACGGGTAGGTTCTGGACTGAACTCTTTAAGTTATTAGGGTCGAACCTCAACTTCTCCACGAGCTTGCATCCTCAAACCGACGGACAAACGGAGCGAGTCAATGCACTCTTGGAGTTGTACCTTCGACACTATGTAAGTACGACGCAAGTGAATTGGGCGAAGTTGATCGATGTAGCCCAATTCTCCTACAATCTTCAAAAGAGTGAGTCCACGAACCAAAGTCCGTTCGAGATCGTGACGGGACAACAACCACTCACTCCGAGTACGGTTGCAACGGGCTATAAGGGGAGTAGCCCATCCGCTTTCAAGTTCGCCAAGGAGTGGCATGAGCAAGCGGACTTGGCACGAACGTGCCTACACAAGGCCTCGAAGCGCATGAAGAAGTGGGCCGATAAGAAGCGACGGCACGTGGAGTTCCAAGCCGGAGACTTGGTGTTGGCCAAGCTACACCTTGTGCTCCGATACAAGGACGTGCATAAAGGGCTCATACGTCGCTACGAAGGGCCATTCCGAGTGTCGCATCGGGTTGGGAAGGTCGCATACAAATTGGAACTTCCACCAAAACTCAAGGTACATCCGGTATTCCATGTGAGTATGCTTAAACCTTTCCGTGTAGACGAGGAGGACCCGGATCGAGGGGAGTCGCAACGGGCACCGCTTGGGGCAAAGACCTCCTATGATCGAGACGTCGACTTCATCATGGCGGATCGAGTCATACGGAAGAGATATCGTGCGCCGAAGCGAGAATACTTAATCCGATGGAAGGGTCTTCCAGAGAGTGAAGCAAGTTGGGAGCCCGAGGAAGCTCTTTGGCAATTCAAGAAACATATTGATGCTTTCCATGCCGAAGACGCGACGAGGGCGTCGCCCGAATAAGTGGGGGAGAATGTCACGGCCCGAAGATATGGATCGTTCAAGAGGTTTCCTGGACGATGGACCGTGACCGAACCTTGAACGAGAAAGCAAGTCCCGAGTGTTCTAGTACTAGGGTTTACTTGATGTGTTCTAGAATACTCCTGGGGGCAGGCGACTGTAATTATAAACCTCTGTAATTAATGAGGTAGTTGGGTAGTTGGGGAGATGCGATCTCCACCGTAAGATCGGGGAGAGATCTACGGATACGGTCAGTCCCGTACTTGTATAAGAAGGGGTCTCCTCCCCCTCATTGTATCACCTCATTCTTTCAAGAAGCAATAGAAATCCAGAGCTTCTCTCTCTAGAGTTTCTCTCTCTAAAAGAGTTCTTGTGAGTTGAGTGTGGGGAAGGCTGACTTGGGAAGAAATTCCTAAGGCCGCACGGGTTAGGGAACGCGAGATCGATCGGCCCGTGACACTTGAATCTCCAAATGTGGCATGTGGCCATGCATAAATCCTTCATATGCCACGTGAGCCTTTGGTGTCTTAAGAGAGGTTTTTGTGAAAAATTATGTAGAAATCAGAATTTTTTCTCCCTTTAACACCTTATAACAATAATTAATTATTAATACTAATTAACAAGAGTTTAAATTAATAATATTACCCATTAATTACTAAGACAACAGTAAATTAATTAACACCGTCATAATATTAACGTTCACATCAACGTTTAGAAATTTTAAATACGTCGAACTCGGAACGATTACGTTTTTGAAAATTATCCTCTGCGCCTCACAAATTTAAGGTCCAACAACGATTTCTATGTGTCCACACGAATACCAAGCTAAATAATACTTAACTTTATAATCTAAGTATCATTATTGAACACGGAAAATTTTCAATATCACGTACATATTATTACGAAATTTTCAGATGTCCAATAATAGATATTACTGCAAGAAACTACTATAATAGCTATTACAACAGGTATTGAGCCATAGACCTATAAGGTAATAACCATTACTGCAATCAAACGTTCTGTTTGATGATGATTTATACATTATTGAATGTTTAGCCAAGTATAACTTGAAAGTGGGACTGCGAGTTCAAGCTGCTCCCTTGTGGTTGAGATTGGGCTGGGCCTAGATTCTATTTTGTTGTCAAAAGTGCTCCGTTGTTGTGGGTAAACGGGAGGGAAAATTATCCAAAAAATCATAAACCTATTGTACGGAGGCAATTCAGTCATAAACCTTTTAATTGTGCTAATTTAGTCCTAAATATTTTGATAATTTTCCAATGTAATCCTTCCCGTCAAATATCCAAATAATAGGTTTATGACTAAATTGACAAATCTTCAAAAGGTTTAGGATTAAATGACACAATTAAAAGGTTTATGATTAAATTGACAAATCATCAAAAGGCTTAGGATTAAAATGACACAATTGAAAGGTTTATGACGGAATTGGCCATGGTACAATAGGTTTAGGATTTTTTGAATGATTATCCCACAAGCGAGAACATCTTTCTAGCTTGCATATTCATAGAGTAGTCGGCCTGATATGCAATGATTCGAATTATTATGCTCCTTAAAAGGAATGGGACGAGGTTGATTTGATCGGAGATTGTTTGTGAAAGTTGATACTTCCAAAAGGGATATTTTTTTTACAAGATGCGCCTTAACTTCTTACAAATTATGGAGAATGTATTTCATGTAATGGTTACATATCATGTAACAGTGTTACGTGGTGTAACAAGAAGTGATTCTAAGATTTAAGTGCTATGTAGGCTAGTGCACATTGACATATGCTAACTGCTGACGGGGATAATTCTCTTTGGTTAGGCTTCCCTGTATTTTTTCGACGGTAGACTTGTGGTTTGCGATGTTACGATGTTAAAGGGGTGTTGTGGTCTTATCTCAACTTGACATGATGTGGATGTTGGACTATTGTACCTTTACATCCATTTTCAAATGCGAGAAAACACGTTGTGTTTAGACCCGTCCATAATCATCTTCGGATATTACCAATGAAAATAAATCTAATTACAAAGTAGATTATGCTTAAAATTGCCGTCCTTTTCGCATTTGTAAATCGTATTAATGCACGATGTATTCCCTGAAGTTTACTTTCAGTATATATATATAATGTTAAACTAATCCAATTATTGCGAATTCAAACATTTATACCCCCGACTAGCCTTGCTTGACGAAATGTAAAAGCCTTAAGAGTGTGGTTGTCAATTCGCTTTATACACAATCGCAAGCAACACTCTCCCGCGGGACCGTGCATTATAACTTAAATCGAAGCTTTTGCTTACAATTCAAAGACACCAATTGATTGTTCAATTTTTCGAAACTCATTTTATTACGTGATTTGTTGATGATGTGCCATATTTGCTTAATTAAAATTCAGAGTACACTTGTCTTTTCGTGACCCGTGTTCTTAGTGTTTCTATTGGTTTACATGTTGTTTTTATCACTCAGAAAAATCATTTTACCCGTTCATAATCATATCCTTTGGAAAAAACGAAGAGCATATAAAAGTGACAGAGCCAAAGTTGCATGTCGTAGTTGCTCAAACTTACATTGCGTTGTAGCTATAAGATGAGTAAACTGTTCTTATTTAGATGTTAAACCATTCGAAAATTGAGAGTACATTATATATAACTAGCAAGATGTTTGTACATTGCACGGTTATAAACTTATATTTGTTACATGGAAAAATAATTTAAAAAGTTATATATATTCTTGAACATTTTAATTGTACCAATTAAGCCCTAAATATTTTCATGTTTTTCCAATTGAATCCATCCGGTCAATTTTAGCTGAAAATTGCTAACATTGGCCATCCTACATGGTATGACCGACATTCACATGAACAATATATATTTTAATTTTTAAATATTTTTTGGATTTATTTATTTATTTATTTATCTTCTTTTTCCTTTTTTATTTCTTTTCTTTCCTTTTCTTTCTTTTCTTGTTTTTTTTACTATGGCCGACGAGGTTGTCGGGCCCTTGCCACCGTTGGTGAGGGTTGCAACGCCCTCACCCAAATTTGGGCAAGGTGGCCTCGCCCAAACCATCACCGGCCGTTCCACGTAGAATAACTGGTGTCCACGTAAGCAATTTCCTGTTAAAATTAGTTGGCTAGACTCAATTGGCAAAATATGAAAATATTTATGATTCAATTGGCACAATTAAAAAGTTGATGACTGAATTAGCAGGAAAATTGTTCAAAAAGTCCTAAACCTATTGCACTTTTGTCAATTTAGTCTTAAATCTTTTAAGTTTGCCAATTCAGTCCTAAACCTCTTCACTTCTTGTCAATTAGGTCAATTCGGCCAATTTTGTCCGGCCGGCGCTGACGTGGTCGCTGGCCAATGCTGATATGGCATTATATATATTTTTTGAATTTTTGAATTTTTTTCTTGCCCTATTCCCTTTGGTCGGTTCGGCAACTGGCGACTGAGGACTGGCTAGAGGCTGGGGCCGACGAGGACCTCACTGACCTCTGGCGAAGCTTCCCCCCCATCGGCTGCTGGCGAGGGTGAGCCTTGCCTGCCGTTGGGTGAGGTGAAACCTAGCGATGGCGAGGTTGGCCTTGCCATGGCTAGGCGAGGCCGACCAGCGACGGCATTGGCCAGCCTCGCCATCACTGGGTTTCACCTCGCCTAGCGATGGCGAGGTCGGCTTGGCAGCGGCGGGCGAGGCTCACCCACTCTAGTGGGGACGAGCTTCGCTAGAGGTTGGTGAGGTCGACCTCACTGGCCCGCGCCTCTAGCTAGTCGCCAGATTGGCCAGAGGGAAGAAGGACAGAAAAAAAATTTAAAATTTCGAATTTTTGTTTTAAAAATTGCCACGTCAGCACCAGCCGGCCAAAATTGGCCCTATATACTCAATTGGCAAGAAGTGAAAAGGTTGATGACTGAATTGGCAAAAGTGCAATAGGTTTAGGACTTTTTAGACAATTTTCCCATGAATTAGCAAATGTACAATAGGTTTATGAATTTTTGGATTATTTTCCCTTTGTTACGCTACTCTGAATGTTGGGTTATCGATTTTTTTGAAGAAAAATAAAATGCGAACAATCATATCAAAATAAATCGTCACACCAATTAAGTTCTCCATTAGGAAAAAGGAGAGGAAAAGAGAGAAAGGGTATCTTTTTAAATGGCTGTACTTTCCTTTATCTTTAATTGAAAGAAATTTTCTCCATACATGTATTGAATTGGTGGGTTACAATTTAGGACTGATATCCATATTTCTAATCCATCAATCAGAGCTATGATTGGAAGAAATTTCCTCCAACTAATCTCTAATTAGTGAATTATAAATTATGAACATCATCTGCATTATTATGCTTGCATGTGGAAGATGGTGTGGGATACTATTACCATGCCTCAGTGTCCATCTCATGTTGCCATTCTATTGACCGTTGAAACTATGTACTTCAAGCAGGCTATTCTCTAGCTTGAACCAGCGAAACAGGTGCCGACCAAGACATCTGTTAAAGTCGCAAACAAACCGAGATCATTGTGGAAACAAGTTCTTAGGCTGGAAGAGACCTGCACTTTCAGCGCTTTCAGCGGAGCGTCCCCGCCGCCCTCTTATACGTGTACCACCTTGCTACCAAGAGAAAAGCTCCCAAGTTGAGCACGCTGAGGACCGCCAAGAGCCAAAAGAAGTAATGGAGGTGACCGTAGTTCAAATTGTCCGGTATCCATCCCAGCTTCCCGTGTCTTGTACTAATACCTGTGACGATAGTCACAAGGAGAGAGCTCAAGTAGTTTCCGAGCGCATTTGTCGTGAGCGAGAGCGCGGAGCACATGCTCCTCATGGCATCGGGCGCTTGCTCGTAGAAAAACTCCAATTGCCCAATGAACGTGAAAACTTCTGCACAACCGATGAGGAAGTACTGGGGGACCTGCCAGAATATCGACATCGGTACGTACTTGTAATTGTAGTAGTCATGCCTCCTTACCATCTTAAGTCTAACGACCTCTAGTGTTGCAGCCGATATCATGGCGAAGATGGATATGAGGAGGCCGATCCCCATTCTCTGCAGTTGGGTCAAACCGCTTTTGTGACCCGTGAATCTCCTTGCCACTGGAACAATGATGCGGTCGTATAGAGGGACCCAGAATAGGACGCTCAGAACGTCGAAGATAGAGAGAGAGGCTGCTGGAATTTTGAAGCTAGACTTTCCAACGTGAGGGTCCATAGTATAGCCTTGTAAAACAAACAAGGTACCCATCTGGTTGGACACAGTGGAAAAGACGATTACCGTGGCCCATACAGGAAGCAGCCGTATGATCGCCTTTAGCTCCTCCACTTGGGTGACGGTGCACAGCCTCCATGGATTCACGGGTTCCTTAATGTGACTTGTTTGTGTTTCCACAGCAGCTTTGTCAAAGAAACTGCAGATTTAGAGAATGCAAAGAAACCAATGTTAGGACAAGCGAGTGTGCTCAAGGATATCTTGAAATGTAAAGCATCCTAACATTATTAAAATGAAATGGTTCAACTCATAAAGTAGAGCAAATGCAGAAATAAAATTTCACGACTATAAATTTGATGAAGATAGCAAGTCTCTTGAAGATCAGAGTTGATATTAGGATTTGTATCCTGTCTCACATAAACAGCAGTATAACCTTGGAACTAACAATCGTGCAATTGATCCAATATGTGCTGCACGATTAAGAGATATATTGGGATTGCTCACTTTCAACCGACTCAAGTGACTGACTAATTTAACCTGAATGAATTGAGGAATCTTGATCAAAGAAAGGTTGAACAGAGCAATCACACAGATGCAATTTGAAGCACTAACCTCAAATCTTGGGTATGATCAAGCTTGCGGCTTCCTTTGATTACAGACTCGGCGTCTGCAGTCTCATACAGGAGAGACTTGTCAGCCGGTACTTCCACTCGATATTTTCTGAAGGATGCCACCACCACTTGACAGAGACGAGTGAGGGGGCTCCCTCCAGGCTTTTGGTTACGATAAAGGCGAGTGCCTGAAAAGAAAGTACATACTGCAATTGCCATAGCAGCTACTGGAATGCCGAAACCCAATCCCCAACCCACATTGTCTTGTATATAGACCAAAACAGAGCCCGCAATGAGTGCGCCTATATTGATTGAGAAATAAAACCAGTTGAAGAAAGAACCCTTGCGTTTCTTTTCAGCCTCGTCAGCATCATCAAATTGATCGGCTCCGTAGGATGAGACACAAGGCTTGATCCCTCCAGTCCCCAGGGCTATGAGATAGAGTGCTATAAAGCACACTGCGCTTTGGATATTCGTAGCGTGGCAATTATCTTTCCCTGTACAGGTTGGCTTTAGTCCCGTGACTGATGCCGAGAGCGTCAGCAGTGTCATCCCCTGTGTATAATGATATAATAAGTAAGGCTTGCCGAATCTTGACCGATTGTTAGAGTATGCTATCAGTACTGGTCGGTAAGCTGAATTTGTGAATGTTCAACAAAGAATGCGGAACCCCTCATTTGTGCAGCACAAACTGCGCAGGTTGGTTATCGAGTACTCAGATGAGGAAAAATATGTAAATGCGACTTACAAGAACATAGATAATCGAGAAGCATGCTATAGTCCAATATCTCCCTAGATAGGCATCGGCGAAAAAAGCTCCAATCAAAGGAGTGATGTAGCACGTTCCTCCCCAGTTCGTAACATTGTTAGAAGCGGTTGTACTGTGTTGATGTAAGCGGATCTTGAAGTAAAGCACCAGATTGGAGCTCATCCCAAAGTATGCCAGCCTCTCGCAACATTCATTGCCTATTGATAAAACATAGATACCATAAGCATCTTCGTTCTGTGAATAAGGTTCAATCAAGCTCTTTTAAGGAAGTGGTTGTGTGAAGTACCTAGAATAAAGGGGCAGGCCTTCCATGTTCCAGTTTTCTTTTTGTTGGCAGGGTTGCCTTTGTAGTCCACCGTTCCATCTTTCGTGTAAACATCTTCTTCCCGCATGGGTTTTGGCGATTCTTGTCTCTGCTTTGATTTGTCTCAATTTGGAATCTCGACAAATGGTTGCGGAAGCTATAATGTCTTCAGGCTGCAACAGAGAAGCACTATTCACATAAAACGTTTCTGCCTTCATTTCTCTATGAAGGCGAAATCACTAAGGTTCCATTTGTGAAAGAGCGACAAATCAAGAAATATGGTCAGGTTCGCCATTTCAAATTTCACCAAGTGAATGAAAATTCAGCTCATATATCTCTTAATCTCGATTCTAATCTTGCAAACGGACCCGCGAACGGCACCATCTCTCATGAAACAAACAGCAAAGTTCAACAACTTCAGAAGCAGATCAGGAAAAATGCAATAGTTATTCCAATACAATCCAGCATGACTAGTGTAAATAACTAACTAAGCCAACATAGTCACGAGTTGAGCCTGCATAAATGACTGAGTAAAAGTAGATAATACTGCGAGAATCTTCATTACCAATATCGCACTTTGGCGAGCGAGGAAGCGAGCTCGAATTGCTTGATATTAGCACCCTAACTCCCGATGCTTGTGACTAGCATTTATGGCCACATAAAGGGACGATGAAGATCATACGCTCTAATTTGACTTTCTAAACATTAGTGGATTGGACTAATGAAGATCTTTTACTATATTCTCTCAGAGTTGCAGCGTGAAGGAACTTCCATATGATCGGGAAAGTTGCCAATCAAGAGTGCGCCCACACAACTCATCCTGCTGGTTCAACACAATTACAGTACAGTAATCAGCTCAAGATGCGGCTGGAAACGACACACGAGTGTTCCTTGAAAGCTCAACAACCGGGAACTCAACCCACGAGTTTTGACTGACCGTGACTAACGTAAAACAGCGTAGCTCATTGCTTACAGGACCTGCAACTCTCGCCTGAACGGCTCGCCGAAAAGAGAACAGCAAAACAGAAAAAAAACTGAAACGCTCTGCGAGGTGGTCATCGTCTCAAGCTCAAAGGGAAACAAAGATAGAGCAGGCCATGGAGACCTCAAGCTTACCCGCGGCGTCGGCTTCGTTGTGATGCTCGGTTCTCCGAGAGGGACGAATGCTCATCAGCTGTAATATATGGGTTTTGACCCAGTTCAAAAAAAAAAGTCAAAAAATCAGAAAGTCAAAAGTTACTACAATGACGCTCTGTTTTTCTTATTTAAGTTGAGAGTTTGCTCAGCTGAGAGAGAGAAAGGAAAAGAAAGAAAGTGAGAAAAAGAGAAAGAAGAAAAAGAAGAAGAAGAAAGGGAGAAAGGATTTGGCTTCATGGGGTCTTGCCAAGCCGATTTGACTTCGTAACGCAATGCCCGGTAAATGCTCGCGTCTCTCGTTCATTCAATCGGAGTATTTTCTGGGTTATGGCTCATATTTCGGAGTTATGTGATATTTGAACGGCGAAATCCGATTTTTGAATCGTTGAGCTATGAATATATATAGAATCGATAGTTTAGGGTGTTGCGGGGCCGTGGGATTTTACGGAACTCGATTTGGACTTACGGTTTGCCGGATATGAATTTTTGAAGTTGGCCGCGCAAGGTGAACAGTGTGCAACCAGCGGCTTTTAGGCTGATTTTCGTCGATTTTCGGCTCGATTTTGGGACGGCCAAGTTGGGGTTCTTGTAGTGCTCTAAATGGGCTTTATATTGACTATAAGCTCGCTTGAAATGGGGTTCGGTGGAGGAATTTATGATGCGCTCAAGCTCCGCGTTGCGGAAGGTTTTGGATAATCGCTTCGGACAAGCAATTTATGGGTGCCTTTGAGCTGTCTTGTTAGCGTTTAAGCGTCGTTTAGCTATGTCGTAGTTATCATAGTATTTTACTTGGTTTTGACGTTGATTCTCATTTAATTGTTAGGATTATGAGATCGTCGGTTCGAGTGAGCGTCGTTGTTTGATTTTTGGAGATTCCAGGTGAGTGGTGCCATCTCTCATTTGGTTTTATAAAAATCATATTTTGAAGGAATTATAATTCGATATAAATATATATGTTGAATTTAAAAGAGGATTTTGTTGCATAAATTAGGATCGAGCATTTACTACTTTTTAGTATTTGAGAATGATTTGGAAATCGTTTTTGTAAATGTATCGCACAAGGATACATATGTATATTGCGTTATGAACTAGTTTATGAAATGACTTTGGAAATGATTCAAGAAATGCCGAAATGTATTTCTGGAGGTTGAGCCGTGTTGCGAGAAAGTTGTTTGGTTTGTGAAATGTATTGTGGATTTGATTTTTGATATTTGATAATGGTTATTTGATGCTCAACATGATTGTGAATCCATTGAGGGTTTGGGGGTATACATATCAAGTTTAGGATATCCTTTTGAGTTGAGCTACCGACGTTGTAGGTAAAGACCTTGCCAATGGGAGAATCTTGGTAGCCTTGTCACAAGGTTTTGTGTCGTGACCATGGTGAGATATTGAATAATAGATTGGTTGATGGAATGGACCATCGATGTTTGATGTGATATGAGATTCATCAATGAAATAGATCATTGATGTGTAATTTGAGATTAATCAATAGAATGGACCATTGACGTGGTTTTTAATAAAGATTGATCAATGGACTTGACCATTGATGTTTATGATGATTTAAATGAGTATTTTTTTAATTGTATAAAACTTGTTAAAATGAAACAACTCTTCTGTGACTTGATATGTATTTTATATCTTGAGTTTGGCTCTTGAAATTCTGGTATGACTTTATGTATTCATGCATAATGGTTGCTCGATCTGCTTAGAAGAGATACGTACTGCTTACTGAGCTGTGATTGCTCACCCCTCTCTTTCCCCAATCATTTCAGGTTCTTTGGTTAGTAGTATATAGAGCGATAGCAATGTCGTAGGGAATTTTAGGTGATTTGACGCTGCATCCTTGGGTTGGAAGGACGGCCGTGTCATCCCTCATCCTGGTAGATTTCGGGGTGTAACATCTTGTGGTATCAGAGTTTAGGTTATGATCTTTTATTGGGTAGATTTTATGGGACGTTGTGACGTAGTGTGAAGAGCATGTCAATCTTTTGTTAAGTACCGAGATGTATGATTTATTTTGAATTAAAACGGTTATCGATCCTGATTCAGAGAAGCATACTTCACTTTGTAAAGTAGTGATTTCTTAATTGTGAATCATCTGTTCAAGAAGTGTGTTTCGGATATCTGATAAAGAGTTGCATGGAAATCTAGTGGAGTTGACTATATATGATTTTGATGTTATTTCATGCTATTGATTGGTTATCCTCACATTATGATATTGATGTGATTATGTGGCTGATATAAAAGACACGAGAAAGAATGTTGTGAAGCTGGAAAGTATTGTTGTTATCAGATGTGTTTCTTGAGAATTTATCAGATTTGTCTTCTGATAAAGAAATTAATTTCTGTATCGAATGGATTTGGGTGCATCATTTTCCTTAAGACACCGCATTGAATGACACTTTCTGAACTTGAAAAAGAAGAGGAGATGATGTGCCTAGAATTGTTTTCAGAACAGGGTATGGCATTAGGAATTTCTTATCACGCCTCTTGGATTAATGAATGTGCTTTCTACCTTCGTGTTTTTGATGAACAGAGTATTAAAAGAGTGTATAAATAGATTTATTGTGGTATTCACCGAAGATATATTGATTTACTGGAAGAGCATGCAGGAAGACAAATAGCATTTGAGGATTTGAAGCAGTTGGTTAGTGGAATTGCTCTACTAATGTTATAGAAATGATAAGCCATGATCATTGTTTTGATAAGTTGTGATCTTTAGATAGTAAGTTGAGATTTTGAGAATTACATAGTGATTGGTTGAGGTAGATTATTTTTTCTTGGTTAGAAAAAGGGAATTTATATTGGAAGTTTTGATACGCGGCGATATTTGGTATGATAAGAATTGATTTTAGAAGTTATAAGGTTGAATTGACATGTGAGACTGGGATTTACTTATGATAAATAGGTGCAATCAGCTTGTGAACTTTTGAATAGCAGGTTATGATTTTACTCTAAAGAATTTTTGTAGAACTAGTGGAGACTGTCAATTTCAGTTGTGGTTTTCGGTAAAATGGTAACACGAGTCGAGTGCTTCGATCTTTGAATTAAGGAGAGATAATTTTAAGTGATGATTCTTTAAGTTGAGAACTCGAGATAATTGAATTTAATGGAAACTAGATCTGTTCTTATCTCGGTGATTTGGGAAGTTGTAAGCATTCAATCGTAAATGATGATATCTTAAGGGGTAATATTCTTAGATAAGATTTATGGGTAAATTGTTTGGGGAGACAGTTGAGATTGGAAATTTGAATAAGTGGATCTTGTCTTGAGAGTATTAAGAGTTAATTATCTCATGGTATTAGATTGGCAAATTTTGAAATAATGTTATCAATAATCTCTTCTCGAGGTGTTAGTAAGGACACGAGAAGTATTCGAAAGTTTTTGTGCAATAAATAAGTGTTGATTTGTACGGATCTTCAAGTGAATGATGTGATATTCTTGGACTATGTACATAATTGAAACGAATGGAATGTTGAAAGGAGAATTGACAATTTGTGAAAATTCAGGTTATGATATGTTTTGATTTGATGGATATTCTACAGATTATATTTCAGTTATGGCGAATGATTATGAGCTTTATGCTATTGAAAAATATTGTCGTAGTGATATTTTGTTAATTGATGATACTTTGGAGATATTAGAGACTACATGGGAATTGATAAAAGAAAAGAAGAAGAGGTGTTTGGATGCTAGACTACTTCGGTAGTGTGATTTTTTTTAGACATGACAAATTGTAAGTAATAATTTTCGATGGATTGATTTGAGGATAGTAATGCGAAATGGGAAGACTAAACAATAGATGTGAAATTAGAAAATGTTTGGTAGCAGTGGACCGAAAAAGGAATTTCAGGATTTTGGTGATGCAAATGGTAAAGGTGGGCTTATGCTTGTAGACAATTGAGATCACATGGCAGCATTACTAGTATGACGAAAAATGCAAAGTTTTTATGGATCACAAGAGCTTATGATATATTTTTACTTAAGCAGAACTGAACATGAGGCAGAGGAGATGGTTGGAGCTTCTGAAAGAATATGATTTGTTCGTCCATTAATACAAGCAAGGCAAGCGTAGTAGCAAATGCCTTGTAAGTCTTTTGGAAGTGACAACTTTACTTGCTACTTTGGAAGTCTATTGTTGAGGATATGAGCAAATTGGACTTGAATGCTACATGAGTGATTGTTGATCGATTGACCAAGTCCATGCATTTTTGTCATATCAATTTGGCCTTTCACTAGAAGATATGGCAAAGTGATATTTCAATGAGATAGTGAAGCTTCATGGAATTTTATTAAGTGTCGATTTTGATAGGGATCCAGATTCATGTTTAACTTTGAAAGAATTTACAAGAAGCTTTGGGTACTAAACTTAATTTCGGTACAGCTTTTCACCTACAGATAAATGGACAATTAGAGAGATTGATCTAGACGCTAAATGACATGTTGAGATCCTGCGTCATTGACTTCGGTGGTTCTTGGGAAGAACTTAAAGAAGGTAGATCTTGAGATTCTTGGACCTTGCAAGAAGGTCATGGTGTTTAAAGATGACACAATTATCCTTGATGGTGTTGGTGACATGAAGTCCATAGAGGAGACAAGTAAACAAATTAGGTTTGCAAGAGATATTGACAAAACTATATGGTGTTGTGGCTATTTTTAAAGATTGGAAAAGTTAGCGAAGCAGAAGTACATGAGAAGAAGGATAGAGTTACATATGCCTTGAATGCCGCAAAGGCAGCTATAGAAGAGTGTATAGCATCAGGTGGAGGTGTTGCTCTTCTTTATGCAACAAAGAGTTAGACAAATTGCAAACTGCCAACTTTGATCGAAGACACCAAGACATTATTTGTTTCGATGCTAGAGAAGGAAATAGTATCTAGGAGTGCGATGATATTTGGAGATGCTCAACATGACCTTTCTTAGATACTTTGGAGTTGTTTCAAGAGATGCAGCTTACGTTAATGCAACCTGATGAAACCATTTTGGTGAGCGTCATCTCAGCTTGTACTCACTTGGCTGCCCTTGATAAAGGAAAATGGGTTCATAAAAAAAAATGTCTCAAAGATAATGTTATTTTGGGTACGACCCTGATAAACATGTAGGTGCAGCATAATTGTGTTGAAAATGCATAGGATATTTTCTAGTTAATGGAGGACAAAGGTGTCTCCACATGGAAAGCTGTGATTCTTGGGTTTTCAATGAATGGCTTGATAGGGAGGTTACTAAACGCTTTCTGGCGATGAAGAACACCTATGACATAACCTTTATTGGAGTTCTTGGAGTATGTAGACATATGAACAGGGATGCTTTTACTTTGATTCTATGATACAAGAAATACAAGATAGAACCTAACGTCAAACATTACGGGCGCATGGTGGACCTTTTGAGACGTGCCGGTAAGTTAAAAAAAAAGAAGAAGCAAAGGAGCTTATTGAGAGCATATCTATAGTACCAGATCTTTCTACTTGGAGAGCCCTTCTCGGAGCTTGTCGAAAGCACAATCACATTGAAAAGGGAGAGAGGATAGGAAGAAAGCTTGGTGAGTTTCAGCCAGACTATGATGGTTTCCACATGTTATTGTCAAACCTATACACTTCCAAAGGGAATTGGGAGGTGCTTGAGATTAGAGGAATTATGGAACAATATGGAGTGATGAAAATACCAGATTGTAGCATAATCGAAGAAAATATAGTGATTCATGAATTCCTAGCCTGTGACAAAATGTATTCTCAACAAGAAGAAATTGAGAATATATGTGAAGATCTAATGGCAAAATCACACAAGGAGGTTTCTTGGGAATTTTTAGGAAGAAACACGCAAATATCCTTATCTGTTTGTTGATTGAGGTAAGTGTAAATTTCGAGGGCGAAATTTTTGTAAGGAAAGGAGAATGTAATATATGGGTTTTAACCCAGTTCAAAAAAAAAAGTAAAAAAGTCAAAGTCAAAAATTGCTACAATGACGCTCTGTTTTTATTATTTAAGCTAAGAGCTTGCTTGGCTGAGATAGAGAGAAAGGAAAATAAAGAAAGAGAGTTAAAGAGAAAGAAGAAGAAGAAGAAGAAGAAAGAAGAGAGAGAGGATTTGGTGTCACGGGGTCTCGCCAAGCCGATTCGACTTCGTAACGCAATGCCCGGTAAGTGCTCGCGTCTCTCGTTCATTCAATCGGAGTATTTTCTAGGTTAGGCCTCATATTTCGGAGTTATGTGATATTTGAATGGCGAAGTCCGATTTTTGAATCGTTGAGCTATGAATATATATAGAATCGATAGTTTAGGGTGTTGCGGGGCCGTGGGATTTTACGGAACTCGATTTGGACTTACGGTTTGCCGGATATGAATTTTTGAAGTTGGCCGCGCAAGGTGAACAGTGCGCAACCAGCGGCTTTTAGGCCGATTTTCGTCGGTTTTCGGCTCGATTTTAGCACGGCCAAGTTGGGGCTTTTGTAGTGCTCTAAATGGGCTTTCTATTAACTATAAGCTCGCTTGAAACGGGGTTCGGTGGAGGAATTTATGATGCGATCAAGCTCCGCGTTACGGAAGGTTTTTGATAATCGCTTCGGACAAGCGATTTGTGGGTGCCTTTGAGTTGTCTTGTTAGCGTTTAAGCGTCCTTTAGCCATTTCCTAGTTATCGTAGTATTTTACTTGGTTTTGACGTCGATTCTCGTTTAATTGTTAGGATTACGAGGTCGTCGGTTTGAGTGAGCGTCGTTATTTGATTTTTGGAGATTCTAGGTGAGTAGTGCTATCTCTCATTTGGTTTTATAAAAATCATATTTTGAAGGAATTATGATTCGATATAAATATATATGTTGAACTTAAAAGAGTATTTTGTTGCATAAATTGGGATCGAACATTTACTACTTTTTAGTATTTGAGAATGATTTGAGAATAATTTTTGTAAATGTATTGCGCAAGGATACATATGTATATTGCGTTATGAACTAATTTATGAAATGATTTCGGAAATGATTCAAGAAATGCCGAAATGTATTTCTGGAGGTTGATCCGTGTTGCGAGAAAGTTACTTGTTTGGTTTGTGAAATGTATTGTAGATTTGATTTTTGATATTTGATGATGGTTATTTGATGCTCAATATGACCGTGAACCCATGAGGGGTTTGGCGGTATGCATACCGAGTTTAGGATATCCTTCTGAGCCAAGTCGCCAGCTTTGTAGGTGGAGACCTTGCCAAGGGGAAATTTTGGTAGCTTTGTCACAAGATTTTGTGTCGTGACCATGGTTAGATATTGAGCAATAGATTGAACGATTGAATGGACCATCGACATTTGATGTGATATGAGATTCATCAATGGAATAGACCATTGATGTGTGATTTGAGATTAGTCAATGGAATGGACCATTGACGTGGTTTTTAATAAAGATTGATCAATGGATTTGACCATTGATGTTTACGATGATTTAAATGAGTATTTTTTGAACTGTATAAAACTTGTTAAAATGAAATAACTCTTCTGTGACTCGATATATATTTTATATCTTGAGTTTGGCTCTTGAAATTCTGGTATGACTTTATGTATTCATTCATAATAGTTGCTCGATCTGCTTAG
The DNA here is from genome assembly GCA_031216235.1 of Syzygium jambos. Classification (NCBI taxonomy): domain Eukaryota; kingdom Viridiplantae; phylum Streptophyta; class Magnoliopsida; order Myrtales; family Myrtaceae; genus Syzygium; species Syzygium jambos. The sequence continues at coordinate 23,438,842 of CM062229.1, read as the reverse complement.
AAGAGATACGTACTGCTTACTGAGCCGTGGTTGCTCACTCCTCTCTTTTCCCAATCTTTTCAGGTTCTTTGGTTAGTAGCATATAAAGCGATAGCGATGTCGTGGGGAATTTTAGGTGGTTTGAGGTTGTGTCCTTAGGTTGGAAGGACGGTCGTGTCATCCTCTATTCTGGTAGGTTTCGGGATGTGACACCAGCGACCAGAGATTCTCCTGCGATGGAGACAGTGAGGAAGACGGTGGTCGTTTTGAATTGCCACCATCGTCGGGAACGAGGGTAGCTTTTATAAGCTCACATCGTTTCACTTGTGCTCGCACACGGTCAGCTTTGCTTGCCAAGCATTTATCTCCTCATTTTTCATCTCGTCTTTTTTATTATTTCTTTTTTGCGGGTTATAAAATTTTATAATATAAGTTCAATATAGCCAATCGCTCGCGCATTGCGTCTCCGTGGCGTTCCTTGACGCTGACCATTTTCTCAGCACTTCGGGGAAGCTTCGGATGGACCCGTAAAACAGCTGTTTAGGGATGAATCTTTTGGACTGATACTGATTTTAGAAGTTCATTATTATTACTATTATTATGTTGCATCTTGTGAACCCAAGAAGTTATGAGAAAATGACAATAATGATGACAATGATTTGCCGCGAGACTTGGGACTGCTAAAGATACCAATGTATTCTGCTTGCTCTTGTCACTGTCATCATTTCGGATTCCAATTCCATCACCCAGGTCACTTTCTTGCCATTAAACAGGCCCCATGGAAAAATGGAACCCAGTTCGATTCCTTGGATTAATTAATGTTTCGGAGGGGAAAAAAATGGAAAATAGAATGAAAAAATCACTCATCAGCTGACCTAGCTGATGGTTTGAGAACGTTTTTGTGCTCGAACACCGGTACGACACTGATTCACGTTCCTCACGGATGTGCGGTTCGCGTTTTGTTCAGATCTATGCAGCAAGTCGCGCTGCTGCGAACGTATGATTCGCGTTCGTTCGGCACATGACAAGAGACAACGTGTTGAACGGTGGTTTTGTTACATACGTTTCTTCCTTCTCGGTTGAGCAGTCCGGGAACGTCATTGTGAAATCAGTGCAGTTACCAGCTTTGCAAGAGGAGAAGCGTTTGTATGACAGGGTTGGATTGATTTAGGCCTTGTCTGTTTGATCTTTAGCTCCTTTCGTTGATTGGGTAGTATCGAAAGAGGACATTGAAAACGAGCATGGACCAAACCAACCTCGGTGGAACTTCGAATTGTCCATGAAAACGACGAGGGGAGACCAGACCAGACGACGAAGAGGGTGGGGCAGGGAGCGGAGGCGTTCCTCTTGGACCGTCCGAGGATCGAGAATGACGCTTTCAGACCAGAGGAAAACGATGTCTCCATTGGGCTTGTCCACCTCTCATCTGGCCTCTCTCTCTCTCTCTCTCGAATGAATATCTTCACAACTTTGAAAACGATGCCGGAAACTCTCTGAATCATCTTCCGGTTCACACACCTTTAGTCGCAGTTTAAACGGCTATCCACTATGAATCCATCCATTTGTACACACGTTAGGTCGATGCATAGATCCGTGGTTGGACCGATCCGATCGTAGTTTTCTTGATGAGTACTCTCGACTGAGCAAAAGGGCCGAGGAAATCGGCGAAATTTGAGCTTGTGGCCACGACGTTGATGTGGTGCGCGCGTTTTGCTTTTGTGTGTGGTTTTGGACTATCTCATGAGTTAAAGAGGGATTAGAAAACGATGTAATCATTTTATATCATGTCAGTGTCGACCGGTCAAAATTGACTGGATAGCCTCAATTGATAAGAAGTGAAAAGGTTTAGGACTGAATTGGCAAAGCGTAATGGGTTTAGGACTTTTTAGATAATTTTCCATGAATTAACAAATGTACAATAGATTTATGAATTTTTGGATTATTTTCCCTTTGTTACGCTATTTTGAATGTTGGGTTGTCGATTTTTTCCAAGAAAAATAATATGCGAACAACCAGATCAAAATAAATCTTCACACCAATTAAGTTCTCCGTTAGGAAAAAGGAGAGAAAGAGAGAGAAAGGGTATCTTTTTAAATGGCTCTATTTCCCTCTATCCTTAATTGAAAAAAAATTTCTCCATACATGTATTGGATTGGTGGGTTACAATTTAGGACTGATATCCATATTTCTAATCCATCACTCATAGCTATGATTGGAAGAAATTTCCTCCAACTAATCCCTAATTAGTGAATTATAAATTATGAACATCGTCTACATTATTAAGCTTGCATGTGGAAGATGGTGTGGGATACTATTACCATGCCTCAGTGTCCATCTCATGTTGCCATTCTATTGACCGTTGAAACTATGTACTTCAAGCAGGCTATTCTCTAGCTTGAACCAGCGAAACAGGTGCCGACCAAGACATCTGTTAAAGTCGCAAACAAACCGAGATCATTGTGGAAACAAGTTCTTAGGCTGGAAGAGACCTGCACTTTCAGCGCTTTCAGCGGAGCGTCCCCGCCGCCCTCTTATACGTGTACCACCTTGCTACCAAGAGAAAAGCTCCCAAGTTGAGCACGCTGAGGACCGCCAAGAGCCAAAAGAAGTAATGGAGGTGACCGTAGTTCAAATTGTCCGGTATCCATCCCAGCTTCCCGTGTCTTGTACTAATACCTGTGACGATAGTCACAAGGAGAGAGCTCAAGTAGTTTCCGAGCGCATTTGTCGTGAGCGAGAGCGCGGAGCACATGCTCCTCATGGCATCGGGCGCTTGCTCGTAGAAAAACTCCAACTGCCCAATGAACGTGAACACTTCCGCACAACCGATGAGGAAGTACTGGGGGACCTGCCAGAATATCGACATCGGTACGTACTTGTAATTGTAGTAGTCATGCCTCCTTACCATCTTAAGTCTAACGACCTCTAGTATTGCGGCCGATATCATGGCGAAGATGGATATGAGGAGGCCGATCCCCATTCTCTGCAGTTGGGTCAAACCGCTTTTATGACCCGTGAATCTCCTTGCCACTGGAACAATGATGCGGTCGTATACAGGGACCCAGAATAGGACGCTGAGGGTGTCGAAGATAGAGAGAGAGGCTGCTGGAATTTCGAAGCTAGATTTTCCAACGTGAGGGTCCACGGTATAGCCTTGTAAAACAAACAAGGTACCCATCTGGTTGTACACAGTGGAAAAGACGATTACCGAGGCCCATACAGGAAGCAGCCGTATGATCGCCTTTAGCTCCTCCACTTGGGTGACGGTGCACAGCCTCCATGGATTCACGGGTTCCTTAATGTGATTTGTTTGTGTTTCCACAGCAGCTTTGTCAAAGAAACTGCAGATTTAGAGAATGCAAAGAAACTAATGTTAGGACAAGCGAGTGTGCTCAAGGATATCTTGAAATGTAAAGCATCCTAACATTATTAAAATGAAATGGTTCAACTCATAAAGTAGAGCAAATGCAGAAATAAAATTTCACCACTATAAATTTGATGAAGATAGCAAGACCCTTGAAGATCAGAGTTGATCTTAGGATTTGTATCCTAACTGTCTCACATAAACAGCAGTATAACCTTGGAACTAACAATCGTGCAATTGATCCAATATGTGCTGCACGATTGAGAGATATATTGGGATTGCTCACTTTCAACCGACTCAAGTGACTGACTAATTTAACCTGAATGAATTGAGGAATCCTGATCAAAGAAAGGTTGAACAGAGCAATCACACAGATGCAATTTGAAGCACTAACCTCAAATCTTGGGTATGATCAAGCTTGCGGCTTCCTTTGATTACAGACTCGGCATCCGCAGTCTCATACAGGAGAGACTTGTCAGCCGGTACTTCCACTCGATATTTTCTGAAGGATGCCACCACCACTTGACAGAGACGCGCGAGAGGGCTCCCTCCAGGCTTTTGGTTACGATAAAGGCGAGTGCCCGAAAAGAAAGTACATACTGCAATTGCCATAGCAGCTGCTGGAATGCCGAAACCCAATCCCCAACCCACATTGTCTTGTATATAGACCAAAACAGAGCCTGCAATGAGTGCGCCTATATTGATTGAGAAATAAAACCAGTTGAAGAAAGAACCCTTGCGTTTCTTTTCAGCCTCATCAGCATCATCAAATTGATCGGCTCCGTAGGATGAGACACAAGGCTGGATCCCTCCAGTCCCCAGGGCTATGAGATAGAGCGCTATAAAGCACACTGCGCTTTGGATATTCGTAGCTTGGCAATTATCTTTCCCTGTACAGGTTGACTTTAGTCCCGTGACTGATGCCGAGAGCGTCAGCAGTGTCATCCCCTGTGTATAATGATATAAGAAGTAAGGCTTGCCGAATCTTGATCGATTGTTAGAGTATGCTATCAGTACTGGTCGGTAAGCTGAATTTGTGGATGTTCAACAAAGAATGCGGAACCCCTCATTTGTGCAGCACAAACTGCGCAGGTTGATTATCAAGTGCTCAGATGAGGAAAAAAATGTAAATGAGACTTACAAGAACATAGATAAACGAGAAGCATGCTATAGTCCAATATCTCCCTAGATAGGCATCGGCGAAAAAAGCTCCAATCAAAGGAGTGATGTAGCACGTTCCTCCCCAGTTCGTAACATTGTTAGAAGCGGTTGTACTGTGTTGATGTAAGCGGATCTTGAAGTAAAGCACCAGATTGGAGCTCATGCCATAGTATGCCAGCCTCTCACAACATTCATTGCCTATTGATAAGACATAGATACCATAAGCATCTTCGTTCTGTGTATAAGGTTCACTCAAGCTCTTTTAAGGAAGTGGCTGTGTGAAGTACCTAGAATAAAGGGGCAGGCCTTCCATGTTCCAGTTTTCTTTTTGTTGGCAGGGTTGCCTTTGTAGTCCACCGTTCCATCTTTCGTGTAAACATCTTCTTCCCCCATGGGTTTTGGCGATTCTTGTCTCTGCTTTGATTTGTCTCAATTTAGATTCTCGACAAATGGTTGCAGAAGCTATAATGTCTTCAGGCTGCAACAGAGAAGCACGATTCACATAAAACGTTTCTGCCTTCATTTCTCTACAAAGGCAAAATCACTAAGGTTCCATTTGTGAAAGAGCCACAAATTGAGAAATATGATCAGGTTTGGCCATTTCAAATTTCATTCAGCTCATATATCTCTTAATCTCGATTCTAATCTTGCAAACGGACCCGAGAACGGCACCATCTCTCATGAAACAAACAGCAAAGTTCAACAACTTCAGAAGCAGATCAGGAAAAATGCATTAGTTATTCCAATACAATCCAGCATGACTAGTGTAAATAACTAACTAAGCCAACATAGTCACGAGTTGAGCCTGCATAAATGACTGAGTAAAAGTAGATAATACCGCGAGAATCTTCATTACCAATATCACACTTTGGGGAGCGAGCAAGCGAGATCGAATTGCTTGATATTAGCACCCTAACTCCCGATGCTTGTGACCAGCATTTATGGCCACATAAAGGGACGATGAAGATCATACGCTCTAATTTGACTTTCTAAACATTAGTGGATTGGACTAATGAAGATCTTTTACTATATTCTCTCAGAGTTGCAGCGTGAAGGAACTTCCATATGATCGGGAAAGTTGGCTAATCAAGAGTGCGCCCACACAACTCATCCCGCTGGTTCAACACAATTATAGTACAGTGATCAGCTCAAGATGTGGCTGGAAACGACACACGAGTGTTCACAGAACTTGAAAGCACAACAACCGGGAACTCAACCCACGAGTTTTGACTGACCGTGACTGACGTAAAACAGCGCAGCTCATTGCTTACAGGACCTGCAACTCTCGCCTGAACAGCTCGCCGAAAAGAGAACAGCAAAACAGACAAAAAACTGAAACGCTCTGCGACGTGGTCATCGTCTCAAGCTCAAAGGGAAACAAAGATAGAGCAGGCCATGGAGACCTCAAGCTTACCCGCAGCTTCGGCTTCGTCGTGATGCTGGGTGCTCCGAGAGGGACGAATGCTCATCAGCGATCGGAGATTCTCCTGCGACGGAGACAGTGAGGAAGACGGTGGTCGTTTTGAATCGCCACCATTGTTGGGAACGAGGGGAGCTTTTATAAGCTCACACCGTTTCACTTGTCACCGACAGTCAGCTTTGCTTGCCGAGCATTTATCTCCTCATTTTTCATCTCGTCTTTTTTTATTATTTCTTTTTTGCGGGTTATAAAATTTTATAATATAAGTTCAATTTAGCCAATCGCTCGCGCATTGCGCCTCCGTGGTTTTCCTTGACGCTGACCATGTTATCAGCACTTCACGGAAGCTTAGGATGGACCTGTAAAACAGCTGTTTAGGGATGAAACTTTTGGACCGATACTGATTTTAGAAGTGGATTATTATTTCTATTATTATATTGCGTCGCGTGGACCTAGAGGTGTCAAAATGGGTCATGGGTCATTTTAATTTTAAAGAGTCAAGCTTAAATGGGTTTTAAATTTTAAAGCTTAAAGATAAATGGGTCTAAATGGGTTGAGTTTGGAACCCATGTCCAACCCACCTACTAGACCCATCCACACACTCTCTCCCTCTTTACAAAAATATTTTAAAAAAATCGAAATTTAATTATTTTTATTTTTTTCTCTTTTTCTTTTATTTTTTATTTTTTCTTTTCTCTTCTTTCTTTTTCTTTTTTTTTATTCCCGCCGGTGGTTGGCCACGGCGACCGGCCACCGGGGCGAAACAACCTCGCCGGAGGCCGGCGAAGCTCGAGCTCGCCGGCCTCGGGCGAGGCTCGAGCTCGCCGGCCTCGGGCGAGGCTCGAGCCGTCGGCGAGGCTCGAGCTCGCCGGCCTCGGGCGAGCTCGAGCTCATCGGATCTGGCGAGGTGGAGCCTCGCCCGAGGCCGGCGAAGCTCGAGCTCGCCGGCCTCGGCGAGGCTCCACCTCGCCAGATCGGCGAGGCTGGAGCCTCGCCTGAGGCCGGCGAGGCCTCGGCCTCGCCAGATCGGCGAGAACGAGCTTCGCCGGCCTCCGGCGAGGTCGTTCCGCCCCGGTGGCCGGTCGCCGGCCACGGCAGCCGGCGATCGGCCAAAAATAAAGGAAAAAGAAAAAAAGAAAAAAAATAATTAAAAATTCGATTTTAAAAATAAAAAATATTAACTTTTTTTTTTATTTTTCTTGGATAATGACTTTATGGAAAATATTTTCTAGAAATGCCACATTTTTCGTAAAACAAACAGAACCTCAATTTTAAAAAAAATTATAAAATTTTTCACTAGCTTTGTATTGCATAAAATGTTTTAGCAGTATAATTTAAAAAAAATCATAAGAAACAATTATTCCTAGATTAGGTTAAATATAAAAGTGTTTTAGCAATACGGATTGGGTCGGGTCGGGTATGGGTTGGGTTTGGGTCGGGTCTGGTATGGGTCGAGATATTTACACTATGAATAAACGGGTCATAAACGGGTTAATGGATTAATTTGGATCGGACCATTTATGACTCGATCCAAATCCGACCCGATCCACCCGTTTAACGGGTCTACGTGGACCCAAGAAGTTAAGAGAAAATGACAATAATGATGACAATGATTTGCCGCGAGACTTGGGACTGCTACAGATACCAATGTATTCTGCTTGCTCTTGTCACTGTCATTTCGGATTCCAATTCCATCACCCAGGGCCAGGTCACCTTCTTGTCATTAAACAAGCCCCATAGAAAAATGGAACCCAGTTCGATTCCTTGGATTAATTAATGTTTCGGAGGGGAAAAAAATGGAAAAATAGAAATAAAAAATCACTCATTAGCTGACCTAGCTGATGGTTTGAGAACGTTTTTGTGCTCGAACACCGGTACGACACTGATTCACGTTCCTCACGGATGTGCAATTTGCATTTTGTTCAGATCAATGCATCAAGTCGCGCTGCTTCGAACGTATGATTCACGTTCGTTCGGCACATGACAAGAAACAACGTGTTGAACGGTGGTTTTGTTACATACGTTTCTTCCTTCTCGGTTGAGCAGTCCAGGAACGTCATTGTGAAATCAGTGCAGTTACCAGCTTTGCAAGAGGAGAAGCGTTTGTATGACAGTGTTGGATTGATTTAGGCCTTGTCTGTTTGATCTTTAGCTCCTTTCGTTGATTGGGTAGTATCGAAAGAGGACATTGAAAACGAGCATGGACCAAACCAACCTCGGTGGAACTTCAAATTGTCCATTAAAACGACGAGGGCAGACCAGACGACGAAGAGGGTGGGGCAGGGAGCGGAGGCGTTCCTCTTGGACCGTCCGAGGATCGAGAATGACGCGTTCAGACCAGAGGAAAACGGCAAACGATGTCTCCATGGGGCTTGTCCACCTCTCATCTGGTCTCTCTCTCTCTCTCTCGAATGAATATCTTCACAACTTTGAAAACGATGCCGGAAACTCTCTGAATCATCTTCCGGTTCACACACCTTTAGTCGCAGTTTAAACGGCTATCCACTATGAATCCATCCATTTGTACACACGTTAGGTCGATGCATAGATCCGTGGTTGGACCGATCCGATCGTAGTTTTCCTGATGAGTACTCTCGACTGAGCAAAAGGGCCGAGGAAATCGGCGGAATTTGAGCTCGCGGCCACGATGTTGATGTGGTGCGCGCGTTTTGCTTTTGTGTGTGGTTTTGGATTATCTTTTGAGTGAAAGAGGGATTAGAAAAGGACGAAATCATTTTGAAGACTATTTAAGACCTGCTTCGTGCCTCGCTCTATTCAAACTCCAGCCATCAGCAGGCCTATTTACTTTTAGGACTCGGACAGAGACCAGCTCGTTCTACCTGTGGGTTAGGTTTGGCTATTGCTTGGCTTCGAGTATGACTTCACCTCTCGATTCCGCGGTCCGTTTGGTTGCAATAATTGAATAAGGTTCTAAGGAAATAGCTATAAACTTACATTTATGTGGGTTAGGGTCGCCCTCGCCCGCCTAGCCCAGGTGAGGGCGGCCTCCGCCTGAGGCCAGCCACCTCCGCTGGCGCCGGCTATGGCTGACGGAGGGAAACCAGAAAAAAAAAAAAGAAGAGGAAAAGGAAAAGGAAAAGAGAAAAAAAAAAAAAGGAAGTAAAAGATGAAAATGCCCATGTTCTGATCGCCAAAACAGTAACGTACTCGCAGACTGGTGAGCATTTAACCGGAGAGCATTTAACATGCCGGCAAACCCAGACCCTTATCTGAGACTAATTGGGCACTTTAGGCCCCTATGTGAGATTGATTGGACACTTTAGGCCCTTATTTGATACTTTGTTCACTTTGAACCCCTTTTTAAGAAAATGACCCCACTTTGGGTACCAAATTGAAATTTTCCCATATAATAATTATCGCTTTAATAATGAATCATGACTAATGGGAATGACATCCGTATAGATTATTAGATATACAATTACAATCCATTGTACGGAGAATCTATTTATATTATAGGAATTTATATATGATTACAATGAAAAGTAAGCACATAGCATGTGATTATATTAAAATAAATATTATGTTTATTACTTTTATTACCAATGTTGAGTGTAATATATATTTAATATGTAATTATCATTTATTTATGATTATGATTTAATTTAATCATATTAAATTTAATACTCCGTTTGTTTAGCAGAAAATGAATGATTCGAAAAATATTTTTTAAAAAATAATCGCTTATATCGCTTGAAATAATTAATTAATGCAAAATATTTTTACTATCAATAATAACTTATGTCTAAACATCTTCATGGACGATGAAAATATTTTTCATTCATACATTTTTGTAAGTAATAGAAGTGATTATCTTTAGAAAAATATTTTCTAAATTATTCATTTTTTGCAAATCAAACGAAATCTAATTATCATTAGTTTCGAGCACCATGTAGGCCGACGTGAGCACATCACATAGATCGACGTTCGAGCTTCCTAACCCTAAAGATGGGACGTCTGTTCTCAAAAAGATGATCCGTGAATCATGCGAATTTATATGAATTGGACAAGATGGGAGTAGAAATCGACTTAGGTTTAGGCTACTGTTTGCAGTCCAACTCGACGTTCGAGCTTCCTAACCCTGAAGATGGGACGTCCGTTTTCCTAAAGATAATTCATGAATCACGTGAATTTGTATGAATCGGATAAGATGGGAGTAGAGATCGACTCGGGTTTAGGCTACTGTTTGCAGCCTAGCTTGACGTTTGAGTGTCCTAACCCTGAAGATGGGAAGTCCGCTTTCCAAATGTCATTGTGTTTTGGACCCATCGATTTGATAATCATCTATTTGGATATTATCAAATGCAAAAAAAATATAATCACAAAGTAGATTGCGCTTAAAATTGCCGTGCTTTTCGCTTTTGTAAATTATGATGCATGACGTCTTCCCTCAAGTTCACTTTCGGTATATATATAATGTTAAACTTATCCAATCAATACGAATTCAAACATTTATACACCGACTTTTTTAATTTTCTAAAGCTTGATTGCATTTCAAAGACACCGATTAAATGTTTGATTTTTCGAAAAGCATTTTTTGGCGTGCTCTGCTGATGATGTGCCACATTTGCTTAATTAAAATTCAGAGTACACTTGCGTTTTTGTGACCCTTGTTCTTAATAGGGGTGAACAATTCCAAGTTCCTTACAAGTTCCTCATTTTTTGAAATCTGGAACCTACCCATCGGAACCTGGAACCTAAAATCTACCCTATCATAAATTCCAGAGATCTAACATGTTCATTTTTTTTTTCATTTTTAGTTAAACAAAACGAAAATGAACGCAACAATACTGAACAAGTATGTCATTCACCAAAGAGAATACAAAAGATTAGTTTTCCTGTTATTACAATTCAAATAAATATAATTAAAATGAGAAGTCATTGCATTAATCAATACTAGGGGTGAGCGATTCCATGTTCCGTAAAGGTTCAACCCATGATAACAAATTCCTCATTTTTTGAAACTCGGAACCTACCCTATCACAGGTTCGAAGGTTGATTTCAGGATTTCTCCAGGTTCCACCTGTATTATTAATTGAACAATTACAGTAAATCACCTTTTAATGGCCACTACTTTCTGCTATGTTCCACTAACCACAACTTATATTTAGACACTAGGAGAATATGAAACATGTTTCATATAATAAGTCATAAAATAAAAACTCATACTAGTGGTGCCAGATTATACACTCAATATCTAACGCCATGAAATACTGTAGGATCACGCAAAAATATAGACCAAGAAAAAACACAAAAAACTTGTTCAGATTCCAGATTCCAGGTTCCAAGTTCAGGGTTTCAGCTACCTAGAATTTATAACCTACCCGTCGAAACAGGTTTCCCAATTTTTGGAATCTAGAACCTATCCTACATACCTTAGAATCTGAAATCTATAGGTTTTGATTGGTCAGGTTATCAGGTTTCAAGTTCTACCCTAAAACCATGCTCACCCCTAGTTCTTAGTGTTCTAAATCAGTAGTTTCTCTTGGCTCACATGTTGGATTTATCACAGAGAAAATTCATTTTCCACGCTCATCTCCTTTGATAAAAACGAAGAGCATATAAAAATGACAGAGAGCCAAAGTTGCTTGAACTTGCTCAAAGTTGCATTGCGTTCAAGCCATAAAATTAACTTTTAAATTTTATGCAATCTAATTAGGCAATTAAAAATAGGTGTCAACAATAAGTGAACTGTTTTTTTGAGTATTAAACCATTTGAAAATTGAGATATATATATATATGCCCAAATAGTACATTATATATAACTAGCAAGATATTCGTACATTGCACGAGTCTAAAATCATATTTGTCAAGTTATTCTGAATGTTGGGGTATTGATTTTTCTCAAGAAAAGTTATAAGCGCGAAAAATCATGACAAAATAAATGTTCACACCATTTAAATTCTCTGTTGGAAAAAGGAGAGATAGGAAGAGAGAGAGAAAGGGTATCTTTTTAAACGGTTGTATTTTCCTCCGTTCTTAATTGGAAGAAATTTCCTCCATCTGTGTGTTTAATCGACGGGTTATAAGTTATGAATATTACCCATATACAAACTTATCCGTGACTAATATCCACGTTTCCAATCCTTCGATCAAAGTTATGATTGGAGGAAATTTCCTCCCAACCAACCTTTAGTGAGTTATAAGTTAGGATTAATACCACGAAAATTCTCAAATTGGTACACCTGTGATAATTTATCCCAAACTAATTTTTTAACCACCAAAAACCCAAAACTGGTACATTTATGACAAATTTACCATCTATTAAATTAGATTAATACCACGAAAAATTATAAATTGGTAAATATGTAAATCCCAAACTAGTACACCTATTAACTGTCACGTGTCATCCAACTCAGCAATTTGACGGTAAAATTTAACGGAAATTAATGGGGGGTAAATTTATCACAAGTGTACCGGTTTGAAATTTTTGATGATCAAAAAATTAGTTTGGGATAAATTTATCATAAGTGTACCGGCTTATAATTTTTGGTGGTATTAAGCCCATAAGTTATAAACATTATCTACATTATCCACATTATATAATTAATATTCTGACATCGGCAGAGTGAGTGGGAAAAAAAAAGAGTGTGATATTTTGGAATAGCTATTACAGCCAGACTATAATAATTACGACAAGGGTTCCTCCAACAGAAACTACGGTTTTGACTGCAATAAAATTACGGTGTAAGAGTTATTACCGTCAGCAAATACCTTAATAGCCAATGCTATTACTACAACCAAGCTGCGTTTGATCGTCCGGATTTCTAAACATGATAAGATTGGATAGGATAGGATAAGAAATCCTGGGATTTCTTTATATCTTGTCCACTGTTTGGTGGACTACGGATTTAAAGTCGGATAGAATAATTTTTATTTTTATTTTTTGCTATTCACGGGTTCGGAGGAGTCAGTGAAGGAAAAAAAACCGAGAAATTTTTTTGGTGAAAGCGCATAAGGTGTGGGGATGAAGATGACGTCGAGTGAAGCGTAGGGTTTCTGGAAAAATAGGCATTAGAAATCCTATTCGGGTCTATCTCACCTCCCGAATTTTTTTATCCGGACTATATCCGGTCTATATCCGACCTTATCCTATCTTGGACCACCACCAAACACAGGATAGTATAAAACATATCTTATCCTGACTTTTATCCGATCGACCAAACGCAGCTTTAGGGGTGTAAATGGTTTGGCTCGGTTCGGTTCGAATTTTCTGAAAACCCGAACCGAACCGAACCGTTAGGGTGAGCAGCTGAACCAAACCGAATAGTGATCCGAACCGAATACGATTCGAACTGAAAATTCGATTTGGTTCGGTTTGGTTCAATTTTGTTTTTCGGTTTTTTATTTTTATTTTTATTTTTAACGTTTATCCTCCATAGCTCAGACTCAAATGACAGAGAAGAAACGACCAAATAGCAAATCACGAAACTCCTCCAGACCACTCGTCACCCTGCCAACGGAGCCCCTCTCTCTTGGCCGCCCACACCACAACACACGAAAACTCGACACCACCACAGTATTACCTCTCGGCTGCCCACTACGCAGGACCTCGGCTTGTCGTCGTTGGTGGAGTCATCTAGATCTGGCTGCTCTATGGGCCAAACATACGATGTGAACAATCTCTACTTCAAATCGGTCGACGTTACCCGCAGCTCCCTGCACAGACTCGTCTCCCTTCTCGCTCTCGATGCCCCGAGAACTCACCTTGCTTCGAGCTTCACATCTTCCATGCACCACAGAAACGTGATCGACGCCCTTATACCTGGCTCGCTCTCGGTATCGCGAACGTCGTTGCAGCCATGGCCACTGACACGGTCTTGGCTACGACGAAGGAGAAAAGGACAGCGAGAATGGCCGTCGCGAATAGTTCGTGAACCCACTCCGCGATCAAGAACACAGCAGAAAACAGATGGTTCCCAGGCGAAGAGATGGAGCGACAAGGACTGAAATGCTGGTCATGGGGCTGCGTGTGGGCCTGTGGGGGACCACTCCAGATCTCTCTAAGATAATAAACGTGTTTCTCTCCCTTCCGTCACAAACCGAACCGAAATAAACTGAACTGAAAAAAGAAAGAATGATTATTTATCAAAAATCAAATCGAACTGAAATGCATGAAATTTTCGATTCGATTAGGTTCGGTTCAATTTGTATCTCGATTCGATTTTTCGATTTGGTTCTAACATCCCCGACTACAACCGAACGTTGTTGGTTATGATTTATGCAATTATTGAACGTTTGGCCGAGGAGAACTTGAAAGTGGGACTGCGGGTCGGAGCTGCTCCTCATCTGGTGGAGAGATTGGGCTGGGCCTGGAGTCTATTTTGCTGCCGAAAACAAACCCCTGCCTTCCCTCAATTTGATTCTTCACATTGCTAAATTAGCTGGCCCACAATTGCATTAGACAAATTTCATCCGGATTCCCACTAATATTTCCCAACAAAGAAAATGCGAATAAAATTGTTTAGGAAACTACATAAATTCTGAAAGGGATTGCCTTTATACAACATGCGTCTTAATTTCCGTTATTGCGTATGAAATAAAATTTGATATTTTGTGTGACGGTTACATTTATATCACGGCGACATGTGGTGTAGCAAGTCAATCAGAAGCGAGCGATTCATAGATTGTAAGTGCCGCGTTGGATAACACTAGTATATCACTTGGCAATGCGATTAGTCGATCCCATCACATCAGTCGTGTGAGCGTCGTATGAAATACTTTTACAGGACAACTACACATCAAAGTTTGATCGTGGGCTGATTGCCAACGAAGATAATTCTCTTTGGTCACCCCCAAAGAGAACTAGATGAACAGGTGTTTTTCAAGAGATTTACATAACCAAAACCAATGACATAGGAAAAGGTAAACTGCGTTCTTTCATACATGGAAAATCGAATGGTGAATACGTAGATTCTTTCTCGCAATGGAAGCGGACCTAATAAAAATCTATATTCACGAATCTTTTTCATTATTCTCTCTTTTCCTTTGTTATGATGTGGAACCCTAAATAGATAAACGAACCCCCGCCTCACCAAGTAGCCCATAATCACATGAATTATATCGGCCATGCAAGACAAGAGTTGAAACCAACCGGATGAGTCGAAAGCAAGATCAATCTTGTAATTGTACGGACCAGATAAGACGTGAATTGAAATCGACTGACAACCGTATGCTCGTTTTATTGACTATTTTTTTTTTCTCTCTCTATAGATTACGCTTCCCATCTACTGTGTGTGGCCCAACCAAACGTTCGAGCTTCGTAATCCATGAAGATGGGACGTCCACATTGAGCTGCCGGAGATGGATTTTTCAAATGCCAAACAAACAAATCACATTGATTTTTGACTCATCCATTCAACAATCATCCGTTCAATTATTATCAAATGAATAAAATTCTAATCACGGAGTAGGTCGGGCTTAAAAATTGCAGTCCCTTTCGCTTTCGTGAATTAGGATGCACGACGTGTTCCCTAAAGTTCGCTTTCAGCAGATAATATTCTATAAATCTGTTCATTCATTTATAATGATGTCAAACTTTATCCCATCATTACGAATTCAAACATTTATACCCCGAGTTGCGTTGCTTGATAAAATGTACAAGTGTTCAAGATGGAGATTGTCAATTCAACTAATGCACAATCGCAAGCTTGCTTGCGTTTCAAAAACACCCATTAATTATTTAACTCCTAGCTTGCGTTTCAAAAACACCCATTAATTATTTATCTCCTTTTGAAAATAGATGATGTGCCATATTGCTTATCAGAGAATCAAAAGTCTGCCAAAACAAGGTTATTTAAATTAATTAAAATCAAGGGTACACGTGTCTTTTCGTTGCCCTTGCTCTTAGTGTCATAAATTAGTAGTTTCTATTGGGTTTACACATTGGTTTTGTTGCATAGAAAAATCATTCCGCACGTTCAACTCCTATGAACAGAACGAAGGAGCAAATTGAAATCGAGAAGAGCCAAAAGTGTGCATGTCGAAGTTGCTTGAGAGTTTCCTACGTACAATGCAAGCGATGATGCAATGAAGGAGAGAGGGACGAAGTGATTGCGGGAAGAAGATAG
The DNA here is from genome assembly GCA_031216235.1 of Syzygium jambos. NCBI lineage: Eukaryota > Viridiplantae > Streptophyta > Magnoliopsida > Myrtales > Myrtaceae > Syzygium > Syzygium jambos. Next base: position 23,422,830 of record CM062229.1, on the reverse strand, counting down.
CGTGGGTCTAGAAAGACTGCGTACGCATAATACTTTCTTGTTGTTTAATCAAGCTTGAGAAACTCATTTCTAATTTTTTTAACGTTATAATGGCGAACTTCGAGTTGCTTAGTATGTCGATAATTTTGTTTATTGAGCATGATTCGTCGTCTCGCTTCGTCCTTACTTCATTCATCTGGAGTTGGTGGAAAAAATTGCAAAGCTCAAGAAGGTATTTCATGCGGCGGCTACCTGTTTATTGCTGACATGGCAAAATTTGGCAATTACTTTTCGATAGTGATTTTTTATCTTGACGCATATGAATAGCATGTTTATTGATTTCAAAACATGTCAACTTTGTTTGGTAATGTAGCGTAAATCTTGAGGATAAGATATTCTCCAACGTCCTTTCCATCCGCACAAATTAAAAGAAGCATTATATTACTGAATGGATAATTATGCTTTCATTCTAGCTATAAGATGAATAAACTGATTTTCTATAATATTTAATCGATTCGAAAATTAAGAGTACATTATATAAAAAGTTAATATCACAAAAAACCCAAATTCATACACCCATCCCATATTTACCCCAAATTAATTTATATGTCGCAAAAACTTCCAAACAGGTACACTCGTACCAAATTTACCCCAAACAGGTGAACCTAAAAACTAATTTTCAAATCACAAAAAAATCCCAAACCCGTGTACATGTAACACATTTATCCCCAAATAAATCTCAGATTCACCACAATTTTGGGTAAATGTGGTGCCAGTGTACTAGTTTAGGATTTTTTGTGATACAAAAATTAGTTTGGTGTAAATGTGGCACAGGTATACTAATTTGGAAGTTTTTCTAACACAAAAATTAGTTTTGGGTTCATGTGACGTGGATGAGTTTTTAGTGGTATTGTTTTTTTAGAAGGATTGAGAGAAAGAGAAAGACTTGGGCGCGGCAGCATGCAATGGAAGTGTTAGTGTTGGCCATTTGCAATGGCAATACAGTATGCGACGGCGGCGGAGTGCTGCACTATGAGTGTAGAGAGAGAGAGAGAGAGAGAGAGAGAGAGAGAGAGAGAGAGAGAGAGAGAGAGAGAGAGAGAGAGAGAGAGAGAGAGAGAGAGAGAGAGAGAGAGAGAGAGAGAGAGAGAGAGAGAGAGAGAGAGAGAGAGAGAGAGAGAGAGAGAGAGAGAGATTAGGGTTTGATTCGTGATTTTGTGCTTGATGGCACGTGGCATGGATCTCCAATAACTCAAAAAATGGTTACAATTGATGGATATAGAGTGTGGAAACAGGGCTCCTAAATCCGCGAGTGATGTTTATAATTTGTAAACAACTAATCAAAAACAAGATCAAGGAAAGTTTTTCTTATTAGTACATTACAAATTATGAATATCGCGATAAAGGACCATTCCTTGCAACAATGATAAAGGACTGCTTCTCGCAATCAAGAGTAGGGCTGTCAAATGGATAGGCTGGGTTAGGTTTGGTTCGGGTAAAAAATGATTCGACTCAAATTGACTCGTTTAATTTATTTTAACCAATTTATATTCAATACAAATTTAGTGACTCATACCCGCATCGACTTGACCCATTTACTAAAATACTTCCACATTTAATCCAACCAATGAAAGTTCGTATCCACCTAGTTAACCCACTTTATGCTATTTGCATGTATATTTTATTTGGATAAAATTGCTATTTCGACTATAAGATGCTGAAGAATTGATTTTCAACATTGCATAGAATTTTCAATTTTTGTATTGATTCACAATGAAGAATAAGAGAAAGTTAGTACTTGGTAGTGAATTTATAAAATTAAAGCAACAAATAATGTGGAGGAATTGAAATTTTAAATGGAATATAAGATATTGAAGAAGGTGATTAATGTTGACCATGGATTCCAATGACAAGAACTAAGATTAGAATATTACATAAAATTAACAATGTCAAATGCAACCAAGGAAAAATATACTCTAATAACTAACAAGCGAAACTTACGAGATTAATAGAAATAAAAAAATAATTAGGAAAAGAAGAAGCCGTCTTGATATTTTTAATAAGGGTGAAGTCGAGCCCACCATGACTTCTCTAAATCTGGAATAGTATGAGGAGTCCATTATTTTCTTATAGAAGGTGAAGAGAAAATCATAAAGGTGTATTGGGTCTGGATAGACTGTGCATCCATTTAACATTGTTTCGTCGGAATTGCTTTCGCAGCGAAATATTTTTCACTGAAAGTCGTCTTTGGCTTTTATTAAAGGGAACCGGGGTTCTGTGCTAACTCTAGATAGGAAGTATCACAGGCAAAAGGAATCAACAACCTTAATTAGAACATGACTATACAAATGCAAACCGTATCGAAATTTAATTGATGACAAGGCTTGGAAGGTATAGACTCGATGAAGTAACAAGATGTAAACAAACTATGCCGAAATTCAATTGATGACACAACTTGAGAACATAAAGATACTATGCCACAATTTAATAAATGACACAACACCCAAGATAGAAATTACACGTCAAAATTTAATTGACGATGTAAATCGATAAACTATAGCTACGAAAATAAAGTGCAGTACAGGAAAATAAAGATGTTGAAAAGATAGTAAATTTATTTGATTTGTGCGGGGAGCCTCTAGTAGACGGCTGGTGGTATTTACTATAGTTTGGTAGTAACTACGTTCTGAAACATTTCTTTGAGCGTTTCCGTCGATTTCCTCTGTTTGTGCAAACTTCGTGCCCACGATGCTATGATTATGCTCCCAAGAAGTTGCTCTTTCCAAATGGGGTGTTAACTGTCCCATGATCCTGCCTTTGCACGATTGTTGTAATGTGTTCTTACTCGAGTAACAGTTCCCTCCAAAATGCACGCTCATTTCTCCTTGGTTTCAGTTGCTTTTTTAAATTTTGAACTTCATATGCGTGCTTCGACGTTCCTTGAGTGATTGAATACTCATCAGTTATTCCATTGCTTTGTCTCGAGCTAGTAGCCATCCTTATGCCTCTCGTATTTTTAAAGCACTTCGATGGTATACTACCTTTCTCCTATCAGTACTCACGCCCATCTCCATACCCATGCCTACTGACTGCTCATCGACACATGTCAACAACTAAATATGCATCATCAATGTGTATCAGCTCCTATGGTTGTTGACGGAATACCACGTGTGGAGTAATGTCCATGCTCACGTATCAAACATGTGCTTGTTCATGTCAACGACTTGGACTATTTTTTTGGTTTAAACAAATACCTTTGTGTTTTATCATTCTAAACCTAGCTATTTGATAAGCATTGCTAATCAATATAGGTTAATATGTGAATTTATGATCCATTTTGACATGTCCAATCAAGAGCCACAAAAAGTATAACGTCTCACCTAAGCCCTAGCCTCAACTCCCTCCTTTGTCTGGGAGGAGGGCCCGGCGCGGCAGGAGGGTTCTTTTTCATCCCCTCATCGTATATATCCTAAAAAAAGGGGGAAAACTGCACGTCATGGCTTTCTTGTCCCTCCCTTCTTTGTCCAGATAAATATTCAAAATCACTACGTTGCTGATGGAGAAATCGGACCTTATTTTCAATTGCTGCCAATCTGTGACCAATCCCAAGAGGAGGAGTTGGGAGTTGTCCAATGCTAGAGGCTAAATTACATGAGCTAAGCTGTTCCCCACGCTCTCATCTCATACTTTTACTGTATATGAAAATTGACCCCAGACTCAACTTGTGCAATCAGACAATCTATGTAAATCTAAAAAAAGAAAAAATCAAATCAGACGATCTATGACAAGCACTTCTCAACTACACATATGAGTTGGGCCAACATCTAATAGCTAATCTCTCTTTCCTATCTGCTATTTTACTTAACCAAGCTCGGTTCATCGTACAAGGGTCGACATAGCTCACTTGCACAGTTACCGTGTGGGGTTTAGTGACAAGTATGTGATTTTGTAAACATGAAAAAGTCGTAATTATGATCATCACCTTAATCACTCGCATCAACTTGGTGATTAGAGATGGATTCGAACGCCTTCATACTTGGATTGCTCATCTTGATCTTTTAATATTGAATCCAACTCGTGAGGTTTTAAAAGTGTCTCATGACATTGCGATTCTCTGAATTATAAGTAGACTTTTCGTCATCAAGAAAAGCGACAATCATATCTAATATCATCACCCCTCTACAAACTGTCCAACTAAAAGAACATCTAACTAAAAAAAAGGTCGTTTCTCTACGAATTTTAGATTTCATGGCTCTTAAAGGTCTCCCTTTATTACTTAAACTTTCGATTCTGATTGGTCGACTATTTTATAAGTATGACAACACTTAAGGTCTCGCACTTGGTCATAAGTCACATATCAAACATATAAACGGCCAGCTAGTCACTAATTAATTTAATATCTTCCATTGACACATATAATATGACACTGTAAGCTTCAGATTCGATTCACACCTAAAGAAATCTTTGCCAATCATCCGAATACTTAATCCAACCCCTCTGATACTCGTCGCGGTTTGGTCCTTGTGCGATATCAATCAAGGGCGTCATGATTGAGTTCAATCTCAACCTAATTAGTGACAACACCGATGGCTAATCGCATGTTCTACTGTGCAACAATAGAAACAAAATCTAGCAAAATCTAAGTGACGCTGGTTCCATGGAGCTGGTAGGGAAAAGGGAAGAAGAGAGCTGTTTGAAGAGTGGTTAAAAGTTAGATGGGGTTCGGGTGTACTTCAGCCAATAAGGGTAGACCAACCCAAGTAGGGTTTCTCACTGCCAAGTCAATGTGGCTCAACGTAAATACCTTTAGTTACCAGCGTAATTGGAAAAGAGGGAGACCAGTTAACTTTTTAGTTTTCTTGTTCCCTTTCTTTCGTGCGTTTTTTGCCCCCCTAAAGGTCGCCCTCGTTTTGATGGACAACTAAACTCATTCGTGTCGTACGTGTCAAAGGAACCAAAGAAGGTTCTGGCTTCTAATGCGAAGGAAAGGAATATCACGAATATTCAAGCATATAATATATTTGTTTTTGGTTCAAATTGTGAGTAAAAACGACATGGCAACAGAGGAGAGGACGAGGGCTTGGTTATAAAGTCTTGGCTTGACGGTCACAACCTGCTCTCTAAGAAGAAGAAGAAGAAGAGGAAGAGAGAGCAAAAGGTTGTCTCTCTCTAACACACACACACACACACACACATATAGAGAGAGAGAGAGAGAGAGAGAAAGAGAGAGAGAGAGAGAGAGAGATGAAGATGATGATGATGCCATGGATGAGAGTGTTGCTCGCAGCTTGGTTATTAGCGACGCATGTGGAGGGGATGGTCCGTCACTACAAGTTCAATGTGAGCAAATTTTCTCATTGTTTTCGTCATTATATCTGCATGACCCACGAATAGTACCGTGAGTTTCATTTTTTTTCATGCATCTTTCGTCCTCCTCCTCCTCTTCTTCAACTACGAATATAGACATTAATGCAGAAAACCTGTTCTAAACACTGTCACTTGTAAATTACAAGGATGCACAAAGGGGTACTCATGGATTTTGGTGCTGTTGAAAGTGAGCTGAAACATGAGGAGACTTCACTATTTCAGACAGCAAACATTTTCCTGCATATTTAGCTAGCTAGCTAGTCTCTTGCGATAAGGTCGCCCGATAGGCGAGTCTTTGGATTCAACGATACTTACATGAATTTGGCTCACGTGCACACATGCACGCATTATAACCAGATTGTTCGGCCTGGAAGCCGTGTAAACTTTCATGCGCGCAACTATTTTGTCCGGTGTATTCATATCAATGAGCGAGCTTATTTCTATTTATTTCTTCTTAGAATATCACGGGATGTCCAAACCTTTTTCTTTTGTCTTTGAGCAATTCATTTAGTAGAGAATCGCATTCTCTCTTCACTCTGTGCCCTTGGTCTTTCCTCCTAACAAGTTTTGCACGAAAACCTTGCATGTGGTCCGGCCGAAACTGATGGATTAACGGCCAACATGCTGATCATCTTCTGAATAATACTATATACTAATCTGCTGAGGCATCCAATGTAAATCAGACAGCTAATATTCATGTACAAGCGTGACGAAAACAAGTAAGCGCGTTGGTATTTCGCTTTCAAGGATATGTTTGTCTAGGGTTTGCATGGCATGATGGCTTTGATTAGTTTTGATGGCGAAGGATAAGCAAAGAAAATTTCCAAGTGCGGTGCTATATATATTATTTTGTTGCAAGTTGACGTATAAACGTTAAAAGTTGCATATGTGTTTCGTTGCTTGAGACAGTGAACAATGATTAGATATAAAAGTTGCTAAATACAGCTAAGTGTGAGAATCGTGCAGATTAGCCACACACACACCCATGTTTTCGTGTACTGATCTGGTGCCAACTATATTATATTTCCACCCTCTTTGTTAAACATATCGAAGAATTAACAACTCGGACGTCTATTGGGTGCGTGATCAGTTATAAGAATGGATCTCAACATGTGGTATTAATCTATTGACTCGTGAAGAAAATCATGGTAATTGTCTCTTGTTGATGAATAGATGCAATCTAGCTCCGACTTCATACTAGAAAGTTTGACCTAAAAGTAGGGATGTTAGAGTCTGATACGAATTATATTTTATATTTTAAGCAATAGGTCCAACATAATTGGTGGAACTTTTGTCAGTTTTCATCTATTTGTGCAATGAAGTCTTACACATGATTTTAGAGCTCTCATGGAGACGTGGCTTCTCTCTCTCTCTCTCTCTCTCTCTCATATTAACTATCTAATAACTTATAAATTGGAAACTCAAACGTACTTTCTCCAAATACTTCAAATCGTATGCTCACGGAATAGACCAACTCGGTTGCTTTTATGCTCAATTACATGCATAAAAAATCAAATGTCTATATCAGATTCTCGAACCCTATGTGGAGATCGAAAGGTTCAAGCCAGCTTTATATCCGACTTTTCAAAAGCAAATTAGGAAGAAAAATCGTTTGTTGATTCCACGCCACGAGATGCTACGTTACCTGAGGACAAAAATCAACATCTTCGTATGGCAAAAAATGTGCACTTCAGTGACAAGTCCACGTCGTATTAGGTTGAAGATTTCTCTCGAGTGTTTTTTCGTGCGACGCTGTTGTACCCGATGTCAATGTTTATATCCCAAAAATTGGCCAAGGACTTCGATAACGTGCGGTTGGCTGTTTTGGTAAATTTTAGGTGGTTGCGAAAAGGACCAACAGGCTGTGCAGCACGAAGCCCATCGTGACTGTCAATGGGCGGTTCCCGGGTCCAACTATCTACGCCCGGGAAGACGACACGGTGCTGGTGAAGGTGGTCAACCACGTCAGCTACAACGTTAGCATTCACTGGTAGGCTCGAGTTTTACTTGTAGATTGATTGTGATTAGTCGAGTCGAGCTCGAGTATCTCGATCTTCTAATCGAATCGACCTCGGGTAGGAAAATCAGTGCTTGGTCTAAGCTATGTATCGAATACCCAACGAGTGATTTAATTCTGAACTCGCGGGAGGTGGGTTCTCGTGTTAGGGCGAGAAAAAAGATGTAGGCTATGTGACTATAGAAAGTGAATGATATCTTGATCAATATGAATTAGATGGGGAAAAATACTTCATGTTTTCCGGTGGACAATCTGCAGAGATCTAAAACAAGCTATTTTACGAATCTGTGTATCCATTTTGATGCAATAGGCATGGAGTCCGACAACTGAGGACGGGCTGGGCGGACGGACCGGCGTACATAACACAGTGCCCGATTCAGCCGGGACAAGTTTATACGTACAACTTCACCCTCACCGGCCAACGGGGCACGCTCCTCTGGCACGCCCACATCCTGTGGCTGAGAGCCACCGTGCACGGCGCTCTGATCATCTTGCCCAGGCTAGGAGTTCCCTATCCATTTCCCACACCCCACAAAGAAAAGGTGATCGTATTAGGTGAGTCCCAAAGATTTTCCGGTTCGATCCGTCTTTAGCGACAAAGATAAAGATTTTCCAAGCACTTCGGAAGATCAATGAAGATTCGAGTCGAAAGACGGGCGCGATTTGAACTTGATTTACTGCATTTGGCAGCTGAATGGTGGAAGTCGGAGGTCGAAGCGGTGATCGACGAGGCCATGAGATCCGGAGGAGCGCCCAATGTCTCCGATGCTCACACCATCAACAGCCGTCCAGGACCCATCGCCAATTGTCCCCAGGGTACTAAGAAAGAACAACGTTGTAGTCACGAAAATTAAAAGTCCGTCGATGCCGACGGCGGAAAACTGACCGGCTTCGATCATGCGCAGGTGGATACAAATTAGCAGTTCGACCAGGCAAGACTTACATGCTGCGGATCATTAACGCTGCGCTCAATGAAGAGCTCTTCTTCAAGATCGCCCGCCACCAACTCACGGTGGTTGAGGTCGACGCGGCCTATGTCAAGCCTTTACGCACCAACACCATCGTCGTCGGCCCGGGCCAAACCACCACTGCCCTCCTCACGGCCAACCACACCACCGGCATGTACCTGATCACCACCTCCACCTTCATGGACTCCCCCATCAGAATTGACAACGTCACCGCCACCGCGACGCTGCACTATGTTGGCACGCCGGAGGCTTCCCCAGCGGTCCCCACAGCCACGCCGCTGCCGAACGCCACGTGGGTGGCCGAGAGCTTCGTCGGCTCTCTGAGGAGCCTAAACACGAACACCTACCCGGCCCGTGTCCCGCTCGAGATCGACCACTCCCTGTTCTTCACCATCGGTCTCGGGGTCAATCCCTGCGCGACCTGCACGAGCGGCTTCCGGGTCGTGGCCGACTTCAACAACATCAGCTTCGTCATGCCCAAGACTGCGCTTCTGTCAGCGCACTACTACAACACGACCGGCGTCTTCACGGACGACTTCCCCGCGAAGCCGTTAATAGAGTTCAACTACACGGGGACGCAGCCGACGAATGTGAACACCATGAACGGGACGAGGCTTTACAGGCTCCCGTACAACTCGACGGTCCAGCTGGTCCTGCAGGACACGGGGATGATCACGCCGGAGAACCACCCGATCCACCTCCACGGGTTCAATTTCTTCGTGGTGGGAAGAGGGCTGGGGAACTTCGACCGGTTCGAGGACCCGAGGAAGTTCAACCTTGTCGACCCGGTGGAGCGGAACACCATCGGAGTGCCGTCCGGCGGGTGGGCCGCCATAAGGTTCAGGGCCGATAATCCAGGTAATCTCGCAATTTTGATATGTATATAGATGTTCAACGACCCATTAAATCGGTACATCAAGTGATGTTATAAGCTTCGACCAAAAAAGAAAAGCGATCTTAGAAGCTGTCATAAAATATCAAATATTACCGGCTTACTTAATACATCGGGTAACATATTAGTGTTATTGTTCATGACTTTGCTTAATTAGATATCTCATCCGTCCGTTTAGTGTTCTTAATTCAGTCTTACGACGTACATAAAATAACAAATTGATCGATTAAAAATTAACATTAGGAGCGCAAGTGCATCGTGGTTGAGACGCGATACTAATCAAGATAGATCCAAAGGGTAGAACATCCATGTCCGTCAAGATCATATATACTCACGACTCATATAGAGAATAGGGCTCGATTTTGTTTGGCTCAGTTACGCATTTTTATCTACCTAATGCTATGACCTTCTTCTTCTTCTTCTTTGCAGGGGTTTGGTTCATGCATTGTCACCTAGAAGTGCACACGACGTGGGGACTCAAGATGGCATTCGTCGTCGACGATGGGGAAGGCCCCGACCAGTCCGTCCTACCGCCGCCGAGCGATCTCCCCAAGTGCTGAAACGGTCTGGTGAGGGGACAACAAGGGATTTTGAGTATAAGAAACGAGGAGTGAATGAATACTACAGCCAAAAGTCACATCCCCAAAAAACAAGAAAAGAAGAAAGACAGAACCAAATTAGACAAATTAATTGGATTGATATATAGGTCAGTGCAAAAAACATTGGCAACCGTATAGATTTTTTAAGAGCTAGACCGAGCTGCTTATACTTTGTCCAATACATCGGATCCCTTTATAGCTCAAGTAGTTCGCTTGATAGTCGGGATTACCGAAAGTATTAATAAGAAGCGATTCCAATGTTCTTCAATATTTCCCAGTAATACATCCTTTTGGACCACTCTAAATTAGGGACTGATATCATAGATTCGATCATATAGTAGGAGTAGTCGTGACACTCTATCTTGGGAAATTAAAAGGGATGACTAGAGAAACTTGGGTCGCATGTTAATGAGAGTTTGATCTTCCAACAAATGTTTTTAGCATTTGGTTTGGGCCAATTGGGCCTCGAAGAAACATGGTCGCTCTTGGTTCTTTTGGGCCTGAGCCCACTTTCTCAATCTCAACAAAATCAAGGTATCGTGAGTGTTCATGGAGTCGCCGGACATTCGGTCTGGTGGGTCGGGTCGGTGTTTGGGTTCGGTCCTCGGCAAATGTGCCGAATTGTGGTGTCTTGGTCATCTAGCAAAGAAGGAAGATAACTTTCGCCCGATTTGGGTATATTGATCTAATTCTGGGTACCCTTACATATTACATCCCTTAAAATGGGCAATCCAACAAAACCTTCTAGGTATATGCAACTTGAAGATGTCAACTTGAAACTTCATATACAAAACCTACACTTCTAATCTAATTTAGGCTGGTGAAACATAGGAAAATAACTTTGAACGGGAGTTCTATTACTAGTTTGACTGGTTGTAGCCAAAATAATTTACGTCTACGTAGTTTCATAACAAAAAGTGATTCAAAAGATCAAAACGTGTTGCAATTCGATCCACCGTACCAATTAAATCCATACATTTTGTACTATTCGCAACAAGTGACATATTATGTTCCCTTTTTCATACCCAATCAAACAATAGTTCTCATTGGTGTATTCTCAATATCGAGTGTCGAAAGCATAAGGACTATTTTCGTGCATAGCCAAAAGAAAAAGGTAGTAAAGGGTTGCCGAATTTGATTGAGATTTGAGCTGAGTTTCTTCTACTAACCCTTTCCGGATAATTATGGAGTATGCTTGCCCCTGTTCCACATTTGATGTCGAACTTCACCGGTTCACTTGACTCCACTTAATACAATTTCGACTCATGGTATGGAAATCTCATGATTTCTCCGTTCAGTTGATCCCGCTCATTTTTTTCGTGATATCATAATAGCTAGGGAAATCATGCTTGCTTTGTATATTTTTTTTCCTTAAGAAAATTATCCTAAGTTTGATTCTCACCAAACATGATGTCTCCAGCTTGCTTTTGTCTTTCTTTTTTTTTTTCCTCCCCAGTTTTGCAATTTATTTTCCTTAAACCACCAATGATTCTTCTGGGCCTACAAAAGACAAAAAGAGACGAAGGGATTTGGGAGTGGACGGATAGAATATAACAACAATAAATCGTGGGAATCTTACCTTAAATGGAAACAAGTTGAGATTGATGCCAAATCCAATTTAAGTATAATTAATTGCACACTATATTAAGTAATTTATTATGTCCATGTGTCACGGTGCCAGTGGAGAACCTCTATCATTTCCAGCAAGCTACTATCTTTCCAGACTTTACCTCCTCAGCTTTGTCAAGGGTCAATGGCATGGAAAATACTTTTTTTCCTTCTTTTTCTTCATAAAGAATGGAGTGAAAAATGCTTAAACAGAAACAAAATGCGGCACACATTTCGGTTTGGCGATGCTACATCACCAAAAATAAGCTATTTTAAGAGAGCTTTTTAGCTAGGGACTATGCACCAATCCACACTTCTTTTTGGTCATACACTAATCCACACTTTTTGGAGGTGCTCTTTGTACTTTCTTACGCCTCTCTTTGAACCTTGTAGCATGATATGATAATTAAGCTGACGTAAGAAATGTCATAAACACTATAACAAATATACTCAAAATGCACTTCTAATATGTATGCGTGTGTTTACATAGACACACTAAGGGATCAAAAGGAAAAGAGAGAAAAAAAAGCGACTCGGGATCAAGGAGACACTAACATATATTTATTCAGTGTCTCCTTAACATATATTTGTTCGGATCTCATGCAAACATACCCACTTGAAATGTGATATGATTGTATCGTGATGCCTAAGAGTACGATCTAATAGATCCATGTAACGAGTAATCGGATCATAATCATTTACCATAAAATAGCTGCATGCGCGGCAACACCAACTATGATGGGCTACTTCCCTAAAGATCCTAAACTTTAGGTGCAATCTTCCGAACCTTTTTTTTGGTTTAAAAATAAATCCTCAACTTTCACTATTGTCCCAAATTATTCACACATAAAAAACTCACCATTGGTATCTTCAAAATTATCAACATCAAGAAACTACTGTTGTTCCATATGAAGTTGTGGGTATTGATGAAAACGCAAGTTCTGATAACGGACTTCTAAGTAACTTTGATATTGATAATTTTAAAGAAACCAATGGCGATTTTTGGACCTCTGAGCAAACTTGGGATTAGAGTGAAAGTTTGAGTTTTTTTGGACAAAAAAAGTTCGGAGCAAAATTGAGATTTGATTTACAGTTAGGGGTTTTTTGGGGAAATTAAACCCAACTATGAGAAGTGTGAATAATGATAATTGTGTACCTTAGTCAGTATTTAGATATGGATAAGAGGGTATGGAATACAAACGGTGAGCTACAACAACAGTTAAAGAGCCTAACATAAATAGGTTAAGAGAAAATTGAGTATTCTAGGACATTGTTAGGATCTCATATTGGCCTTAATGACCCTGGCTAATTATATTTTTTGTCGAAATAGTTTGTTAGCATGAAAAGAGGTGATTGTTGGATATGAAAAAAAGTGATTAATGACATGAAAAGAGATTATAGTTGATCATGAAAGTAGTGATGGGGGGGATACAATATTTATTCTCTAGAGATGTGTTAATTGGTTGTCTGTCAATGGGATCAAATCATACATTGTCATCAGAACTTTTCATTAACAACTCTCTCTTCTTCACAAAAATTCTCTTTCCTTCTCTTTTTACACACAAGTTTGAAAAACACGTTAAGGTGAAATTCAAAAAGGAAAATCGAGTAATTGCTAAACTCGTTTTTCTATAATTTTGATATATATCATGAAAGTATATCTGTTCTAAATTCAGTAGCAATAATAATAGGGGCAAATAATACCTTAAAGACAGTGATCATTATCGCACGGCAAAATATCAAAGAATTATAAGTCACTGCTCTATCTTCATCAACGGCCAAATTTTCCCAACATTTTTTATGGTGCATTGGGAGAGAGAGAGAGAGAGAGAGAGAGAGAGAGAGAGAGAGAGAGAGAGAGAGAGAGAGAGTGTGTGTGTGTGTGTGTGTGTGTGTGTGTGTGTGTGTGTGTGTGTGTTCTTACGACATCTTTTTTCCCATTGCTTAAAAGGCAGAAGTGACTTGAGGCTGAAAGCAAAAGGGGGAAGATGGATGGAACCACATCTCCCTAGATTCACTACCATGCACGTTATAATGCAAAGAGACAAATTTTGCCCAATTGACAAGGACGCACATCAATTGGTGATTCGATGGCTCGGACACTGCTCCCCAAAATTACCTCGGACGGTTAAAGTGTCCAATAGCGCAATTAAAAAGCTTCTTAAAGCTTTACTCACGCTACTTAGGAAATTGAGAGCGACATGCGTGTGCCTAAATTGAGTAACTTTTTGACACCCCATTAATCTAGTCTCTAATCATCTAGGTTAAAGAGCCAGTCGTTCTATTGACGAAGCTATAGACCTGCATGGACTAGGGGTGTTAGCTAGCTCGAATGGACCTATGTGTGATTAGAAAAAAGGTTTTGAGCTCCACGCATGTGAGTGGAGAGGGGTCCAGACATGGCAGAAGTTTTTGATACCAAGATTGCCCTTGTCGTGTCCAGGGCATGCCAACAGCTAGAGCTGATAATTTACGACACGGTCGATTTGCACGCCACTTATCTAAAGCTCGCTTAGTCTAATGTGTTCATGTCATCATGTCGACTCGTTTATGAGTGCGAGCATATGAGTTATATCTCGGTTATCTCTTTCAATCTTTTTAAAAGTAATTTGGTAGTAAGCACACTTAGTTTATTAGGTTGATACATTTAACGAGTCATCAATGACCAATGCATCCGAAACAGTTATTAAGTACCCTTAAATACTAAAAATTATGTTTTTGAAAGAATTTAGTGCACTATGTGCAAGGAAGATACAAGTGCATTGGAATTTTTAAAGTTTCTTTAATAAGTTATTTATTAATTATTTTTCGAGCAATGGGCGCCAATATGGTGCTGTGTAAGTTCCATGTACTCCTTTCATATTCTGAGGGCACAAACATGAATAATCGGTTACTTAGAAGCCCATAAAACTCCTTATAAGCTCATGCATACATGGTAATTTTATGATCCTCAATCAATCGCCACTTGCAACTCTTCATGTTTTCTTTTTCGTAATTCTTATATTCAAAAATTTCGTAACACACAAACACTTAAAATTTATGCAATTATGGGACAAGACTCACTCCTTTTTTTTTTTTTGGGACGATCGTGAAGGATTTGAGATTAGTTTTTAAGTATACTTCAAAGAGCAATGCTAGACTTACTAAATTCGACAAGTGGGCCATCCTTAAGAACCAATAATAATAATCCCACACGTCACATGAATCAACTTTATAAATCGACTTTTGTAACCCTAGTATCTTTCAACTTAGACACAAAAGCAAATAGGTTATGGTCCGGATTTCAAAGTTGTTCACGATAAATCGGTGACACCAACATGTTACGTCATGGGTACAGAACTTATTATCGAAGAATGGTACAGAACTTTTTATCGAAGAATGGCATTTTCACGGTACACCGACCTTGTGACATTGCAGAACGGCATCGTAATTAAATATGAAAAGAAGTAGAATAATTTTATGAAGTTACAAAGGTCCGTCTTAATTAAGGATTCATTTGTTTTGTGAAAACTAAGTGATCTAGAAAACATTTTCGACAATCATTTATGTCTAAACATTTTTGTAAACAATGAAAAAAATTCCGTTTGTCGTTTTTGTTAGAGATACAAGCGATCATTTAGAATGATTATTTTTCAAGAAACAAATGACCCTAAGGGTAAAACAATCATAAAAAAAATATTGTAGCGCATATCATCTTACCTAAGAGTGAGCACGTGTCTAGGGTAGAACCGAGAATCGGAGAACCGGACCAATGGGTTCGGTTCGGTTCTCGGTTTTAGGGAGGGAGGTTTCGGTTCGGTTCGCGGTTCCTGTTCGTAGGAACTGGAATTGAGAACCGGAACTGAAATAGGGAATTGAAACCGAGAACCGAAATCGAAATCAGGAACGAGAACCGAGAACCGGGAATGGAACCGGGAACCCTAAATCTAAAATCCCTAATTTTCTTACTACTCCTCATTTCTCACTTCTTGGCTCTTAAATTTTCATTTCCATCCGCATGCTCATTACTTTACTTAACTTGTTATGTAGAACATTTTCTAATGTTTATTTAAACCTTTTATATATTGTGGTTTTGGAGTACCCACCATTCGCATGCTCATTGCTTAGCTTAAATTGTTATGTTTGGGTATTCATTGTCATGTATCTATGCCAAGTTTTTGTTCTTTAGGGAGGTCGATTGTTTTCGTCATTCACTCTTTCAAGTAATATTTTAAGCTTGATGGCTACATAGTTAGAACCATGGCGATGATGGATGAAAAGAAAAAGTTGTAGCTACAGTTACAAATAATCGATACGTGACACTTCAATTTTAAATTTAAAACTATTATTAAGTTATCAACTATTATTGTTGTTTCTTTTGATTTTAGGTGGTTAGAATTTGGAACAAATTTTCATGGATGTTTGCGGACCAAAAGCTCATCTTCCTTTCCGTTTTCCATTTCCTGTTTTGTTTGTGGTCCTAGATATGGATATTGTCTTGATTGACATGCTAGTCGCTTATGAATTATCTTGCGTATCGATTCGAGTAATGACTTCTCATTTTAATTATATTTATTTAAACTGTAATGCTATGAAAATTAGTCTTTTGTATTCTTTTTGATAAATGATAAGATTATTCAGTATTGTTACGTTCATTTTCGTTTTGTTTAACTAAAAATGAAACAAAAAAAAAACTGTTGAACCTTGGAACCATGATATGGGAGATTCCACATTCCAAAAAATGAGGAACCTGTACTCGAAAGTAGGTTCTAGGTTCCACCCCTAATCTTACCTTAGAATTTCTCTAGGAAAAAAAAAGTAACGCGAATATGTTTTTTTGGTGGGTGGAAGTGTGAAATTTTGTAGAACCACTGTCAATTATTTTAAAAGCTTAAGTCATTAGACGAAAATGTAAGTTAATATTTAATTATTCTAACGCTTTCCCTTTATGCTTAATCCGACCTTTTTGCCTAATATTGAGCGTCAATATATTAAAATGGAAAGATAAATGAGGTCCGAAAATATTTGAATTCAACACCTCTCGCTCCAATATCATGTGACGGGGTGTGCGTGGAAGAGCGACCGGGGAAGATGGGTGTGGGGGGTGGCCCCCCATGAGGTGTAGATTTCCAAGTAGCCAAAAAGAGAAGAGAGGCAGAGCACTTGATCACATCCCGATAGAGGGGAGAAGGGACCCCATTCCTTCCTTTCGTTTTTTTAAGTTTTATTTTATTTTAATTTATTCGCTCTGCATCCTCCCTTTTTAAGTATGATTTTTTTTTTTGGTTGTGTTTGTATGATTGCATCGGTTGTCGTCTCTCCTTACTCCAGAAAGGGGAAAAGTATGCCACGAAGCCGCCCCCCCAGCTCCGCAATACTCCCGAATCCCCACTTTCTCAAGAGGCTAGAGATGAGATCGTGTAATTTCAGATTTGGATTTCGACTTTCATGCCCTGCAAAAAGCAAGACAAAAGTTTATAAGTGAGTTGAAAGTTAGAGTACGATAGACCAAACGATAGACCAAAAAACACTTCGTAACACCTGCTCGTGATAAAGCACTTTCTATGCCTTTCATATTTTCTAGAGTTAATATTACGGAAAACCCTAAAATGATGTACCTGCGACAAATCTGTCATTATCTGGTTTCCGTTGAATTTTACTGTCAAATTATTGAGTTGAATGACACGCGATAGTTGATGGATGTACCGATTTAGAGTTTTGTTACAGGCGTACCGGTTTGTAGTTTTTTGTGGTATTAATCTAATTTTACGGAAATTAACAGAGGGTAAATTTATCACAAATATACCCGGTTTGTGATTTTTTGTGGTCTACCATAGGTGTACTAGTTTAGAATTTTTGACCAATTTTGGGTAAATTTATCACAGTTGTTCCAGGTTGGGGTTTTTCGTGATATTAACCCTATTTTTTAGGGAAAAACCTACGAAAAACCCTAAACTATACCTGTCGCAACACATTACCTTAATTTTTTTGGTGATGCCGTAAACCCAAAACTTGTACCCGTGTCGATACATTTAACCCAAATATTTTTTCATGATGCAAAAAATCCAAAACTTGTACCGGCGTGACGCATTCACCCGGATTTATACCCGCGCAAAACATTTACTGTCCGTCAAAATTCCGTTAACGAACGCCGCTAAAAATCCTATGCGACTGCCTATACATACAACAGGAAGCAAACGGTGCTAAGATGGCATTCGCGTGACAACAATATGTCAACTCATTGAATGTTTTCTTCTCGTTTTCTTTTTTCCTTTTTTTTTTAACTTCCTCCTCGGTTTAGTGAAGGTGAGGACGGTGGTGAAGGCGAAGGTGACGAAGGAAGAAAAAAAGAAAAGAAGATCTCGACAGAGGGTTAATATGTGGCGTGGGTTTACGTTTAGGATTTTTGGTGTTATGAGTTTAGAGTAAATTTATCGTACGAGTATAAATTTAAGGTTTTTTTAGCAAAAAAAAGTTAGGGTAAATGTGCTGTAGTGAGCATAATTTGAGATTTTTGTAGCTTTTACCGGTTTTTTTTTTTGATAACCCAGGGAACTCCCGCACGGTCGACAGCCGGGAAGTAAACTCTGGGGGCGACACATGCTAATTTTACCGGTTCTTTTGTTGTAACTTTACCCAAAAAAATCCTCATAAAACTCAAAAAATATTATCATC
Source organism: Syzygium jambos (assembly GCA_031216235.1). NCBI lineage: Eukaryota > Viridiplantae > Streptophyta > Magnoliopsida > Myrtales > Myrtaceae > Syzygium > Syzygium jambos. The sequence continues at coordinate 23,404,746 of CM062229.1, read as the reverse complement.
CATAGTCATTTAAAAAAAAGAATCTTTCATGTGGAGGTCAGATACGTCTGTAATCCCGCGTCCTTTGTACACGAACTATTTCGCCGGCATGTAAGTTTCGTTACCGGCATAGCACGATTTAAATAAATGAGCGCGAATAGCCACAATTGGAGCGAACGGTATCGTGCTTTGGCAGACGAGTCGAGAGGAGGCTACCCGCCTGTAGTAGTAGTAGTGAAATCAAGATGGAGATGCTGGGTTGCATGTAATACTTCCGATATCCCCATTCCTTAGCTATTAGAGGTGAGCAAGATAGACTGTCCAAATCGAGATTAGACCGGACCGGATCGATCGGCTCGATCCGGTTCTCGGAAATATCGGTCCGGTTCCCGGTTCCTAAAAGTGGAACCGGTTTCCGGGTGATCCGGTTCTCGATTCTACGGTGAGAATCGGATCGGACCGATAAATATATATTTTTCTAATTTTTTCATATATATATTTACTTATTTACTGTTTAAATATATATTTAAATAACAAAAGAAGCATTTGATAGTTCGTTTTTATTCCGTTCTATTGGGACCAACCAAAAAATGCTTTCATATATTGGTCTCGAAAATGCTTCCCGGTTTCCTCTTGTCTTTACCAATTGGTCCCATTGGAACCGAACCGGAACGGACCGGACCGACGGTCCGGTCCGGTCCACGGTCCCAAGATTAGCCGGTCCGATCCCCGGTCTTGGAAACTGGAAACCGGTCCTCCCGGTCCAGTTCCCGGTTCTTGGGTTGGACCGGACCGAATCGGGAACCGCTCATCCCTATTAGCTATGGATTATTGTACCGATAGGCCGAATCTCGAGGGAACTCAAACTAGCACGGCGGGTTCGAACGAGCCGCGATTGTAGCAGACAATTTCGTGCCAATGGCGAGCCCGAACGGGGATTTCCTACTTAAATTTTTCTTTTCTCTCTTGTATTGGTAGAGTGTACGTTTTCGCCTCTTTTTTTTTTTTTTCCAAAGACCATTGCGGGATAAAGATACGAAACAATATTCGTTTAGAACAAGCCAACCTTTTAAATTTCAGATGCATGTCGTACATCGAAATATCAGCACGCGGCGTATTTACGCGATGCATTTTCGCAATTATTTGTTGTTTCGGCATCTCTCCTGACCTTTTTACTCAAGACTTTCAAAGCCCGACGATCGGATTCGCATATAGTGCTAAGCATCTCGATTTTTTTTTCCCCCCAGATCACAGTAATATTATTCCACATTTAAAATCCAATCAAAATTTCAGTTATTTTTTTGAAAATAATTAAACGCGTCCACGGAGGAAAATTACAAAGTGGCGACTGTCCGCGCGGCGTTTACTGCGCGACGTCTCGTGACGCGCGAAGACCCCGCCCTTTCTCATGCTGTCCGGGTAATCGGCGGGATTGGGATGGCGATGCTCGCTCATGCGCTCGCGCATGGCGTGCCTCGGCGTCATTTGCCCGCGGCATTCTATGAAAGGTCTCGCTTCCTGAAAATAAACAAATTTAAAAAGCCCTCAAAAGCATTTATATTACTTTCGGGCTAATTTCCACCCCCCCAAAAAAAGGCATCAATTTTACATCGAGAGACAATTATGTACCGAAATTTACTTGTCTCAATAAAAAAAAGCATCAATTTTTACTCGAGTCTCAAATCTGATCCTTGTGACGTGAAATTTTCAAACTGTTCGAGTCGGATTCGAGTATATTTTCACTGAATTCTTACGATTGGAATCTCGATTTGTGATCTATCAATTTAAAAGCCTCAGTTCCGGGATTTAATAACCGTTGCTCCAGATAATTAAAAGAAAAAAAATTCCTCTAAAATTGGGCAGCTTCTCTTTACAGGAAAAATAAACAAATAAATAAAAGAAGTAAGAAGAAGCGGAGGAGTCGTGGGTGAGCTCCTGGGGCTAGCCCTACTAAAAGCCTAGGTAGGGAGGGGGAGGGCGGGGGGCTCACACTCTCTCTCTCTCTCTCTCTAAAACTTGCCGCCATGGAGGACATCGTCTCCCACGCCACGCCCCATGCCGCGAATCTCACGTGGCCGCCACTCATTGGCTCGACCCCAAACGCTTTTCTTTTGGGCCCCCCCACCCCCCCCTCCCCCCCCGAGGAGGAGGGAGGGGGCCAACTGCAATCTTGCCGCCGGTGCCACCCAATAACGCGGCGCCGCGTGTCGTCCTCTGCACTCGTCGGCGATTCGACCCGAACTCCTCCGGGTGGCGGGGCCCCCCCACCCCCCCAAAGTGAATCCCAGCCGTCGATGCCGACCCCCGTGTGTTTTCGGCGGCTGATCAGGGAGCGGTTGGATCGGGAGGCGGGGGGGCGGGTGGAGGGGGTACCGAAATTTTGCCTCCGACCGATGATGTGATCATTACCAAAACGCCCCGATTTAATTAACGGCACCATTAAAAAAAGTATATTGATAAAGAAAAGATTTGCACCGAATATAATAAGACGAGGGCGACATGCTAATCCCGGTCGGCAAATTGAAAGTGTTTTTTTGCTCCTTTTTTTTTTTTTTTTGGGGTTAGCGTGGCGATGGAATGGAGGAGGACTTTTCTGATCCCAATTCTTCCCCCTTCATGCAGCGCGGTACGGATTCGCCGATGACGAGATGGGGGGGGGGGAGCGTAACTCGTTCTTCGCTTCGCTTCCTTCCCACCCCCACTGCCCCCCCCGTTGACTAGTGCTTAGCTCCATCATTGCTGGTGGCCCTCTTTTCCTTTTGTTTTTTTCCCTTTGGAAGCAATAATAGACGCTTTGAGAATTCTCCTTCCTTCCTTCCTTTTTTTTTTGACGTATTTTGTTCCGTTCCGTCCGGTTTTATTCTGGGCGCGTCGCCCGATCTAGGAGATTGGCGCGGACAATTTTTGCGTGCGAGGCCGAGTTTTATTTGTATGAAGTGAGGCTGCTCGTCGTGAAAGAATGTCGATGTGAAAAGGGCGGGGTGTGGGGCACGGGCGGTTCTCTCGTGAGGTCGTTGATTTACTGCTTGATGATTTTATCAAAAAAGACCGAAGTCGCGGTATTTATTGAGCTCAAGATTGGGTCTCTCTATCATGTGTTCTGCCCTATAGCTTCTGGGGGGTATTCGCGTTTGGCATATGCCTGCTCTGCTCTGACCTGACCGAGATCTTTGGAGATGATTCCGTGCTGGACCGACTCGTGAGTTTTTGATGTGGCTTGGAGCGAGCCGTGCTCCGCCTTACAGTTCGTCGCATCTTATGATCACCTCTACCGGCTATAGTCCCTTCCCAAACGGGGGGGTCGCACGGCCTTTGTTAATGACTCGAGAGTGCTCATCGGCATGGATAGGCAACACAGGAACCGGGGGTTTTTTTTTTTAAAAAAAGAATGTATGCAAGGATATATTGTCGACAGACTAGCCCGATTTCTTTTTTGGTCAGAAACCAACCCGATTCACCTAGGCCAAATTCTTAAGCCCTTTTTCTCATCCGCTGTGACTTGTGATGGCTTCGGGCATTACGATTTGACTATAGTCCTGTGTGCTACGTATGTTCTGCATATACTTATACGCGAATTTTTTACATGATAGTTTCGTATCGTATTCAGATTATCGTTACCGAATCTGCAGTGGTCCTAAAGATATATAAGTAATAGTATTTCAAAGTTCGACCGCAAAACGAGAAACATTAATCAACTCAATCGACATTTTGAAAACTCAAACTATTTTTCATTCAGTATGCTTAACAAATGGTCTCGAGACATGAACAATTTATTTAGGTTTGGAGATGGACCACCTTGTTAAATTAGAGAGATCTGAAATATACATACAAAAATGGGTATGTGCAATAATTAAATGGAGGCAAAAAAAAAACAAAAGAAGAAGAGTGATGGAACAGAGAGTGTGATTATAATAAGAGGGAACTTTTTTCACAAAGTGCAGTATCCCATCCCCTCCAATCACGACTCACCACCACCTTCTTCTGCATTCCCATTCCCATTACCATCTCTCTCTCTCTCTCTCTCTTACTTGGTTCCTGTTCCTCTCCCCGCCTCTGTCTGGCACAGGTATTGGCAGATTCATCCCCTGAAGCTAGCAAAGCAAAAGCTCTGCTTTGTAGCTCAATATTCTAGTTTGATAGACACCGCTGGTCTCTTTCTTCTCTTTGCCTTGTTGCTCTGGCCTCAAGGGAAAGGAAGAAAGAAACCCCCGTCATTTTTTTCTCCCCTGCTTTTCTCCCCCTCTGCCCCCCGCCCCGCCCTGCTCTCTCCTCGCTGCTTCATGAAATTCAGAGCCCCCTCCCCGCAAGGCTCTGGCTCTCGCCCTCCCAGCTTTGCCTTTTGCTGGAAGTTTTGCTTTTGGGTTCGTCTCTTGAAGCACTGAGTTGCCGTCGGCGGAGAGTTGGCTGACATATCTGATAGAGCCTCCCTGTGTAGATGTCCTTGGTTTCGTTTTTGGGGTCTCTGGTTTCTTCTTCTTTTGATATGTTGCATTCTTGTTTCTAGTTGTGTTGGATGGCTTATTGGGTTTAGATCTCCAGCCTCGTCGTGAAGCTTCGTGTTCGAATTTTCTGATTATCTGTGATTTGTTGCTTATATTTTGAGAGGTTGTCTTTGTTGTATTGGGAAAAAAAAAAGTCGGTTCTTTATGAGATTCCTAAGGCTATGGTTGCACAGGGGAAAAGGAGTATTCTGATTCCTTTCAAGATGCTTGGTAATTTAACACGGATATTTTTGTGGTGAGCCCAAAGCTCTCCGCATTTCCCATTTGAGCACACACTTTTCTTTGTTCTCTATCTCTCTCTCTCTCTCTCTGTCTCGCCTTCGAAGTCGAAAAGCCGCCTCTCTTTTTTAAGAAGATCGAGAGTTTGGTCGCCCTTCGGCATCTGACTTGAGTTTAGTCTGAAGTAGGGGTTGTGTGATTCCCATGTGATGAAGTGGGAAATGGAAGTTCTCTCATCCCCACCATACGCATCGAATGCGAATTGGTTTCTTGACGAAGGAAGGACTGCGAAATGGACCCCCGCAGAGAACAAAATGTTCGAAAAAGCACTGGCGGTGCACGATAAGGACACGCCAGATCGGTGGCATAGGGTCGCCTCGATGATCCCTGGGAAGACGGTGGAAGATGTGATTAAGCACTATAAGGATTTGGAAGTTGATGTGAGCAATATAGAAGCAGGGCTTATCCCTATCCCTGGCTATAGCACTACATCGCCCTTCACATTGGAATGGGTAAATGGCCATGGATATGATGGGTTCAAACAGTCTTATGGGCTTGGTGGGAAGAGATCTCCATCGATTCGGCCTCCCGAACAAGAGAGAAAGAAAGGTGTTCCTTGGACAGAGGAAGAGCACAAGTAAGACATAATGTTTTTCATTGCACTTGCTTTGAGTCAATCTCCAGTGATCTCATTCACTGTCTGCTGGATGAGCTTAATTTGTCAGTACTTAGAAGCAGGATGAACAAGGATAAGTGATCTAAGAATAGGGTTGTCTTATAATTTTAATCTAGAAGGACCTTAAATCTTGCAAATTCAGTGGCTTTTATACGAGGGCAGTTGGTGTTTGCTTAAATTTAGTGCTTAATATATCTGTTCATGTATACTTATGGACCCTTTATGCGAATTTCTCTCCAGGCTCTTTTTGATGGGTCTAAAGAAATATGGGAAAGGTGATTGGAGAAACATTTCCAGGAACTTTGTGATCACGAGAACGCCGACGCAAGTAGCTAGCCACGCACAGAAATACTTCATCAGGCAACTTTCAGGTGGAAAAGATAAGAGAAGAGCCAGCATCCACGATATCACAACTGTGAATCTCACAGAGACTAGAACTCCTTCACCAGACGATAAAAGGCCGCCTTCGCCAGATCATTCATCCATGGCGGTTCGGCAACCGACCCCTGCAGCAGCACCCAGGACTCCCTTTCTCTGGAATCAGCCAAACAATGGAGGGCCCATGACCTTCCATGCGACACAAGGGGATATGTCCATGTGCCCACATTTCAGTGTGAACTCTCTCGGGCTTAAATTTCAAGGGCAGAATACTCACAGAGGGACTTTAGTCAGTGTTCAGAACCCCATTTTTCATTTGCAAGCTGGACAGAGTTATCCTCATGGATGAGATCGCAGCTTCATCCCCGTTTTCACTAGCTTGAAGCATCTTTTGTTTCAGTCTTTTCAAGTTTAGTGGTGTAGCTGTGGTTGTGCTTTTGTCATGGTTTCTGTGAATATGTTTACTAGAAGAGTTTGAGTTAGTTCATCAGTATCTAAACTCAGGACACAGGAGGACACGACCGTGTTTCTTTTGGAAGCCATAAATCTAGTGTATAGATTCTCAGAGCTGGATTTTTCCTTTAGCGAGAATCTCGACCTTTGTTTGAGTACTCTGGTGTTCTGCCTCTGCCAACAGAGTTCTACATTGAAAGCCGTGGAAGAACATGAAGAGGGCAGTATCAATAGGCGTATATGTGGTCTGTCATTTGACTGAACGATCTAATATATCATTTTCGAGCAAACAATTGCTTAACACCCAAAAAGAGGCGAGCAAAGTTCGTTCCTTCTGGTATTATCTTTAATTTGATTTTCCCGTCAAGTTAAGATTGCGATTCTGGATAATGGATGCATCCTGAGAATGGTATCCGAGGTGACTTCAATGGAGAATGGAATAAAGGCGCTGGCCTAAGTAAGCATATTCAATCCCAAGTTGAAGGCTTAGCATAAAACACAAGTCTCGTGGCTTGATGCAAAGAAAGAACGTGTCAAAGAAATGGGTTTGTTTTGCTTTGTTTTTGTGTGCAGAAATGAGTTCTGTTGGATACCGAAGTTTGGCTTGGCCATTGGAGTTCTTCGCTTTTTCATCTCATGTAATCTGGAAAACAGGGGAATATCAACGACTGAATTCAATTTCAGATTTGATTGGAGTACTTTTTTTTCTATGTTTATGTTTGCTTTATGAATTTGAAGCAAATGGCCAGAATGAAATTTCATGATTTAAGTATTGACCGAACTTGAAGTTGTAGCTACACCGTGATTTGATCCTCTGGCTCAAATAGATCGTGAAATTTGCTTGTTTTTTTATAATGACGAGACTATGTTTCAGATGCTGAATTTCTTAGCGGAGTTATAGAGAGCAGTTGCACAAAATTTGCCATATGATCCCTCCCTTCTTAATTGCCTGCTTTCGTCCTTTTCTTCGAGTCTTTTAGACTGTTCCACTACTCAGAATGAAAAAAACAGCAAAAGAAATGCCCTATTAGACTTGACTGGACCTCAAACACTTTTAAGTTGAAGCTGACTCTTCATTCCACTAACTGAGGCATCATATTCTTCAAACCCCTCTTTCTCCTTGAGATCTCTCTCAAGAGATCCTGCTCTTAATGAAAAAGAAGATCCCCTCCTAGGACTCTGTTTGAATAATTAGAGTAAGAAATATGTCCTTGAAAAGTTAAAAGATTCAATTCAGATCACAGCATTCTCAATAATGTCAAACTGTGGTTTATTCTTTTGCCACAACAACAGCTCCTAATATTCCTCCCTCCATGATTTGATCATCAATGGTGGCAAGACCATTCCAAGGGGTATGAGACCTGTTTCTGTAAGTCCACGGAATCATCATACACGAGCGATTCTAATTGTACGGCACCAATGGGATGGCAATCATCGATGAGGTCTCCCTGTTCTGAAGTTCTTGACTTGTGACCCTTCGATGAAGACAGACCCATGTAGCTTTTTTGTTAGGTGGAGGAAAGGGTGCTTTTATCTTTTCTTAATCAGCGTGGTTTAGGATTTTTTGAGAATTCCATTGACCTAAATTTTCTTTTCTGTTGTCTTAGTGCAAGGATCTATATTCCATTCGAGCACTACGTTGAATTCATAATTTAGTTAATAACCTAATCGGACGAAAAAACAATGGACTGTTTACCGCTAACTCCAGTTGAGCTCAGCAGACAGCAGTTGAGCACCGTCAACTGATCTGGTCCTCCGTTGCGCATGCATTTGTACGGACTTGAACACTCCAAACGGTATGTTAAACTAGGAGAAAAAACAAAGACTCCTCCTGCCATGCGAGGACAGGTTGTGTACATATTCAAAGAAACTCCATTGGTCGCTCTTGGATTTAATAATCTAGCTTTTTATGTCTGCATAAGCTCCTCAAAACCCGTTTCTTCTTATCAGGCCTATTTCGGGGATGCCTTCTTTTGAAAGTACCTAACAATTGATGAGACTAACGACCAAAAATTTCATTCATTGATTGTGGAGAATAAGATTAATCTGTTTGATTGTTCTGTGTTCATTTCTACCTTGTCTCTTAACCTTTTGCGTGTGTTTTCTGGTGTGTTAGGTTGGAGTTGGGAGATTTTTCTGATAGAGAGCAGAGAAAAGAACGAAAGATTGGAAGATGACAAATTGTACAAAGCGTCAGGTCCATCTCTCAGGCTCTTTTCTTTTGTTGCTTTGCTTATATTGTTTGTTAGGAGCATCCATTCGGTAGCAATTATCACAAGAACAGCTACTAAAACAGCACCCTTGTCCCACGCATGGTGTGTTACGCGAGCGCCACTTAAGGGAAATGAATTTCGAGGAAACATGAATAAACAGCCGTCCCATTTAGCTTTAAGACAGTACATGACAAAAGAAATCACCATCTCTTTTCAAAAGACAAAGCCCTATATTTGCAAGTTGCATGTGGAGGCATCTTTGGCCACTTTATCATTGTTACATCTAGATTCAATTATATCAGAATTTTCGCACTTTCGGTCCATCTTGTTTTGTCCATTTCCGATAAATATTCTGATTCTTCCCTTTAATTTACCAGCAAAATTATTCATAGAGAAACGTTGGTTGTTTATGCTATAATTAAGCCTTTTCATATGATTACACTGGAATGAAGACGAAGTTTGCCACCTACTTCTAAAACTATTTTCATTTAAGTTTTGCAAACAAGTCTACATAATGTTGTTGATTCTCACTGTAATCTGGTTACCCTGTTCTTAATTTACCATTCAACAGTTCACACTGTGCAGATCTACATATACATAAGTTACTCTTCCATTGTGTACGAGATGAGATGAAGTAGACCGTCTTGTGATTAGTGCAGTTTTGAATATAATCTCATTGAATGATTATTCAATGAGATGAGGCGGAGAGAGTGAAGCTTGATTCCGTATGATGCTTCTCTGGCCCATGGAGATCTAAGAGTAAATCTTCTGTGGGCCTCACTTTCCCCAGTTACGATCATTCAGAGATTGATAAAGCAGAAGATGCACTTAAAGGCTCAATTATACACCAATTGAATGCCATTTAAGCTTTAGAAAAGAATTTTATACCTTGTAATTATATGGGACATTAGCGCAGTGAGACAGCAACATGACACCTCTTGCCAAGAAAAAGATGCAAAATCGACAGAGATACACATTCATTGAATAGTACACCATTTTGAACCCTACTGCTAGATTGACTCGGAACCCTTATTTGGCAGTGTCTTAACGTCCACATTTATCAGATATGGAGAAAGTGGGGTGGTTTATTGCTGATATAATTTGATTAAGGGACAGTGAAAAATGGCATCAGCGATAAAACAACAAGCCAAGTTGTATGGAAGGGAGGGATACGTTAATGGACTTTTCTTACCTTTTCTTTCCCTGGCGTTCAAATCTTCTTTAACTGAGCCCCACCATCGAAACAGTTAAGCAAGGCCATGTTGCACATTGGTAAGAGTCATCGTTAGCTCTGCTAGAAACTTAAGAAAGATGGAGCTATAGTGACTGACTCTGCCTTTCAACTCAAATACGAAGAAACATACGATTTGCCATTTCACTTCCTCGAGGCTACAAGCTACTAGAGAGCAGTGCATCTCTTCCACTTCACTTCCTCGAGGCTACAAGCTACTAGAGAGCTGTGCATCTCTTCCACTAATACTCTTCGAGATTGTGCAAGGGAAACAGTTGTCTTTAGAATAGGAGCCATATTGGTTAGTATTCTTAGCATCTGAGCTGGTCAAAGCTGCTCAAGGTGACAATTCAGAATGTAGTTTATGTACTTGGTAGAAAATGCCGCTGTACAAATCTTATTAAGCTCAAGAAGGTGCAAAACGAATTCACTGAACAGCGTCCTAATTGTTTAATATGAATGGACTGAATTTGTTCTCATTGCATCTAACAAACCGGTCAAGTCATTGAAATAGTGTGAGTGCATGCGAGAAGAGAGTACATACTACAAAAGGAACTTGTATAAAAGAACTCTAATCTTATATTTACAGAGATTGATCAGAAATTAGTTCCATTAACTTCACTAGGTTGGTGAAAAGAACATCACAGCTGTATATACAGGACGTTGCCTTCGTAAATTTCTTATTGGTACATCTGGATAAGCAACATCTCGTATCTGTTTATCTTGTTCTTTGCCTGCTCTAACTAATCTCTCAGCACCACGCCAAGTGTACAGTGCCGGAAACTATTAGATACCATTCCACTTCTAACTCCATAAGAAAATAGAGAATCAATTAAATTACCGCCGCAAGAACATTGGAGTTCTATTGGGTGATCGGCCAGTTCATGTTCCCCAGAACTTGTTTCAGCCAGTTGGGAGATGCCTCAGCATCGGCTGATCTTGACTGGCATTGAGAAGGACGGTGATGCACCGTGCAACCGACCCCACAAAGTTTTTCATATTTGTGTTGGTGCTGATTTTTTGTTCCTCAAGCATTCACCCACGTATCTTTGAACTAGTGCTAAAAGTAGAGGTCTTGGTCCTGAAGAGAATCTTTTAACTTTCTCCGCTGGTTTTCAAGTTGTCTACTTCTTCCTTATTGCTATCACTGGAGTCCATATCTCCTTGTGTGCTGTTGGCTTCTCCAGTCGACTTCTCAAGAGGATTAATCGATTCCTGTTACATGTAAGCAATATATATGTATGTCAGAGTTTTCCGATAGGTGCACTTGCATACAAGAAAAGAAAAGCATCCAAATGGATTCTCGAGTCATATTAGAAATGCCAGCAGTAGGAATCACTACGTCCTCTTATCACTTTAGTGTCGGACTAGTTTCTCTATCAGACTTACGATCTATTTTGACAATCGAAACTTTAGAACTTCGGAGATAGTTTTGAACAGTTTCTAGACTTCTGTGTTGCTTAACTCGATGAGCTTCTAGTTGTAGGTCACATGACACGAAGATCACATGCTTTCAGCTTGTATATAAGAGCTATGATGCTCAGTTCTGTCGTTACTTAGTCCACAGTTGATAGGAAAAACAGAACAAACTTAACGCCACAGAGAACATCAAATGGGCAGAAGAAGAAATCGTGTTCATAGATAATAGAAGACATGTATTTCTTTACGCCTACCATCGTCCATTGGTTCAGACAGTCTTTACAGTCTGGAAACTTAATTACATGAATTTGTTGTTTTAGGAAGACTATTTTTTATGGCACAATCAAATTAAAACCACCGACCTCTGTCTTCTGGGATTGTCTCTCTTCAGCTTGATGGGGCACCAAATTCTGCGCCGGTGGTGTTGATTGTAGGTCTTTAGCTTCTGGAGGATAATCAGACCCCATCGTATGGCTTTCATCATGAGAATCCGATATATCTGGACCTTCTGTTGGTACTGTGACTTTCAGGCTTGTGGTCGTAAAAACTCCATCAGCTGAATCTTCTTTACACAATTCTTGGAGGGAAATGGATGATCCAAATGGATCCTTCGAGCTATCGTTGGCTTTGAAATTATCTATGTCGCCTTTTGGTTCATCTTCCTCTACTCCAGTTAGGTGGGACAAGGCTCCCCATATTTTTTCACTACACGGAGTAACCTCCTTTCCGACATCTTCAGAATTAGTGGAGCACTCGAGCTCAGCAGGTGAAGTAGCGTAATCTACAGTCCGAGGGGAACTGGATTCGGAGACCTCCACTTGCATGTCGGAAGCTATGGAGTATGTGGAGGAATGGCCCGTCCGCTTCTCTAGATTGTCCATAGCAAGTGGACTAGACAAATCCCCATCTGTTGCTATGCCATTAGGCACTGAATATTCAAAGGTCTTGTGCACAGAAATCGTTGCCGTATCGGGAAATTTTGGACTGATCAGAACTTCGTTCCCATCCCCACTTGCTGCCTGTCCATCACTGTCTGATGTTGATATGGAGCTCTGGTCGCCGTCTTCTTCATTAATAGAACCTGATTGGTTTTTGTCTTTAAACACCTTCAGCTCGATGTCCTCAGCATCTTCCTGCTTATCTTCAAGACCTACTCCCCCGCCATTATCATTTTCAGGTTTAGTTTCATGTTCAGCCTTGCTAGAACCCATTCCATAGTCTCTGCGGTACAGAATTTGTTCCACTAATCTGTCATGATCTCCTTTAGCTGCAACGATGAAAACAGCTCCCATAAATTACCGTAAAGTAAACACGTAGATCAAACGAACGCACAAGGACGTATATTAGAAGCAGTCTGACCTGAGAACCTTCTGAATCTGGGGAATTGTGGCTCTCTCAGAGCCCTGTTCTCTGTGACAGAGTAAGGATCGGCATTCCTGAGATCTTGATCTAGGCTAGTTTCTACTGAGAAAGAGGGCCCTAGGAAGAAGCTCTCGTGCCTACAGAAGATGTCCTTAGGCTGATTTGCAAGGAACTCGCCTTGGAAACTGTCCACTGTGAGATTCGGCTTCTCCTCTTGAGGGTCATAAGGAAGGTCAAAAGGGTTCCGCGCAGGCAACATAACTGAAGGAGCTGAGCTGGGTATCTGCGAGTCTAGAGCCCGATCCAAGCAACTAGGGGGATCGAAAGGGTTCTTCGAAATCTGAACAGGCGGAATATAACCCGCAGGACCGATGTCCAAGTCAAGTAAATTCTCCTGGACCTTTGTCCCCATGAATTTCCTCGCCCTTCGCTTTGCGATTAAATTCTCCAATCTCCGGTTCCTTTCTAGCTCGGACAGGCCAAGGTCCACGAGATTCTTCTGATCGTCCTCTGTCCATTCCACAGCCTTGTTCCCATCCTCTTGCGCCTCTTCTTCATCTTCATATTCTGCTTCTGCCAAGATATCTGCCTCTAACTGGCCTGTAACGCCACCCTTATCATCATTAGAAACTTCAATTTCAGGCTTCAGATCTCCCAACTCTGAGGTTAGCGGGTGCTCATTCACAGGTTGTAAATCTCCTCTATCTAATTCATGGGAAATGGAGCTCTCTCCTTTACCCAAGGAACAAGACCCGCCCCCAAAAAGTAAACCAGGGTCGTTCTCCTGGTCCTTTCTGTCTCCGCCAACCAGACTATCATCGCAAGTTGTAGAAAAAGTCACGTGTTTCACCTCCTTAGCATCACCACCTTCAGCATCCGGATCTTCCCTTTTTGTCTTGAAGTTTCGACGTTTGCTCATTTGCGCTTGTATCAAAGGCTTCTGGTATTGGTGAGCCGTATTGGTAGCACCTTCCTCGCTGGTGTTTCGCTTTACCGGCGGGAAAGCACGGTTACCTGTCTCGTCTTTGCTGGCATTCGGGATTCGGAGACTTCCAGCTCCATCCCTGGAAAGAACTCGAACAAGAGCAACAGCAGAGAAAGCTACTGGGATACTAAACATGAGAAGCTTGAATACAAATGGGAAAAACAGATACAGGAGGAGGAAGAATGAGGCTATCATGGAACCAAGAGGGCGCTTTTGGACGAATGTATAACCGGCCCTAGCAGATAACAAAAGGATTCTGCAAATACACGCGAGGACTTTCTTGGCTTCAAGAGCCATATTCTTTGGATGTTTGTGTTGCAATATCTGCCCTCCGAGTCTCAGGACAACTTATCATGCAAGAAAGAGGAGTCGTAGTTTTCGGGAAGGATCGAGAACTACAGCGACAAGATGAGAGTTTCCATCTTGAGAATTGATAATGCGAAAGGTGATGGATTCATCAGAGGAACAAGCAGAGAGGATTGGAGGTGGTTGTGATTAGTGTTGGAAACTGGGAGATGGAGAAAGACGAGGATAAGGGAGGCGCAAAGGCCAAACTCAGGCGTTAGATTAACCGGTGGACATTCTTTGGTTGACATTCCATTTTTAGGTACCATCTTTTCCTGGTTGATAGTTTCTGGGAGATCCTTCATTTCAGGAAGTTTTTATTTGCCTGCGTGCCTGTCTACGAGTGTTAATTTCATTCCAGACTGCTAAAATAGGAAACGAAAAAAAACCGAACATGTAACCGGTTGCATTGGTGAATGCTTGTGTCACAAGCATCCATGATGCGCTCAACGTACACCAAAATCTCAGGACATGTGGATACAGGATTCATATGATTGGACTAAGAGGATCAAAGTCATATCTCCAAAGTGCATTTCATCCACAATGGTATTCCCTTTCCCCTTTTTTCTCCACCATTTCTACGATGTCGGTGATACATAATAAGAGCTCTAAAGACATTTTGCCCAAAGGCTGGAGTCCTTCCCTTTTGCAAACCCTTTTTTTTTTGTGAAGGCCAAATTTTGGATTGGAATCTTTAAAGAATTTTGTCAGTTAATTTCCGTTTTTGATGGGTTATCATTATTATAATGATTTTACGAACGTCGAATGAATTGGTAAATTTACTAACATCTTTGCATTTTACAGTTGTCGCTCGTAAGTTTCTATTATCGTAAAGCCAACATCCAAATTGATTACTAAGTTATGAATTTACCAAGATCTAAAGAATTTAGTAAGTTACTATTTGATTCTAAATTTTACCTAACTTACGTCTTTCAAATTTATAACTGTTATCATCAGTAAACTACTGACGCAATAATGGATTCACAGCAAATTACCAACTTCTTTAAAATAACAAAAATACCAACGCAACAATTAATTACCAACATTCTAATAAATTAGTAAATTACCTACTATTTTTTCAAATTTTATGAGTGTGGTTAGTAAACTACCAATGATATAATCAGTTTACCAATATCCTAAAAAACTAGTAAGTCGTCAACTTCTTTCAAATTTTTCCAGTACCCTTCGTGTTTCTTTCTATAGCAAGTACTTCTTTGGAGACTTTTAAGCTAACTTAAGCTATTAGAGATTGGACACACATCTCTAGAATGAGAGATGAATCGAGACCTAGAGCAAAAGATGTAATTTCTCCAGCAGTATGCATCTTGTTATCCTTCTGATGAAATAACACGCGAATCACGTAAAATCTTAGTGCTTAACTGAGTATATTCAATCTCCAACAATGTGAAGAAGACTCATCCGAACACAAGCAAAGTACGTAAATTAGGGCATCAATCTGGAGTCGGAGCTTTTTGCAAACCCGTATATTATCGTCTAAATAGACTTTCCTACTGTTTGGGCGTACATGGGATTCGATCTTCGTATCTTTGGAGGCGTAGCTCCTCTTCTTCCATACTCACTCAGGACATGCTCTCAACAAGCCTTTGCCGGAGCTCCTAAACATATTCGTCAAACATAACTATCTCCAAAATACATAGGCCTCACGACACTCATACGACTGATAAACAACAGCAAGAAGTTGAAGCAACCGCAATATGATGAGCATTATAAAGCCATAGCCATAGTTTGGCTTGAGAAAAGAGACAGGAGAAGGTACAGCTTATGCCATCTTGAAATTTCAACGAAGCCTACTCATAAGGCCGGCCATTCAGAAACAGCTACTCAGAGCTAAGCAAGACTAATGATCTCAATGCAAAACTGGGCAAATGAGAGCGCCAAATCAGCCAATTACATATAATACATGAAGGATCAATGCCTCTAATCGTCATTGGCTAGCACCACTGTTCGCATAAAGGTTCTTTACCATTGGCAAACTCCAATTTTTGCAGGATTTATTTGTGACATTCCCATAAGTTGGCCAGCAGCCTATTCTTTTTTTGGTAAGGAAATTTTTTTTTGGTAAGGGCCAGCAGCCTATTCTGCAGCGTAACTTATCCAATAATGTCAGATATTCAACTACAGTCAATCACACTGCTGAGAGAGCTTGATTTCCCCGCAGTTAAAGAACAAGTGAATTCGAAATGAGAGAAGTGTAACATTTTACTGCTCATCTTCTTGGAGCAAATCATTTTGTAGGTACAATGACTCACCTCTAACCAGCTATGATCATTATAACCTCGAGTCCATGATGAGAAAGGATCTATACAAATGCAAACTATGATCAGAAAGTCTCCAATTCTCATCTTCCTATTTCTGCACTTGGCTGGAAATTCAAGGAGTGCTTTTTTGAATGGACTAACCACAGGACGTAATGGCAGAACACAGAAGAGGAACATATGCACTTCTCATGTGAGAAAGATAAATGCCTAGAGAGCTGTATCTGAGACGGCAAAATTCAGACTGACAGACCAAAGAGAACAAATCGGGCGGAAAAGAATTACGCAGAAAAAAAACTTAACTACAACACATTTCATACAGTTGAATATTGAAGAATTCGACAATAAGTTACCACCCTCAGCCAGATCTGCAGCAATTTCGAATTGCAAAATGTGCATATGCAATGCAGAGTATAGCTTCAAGGTCATCAGGCCAGGGGAGCTTCAAAATGGTTGAAGGAATGTTGCACTTAGCATCGCCATCATCCTGATCAGTTCTCATCAGACTCGCCTCCTGCGTCAGTGGCGGGTAAACCAGTAAGATTGATGAAAGAAAAGCCCAATTACACAGAACACCAGAAGTGGATTTATACATTCCTTTTCACTGTCTTTGCAAATAATGACTGCCCACAGTTACTTACATTCTGAGACTGCATACGATTACCCAAAAGTACAAGAACTAGAATTTCATTGTCGATCCCCTTGATATCGCCGACAAAAGCATAGACTAGCGATATACAAGATGATACTACAAAGGCAATGACCAAAAGTCCAGGCAAGAAAGCTTAATTGCAAGACATGGAACACGATGTACATAACTTAGCACACAAGTGTAAGATCTCTGTAATGCACATGCACAGAATACCCAAAGCAAAACTAAGCACCCTCATCAGTCCTTACCAAAAGCATATGAAATGAATCACCATAAAAATTCTATCTTTTTCATCACAGAATCAACCAAAGTCAAAAGGGTCAGTGTTCGTACAGAAGCTAAGCAAAAAGCCAAAGAAGACTAACCTTCCTCGCCCTCCTCTTCATCTCCATCCTCTTCGCTGTCGCCTTGGTAATCGACCCCATACCTCGCATTCAAGAAATTCACAGCCTCGGGCGTGAGCACCAGCTTGTCGGCATTCAAGATGTCGAACAAATTCAGCGTCCGCGGCGTCAGCATCTTAAGAGTCCCGATGTTCCGGCTAGAGCGCTGCACGGTGTCCGCGACCTCCATCATCAGGAACATCGACTTCTCCTTCGGGTCCAACCCCCACCGCCGCATCGCCTCCACGAAATCCCTCGTCTTCGGCGCCGCGAACTTGTCCCCGAAGTCCTCCACGACCGTCATGCTCCCGGCCGCGCTGCTCAGCGCGGTCGAGATCGCGAGCTGCTTCTCCTTCCGGTTGATCTTGATGGACCAGTCCCGCGGCTTGGGGCCGAAGATGACGCCTCCCCCGGGCCGGAGCGGCGTGGTCTGGGAGCCCCGGCGGGCCCGGCCGGTCTTCTTCTGCGGGTAGGGCTTCCTGCCGCCCCCGCGGACCTCGCCGCGGGTGAGCGTGGAGGCCGTGCCGCGGCGCTTGTTCTGGCGGTCGGTGATGAGGGCCCGGTGCACGACGGCGCGGGCCGTCTCGGGCGGCGCCGCCCTGAGGTCGAGGTAGGTCTCGCCGACCTTCTCGCCGGAGAAGTTGAGGACGGGGAGCGTGGCGAGCTCGGCGGCGACGGGGAGGGGCATCGGACCGGGTTTCGAGGAACTGGGCCAGGGGAGGGCGGCGGACTTGAGGGTTCTGCGGTGGGAGGAGGAGGCGGCGGCGGCGGCGGCGGCGGCGAAGAGCGAAGAGGAGAGGAAGGAGATGGAAGCCGGAGAAGCGAAAGTCGCCATTTTTGGGGTAGGGAGACAGCTGAGACTGAGAAGACGCAGAAGAAGAAGAAGAAGAGGGGAAAAGAGAAGGAGGGAGTCTTATCTGGTTTCCCATATCCGTTGCCGAAGGGGAGGAGAGGGTGCAGGCTTAGCTCCCTACGTCGTCGTTTCTGTTCTGTCAAACGCGTTCTCTTCACTATACTAAAGAACTTTGACACGAACAATTTTCAAACTTTAATTCAATGTGCATCGTGACTCAAGAATTTTAAATTTGTTCAATATAATTCCTGAACTATTACCTAATGTTCAATTGTTCAATATGATTCGTAGTATTTTGGTACATGTTCAATATAGTTCCTGAACTATATGAAAATATTTAAATGTTCAATATAATTCCTGAATTTCAATTAATGAAGGGACTATATTGAATATTTTCATATAATTCAAGAATTAAATTGAACATGTATCAAAATTTTGAAGAGACTACGTTGAATAAATTAAAATTTTGGGGATCACATTACATATTGAGCTAAAGTTCAAAGACTGTTTATGTCATTTTTTTTAAATTAAATAAAATGCCATATAAAGTTTCCATTTCAATTGGGGGTAGTTAGAGCCATCGGGAAATGCTAAAAATAAGCATTATAACTGCTATCCTACAAAGTAAGCATTATAACCAGTCTTGGAGATAAGTCATGAGTTTGGCCCTCGTCGGAGTTGCCTTATGCCTCGGTAAGGGTTGTGCCACGCGCACCCTCGTTGTGCCAACGCAAGTGGCGCGAGATCCTCGACAATCTGTCGGGACATTTGCATTACGACCTGCTTTAACAATTTAACATCGTTATTGATTGTAATGCGCAAATAGAAAAAGTGGGGGGATTTGATTGTAGAAACAAAAATTAGAAGATCCAATTTCATCAATGATGAAAAAGATTAATGATACGTTTTTTTTTTGGTAACTCGGATTAATGATACGTTTGTTTTACTAAAAAGGAAAAATGACACAAACAATCCATAAACTTTAACTTAATGTATAATTTGATCGCTGAATTTGTAATTTGTTCAATATAGTTCCCGAACTTTAACTCAATGGTCAATACGGTCCTTGAACTTTCAATTTGTTCAATGTAGTCCCTAAACTTTTGAGTACACGTTCAATATAATCCTTGAACTTTATAAAAATATTTAATGTAATCCTTCCATTAATTCAAATTCATGGACTATATTGTACATTTTCATATAATTCATAAATTGAACATGTACCAAAAATTCAGGGACCATATTAAACAAATTAAAAATTTAAGGACCGCATTGAATATTAAGCTAAAATTTAAAAATTATATTAAATAAATTAAAAATTCAGGACCAAAGTGCACAAAGTTCAATGATTATCCGTGTCATTATTTCTTTTAAAAACTTCGACGCAAATTTTCGGCATCAGTGTTGGATCAGTACTGGACGTGTCAATGCGTCATCAATCCCAAAAAAAAAAAAAACGAAGAGGTGTCATCTAGTCGTGCACTTCTCTTTGTTCCCGCGCGTGACCGTGCGCCGTGACGCAACGTCCCTCTTCCCCGCGCACCGCGCGTGGCGCACGCTCTCCGTTCGATCCCGTCGGTTTCCCTCCGAACCGCCCCCCCATTTTCTGAAACCCTAGAAAGCTTCGTCTTCGTCTTCGTCTTCATCTTCATCTTCATCATTCGAATCGTCCAGTCCAGAAGATGTCGCCCGAGAAGAATCCCGGCGTCTATCACGAGCGGCAGAGGCTCCAGTTCTGCCTCTTGCACTCCCTCAACAATCTCTTCCAGGTACATCGCCGTACGCTCGAATTGGACTTAGGTCCAGCTGGGGGTTTTCCCCCCCGATCAGCCCTGTTGAATAATGCTGTCGTTCGTTGCGCGTTCCCTGAGCAGAGGAAGGACGCGTTCACCCGCCAGAGCCTGAACCTGATCGCCGAGCGCCTCGTCCTCGGCGACCCCGACGGGGTGAAGTGGACGCCGCTGTCCCTGCTGTTCAAGCCCCACCACAACGCGCTCACCGGGAATTACGACGTCAACGTCCTCATCGCCGCCCTGGAAGGCGAGGGCAAGAGGGTGGCGTGGCACGACCACCGGAGCGGGGCCGCCGCCATCGGTCTGGAGGGTTCGGGCGGCGGGTTGATGGGCCTCGTGCTCAATGTTCCGGTCAGAAGGTACGCCGGGCTCTGGCGAAGTAGGCATTGGGTCGCGGTTAGGGAGGTCGAGGGTGTTTGGTATAATTTGGACAGCGATCTCGACGTACCTCGTGCTTTTCGAAACGTGGAAGAAGTCAGGGAATTCTTGGATCATGTTATGGCCAACGGTGGGGAAGTTTTGCTGGTCCTGAACGATGACCCATTGAGTGAGGGAAGTCTCGTTGGTTCTTGTTGTAAAGAATTGATACACACAGAGGTCGAATTGTAAATAGGATATACAGTGCTTCTTTTAGCTGTATTTTGGATTTGCTTTCGGATAAAGATGCGCTTTTTATCTGGTCCACAGTGAAAATTCCGAGACAAGTGCTTAGCCTTTGAGGATTTCTTGGTTTGCCAGTGTCGTGACAGTTTCTTTATCCCTTTGAAATCGTTTATCAATTCTTGATGTGTTCTTGGGAAGTCCAGTAGTATTATAGTGAGATTGTGTGTGTGCAGATGGACCGTTGCAGTTGCAGCCTCTATATGTCGATGGCATTGCTAAGTGGAAGACATGTCCTTTTCACCTGGAATTTTCCAGTTCAAATTGATATTGAGAGTTTGCGAAGAAGCTATCGTTATTGTTTATGTTTGCCGTTTCTATGTGAACTTACTGTTGGCGGTAAGTCGAGAAAAAGTGTCAAGGTTTAGTACGAAATGCTCCTGAGCCATGCCAAATGAGTTGGATCATTGGGTTAAACCAATTGCAGTTCGCCTAGATGAACCGGTGTATGTCTGAAAGCTGCCCATTGCAGAATTGCGGCTCTGCCTGGTTGGTGCAATACCTTCTGATTTCTTAAAATGAAGTAGTCGATGTTGCCTGGTCAAATTGTCTTCGATGTCCTGCATATCTATCTCTTTCTGAAGAGAGTTGCCTACAAGGAAAAGTGGACGCCGCTGTCTCTGCTGTTTGAGCCCCACCACAACGCGCTCACCGGGAATTACAACATTAACATTCTTGTCGCCGCTCTGGAAGGTGAGGGGAAGAGGGTGGTGTGGCACGATCACCGAAGCGGGGCCGCCGCAATCGGTTTGGAGGATTCGGATGACAGATTGATGGGTCTTGTGCTCAATGTTCCGGTTAGAAGGTATGCCGGGCTCTGGCAAGGTAGGCATTGGGTCACGGTTAGGGAGTTTGAGGCTGTTCGGTATAATTTGGACAGCGATCTCAACGTACCCTGTGCTTTTCAACACATGGAAGTTAGGGAATTCTTGGATAATGTTGTGGCCAACGGTGGGGAAGTTTTTTACCTTACCAAAAAAAAAAAACGGTGGGGAAGTTTTGCTGGTCCTGAACGATGACCATTGAATTAGGGAAGTTCCGTCGGTTCCTGTTGTAAAGAATTGATACACAGAGGTCGAATTGTAAATAGGATACATAGTGCTTCTTTTAGCTGTATGTTGGATTTTCTTTCGGATGAAGATGCACTTTTTATCTGGTCCACAGTGATAATTCCGAGACAAGTGCTTAGCCTTTGAGGATTTCTTGGTTTGCCAGTGTCATGACAGTTTCTTTATCCCTTTGAAATCGTATCTCAATTTTTGATGTGTTTTTAGGAAGTCCAGCAGTATTATAGTGAGAATGTGTACGTGCAGATGGACTGCTGCAGTAGCAGCCTCTATTTGTCGATGACATACCTAAGCGGGAGACATGTCTTTTTCACTAGAATTTTCCAGTTCAAATTGATATTGAGAGTTTGTGAAGAAGCCATTGTTATTGTTTATGTTTGCCGTTTCTATGTGAACTTACTGTCAGTGGTAAGCCGAGAAAAAGTGTTAAGGTTTAGTAGAAAATGCTCCTGAGCCGTGCCAAATAATTTGGATACTTGGGTTAAACCAATTGCAGTTGGCCTAGATGAACCGGTGTCTGTCTGAAAGCTGCCCGTTGCAGAATTGCTGCTCTGCCTGGTTGGTGCAATACCTTCTGATTTCTTAAGATGAAGTAGTCGACTGTGCCTGGTCAAATTTTCTTCGATGTCCTGCACATTTATCTCTTTCTGAAGAGAGTTGCCTACTATGGCATTCATGTTGGCAGTTAGGCATGAACACCTGAACAAAGTAGGAGATGAATATAGTAAAGCTGTAATATTACTACTTCTTCGTTTCAGAGAAATGGAATTGAAATCGCGGAAGTTGATTTTCTCATTCTGGGTAAGAAAGAGGACAAACTCATTCAAGGTGAGTCGAGCCAAGCGCAGAGGCATTGTCATTCGAGTCATTTTATAAGAAGATGCAGCTTTACGGGAAATGGCTCTTGTCAAAGGAATATATATGGGCCTTGAGAAACATCTGCGTGAAAGGAGCGACCCTGAATTTATGGATCTTGTGCAGGTTATGGAAGCACAAGACATCCTTTTTGGAGTTGTCACGAGTTCTGAATACTTCCTGCTAGCTGTTCTGCTGGGCCATCCCTTTTTTTTTATGAGAGCACAAGACATCTTACTTGGAGTTGTCATGAGTCCTGAATACTTTCCTGCTAGCTGTTCTGCTGGGCAAAATGGTCTTTCAAGTATCTATCAGTTATTTGTAAGATACGAATGCGTGCTCGACTTTCATCTAGCATGTTGCGAAGCTATTGGATTGGTACTTGATTAATGATTACCGGAAAAACCATAATCATAGAGTGGAGGACCTTCTTTCTGTTTTAGTTTTTGAGGGAACAACGTTGTCATATCACAGCTGTTTGATGTGTTTTCTTCGCAAGACCCATTTTTATCAGGACAGGACAAGCTATCCATGCTTTCAGTCCGAGTCAAGGAAACTTTTGTCCTAGTGTTTGGGAACTTATCTGTTTGTGTTTTTCATTCTAATGCACCTCACACCCATCCTTTTTGACATCAGATTTGTTTTCTGTTTAATCAAAACCTCTAGATTCTCCCGAATGTGTGGCCCTCCGGTAGACGAAAAAAAGGGACAAAAAGTGACGGAATGCATGAATGTGCAGAAGTGAAAAGCGGGCATGGTTCATCCGGAGCCTTTTCGAAGTGTCAAAATTTCCAGAGTTTTATATGTTGCATCCGCCTTGACAATCATAACCCAAAGAGAATCCTTCTGCTCAAAGAAATGCCGATGGGGATGAGGCTGTGAAGTGTTTCCTAATCAAACATTTAGTGGGACACTTTTGTTGACTCTCTGGCCCCTCCACTTGGAAAATTATAGTGGGAAGTCATGAACAGGGAAAAGAGCTCGAGCAGTTCTTTAGCTAAAGAAGCAAAAAGCGCCACTCAACAGATATTAAAGAGAAAAGGTACGCTATCTGGTGTTAGGGTGTCAATTTCGTATGCTTGCTTTTCCTGAAAGTGATACCTCAGCTGGACTAGAGCTTGTGTTTATAGGGTTAATGGTATTGATTTCGGATTGATTATTAATGCACCCGTGTGGATTCTCTAGTCATCTCAAACCTGTATTAGAAAAGGGGTGACCCTACATGGCCATTAACATTTCTACTTGGGGTCTTTCGTTTGTTTGTAGCTTTGTGGAATGCGATCTGGCCTGTTTGATCAACTGAGATTTGTAGGGCAGGGTAGTATTCCTAAGGGAATTGTGATGACGGTGACGCCTTTGTAGGGTTTAGGGGCTGTATTGTTTAGACAAATCATTGAAATTTTCAGAATTTCTTTCCTTGAAACCATAGTATTTTCGGAAATTCTATCTTAAAAAAGCCGAAATGGAGTTAATTGGGGGTCTTTGCTTATGAAGGGGAGTTTTCTCTCTGGAATCACAGAAAAGCGAGAACTTCCCCTGTTTTTAGTTGACCAAAAGAAAAGTAGGCCTCTCTCTAGGTCCTTGAATATGTATTTCCAAAAATGAGTTTGGAATTAATCTCTAATGTCTAAGGCAATGTGGAAAAGGTTCATGTCCAAGCCAAGATGCTAGCTATTATTAGCTAACACTCACTGACCTATTTTTTGGCATGTTCCTCTGCCCAAATGCACATTGCGAATCTTGCCCTCGCGCAATCACACTGAGATTGTGGGATGAGTGTTTCAGTTCACACGGATCTCTCTATAAAACTTTGGTGCTTGGTGCTTCTCCCATCAACTCCCTCTCTCTCTCTCTCTCTCTCTCTCTCTCTCTCTCTCTCTCTCTCTCTAGTTCTTGCTCTTCTTCATTTTCTTGAGGTAAAGCAAGCTATTTGAAGGATGTCGACAAGAGAAAACAACAGATTGAGTCGAAGGGAAGAAACCAAGAGGCCTGTGGTTAACCACCACAGGCACAGGTGTAAACCGGTGGGCAAAGTCACCGGAAGAAGGTGGTGCACAGCCGCCTCAGGAAACTGCTGTGTTAGAGTGCCTGCAAGGCTAGATTCTTCGCCAAGGAAGCTTTTGAAGCGTCTCAGAGAGAAAGTGTTAGCAGCTTTACGGCTGGTGTCGATGAGAAAGAGGCCATCTAAGATCTCTTCCTCAGTTAACTCAAAACCGTCCACAGCTTCTTTCGATTCACAAAGAACCGAAGCTGTTGAGGACTGCATCAATTACATCAACTCATCATCATCATCTTCGACATCGTCAGCATTGTTGTCATCGTCTTCTTCTTATAGTGCGGTTACTAATACAAACACCACTCAGCCACCACCACAACTGCCGCCGCTGCCGCCACCACCTAGTCCTCCTCCTAAGCCAAATTTGAATTCCAAACCAGAAGATTCTGCTACTCAGCATTCATCTTCACCACCACCGCCGCCACCGCTACAACCGCCGCCGCCGCCACTTAGCCATTGTCCTCAGCCAAAATTGAATTCCGAATCAGAAGGTTCTGCAACCCTGCCTCCACCTTCACTGCTGCCGTCACCTTCCTGTTGTCTTCAGCCAAAATTGAATTCTGAATCAGAAGGTTCTGCAATTCCGCCTCCACCTTCACCGCCACCACCACCTAGCCATTGTCCTCGGCCTAAACTGAATTCCAAATCAGAAGGTTCTACAATGCTGCCTCCACCTTCGCCTTCACCACCACCACCACCACCACCACCACCACCACCACCACGCTTTTACAAATCAGAAGGTTCTGTCACCCCACCTCCACAACCCTCACATATGCCACCACCATGTAGTCCTCTTCCGGAGCCAAAATCAAATTCCCAATCAGTAGGTTCTGCTACTCCTCCACCTATGCCCCCGCCACCACCACCAGCTCATCCTCCTCATCCAAGATCGATCCCAAATCAGCAGGTTACATTAGGGTTAGTTAAAACCTCGGAGTTCTGCTCAAATCTTCCTTCTGTTAAGAAGACCTGAGCACATCGGTTTCGCAAGACTAAATAATGAATGTCTTCTTTGCTGGTGACAATACAACGTACGTTAGAATGTGTTGTTGCTTTGTTCTGTAAGCTGTGCACTAATTAGTTTGATTGCTTACATATGTTTGCAAATGTAAACTCTTAAAGATGTACGCAAGTGGCATCTAAGTTTACAATATTGAGAAGCAGAACATCAAATCAATTAGGAAACAGAAATTCAAGACTATTAAGAGAGTAAATGTCTCTTCAGAGCACACCAAGCACCAGCAGTAGAGCATAGCCTTAAAGTGAAGGTGAGGTTCGAGCTTCTCCCTTTCATTTCTACTTATTGAGCTTTAGCATTTGCGGGTATTTTTCTGGTTTTTCTGGTGTGATCTTTCTATCGACTGGAGATGAGATGGTGTCTGTCGAAGTGGAACTTCCCTCCCTTCTCAGTCCTCAGTTGAATATTTTCTCTTACGCATGTTTTGAAGAATTAAGGAGAACCAAAGATACATGTGCTCCATCAAAACTTAATGGCATCTGTCTAATTGACTGTTTGTCAAATATAGGTTTCGACTGATCCTTCCACATTAACTGTGCTGATATTCCCACTTGATGGGTGAAGTTTTGTATGATACAAGGCATTCCAAGTAATTATGCTATGACTTTTTCTAGAATCGTCACTAAATTAAATAAAAATAATTTAAAATAAGGGAGTGGTACCTGGTAAAGACCATTGATTTGAGCGATTGGCTCATAACACTATTCCATGCGAGTGTAAGATAGTCTACTAATTTAAAAGGTACTGATCCAGATGGAAAAATGCATGACAGTACAATAATGCTAGTTGTACTGAGAGTACTGTACAAATTTTGGTATGTTATGCGAAAGGATGGAACTTATCAGATTTTGAATATGATTTACTCATTGATCTATCCATCCATAGCCTATTACATCACTCTATAAACCAATTCGGCGAATCAATTTATATGCATACAGCATAATACATGGCAATAGGACCCTCCCTAATCAGGTGTAAATTTATTCCACTGCCATCGTCTCCCCGCTCCTCTATCTTCCTCTGTGTGTGAGCCCCCCGAATATGAGGTTGCTTGAGGTCGAGTGCAACCACTTGCATGGCGGTAGATGGATGTGGCGTGCAACCACGAGCGAGTGCGAGAGGGGCCAGGGCTATGGTGTGACGACAAGACGGGTGTGATGGTGGCGGAAGCATATGAGAGAGAGAGAGAGTGGGCGTATGTTTGGGTTAACGTTTTGAGGTAGAATTTTTTAAAACCAGTTGTCTTTTAATTATTTAAGATAACCGGTTTCCGATTACCCTCTAATTGTAAAGATTCTTTATATTTTTGGGCATGTTGGGATTATTCTTTTTGACATGATTATTAAGCAGGTCTTGTTTGAATTAACTTATTTAGCACCATACCTTGAACGTGATAGACACGAACATGACACGTCAACATGAACCATTACGTATAAATTTGGGAATTCTATCCTAGCCGGGTATTTTGCAAGAGAGAGTGTTAGGTGATCTCACAGTATAACATTTCTTTTTGTCCACCCCATCTAATAGCTACATCAGCATTCTTTTAATAAAGTAAGGAAATTCCCATACTCACTTGATAGGCTAGACGTGGCTGGACAGAAGGGGCGTACTTTGAAGACACCTAGAAAATATGCATTCCAGTAGCATCAAATTCTAGTGCCATTGCGTCTACATCTTGAAACAAACTAATGAAGCATGCAAACCATCATACACACTTCCCTCAGTTCTTTTCTTCTTCCCGGAATTGCAAGAAATCAACTGGTTTCGCTCATCCAGAATGAATTTAAACAGCCCTTAAGAGACTTCAGAGCAAGTAAATACAGACTTGGAGTAAATCTAGTACAGAGATGATTGAACTGAATAAAATTCATGAATCGATTTTCACCGGGAATCAAGTGGCCAAGCGGAGTGGTCGTCGGGTACTCCTCCACATCCTCATTTCTTGGCAAAGAGGCCGCCGAAGCCGCCCTTCTTCTTCGCCGGCACGGCGACGGAGTTCTTGCTACCGGTGCCGTTCTTCCCCTCCACTTTCTTGAGAATCGGGTCAGTCTCCAGGAGCTGGTCCTCCTTTTGCAAGCCCCCCAGGATCCAGTCCAGCAGCCCCTTCTCCTCCTTGCTCCCGCCGGCGTCCTTTGCCGCGGTGGCGGCGAACACCCTCCCGGCGGCCGGAGCAAAGGCTATGGCGGTTAAGGAAGCCATGTCTTAAAGGCCTTTCCTTTGTTCTCCTCCCGTCACTCTCTCTCTCTCCCTCTCTGCCTATTAGAGGTCGCTAGTGTGTGGGAATGGTACGCGGGTGCGTGCGATAATTATATCTGCATGCTCATGCTCATCGATTCTCGGCCGTGCGATGATCGATTCAGAGCTGTGGGGAGCGTTTCCAGCACAAGACTCTCCACAAGTGGCTTATCCTCATTCCCCCAAACATTTTTCCATCAGTAATTTGTTTCTTCCTTTATTTTTTTCTTGGGGAGGAAAAACACGCAGCTGGAGAATTTTTGTCAGCAGGTGTGGATGGAAATTCGACACATGGAAGGACCCTAAACCATCAGCTTATCCGACAAACTGGGCTGTCTTTGCTGTAGTTCTGCACAGGCCCATAGGCTCAGTCACGAGGAGGACTAGGCTGCCCATTTCTGTCCGAGGCAAGAACATCCGCTCTCTCCGATGACTCCAATGGACGAGGGATGGGCTGCTTGTCCCATGATCGGATGCACCCCCGGCTTACACGAGCCACTAGATTGTCTAAGACTCGTGTGATAGCACACGAGTGGTGGCTCACGTGTATTGGGCTCACATGGATTACCCTACTGCGTGTTCTCGGCAGAGTAAGACATTTTATATCATTAAACTTCGTGCTTTCTAAACTTGCTCAGATGTATTTGAGTGGGGTCTAATATGATCTAACCATTTGGCAAAGCGGTTGAAGCACTTCTAAGTTACATAATTAACCCAGGCTTGAATTGCTTATTTGCTCAAATCATTGAAATGAATCATTCCCTGATATTTTATCCACGAACCTACACGACCATAGAATCAGCCTGATTTAGTTGGTACTCTAGTTAATTCGGGACCAATACTCACCCTCAACTATCACTAGTGAACTATGTCCAGAAATTTCATTATATTCATATATATAAATTATCCACTTGTTTCTTGAAAATTTTTTACCTATTCATATGGGTTTTGATAGGTGAAATGGTGGAAGGTGTGACCAGCGTTGGTGCTCTCCCCAAGTATCACTATAGGAGTTTACATTCGCATCAAAATGTTCGTTTTATGACATAACCATTGTCCTTTTTAACCAATGCCCATGACCGCTGCCTTGACACCGTATTGGTGGCAATAGAAGAGGGGTGATTCTATACAACGGTATGGCTGGATTTTGACCATCTTCGTTAGCAATTATCGTGATGCACTCTATGCGTGACTATTATTCACCGTCGTTAGGGATTTGGGATAAATTGTTTTAGGTTGACGATGCGTGAGGGCAAAATGAGATATAGATGTCCGAGTAACTGATTCTTTCGCCGCTAGGCTAAGAAATAGTGATCCGTCACAAATTTTCTGATCCTAGACGTGGTTGAACTACTTCTCTTTCAACATGAAATGTGGACAGTATACTCAGTTTGATCCTTAAAAGACCAAAACCCTAAATCTGTGGGCTGTTGTAGTTTCGAGGCAAGAAGGAGGAGGCAATTTTCTAAAGGTCCATAAACATCATAGTGAAGCTTTGCATTATTCATTCAGTTGGTCCAAGGAAAGAAAACAATCCCCGAGAAACATTGGAGATATCTTCAATCCACGTGGATCAAAGAAATCTGGCGGTTCATCAGACCCTTTGCTTGCTATATAGAACAAGCCAAGCTTGTTATTTGCATTGTGCAGTTCGATGACTTCTTGTATTCATTAATAGAATCCCAGGCTTCGTCTATTTTGTGGAAAACGAATGATTTGAAAAATAATTTCCAAAAAATGATCATTTGCATTATTTATAAAAATTAATGAACGGAAAATATTTTTATCGTTCGCGAAAATTTTAAGACATGAATTGCTATCAACGATGAAAATATTTTACAATGGCTAATTATTTCAAGCGATAGTTTTTTAAAAAATATTTTTCAAATTATTCATTTTGCGCGAAACAAACCAAATCTTAATGTTAAATGTTTTCAGATGCATAGCTTTTCAATAGTATCGATTTATACTCTCACGAACTTCATAGGCCGAGATTTCTTATGCCTAGCTATCAAATTAGTCCTCAAGAACCAAATTGCATGTGGAATTTATTAGCGTCTCAGTAAATGTCACATAGAGTACCGATTTCCACAATCCGATGTCCTTCTCTTTTTCGATAATTAGAAAGCGTGCACGGATTGAGTACATAATAAAATGATGAGAAAAGTTTCGAAGGTGTAAAGAATGAACGGTGACTGAAAATTTGATGTGAATTAGAATCTAAAAGCTTGTGAAAAATTGAACAGATCACGTTATAGTTATCTTGACGTATAACCCATGCTTATGTCCATCGACATAGTGATATTTGGGCATCTTTCATACTTAATAACATCAACTTTTTCAGGGAAATTTTTTTTGGAGGTAGTTGAAAATCACTTCCATTTGCGTCATATACGGTCTAGACTAGAGAGAGAGTTTTCTCCATCAAGTTACGAGAATTAGAAAGTTAATTTTAATGGCGACGATAAGATTGGACTTAAGTATAGTTTTGGGACCTTCTATGTGTGGTTACAAGAAAAGGAGAGATGGGAAATTAGCATCAGATCACGAAGGCCGAAAACTGGAAACAATGAGCTGGAGATGGCTGTTACCCTAAGGAAGGGCAAAGGATGACGTTCATGACCTTCATTTCTTCCTCCCAACGCTTCGATACATCCTCTCTCTCTCTCTCTCTCTCTCTCTCTTCAAGAACTACTTGCACAAGAGTGGTCAAACTCCTTTTAAGTGGGTCTTGATCATTTGGATTTCTTGACACCCTTTTCATATTTTTTCCCCATGTTTTGAAGAAAAAACCCTAGTTTCTCAATGCGGTTACACCGTCTCTAACTACTAAGACTCTCTCTCTCTCTCTCTCTCAAGTTTTTGGCAGAAAGAATGACAAGAAAAGAGGTCACCGCTTGGGTTTTTGGGGAAGAAAGCCAAAGCCCAGGGGTTGCTGAGAATTGGTAACAATATTGAATGAATTCTTGCTTTTTTGGATTAACCCCATGATCAAGAAAGTGCCGTGCATGCATGGTCGACATTACTTCTCGCTCGAAGAAGATGAGAAGCATTAAGGGCTGCTGATTGCTGGTTCAGTAGTAAACGGATTTCTACCAAACAATGATTTTGATATTGCAGACAAATAAAGGAAAAAGTAAGAGTCGGCACGTAGCACATGACAGCCAAAAAGGGCAAAGCCTCAGAGTTCGTCTTTCCCACGACTAACGCAACGCATATG
The DNA here is from genome assembly GCA_031216235.1 of Syzygium jambos. Taxonomy (NCBI): domain Eukaryota; kingdom Viridiplantae; phylum Streptophyta; class Magnoliopsida; order Myrtales; family Myrtaceae; genus Syzygium; species Syzygium jambos. The sequence goes on along the minus strand of CM062229.1, from coordinate 23,373,913 downwards.
GAGATGATTGCGTGCGCCATCTAATAAGAAGAGGCTTCGTTGGAGTCGGTGGCTAGGTTTCCTCTCGCGCCGTGAAGACTGTAAAAACTTCTAAGGCATATGGAAATCAAACCCGAACGAAGCACTCGTAATCGCGCACGAGAGATTATCTTTGGATCGTCTGATCCACCCAAGTCGATCACTATACCAAATGATAGGGGGTTTATTCATTTTCTTGTGAGTGATAACGGTTCACAAGCAAAAAATGTTGATTTGGATGGACGAGCATATCGCGCTTCAAAAATATCCGACCCTGTAGAGAGAGACGAGAATTGACTTTGCAAGTTAAATTAACAGCTCTTATAAGTAACTAGGGTTCTGATTTGGTTTTGAGTTGGACATATATTTAAGAAAGTTCTACTTGGTACGGAGATGGAATGCATTAGTATCGTAAACAAATCAAAATAATTATTAGTAATACATTTGATCTTAGTGTGATTGATTCTCTTATATGATCTAAAGCCTTTCAAATTCATTTGATTAATCTTATTATACGCCATATATGCAATGCCTATGTACATTTTTCACATTGTATAAGCGCCCATTTCATAAGCGAAAGGGTCAAATTGTTCATCAAGCATGTGTAATTACCAATAAACAAGTCTAGTTCGGGGACAAATTCGTACCATATACACCATCAAACCAAAACCGGGAATTACACTTACTATATAGCCAAAAGATTCAAAAAGTAATTCATTATAGTTTTTTTTCACACCATAGAGAGGTTGGAGCAATTCAATAATTACGCATTGCATGCAAAGTATTCAAGAGTAAATTTTGAGGGAAGACAACCTTAAAGTAATAGCGCAGGTCTCTTATGACAATTTCTCTCTTCAAAATAGAGATAGAACATTGATATCGTCAATGTGTACACATGAAACGTGGAGTAGAAGAAAAAATTGACGCAATTGGAGGCATGTTCGCTAGTCATATTTAATAAGAGAGGTTCTAATTTTCTAATTTACAGACGGACTTTGCTAATGAGTATCATACGAGCCAATGCACAGATTGTCCTCGTGATGGCAATGCACGATAGTGTCTCGAAAATTGAGTTATTTTAAATCAAGTATACTTTAACCAGCACGCTGGAACGCTCACTTTATAAATCGTACTTAATTAACATGTTTTTCTTCCCACGTGCCGCCCGTTCATCACTCCAACATTCACTCTCAAGCCTCCAGCGCCCACGAATCCGAGGGGCGTCGCCGTTCAGATTCGTCAGGAAAGTCTCAACGACTCCTTCCTAAATTTTCCATTTGCTATCATAATCATAAGGGATCAACCTTATATATAACGCATAAAATAACCCTCCTCTCTCACACTCTCTCTCGTACCACGAGACTTCGTGCACATATGCTCCATTGCACTCTTCTCTAATTTGATCTATTCTCAAGTTAACCACACCAGTCTTGATCGATCACGTCCCCTCATGGAAACCATGCTCATTCTCTTCAGTGTGGTGGCTGCTGCCTCGGCATACCTCCTCTGGTTCTACCTTCTGGCCCGGACGCTGACCGGCCCCAAGGCGTGGCCACTCGTGGGGAGCCTCCCCGCCCTCTTCTCGAACCGCCGGCGTATCCATGATTGGTTGGCCGGCAACCTCCGCGCCACCGGCGGCTCCGCCACGTACCAGACCTGCACGCTCGCGCTCCCCTTTGTGGCACGCCGGCAGGCATTCTACACCGTCACGTGCCACCCCAAGAACATCGAGCACGTGCTCCGGACCCGGTTCGACAACTACCCGAAGGGCCCCACGTGGCAGGCTGCTTTCCACGACCTGCTGGGCCAGGGGATCTTCAACAGCGACGGTGACACGTGGCTGATCCAGCGGAAGACGGCGGCTCTCGAGTTCACGACCCGTACCCTAAGGCAGGCCATGGCCCGGTGGGTCAGCCGGACCATAAAGTCGCGCCTTTGGATGATTTTGGACAAAGCTGCTCGTGATAAAACCTCGGTGGACTTGCAAGATCTGCTGCTTCGTTTGACGTTCGACAACATATGCGGGCTAACGTTCGGCAAGGACCCCGAGACTTTGTCCCCGGAAATGCCCGAGAACCACTTTGCCATGGCCTTCGACACCGCCACCGAGGCGACGCTCCAGAGGTTGCTGTACCCGAGCTTCCTATGGAGGTTGAAGAAGATCTTTGGGGTCGGCTCAGAGAAGAGGTTGCAGAAGAGCCTCGAGGTCGTCGAAAACTACATGAATGATGCCATCGACGCAAGGAAGGAGATGCCGTCTGATGATCTCCTGTCGAGGTTCCTGAAGAAGCGCGACATGGACGGGAACCTGTTCCCCATATCCGTCCTCCAGCGCATTGCTCTCAACTTCGTCCTCGCCGGGCGTGACACGTCCTCTGTCGCCCTCAGCTGGTTCTTCTGGCTGGTGATGAACAACCCCGAGGTGGAGGAGAAGATCATCCGGGAGATCACGACGGTGCTCCGGGAGACACGCGGCGACGACCCGTCGAAGTGGGTGGAGGATCCACTGGTCTTCGATGAGGCAGACAGGTAGATGATGAATTCACGGAATAGACTTATATAATACAAAATAAAAAATGAGACCTAATACAGGCAATGACACAAAAAAAGAATAACAGAAGCGTACGAAGATTGATTTAATCAATGGCACATAATGAATGTGATAGACTTCTAATTTTATGTTCAATGCTTCCGATTTATTCATCAAAGAAGCCATTTACGGTCTGTTAGGTACGTTATTCTAGTAAATCGATTTTGATATATTTAGAAATAAGACAAATACATTTTAACCGAAAAACAAAAGACTCTTGCATTTCCATTTTATGCCATCGGTGACGTCATTTGTGTAATATGAGTCTATCTTCGCTGTAAAGCTATCATCTCAAATTGAGGTTAGGCCCACTTCTCATGTCTGAAGATATTACACCCACAAGAACACAAGAGTCTTTGTATAATTTCTCAATTGTGATTAGTTTAGTACATTGAATCTATCTTGTAGAAACAATTTCTATAATTTTTTCCTTGCAGATTGATATATCTAAAAGCCGCACTTGCCGAGACCCTTAGGCTGTATCCTTCTGTGCCCGAAGATCTCAAGTACGTGGTCTCTGATGATGTATTGCCGGATGGCACGTTCGTGCCCGCCGGATCGACAGTGACGTACTCGATATATTCGGTTGGAAGGATGAAGACGATATGGGGTGAGGATTGCATGGAGTTCAAGCCGGAGAGGTGGCTGTCGTCACAGGGTGACCGGTTCAAGCCGCCCGAGGACGGCTACAAGTTCGTGGCGTTCAACGCGGGGCCCAGGACTTGCCTCGGGAAGGACCTCGCTTACCTACAGATGAAGTCGGTGGCGTCGGCGGTGCTCCTCCGCTACGTGTTGTCGCCGGATCCCGACCACCGGGTGGAGCAAAAGATGTCGCTCACCATGTTCATGAAGAATGGGCTTCGCGTCTACTTGAGTCCGCGGGCCCTCGCAGGCCCGGCCCAGAAGCTCGCCGCCTTGGCTTAGAGCCTCAGAGGCGTGGATGAACTCACGACTTCGCCACGGTGGTGGCTTGAACTTGTAAAGGCGCAATAAGGTCGTTCAATTTGATTTTTCGGTATAGGGTTATTACATGTCCATATGGCAATTCATGCACACACTCCCAAAGTTAAAATTTGTTCTCGGTTCCGTAATTGTTATTCGTCGTCGTTTCATGTTCGTGGAGTGCTTAAATTCCATTCAAGAGTATACTTGTAACATAAAAAGGTCGTCATTGTGATGATTTTGCCTTCCATGTCGTGTGTTCCGTACATTTAGATGTACTTTTTGAGTATAAATACATCATACAAGTATTTCGACAACTAACTAACAGAATTTAAAAGTATCTATAGGACCTCCGGGCACGAGGACCATGTTGCAAATAAGCAAAAAGCAACTTAAAAAAAAAAATAAGATTACGAAACAATAGGGAAGAAAATTATCAAATTTTGGAGTATCTTGTAGGGTTGAGCATGATCCGGATTGAGTCGGTCCAACACCTAACCCATGGACCAACCTACACCGTGTTGGTCCTAAATTTTTGGGACCGAGGACCGACCCTGTTGAGCCTGAGACTGAGGACCGGACCAACCCTATGGGGGGTCCAGTCCGGTTCTAGGGTCAACTCGGGACCAACTAATTATTTTTTTGTTTCATTTTTTGTATTTCTTGAAAGGATAAATATACTATTTCAAATTACATATCTATCAATAATGCGACATTGAGCAACTAAACTATGAATACTGGTACATATCAAACAAAGATAACAATATAAATTTCACACTTGCTAAAAGCAATAAAACATGAAAACGAACATGTGAAATACAATTAAACCATAAGAAGTTCAAAGTATGTAATATAAACCATGAATTATACAACTTCATATCTTGTTCATTCTTAAATGATCGCTTCAACTTCCAAACATCTAAAAACAAAACAACAACACACATAATTAATACTTAACAAAGGATTTTTGTCCCGCTGAGTTGCGCTCGTGAGGCAAGTGGCGAGGCAAGCGAAGAGGGTTTCTATATTTTGTTTGTCGAATTAGGGCTGAGTTTCTTTTTACTTTTTAATTTACATGGCAATCTGAACTGCAAAAGAAAGAAGAGAACAAAGGAGTAGACGCTAGAGTTTAGAGTAGACAAAAGCATATAATATATAATATATACATGATTGGATCGGGTTGGACTAACCCTAAACTCCCAAGACCGAGGACCAACTCGCACAGTATAGGTCCAAGGGTTCCAGGACCAATAACCGACCCAGTCCCCTTGGGAATTGGATCAGGATTGGTTGGGTTGGGCCGGTCTAGGGTCAGTCCAGGGTTGACCCTGGACCGATGCTCACCCCTGGTATCTTGTACGGATAAACTCACGGATATGATGTAATCACCTCTTTTATTTATTTTTATCGCGCTTCAAATACATATGAATTATGAATTTACATTCATAGGTGTTAACTTGTAATATGGGCGGCATCCTAACAGATATAAAAAAGCCAAATAAGTAATTACTAAAAGAAACATTTGTTTACAATTCTTGACATGCCAAAATTATTTAACCAATGTTATAAGCTGTGTAATGGAATTCCCAAAATACTATAACAAAGTATCTAGCGTTAGTAAAATTTTTTAGTAGAAACTTCATGGCAAAATTATTTAACGCGTGTGTACATAGATATGTACATACGTACGCGCGCGCACATATATAAAAGAACAATAGTATAGAGTTGACATTTTAAAAATGGTTCAGCCCAAACAGTAACACTTCGACCAATTTCACGAAGGCCACTATCAAGGTGAGTTCAAGACTCTTGTGGGTCCCTTTGCACTTTGTCTGTTATGACCATTGGCTAGACTCCAGAGAGAATATAAGCTACTTAAGAAGAGATTGAATTAGCTATGACAAATACCATCTGCGAGAACACGTTTACTGACATACAAAATTGATGTTCGTATATACAACGTTAAATTCATGAAGTTTGTATTGAGAGAATCTCATATGGATTCTTCCTCCTCCACTCGTGTTAATGCCACGGCAAAGTAAAATAATCGATAGGACAAGACACGTAAGCCGGCAATTTTTGGTAAAGTTCTGGTTTCAGGCTCCATCGGTTTGGTGTCTCAAATGCTTTTTACCAGTTCTTCAGACTTCAGCAAAGATGTGTACCAACCACCGTGCGACTGTCCCGCCTCTTCTGGTCTTATGGGTTTCTCTTGTTCCTTATCCAAGCCTTTCTTTACAGATCAGATGCAGGGTGAGTGGCATGACACGGGTTGATGATCAAATATCCGACTATCAATCCAAAATCTTCTCGCCAGATGAGAAAAGGTTCCACACAACAGTTCCGGTAAAGTAGAGCCCGACTGAAACCTCGAAAACATCGTCCCAGCTCCCTGCAAGCAGAGAAAGGAGAAGACTGTAAGGCAATCTGAAATATTTTCCAAACAATTTTAATGTTTTCAGTAGTTAAAATTATTAGTAGGGACGAGGTAATCACCGTGTTGCAAAATGTAGCCCGTTGCGGCTGTCCCCAAAACACCGGCCAATACGCCAGCAGTATTGGATAAACCGAGCAGTACTCCCTGTCAAGAGAATCCAAAGAAAGTTGTTAGCTGGGACAATATGAAAATGACATGGTTACGCTAGTAACGCTGGACTTTGGTGCATAGTTCCTGAGATGGTCATCAGAAGAAGTTGAACAATGTTTCTGTTTGGACCTAGCCAAGATCAGCATTCATCTCCAAATGGTGCAGAGTGGAGTGCCCTTTTACTGATATTAACAGATATGAATTATGAAGAAATACTACTTACAGAGTAGCGGGGAGCAATGTCCTGATGATTCGAGTACAAACCAGATTGCGAGAATGCATCAGTTCCCTGCTTAAAAGAGTTTCTAACTGGTTAGTATAAGGTAACGTCTCGTCGCTTGAAAGCAGATCAAAACAAAGTTGGACAGGCAGTTTAAAATATAACTTGTCAGATTAGATCAATATGTAGTTTTTCAATGAATGTCGGTTACATCCAGTGATTTAATGAAGTCAAGATGCCAGCATACTGGCCTAATCTAATGTCCCAATCAATGGAAGGAAAGAGATTAGATGCCTTCTCTTCCTTTAAAGAAAGGATGAAATAACAGCTTCAAATTTGATGATCATTCTGACTAGCAATAAATCAGAAAGAAGGGTGATGTTAGCAATTTGCTGAAGCCCACAGTAGATCATTCAAAAGATATACTAAACCAACCGCATGACATTCAGAAAGAAATGAGAGGGATCTCAGAAGCATTCATAATGTCAAAGGAAGAAGTGACTAGAAGTGACTGAAGAAAACCTTCTGATGGGTGAAGTGAGGTTTTGAATGTAAATAATTTTTTCTCTTTTGCTTCTATATTACACATTGACACATTAACATTCTAGATTCAATGAGATGGAGGTATACCTGACTGCAGGCCATGCATAAAACAGCCATTGCAGGAGAGTCAACATGGCTCAACTGGGTAAAAAAAAAAGCAGGTCCAAGAAATCCAATTGTCTGCATGATCTGCACGATACGATGCAAGCTGGCACCAGATCAATATACGTGAATGCAAAGCACAAGAAAGAAGTCAAGAGAAGCTAATAACGACATAGCTTAGCTAAACGATATGCAACTGATTAAAGGACTTCTTACTATAAGAAATAGTCAGTTAAAGTATAATGTCACAGTAAGCTGAAGACCGAGCATATTTTGTCAGTGAGAAACATGATCAGTTTTTTTCTTTCTTATTACTTTCATTATGATCTTCCCGAACTGCTGTTGCTCTCCTAATACTAAGACAAGAAGTGTTAGAACAAGGTACCTTACGAACTGTAGTCACAGATAAGCCATTGCTGATAAGAGTGTCCGCAATCCAACCTCCAAGATTGGCAGAAAACGCCATAGTAAGCGAAGGTAATATACATACAAGCCCCGATTCTGTGAGATTGAACTTTAGCACCTGTTATTATTTTAGGGGTAGATGAAATGGAAGCATGTCAATTATTGTACAAAGATAGTCCATGATAATCTACTGGTAGACCAATTATCATATGAGTAATATTATCAGTTATCAAGTGAGTAAGAAAGTCAAGGGATTAGTCGAAAGCTTACTTGATTATAGTATGTTGGCATCCATGTGAGAAGAATAAATGTCCCCCAGTTATGACAGAAATGACACACTATTAGGGCCCATACAGGAGGTTTCGACAGTATTAAACCCCATGGTATTGTAGTCACAGGTTCTCTTGGAACGCTGTTGGTTAAAATCAGCTTTTTCTCTTCGGGCCGCAGCTGAGGATCATCAAGAGGTGAACTGTATGCCTGCAACCAGAGCCCCCGAAATTAAATTTTCAAAAGATATGATCTCATCCAGCAGCATAATTTAAAGAATGCCATAGAAATCCATCCCTCTGAATGACAATAGAAGTCACCTTATTTAGCCACGTTGCGAACCAAACTGTTCCCAGAGAACCGAAAGAATAGAAGACTGATGGCCAGCCAAACTGATGTATCAAAAATGGCGAAAAGGCAAAGCCAGTGACTGATCCTAGATCCATGCCAGTGTAGACCAGTGCCAGTGATCTACTTCTCTCTGATACAGGAACCCATTTCGACAAGATATTATTCATTGCAGGCATAGCAACACCCTGAACAGATGTGGGGGGAAAACCAAGTTATGTCGAGCAGAGATATAATGATTCAAAATGGTTTATACACCTTAAAACATCGTTACTATTTTTATCCAATATAACTATACACAGAAATGCGCCTAATACCAAATTCGGTGGCAAATTTTGATGCAGTTTTTATTTATTCTTGCCAGCATAGGGAGAACGAAAAAGATAAAGTAGAACAATGAGCTAACCTCGCCAATTCCCATAAAGGCACGGATGGTGAGTAGGAAAGGAAGCCCAAGTTTAGCAGCAACTGGAGTGAGAACTGTTGCGATGGACCACCAAACGACCCCAAATCCCAAGACAAGTTTCCCACCCACAGTGTCCGCCCAAATGCCGCCAGCAATCTGTCATTGATGACTGGAGTCAGAGCAAGAAAGGAACACTTGGTTTCTTGATAACGGGCTCATCCAGATAACCAATATTGTTGCAGGCATATAATGAAGAAAAGGAACCACCGAAACCTCAATAGTCTTTGACTGTACAAAGAAGCGTCTTTACCTGGGTAAGGAGATAGCCCCAGAAAAAGGAAGACTGTATCAAACCAACGGTGGTTGGGTTCCAGTTGTATTCTGCAGACATGGGAAGTATAGCAATACTCATGTTTACCTGCCAAAGCAAATCTGTATAAAGATGCTAACTGAAAAAGCTCTGTTTTCTTGGAATAACATGTACATAGAATGTGACCAAACCTGAAAATTTCAAGTTCGGGATGTAAATTCCATAGAATGATAGATATAAATGTCATCTGGTAATCAAGTAGCAAAGTTATTCCCATGGCCAATTACTAACTTCCAGTCATAAAATTGATGCATATATTCTGGTCAAAGTGTTTAGCTGCAGTGAAGAATATAACATAACAAAAACTAAAACCCAAGAGCAATGGATCCGACCATCAGATTAAGAGAAACTTGAGATACGAGGAAGGTCTTCAAAAGAGATCCAAACTACCGTCCTTAGAGCTTCGAAATTTCAAGGGACCCTTGGAGAATTCACGTTCATTGACCGTCCGTATGATTATTCCATTTAATAGAACAGAGATACTACAAGCAGTGAAACTTTGACTAACCTACCTACTAATGCTCTCGACAATAAAGACCCAAAGACCTGCCTTTAAAGAAACTTATCGAACATGTTCTGTAATGTAACATCACTTGGCAAATTTAGTAATGCCATAAAATTCCCATAGAAGACAAATCTGACGGAACTGGGATGTTCTCAATTAAGAGGAGTAAATCGACTAAATTAATAGCCCAGGTAATGGCACATCATCTAAACAAGATTCAAAGGGTCGAGACAATTTATAGCAGCTCGCGTTTCAAATTACAGCTGGCCGTGCCACAGTATCGGAGAGGTGAATCCACATCCAGTTACCCGGAAGAATTCATAAGAAAGGCTAAATAAACGTGGCATTTCCTTCCCTTTCCGACAATGGCATCATCTAAGAAAGGCTCTACATTTGCCTTCGTCAAATTAGTTTTTCTTGGGAAGGATAACAGCGCAAAGGTTACTTTCCAAGTTGCTAAATACAACAACATTAAATGAAGCAAGCAAGACAAAAAGTAGCAACATCTAAGAATGATGATGCCCATCATTTTGATCAAATTTCTTTCGTACTTTTTTTTTTTTTTGGATAACCCAGGGAACCCCCGCACGGCCGACAGCCGGGAAGTAAACCCTGGGGGTGACACGTGCTAGCCACCATACACGTGCCATCGGTTAAGTCACCCTGCGGCGCCCGGGATTCGAACACTCAACCTTTTGCGAGAGGAAGAGTGCGCGCTCCAGCAGCGCCACCCAGGCGGGTGGTTCTTTCGTTCTTTTTCCTTTAGCTTAAAATGAATAATTTTCTCAGGACCACCCGCTTGAGTGGCGCTGCTGGAGCGCGCACTCTTCCTCTCGCAAAAAGGTTGAGTGTTCGAATCCCGAACGCCGCAAGGTGATTTAACCGGTGACACGTGTGTGGTGGCTAGCATGTGTCGCCTCCAGGGTTTACTCCCCGGCTGTCGACCGTGCGGGGATTCCCTGGGTTATCAAAAAAAATAATTTTCTCAGGAGTACTCGCCTCCCTTCTAATAATTTTCCGCCTGCCGGGACAATTTTAAATTGAGTAAGCAAATTCTTGCGTGTGGCTATTGCCACAATACTGGGTAGCAGAGTAATGGATGAGCAAAGAGGAGAGACAGAGGCTTTACTCGGTCCATGTTGCAGAGCAAGAAGGCCGAGAAACAGAGGATCACGATGACCCATCTCTTGGGGAACTCGTCCCACCAAGGAACAACAGCCCCGTCCTCGTCCTGGCCGCTCTCCAACTTCGCCGACTCTTGCACGTCCGTGATTTCGTACTGCTCCGACTTCAGGCCCGGGTTTCGGGCCGAGACCCGGAACATGTAGTATCGTCCCCCCGAGATCAATCGGACCCGGCACTGGAACCGCGTCGCCGGCGCGAAGCACTTCCTTGGCGTCGGCGTCGGCGTCGGCATCAGCGGCGGCGGACCGAGCGAAGTTCTCTGCTTGAGGAGGGAGTAAGGGTGAGGGGAGTAGGAGCAGAGGAAGGCTCTGGCGTTCATGGCGATGAAGAAAGGTTTGCAGCTGCTTCACGAGTTCACAGAGAGCGAGGGAGTGGAGAGTGACTGATGATAATCGTGGAGACTGCTTTTGCAGATTTGCGGCGAAGAGAGGGAAACATGGAAGGAGAGACGTGGGGATATTTATGGCAATTGGTTAACGTTAGGACACGTGGAGGTTGCACGGAAGAGGGGATCGGATTGCGGGGTTGAGCTCTCCCGAAAGTTTTAACGGAAAAACAGGATTCCGTTTGCTTTGTCCTGGAGCTGCAGGGAAACATCCGGGATAGCATTACTTGTCCTTAGGCCTGGCCAAGGACCAAGTATACGAAGTATCTTTCTTTTTCTTCCCAAAAATTTTACATAATATAGTATCTCCAATTATATAGCAATGAATTCAAATTTTTTTTTTTGGCAAATCCAAGGAAGGTTTTCCCTTACACTCATCACGAAAAAGTTCTAATCCTAATACACTTAGTGCCGGATAGCTGCCAATAAGGATAAGCTAGAAAACACGATATGTGCACATGCATGCTTTTGTAACTCTAGATATCCGGTCACTCTTTCCTTTAAATTATGAGAGAGAACTAATATGATTAAAAAGAGCAAAAGAGAAATGATTTTTTGAATTTTGTTCCGTATGGATTCAAATTCTTACCATTACAAAATTACAAGCACAAGTGCCCTAATCACGATTACACACAAATTACACCCATAGTGTCTAATAAGTTCGGTGCCTTTGACGCCATGTTCGTCACCATGATTCAGATGATATGGTGTTAGCGTAGTCCTCTAGTTCGTGTTCAAGTTTGGCTAAAGTCAATTCTTGCAAAAACTAATCATACCCTACCACAATCCTAAATTTTTTGCAGACATGCCACACCTATAGTTTTCCAAGATCTGTTGGCTAGTATTGAATGTGGAATGATGGTGCCATAGACTCCAATGAGATCAGTAAGTCACGAGCTATGAAGGAAAGAAAGAGCCAGAAAACTAGCGACTCTCCTAATCCACCATTTTAAAACATTGATACTGCCTTCACCAACTCTTTCAATATACTTAATGTAGTTTGTTGTCAATAATATCTCCAAATGATCAATAAATGAAGATAAAGAGGTAGCAGAAGTCTGTGGGGGATCTTCTTCTTAATAAACCGAGACCATAAAAATTTTTGGGCACTACTCGATGAAGGCGGCACCTCTGTCCGTGGGGTGGAAGTCGTTGTGACAAATCAGTTGGCGCGTGTAGCATACATATTCCAGAGTCAATTCCTTTCTATTATATGGACCTCCTCATCCAGTCCGTAATTCTCGTAATATGGAATAACAAAGTTTTGAATCCCTCCAACTTGAACAATCGAAGAGAGTGGACACCAAAAAAACCAACAGAATATCCTCGTAATATTTGAGAAATTTTGGCTTCATGGCCAATACTGTTTGTTGAAGAAGGGATCACCCTCCTTGTTTGCCCATTCAACTAATGCCATGTATAGAAATGGAAGGGTTCGGTTGTTTGATAGTTAATTGCTGGTGCTCAAAGCACCCTTTGCACTGTTGAAAACCTATAGAAAGTCCCTAAAGACTTTACAAACCCTCCAATATTGTGGTGTCAACAGCGAGAGATCGGCACTTCCACAATGAGTTGTGGAGTTTAGGTTCAGCACACCCATCTCCTCACATGCTCTATTCAACATCTTGCACGTTGAATCCCACCTCGTTCTTGCTACATCCAGAGGAAATTTTCAAGCTTACCTTCCCTATGTCAGATGCAGGACCCCAATTCCTTATGCCTGAGTGGGGGTAAATCTCATGTATTGAACCCACCCATTTATAGTTATCACGGAATTGTAAAACTAGCGAAGACTGTCTTGCACGCACAAGGCAATATAGTGGTATACACCACCGTACATGGAAGAGGATCCCACTGCATGCGAGATTTAGCTATTAGACCAGACTCCAGATAAGGGAGATGTTCACACTGGCATTATCTAGCCTGACACTTAAGATATTACCAGAGATGTCAAACTCATTGATATCTCTCATTATTTCGATGGCCACGTTTTGGGAATTATACGGGAATATTAACTTCTTAAACCTAAGAGCTTTGTGACATAATTTCCATTCATCGTCAACCTAATGGTCATTGACAACATAGTAAGTGCAATTCATTGGGGTACTCTATAAATCAAAAGTTAAAAAGACTTGAATGTTACCTGTCGTCAGTAGATGCAGTACCTCTATCGTTTTCTCTCTGTATAACAAATTGCAGTTTCTGGTGTTTGTTGTACGCGGAATGGGCTTGAACTAAGGTTGTAGAGCTATATGCTTGTAGTGGATGCAGTGTGGATCTTTGACATCCGAAAATGGTTGATCACGACAAGACAATAATAATGCAAGTTCCTGTTGATTCCTCACATTGTCGCACTTGAACGGGTTTCCAATATGCGGCATTATATTTGAAAAACTCCCTCTAGCCCTGGACATCTCTTCCTCATGTTGGCAAGGGTGCCTCCTCAAGTGGCCGTCCCATTTGACAAATCATCGAAAACTTTGCCACCACATCTAGTGTAGATGGCAGTCTTGACACCATTGACATTGATCTTCAGCTGAATTGTCCTCCAGACACCGAACGTTCTTCTTCGTGAAGCCTGTGCTGCAATTGCTTGGGGGTTTTCTTCGAAGGTAGGGGTGTCGTCTAGGAAGCGTCTTGGTGGGACCAATTTTTGACGTTTGGCCCTACAATTTCTCCCCATTGTCATGTAGTAGCCTCCGATGTCGTTGAATTGGTGTATATGGAAAGTACGTGTTACGGAGCACATTAAACAAGTCCCATAGCCATTGGCGAAGTCTGGAATGGATTAGGATGATTGGACATCGTTATTATTGTTGTTGTTCTTCTTGTGATATTCAGAATGTCACTTAATTGTTACAATGAGAAAAGAAATAAATGAAATTGAAAAACAATGTTAGAGAGCAAGAACATTCGTAAGTGATGTGCGAGTGGAAATTGAGGAATGGTGAAAATTGAGAGGAGAAAGGGCTAATTTATAGAGGGCCAAATAAACATTGATTAAGTGTATTACTTTTGGCCCAACAACTGGCCATTGTAATATATGGGCCTCGGCCAGCTCATTTCTTTTAAGGCAAAGCCCGCAGCCCAGCTCATATTCCTTTTCTTCCTTCAACGGATTTATCTCTGTATGTGAAGCAGCGACAAAACAAACCACAAGAAGAGGAGGTCGTTCAGGAAAGGGAAAAAGGGGAAAAAGAGAAAATCTTCGCGTATTCACGATTCGGCCACCTTGACAAGCTGATTCAAATCTGATTTGTGTCGCCGGATAAGTATTCGAACCTATTATTTGTCAATCGGAAGAATCGTCGAAGCTGGGGCATAAAATTTGAAGTTATGTCAATCTATGTTGTTGCATCAGATTGGGGTTTGTCAGGCTGCGCGTGTGTGCATGATAGTTTATGGTGTTGTGAAACTATAACATTTTATGGATCTTAATTTGAGCTTACGATTTGTCCAAAACTAAAATTTCAAGCTGACCGTTTGTTCTGGATAGATTGCGAACAGTAATTTCAAGGCTGAATTTGTTCGTACCAAAACTTTTTCTACCGAACTCCGTTTTAAGAAAACTTACAGTCCATAGAAAGTGCTTTTGACGAATTACAAAACTTGTAACTTGGCCGACCTAAAAACTAGTGAGCCATTAGACTGATTTGAGTCACTGACCAATGACTAAATTTAGCCCGAAAATTTCTTGATGGTTGGGACCATCTGGCATTACATGGGCCCCAACCATTGTATTGGCCCTTTATAAAAAAAAGATTGACGGGCCTAGGCCGATCCATTAGGGCCCATGGGCTTGACACGTCCTGGGCCTCAAGAAAATTTGGTACTTCAGGTATGAACATCATCTCAACCATCAGCCACTTCAACTTTTATGTAGGTCTAAGTAAATTTCAATATTAGCTTTTCTCTGAAATTAATGATTTTGAGCTGGCATCAGCATGGTGCTCAAATGGCATCAAGCTCCGTCGACACGATGGTAAAGGAGATTGAAGGCACCGTTTGCATATGGGCACATATTTGGGAGAGGCGGAGAGAGATTTTGATTGCTTTTTTGCGACTTTAACAGCTGTCTCGATCGGCATCTGCTTCGCTGGTTCAAGCTTAAAGAATGGCCTGCTTGAAATACATGGCTTTCGCTTTCTATCGTGAGCATGGAGAAAACAACTTGTGGAGGTTTCTAGTTGCTTCACATCTGTGTCATCGTGCCATAGGTTTTACTCTGATATCATTTGTTGAGAATGCGCAGCAGAAAATTGATACCTTCACATGAAGAGATCGCCAAGAAAGAGCTCAAGTCCGAGCCCATCAATATATCCAATTAGATTCACTTTCATTCAAAAGTTTAAACATTGAGTCCATCAACATATTGAGTTGGATTCACCTTCCATCAACATCAGTTGGATTCACCTTCACTCAAAAGCTTAAGCTAATGAGTTATGGGTCAATTATGATATATTAACTGTTCAACATCACATCAATTGTGAGACTTCTCTAACACAGCTGACACGTGTATCTCAACAATCTCCCCTTCATGTATGAGCTCAGAGTTATATTAATTGCTCAACACCACATCAATTGTGAGACTTTTCTAACACAACTGACACGTGTATCCCAACAATGTCCTCTTCACATATGAGCTCAGTGTTTGGTTTGCTCCGCAACTATGCATAACAACCGTCATCAACTGCTAACTTAAGATTGCATCACCAGACCAACTGTGCAAACAAGTATCATCAACCATCAGCTCTGATACCATTTATTAAAAATGCGCAACAGAAGCGCGATATCTTCACATGGTGAGATCACCAAGAGGGAGCTCAAGTTCGAGCCCGTCAACATATCAAGTTGGATCTACCTTCACTCAAAAGCTTAAACTAATGAGTTATAGGCCAACTAGGATATATTAACTTCTCAACACCACATCAATTATCCGATGCGGAACTTTTTTAACACAACTTATACGTGTATCTCAACAGTGGGCTGTGTCACGGTGGATCAAATGTTTTGAGGTAGAAGTCCAGGGAAGACCCAACAAGCGATGACAGGAAACAAAGGATTGGAATGTTTTGATGTTCTTGCACAAGCCTTGAAATTAGTTTAGAGGAGATTTCCTCCGATCAAACGCGTTTGTTTGCTCCTGGTTCTTGCATTGAGGATCCAAGGCGCCCAATTCTGCACTCCAGATTTGCTGATTTAAGCCAAACACAAGGGCGAGGTTTCTATCTTCGACCCATCACTAGAGCTTTGTTTTTCAACCCATCTCTAGAGCGTTCTTCGTCACCAGAGTCTGTTCTTGGTCTAGTTACGCAACAAGAAGAATCGTCCTCGCGTATTGAGTAAAAGCAAACAAAACACATGTTTCACCCAAACAAAATGCGAAACAAACACAAGTTCTACTTGGGTTTGGTGGGGTGCGCCAAGCAAGGGCAGTAGTGCAACGCCGCAGCGACACTCGGGTGGCCCAGTAGCAAGCTACTGTGGCGGCCTCTTCCCCATTTAATATCATCACATGGCTCATGTATCATATATTAAACTGATAAAAACAGATACTACACTTGATCTTAGCCAAAAGGCCAAAAAAGGTATGCCTGTCTCTGTTGCCTGGCCTCCTCTTTTGTCCCCTGCTCTGGTCCGTGATCGCATTCCCCGTGTGGGACTCCTTTTCGCTGTTCCTTTTGCAAAAAAGAAGAAAGAACAATAGCAGACTTGGAAGACTCATGAAAACGTCCAGCGGATTTGAGACGAGAGACGATTGAAACAGAACACGCCGGCGGTTCGGATATGGCAGCATGCTGATTTTGGTTCGGAGTTCAAATCCATCCCTTGCGAGAAAGCTTTTGCATTCACTCGACTCAGAAACACAATCGACCTGTGTGTTGTCTGTTGGTGGTGATTGAAACCTAATCCATTTATGACGAGGCAGAGAACCAGCGAAAACTCGAAAACTAGAAATGCAACGCTTTGTGTGAAGCAAGAATCCATGGTCCTATTGCTCCTGCTCTTTCATTGTTGCCCATGCGAGAGAGTCCAAGAGATGATAAAATATTCCTCTATATATATGAATAAGTAAGCCGGTTAAACTGAGCCGGAGTTGTTCATTAATTTTTAATTAGGACAGCAGTTGCAAGACGCAATTGGTCCATATGTTCTGCATTTTGAAGCCAGAACTGGTCCATTGATAACATTGGTTTGAAGCTACTAGTCTTAGTTTTCGAGCCTGAGAGCTACAAGGATTGCGAGCGCACGATCGCGTTTCTTTAGTGAAAGTCGAAAGAACATATGGAGAGAAGTCAGATATTTCTATTCCTCTGAGCCCAACATTGCCAAGGTGTTGGCTACTTGTCAGCAAGGATAAACTCGATAGATAGGTTCTCTGGGCTTTCAAACTCTTACAATTCGACTTCACATATGCCCTGCTAGTCAAGAGGGTATATCATTTGGTCGAACGAGATCGCTTGAACAATGGTTAAGACTTGAGACTAATTCAACAGCAGGGCAGTGCACTTAAGGAACCGAATACATAACCCAAAAACTTGGAATGAACTTACGGGCATGCTGGTATCTTAGGGTTGAATCATTTGCATAGCTAAGTTCAGCTAGTTCAATATGCCTCATTCAAAATTCAAACGGAAAATTCGGTTCGCTTTGGACAGGAAAGCAGATTTTCTTCCCGATTCACAGCGATAGACATCTACCTTCCCTTCCCAAGAGATGGACGGTAGTTTTGAGAGAATCTCTATGCTTGACATTACATTTTCAACGGCATCAAAAATGGCTACGAAATCATTTGAACTCAATTTTAGGAGGTTCAAAGGCGTCGGAAATGGTTATGTCGGAAATGGCTATGGAATCATTTGAACTCAATTTTAGGAGCTCCCCTAGTCAAGGAAGCCCCTCCAAAAATAGGCGTATGCCACTAATTGCAACGAGCACACGGTATTCTTTAGTAAAAGGCGAAAGAATAGTTCGCTTTGTGCTCATCACATGGCTGCGTGATTCGTCTAATTCTACGGCCTCATCTTTTGTCGTTGGCCTTGTTGCCCATGTTCTTGCCTTGCATCCTATGTGGGACGTTCCGTAAGAAGAATTAGTGGAGGCTCTTTTAGGTTCATTAATTTGTTCTTTATAACTATTAGAGAATTGCAAACGTAACACTACTTATTTATATTATTGTATTTGTGAATAACATGTCTTTTTTATTTTACTTTTAAGTTTCAATTATGTGGGTGATAAATTGAACAAGTTAAATGATATAATAATCACGATTTTTCATGTATTACTTGTAATTAATATATAATCTTCTAAAAAAATAGAAAAGGGCCATGACTAACACCGGCCCAGTCCTGCCCATCCAAATGGGAGGCATTTTTCATGGAGAAAGTTTTGCCTCATTCACAAAGAGATACCGCAGGATACGGATTTTTCGAGTCCCATGCCTACACCTAAAGTTTATGATTAGAGAACATGCGAGTAATTTGATGAGATCTTACGATCAAGGATTATATTTAAGACATTGTTTCCGTCGCAAATTATTTATACATGCCTTTGCTACTCTCTATGGAGTGACTAAGCTGATGACTATACATTGAAGGTTGGCTTATGACTCACATTGGAAAAAGCCTGCGCCTAGGCGTGTCTTAAGAAAAGAAAAGCAAGTAAAGTCTAAATTGCGTGAAGATAGATAATAAATGTTCATGAAAATAACATTAGTAGTGTTATAACTTTTATACAACGCTCATTTTGGTGCCATAACTTTTCAAGCGACCATTCAACTGTCATAACTTTTAAAAATGTTAGGTAAAATCATCGATTGCTCTTGCTTGAAAATCCTACATAACATTAATATAATATATCATCATGCAACATGACTCACCAGAGAGATGATGACAGTGAAAATGTTTTAAAACGATGTCATTTAAGCTCTTTTTTGCCCTCGATTAGAGAATTTGAGACTAAATTATGTTACAATAAAAAACCTAGCCCCTCATATTAATTGTAAAACAAAATCAAGGGTTCACTTTGGAAATTACACAGGCTGCCCTCCTCCTTCGGCCGACACCATCATCAGCATTTGAACTCTCTCTCTCTCTCTCTCTCTCTCTCTCTCTCTCTCTCTCTCTCTCTCTCTCTCTCTCTCTCTCTCTCTCTCTCTCTCTCTAAGTCCTCGGCACCGATCATTCCTCCCTCCACAGCCAGTGTCGATGTTGAACCTTGCAATGAAGCATTTTCAATTTCATGAACACGTTGGCTGCCGTGGGATGAGACTAGGAATATGGGGCCAAGATTTTTTGGGAAGAAAATTAAACATAATTTTTCATTTTGGGGAAAGATTTTGGCTTTAGGGTTTGGTTTATGGAGCAAGTTGAACTTAATTTCTCAATTTCGAGCAAATTTATGTTGCCAAATGATGTCATGTAATCTGTTAAGATACATGTGTAAGTTGTGTTAGATAAGTCCCATGTCGGAGAATTGATGTGATGTGGAGCAGTTAATGTATCATAGTTGGTTTATTACTCATTGGTTTAAGCTTTTGAGTGAAGTGGGTTCAACTTGATATGTTGATGGGCTTGGACTTGGGCTTCTTTTTTGCGATCTTCCCAAGTAAAGGCATTGGACTTCTGCTGCGCATTCTCTAACAAATGGTGTTGGAGTCAATGGTAGACTGATGGGCCTGCGCTTTGTTTTCGGTGTTTAGTGAATATGTCAAGGAAAGAATCTGATAACCAATGCAATTTCCAAATGGTGGGCATAGTGGCGTTGTAGCCCGAGCCCGATGACAGCTTTCGTGATTCGGTCCGATCCAGAGAAAAAGATTAAAGATGAAGGTGGGATAATAGCTGAATCAAGGGGAGCCAAACCTAACTTGTATTAGAGAAACCTTACATTAGAAAATTGGTGTGGTTTAAAGCAGTTAATATATATCATATATATTAAATTTGATGTTGACTGGGGCCTGGACTTGAGCTAAAGGTGTCGGATTTCTGCTGTACACTCACAACACGATCTATGTCTAGATTGTTGACATCTCCAACAAGTCATGAACCACACAAATGGCCAATGTCACTTGAAAATGATTGATTATAGAAATTGTTCCACTTAAATGATCGCTTAAAAGGCTATAATATCAAAATGAGCTTCTTATGAAAGTTATATAATTTTATTGTCCATTTCTCCTTTTTTGAACAGTGTTAAGGGCATTTCTCATCTTAGGAGGGCGACCAAATTTCCCAGTGGTCTGAGATGGTAAATGGGTTGAACTAGCCTATCTATCGGAGCCCATCTTAAAGCAAAGTCCGAATTCGTTCCTCAATTGCTTGAATACAAAAGCCCAAATCTGACTTACATCTCATGTAGTGCTTGGGCAAATACGAAGTCAAACTCATTTTTCGAAATCGCTATTTCATGTGAGCCCGAGTTATTGGGTCCAATATGGACGAAGACCAAAATCTGCACGATTTTACGATGCTATCTTGTCTAAACAATTTTATCATCCCAAACCGCGATTACTTAAAGCAATTTTAGAAACCATTGAGACCATTCAACCCTTTTGGAACCTTACAAAATAAAAATCGTAGTTTTAACAAGGGGCAACCAAAAACCAATTTAGGATCTTCGGGAAATTTTCGTAGGGTTGGGTTAGTTTGGTTTTGTGGTGGGTGGGTTTGAAAAGGAGCCGTGAATTTGCGGGACATTCACCATTATAAAAAGACTCCGACGCTCAGTGGATAATAGAACAGAACCACTTTAGCACATATAAACCCGAGAAACACTGACAGATAACCGGCGTCTTTTGGATTCTTCGCTTCAGCGATGATGTTTGCTCGGCTTCTACGGGTACAACCCAATAGTTTTTCACCAAGAAAGAAAAACAGAGAGTCAGAGACCACACGCGAAAGCATTGCGGTCTAGTTATGTAGACACGAAGCAAAGTATCAACAAAACAAAGTGCAAAATAAACAGAAGTGATTACGATATGCTAATACAATACTCGAGAAGCAAATTTATATAGACTAGTCTTGGGTGGGGTGCGCCAGGCAAGGGCTATAGTGCAACGCCCGAGCGACGCTCAAGAGGCCCAATAGCAAGCTACTGTAGCGGCCTCTTCCCCTAAAAAAATTAATTTAATATCATGTGGACCAATGGCCCACGTATCAGATATTAAACTGATAAGAACAGATACTACACTTGATCTTAGCCAAAAGGCCGAGAAAGGTATGCTTTGTACGGTTGCCTCGCCTCCTCTTTTGTCCCCTGCTCTGGTCTGTGATTCTTTTCGAATTCCCTATGTGGGACTCTTTTCCATAGCTTCTCCTCGCAAAATAGAGGAACCAGAGCGGACTTGGAAGACTCGTGAAAACCTCCAGTGGGGTTGAGATAAGAGAGGATTGAAACAGAACATGTCGGTTCGGAGATGGCAGCGTACTGATTTTGGTACAGAGTTCAAATCCAATCCCTATAAGAAAGATTTTGGAGTCACTTGGCTTAGAAAAGAAATCGATCTGTGTTGTCTGTTGGTGGGCAATGGAATACCAGTCCATTTACTTCCGATGAGGCAGAGAACAGAGGGAAAACTCGGAAACTAGAAACGCAAGGCTTGGTCTGAAGCAAGAATCCATGGTCCTATTACTCCTCATTCGTTGCTAGATTAATTATGCAAGAGAGCCCAAGGGAAGATTAAATACCACTCTATATAGGAATAAGTAAGCCGATTAAACTGAACTGGAGTTGGTTTATTTAATGGCTCCATATGTTATGCATTTTGAAGCCTGAACTGATCCAGTGATAACGTTGGTTTGAAGCAAAATACTCCAGGTTTTGGGCCTGAGAGTTACAAGGATTGCAAGGGCACGGTCTCGGTTCTTCACGGAACATATGGAGCTACAACCCAACCAACACAGAGAGAGAGAGAGAGAGAGAGAGAGAGAGAGAGAGACAGACCACACCTGAAAGCTTTGTGGTGTAGTTATGCAACACAAAAGCAACGTCTGGCTTGTTAAGTAGCAAACCAAAAATATGCATCAACCAAAACAAGTGCGAAATAAACAAAAGTGACCATGCTGTCTCGCTTTTACAATACCAGAGAAGCAGATTTGCTTTGACTGGGCTTGGGTGGGGTGCGCCAGGCAAGGGCTGTAGTGCAACGCCCGAGCGACGCTCGAGAGGCCCAGTAGCGAGCTACTGTAGCTGCCTCTCCCCCTAGAAAAATTAATTTAATATCATGTGAACCAATGGCCCACGTATCAAATATTAAACTGATAAGAACAGATACTACACTTGATCTTAGCCAAAAGGCCGAGAAAGGTATGCTTTGGAACGTTGCCTGGCCTCCTCCTTTGTGTCCTGCTCTGGTATGTGATTCTTTTCGAATGCCCCATGTGGGACTCCTTTTCATGGTTTCCCTTCGCAAAATGAAGAAGAACCATAGCTGACTTGGAAGACTCATGAAAACCTCCAGTTTCTGGCATTCTCCATATTGGACAAGTGACGAGAACTCGAAATGGGCAAAAAGATTTGGGTGAGGCAGTCCACGGTCTGGCGTGGACTGGTATGGCGTTAAACGACGAAGAAGTAAGGATGCTCGAAGCATGAACTGGGTGCCAGGACAAGTTCGATTTAAAGCTAACCAGTCCCTAGTGCGCGCCCATAAGAGAGAGAGAGAGAGAGATATGTGGAAGCCGGAAGGCATTACCGAAGTAGTTGAGGAGAACATACGTGTTGTTATCTCCACTTGTAAGAGCTTGAAGATTGGATGGAGGACGGTGATGGATGTCACATTTAACCAATTTTAGAGAAACTGATATTTGACAAGATGCTGGAGTTTGCATTACGTTGCATTCAAACTGCTTTTTGAGTACTAAATGTGAAGCATCTTTGTGATGAAGGAAGCTGTCTGAAATTTTGCTCCAGCATTTGAGTTTTTTGCTTTTGTCTCTAGAAGAGTTCCCTAAGGTTAAGAGAGTCCCTCCAAAATATTGGAGGACGCCACTAACTTACGGTGAACACACGGAAACGGTACTCTCTCATCAAAGGCAAAAGAAAAGAACAGGTCGCTCCGTGCTCACCACACGGCCACCTGATTATGGCAGATGACCTGATTGGGATTTTTTCGAGCAGATCCCTGTCAAACGTGTCTCTTTTCCTTTCAACTTAGGACTTCCTATTTCCTAGGATTCTAATTATTGGCATCAGTTGTTTGGCTACTTTTAGACAAAGGTACAAGTCCAAACAAAGTCTCTTATGTGGTTTATGCTCTTGCAACTCCAGAGTCATCTGTGGGCTGATCCTTTTGTGCTCGGCGATGCATTACCGGCATTTGCCACAGAGAAAGTTAAGATGATGTCAGCCTTTCCATGGTCGAAGCTCAACAGAAATAGGTAACTTGAATATGTCAAAGATCGCAGAATTAAGTGTTGAAATTGCTTTCACCGCTTCCAAAGTAAGGGTTCCATAAACTGTTAAACACAGTGCAGGTTTCAATGACTACAAAGAACACAGTCATATTTTAAACTCTATTTTAGAGCTCCCTCAGTTGAAGGAATCCCTCCAAAAATGGGCGTATGCCGCTGATTGTGGCGAGCACACAGTATTCTTTAGTAAAAGGCGGAGAATAGTTCGCTCCGTGCTCACCACATGGCTGCGTGACTCTTCCTTGTGGGTGACCTCCTGTTTTTCTCACTGGTCTTGTTGCCGTGTTCTTGCCTCTTTTACTGTGTGGGACGTTAGAACTGTCCGTGCTGCTACCGCTGGTTGGAATATTGGAGTGGAGCATTTCATCCATTTAACTTAATATCAGCACCTAATGGGTCCTTTTTGGTTTCTCAAATGAGAGCTAAGATCAGAAACCATGGTGGTGAATCGAAATGGTAGTCCCCATTTGCCATCTCGAGTGAGGTTTGCGCATGCAGAAAACACGACGTCTTACAGACCCAATATGAGTCCTCAACCTTCAGAGAAGAGATGAGTGGAGTATGAAACTGTCAAATCTAATGGTGGGCCTCCAGGCGAGTTTGCGCAGTCTTTAGATCAGCATAAGAAGACTCAGTTTCCAGTTGAACGGTTGAGATTTGTGAGAACCTTAAAGAACTAGGAAATAGACTGAATCGTTGGGAAAAGTAAGAGGAGGACGACTTGTTGCTCTTATCCAGAACCTCCTCCAATAAATCCCCGACAAGAGTTTTGGGGAAGCCCTCCAAGAGTGGGTATGTAGTCAGATAGAATCAAATTCGCATGACGCCTGGTTAAAGAGCTGAACTTTTGTACATCAGTGAGACATTTTCGCCGTCTTACATCATCTGTACACGCCTTAGCTACTCCAATATGGGCACAAACCTGATGTTTATATGCTGAAGTTGGGATTGCTCACCCATTGCAGGCTTGCAGTGTAGTCTCCAAATTTTAATGTTTGGCAAATAAAAACTAAATACTCCTCTACATTCTCCCATGGACTTCACTGCTTGATATTCAGGGGCCATAAATAAGTCTGCTAAATTCCTGTTGAAGGTTTGTGCTCCGTCAACAAAAGAGTAGTCCAAAGACACTGCAGAATGTGGAGATGTCCGAAACTGGAACCAAACTTGACGGCTCCAGTCCATTCGCAAGTTTTTGTGATTTGTCCATATCCATGGTGTGTAGAGATAACCTAGCTAGCACATATCCAAACAAGATTTGCATCATTTAGAAGGTGAAACAACATCTGCAGTATCACAAACAACCGTGAGGAAAGCATGTGCACTGCACTAACGACGCGGCATTAGGGGCCTTATGGGACATTTGAATATTTACAGACATACAACTGATTTTACGTTGCTCGCTGGCCTTGTTGTCCTCTAATCATCTTAGAATCTCCCTCAAGCAGTTTCCATTTCTATGAAATCATGAATATGAAGGTGTAGAGATCCTTCCCTGCCTTCTGTTGCAATTTTTCCTTGTTGCACATTGACAGATTAAACATGTGGCTGAAATCTTCTGTTCCCCTTGATTAGGTTTCAACTCACACTTGATTCTCTGCCAAATACGTCAGACTTTGTTGGAAATTTTGACAATAGAGCATTTCAGCAGTTCTCTAGGCCCAGAACTCGATGATCTTACAAAATGCCAGTTCTAGCCAACACCGGAATTGAAGAGTCTGCATTAGACTTGTGTTATCTAAAGGATGATAGTGCAAGTGATACGAGTGACTACTCAAAATATGGCTCTGACTCTGAAAAGGAGCGTGAGGACATTGCTCCTGACCAAAGTATTGTTTCTAGCTGCTATGCTTCCAATGCTTTCGAGACGCAAGATGTCGGAGAAGTCCAGGTACTTCAGGCTCAATTCTGACAATGTTGATGACTATGTGGAGTCTTTGAAACATTTTCTTTCTCAGCATGATGCGAAGCTCATGCGTCAATTCCTTCGACTTATGCAAGTTCTGATTGGGCCGAGGAAATGTCTACTTATTGCAAGAAGCTTTTTTCCATTCTTGCCCTAGATTTCTCATGCTTGCTGTCTCTCAGAGAACCCGTAAGAGATATGTTTTCCGGTAGATAAGCTTACAAGTGATCCCATCGTCACTGTTGATAAACTGCTCAAATAAATGTTGGTCAAAGAAATCCTGGATTGGTGAGCAGGCTCACATATTTTTTGGAGATCTTCAGGCCAAGAAGGATAAGTATTTGTCTGTTAAGAAAGAGTTGAGTGAGCTGAAGAGGAGAGGAGGGGATTTGCAGTCTCAGACAGATTCCAATTCGTTGGTTGTGCAACAAATTGATGAACAATTTCTCAGCTCCAATCTTGTTGAGCCAAAGTTGTTAGCAGACTTGAGTTGAAGAAGGTGGCAATTGATGGGATAATCGCTGAGCGAAAAATCATGGCAGACTCAATATTAACTGTGTCACGAGAGATTCAAACTGCCAGTGCTGAAATCCTGGGATTGGAACTGAAGAAGAAAACTTAAGCCAAGCCAGTGGACTGAAATCCTCGATTAGTATGCACCCGTCAACGGCTTTTCCTTTGAGAAATCTGTCTAAAGTTCAAATTTCCGACGTGGACATGCATTCCAGTTTCTTCTGCACTATTTCTACTGCCAGTTTCTACTATAACAATCAATCAAAGCTTCAGAAAGCTCTACTTGTATCATGTAAGAATCAAAATGGAAGTGAGTAAAAGCATAATGCAATCTATTCTCTCTCAACGCTTTTCACGTTGGATTGCTTTCCCAGCAGTCCTAGTTGCGCAGCCTTTTCTATGCTTTAATGTAAGTTGAGTTCATGTAGTAACAACTGTCAAGTGGTGGGCAGTGTCATGGTTGAACAAATGTTTGAGGCAGGAGTCCGACCCAACAACCGACTAAAATGTTTTCATGTTCTTGCACGTCAAGAGGAGACTGCCAACTTCGACCCACTGGATCTTTCTTTTTCGAGCCTTCATCAGAGTATCAGAAGCGCAAAATAAACAGAAGTTATAGTACTAGGTGATTACTTGTTAAGCAAACATATTTATACTGGGCTTGGGTGGGGTGCGCCAGGCAAGGGCTGCAGTGCAATGCCCGAGCGATGCGCGAGAGGCCCAGCAGCAAGCTACTGTGGCGGCCTTTCCCCCTACAAAAATGAATTTAATATCATGTGGACCGATGGCCCACGTATCAGATATTATACTGATAAGAACAGATACTACACTTGATCTTAGCCAAAAGGCCGAGAAAGGTATGCTTTCCACCATGGCATCGCCTCCTCCTTTGTGTCCTGCTCTGGTCCGTGATTCTTGTCGAACTCCCTGTGTGGGACTCCTTTCCATGGTTTCTCTTCGCCAAAAAGAAGAACCATAGCGGACTTGGAAGACTCATGAAAACCTCCAGTGGAGTTGAGATAAGAGAGCATTGAAACAGAACACGTCGGTGGTTCGGAGATGGCAGCATACTGATTTTGATAGGGCACTGATATTTAATAGATAGTGGTGGCAAAAGAACGCCTTGCCTGCTTACTGCCTAGAACCTGGTATTCTCCATATTGGACAAGTGGCGAGAACTTGAAATGGGCAAAGGATTTGGGTGAGGCAGTCCACGGTCTGGCGCGGACCAGTATGGCTACGATGAAGAAGTAAGGATGCTCGAAGCCTGAATTGGATGCCAGGATAAGTTCGATTTGAAGCTAACCAGGCCCTAGTGCACGCCCAAAATAGAGAGAGATGTGGAAGCCGGAAGGTATTACCGAAGTAGTTGAGGAGAACATACGTATGTTATCTCCACTTTAAGAGCTTGAAAATTGGATGGAGGACGGTGATGGATGTCACCTTTAATAACTTTAGAGAAACTGATATTTGACAAGATGCTGGAGTTTGCATTACGTTGCATTCAAACTGCTTTTTGAGTACTAAATGTGAAGCATCTTTGTGATGAAGGAAGCTATCAGAAATTTTGCTCGGGCATTCAAGTTTTTCGCTTTTGTCTCTAGGAGAGTTCTCTAAGGTTAAGAGAGTCCCTCCAAAATATTGGAGGATGCTGCTCGCTTACGGTGAACACACGGAAGCGGTACTCTCTCATAAAGGGCGAAAGAAAAGAATAGTTCGCTCCATGCTCACCACACGGCTACCCGATTCTAGCAGATGACCCGATTGGGATTTTTTTCTAGTGGATCCCTGTTAAACGTGTTTCCTCTTTTCAACTGAGGACTTCCTATTTCCTAGGATTGTGACTATTGGCATCAGGTGCTTTGCCACTTTTAGACGAAGGTATAAAAGTCCAAACAAAGTCTCTTCTGTGGCTTATGCTCTTGCAGCTCCAGATGATGTGGGCCGATCGTTTGGTGCTCGGCAGTGCACTATCGTCGTTTGCCACAGAGAAAGAAAGATGATGTCAGCTCAAAGGTAAAATTTTCCACGAGGTTACTTGAAACATGTCAAAGTTTGCAAGTGTAGGAAATTGCTTTAGGGATGACAATCATGAACAGCCAGTCATAATTTGAACTCTATTTTAGGAGCTCCCTCAGCTGAAGAAGCCCCTCCAAAAATAGGCGTATGCCACTGATTGTGGCGAGCACACGGTATTCTTTAGTAAAAGGCGAAAGAATAGTTCGCTCTGTGCTCACCACATGGCTGCGTAACTTTTCTTTCTGGTCGACCTCATGTTTTTGTGAGTGGCCCTGTTTCCATGTTCTTGCCTCTTTCCCTATGTGGGACTTAGAACTGTTCGTGCTGCTACCGCTGGTGGAATCATCTCCGAATGTTGGAGTGGAGCATTTCATCCATTTAACTTGTATCTGCACCTATCGGGTCCTTTTTGGTTTCTCAAATGGGAGCTAAGATCAAAAACCATAATGGCAAATGGAAATGGTAGTCCCCATTCGCTGTTTCGAGTGAGGTTTGCACGTGCAGAAAACACGCCGTCTTACAGACCCAAGATGAGTCCTCAACCTTCGGAGAAGAGATGAGTGTAGTATGAAGCTGTCAAATCTAACGGTGGGCCTCCAGGTGAGTTTGCGCAGTCTTTAGATCGGCAGAAGGAAACTCAGTTTTTGGTTGAACGGTTGAGATCTGTGAGAAACTTAAAGAACTAGGAAATCAACTGAATTGTTGCAAAAGAAAGAGGAGAACGACTTGTCACTTTTATCCAAAACCTCGTCCAATAATTTCCAGACGAGAGCATTGGGGAAGCCCTTCCAAGAGTAGATATGGAGTCAGATATCGCATGAAGCCTCGTTAAAGAGCTGAACTTTCGAATGTCAGTGAGACATTTTCGCCATCTTACATCATCCATGCACGCCTTAGCTACTCTTCAATATGGGGACAAACCAGATGTTTATACACTGAAGTTGGGCTCGCTCACTCGTAGCAGCAGAGTCTTCAAATTTTAAGATTCGACAAATCAAAACTAAATACTCCATTACATCCTCCCATGGGCTTCACAAGGTTGCTGAATTTCTGTTGAAAGTTTGTGCTGCATAAAATAGTGGATATTGTGAAAGAACAAAAATTAGTCCAAAGGCAATGCGCAATGCGGAGATATCTGGAACTGAAAGCACGCTTGACGCCTGCAATCCATTCACAAGGTTTTGTGAGGTGTCCATATCTATGGTGAAAAGACATAACAGAGCTAGCATCTATTCATACAAGATTTGCACCATTTGGAAGGTGAAATATCTGCTCAATTCTTGCTCCATAATGAGCAATTTTTCCCCATAATATAATTATGTCAGGATGCTTTACATTTCAAGAAATCCTTCTGCTCACTTGTCCTAAAATTAGTTTCTTTGCATTTTCTAAATCTGCAGTTTCTTTGACAAAGCTGCTGTGGAAACACAAACCAATCACATTAAGGAACCCGTGAATCCTCGGAGGCTGTGCACCATCACCCAAGTGGAGGAGCTAAAGGCAATCATACGGCTCCTTCCTGTATGGGCCACCGGAATCGTCTCTGCCACTGCGTACAACCAGATAGGTACCTTGTTTGTTTTACTAGGCAATACTATGGACCCTTAAGTTGGACACTCTAGCTTCATAATTCCAGCAGCCTCTCTTTCCATCTTTGGCACCCTCAGCGTTATATTCTGTGTCCCTACATACGACTACTCCATTGTTCTGGTGGCAAGGAGATTCACGGGTCACAAAAACGGCTGACCCAACTACAGAGAATAGGGATCGGCCTCTTCATATTAGTCTTCACCATGATATCAGCAGCAACACTAGAGGTCCTTAAACTGAAAATGGTAAGGAGGCATGACTACTATGATTACGAGCACATACCGATGTCAATATTCTGGCAGGTCCCCCAGTACTTCCCAATCGGTTGTGCAGAAGTGTTCACGTTCTTTGGCCAATTGGAGTTTCTCTACGAGCAAGCGCCCGTTGCCATGAGCAGCACGTGCTCTGTTCTCCAGCTCACCACGAATGCACTAGGAAACTACTTGAGCTCTGTCCTGGTGACTATTGTCACAAGTATGAGTACAAGACACGGGAAGCCAGGATGAATACCGGACAATCTGAACTACGGTCACCTCCATTACTTCTTTTGGCTCTTGGCAGTCCTCAGCGTGATCAACTTGGGAGCTTTTCTCTTGTTAGCGAGGTGGTACACATATGTAAGAGGGCAGTGGGGACGCTCCGCTGAAAGTGCAGGTCTCTTCCAGCCCAAAAACTTTGTTTCCACAGTGATCTCAGTCTGCTTGCGATTTTATCGGATGTCTTTGATTGCCATTTGCTTCGCCGGTTCAAGCTAAAGAATGGCCTGCTTGAAGTACATAGTTTCTACTTTCTGTTGCGTGCAAGAATAAACAATTCTGTGCAGGTAACAATCCCTTCTCGTCACGTCATTGTATAATGTATGAATCAAAATGGAAGTGAGTAGAAGCATAATACAATCTGTTTTCTATTGTTTGCTTTTCACGTCGGATTGCTTTTCCAGCAGTCCTAGTTGCTCGGCATTTTCTATGCTCAACGTAAGTTGAGTTCATGTAGCTAGTAGTAACAACTGTCAAGTGGTGGGTAGTAACAACTGTCAAGTGGTGGGCAGTGTCATGGTAGATCAAGTGTTTGGGGCAGGAGTCCAGGGGAGACCCGACAAACGACTAGAATGTTTGTGTTCTTGCACGACTGAAAAATCCAATGCATCTTCAAGCTTGAAATTAGTCAAGAGATTTCCTCGATGAACAACAGCTGCTTGTTGCCTCTTGTATTGAGGATCCATGGCACCAATTCTATTTCTAAACTCCACGTTTGCTGATTGAGCTACCAACGAGAGCCATTTCCAACTTCTGCCCAGAAGTGCAAAATAAAAACTAGTAGAAGGCAAATTCTAGAGAAGCAAATTTATTTCAACTGGGCTTGGGTGGGGTGCGCCAGGCAAGGGCTGTAGTGCAACGCCCGAGCGACGCTCGAGAGGCCCAATAGCAAGCTACTGTGGCGGCCTCTCCCCCTAGAAAAATTAATTTAATATCATGTGAACCGATGGCCCACGTATCAGATATTAAACTGATAAGAACAGATACTACACTTGATCTTAGCCAAAAGGCCGAGAAAGGTATGCTTTGGAACGTTGCCTGGCCTCCTCCTTTGTGTCCTGCTCGGGTCCGTGAAGCGTTTCGCATGCCCAATGTGGGACTCAGTTTCACTGTTTCACGTCCCAGAAAAGAAGAAGAACGCGTCGGCGGCTCGGATATGGCGGCTGATGATTTTGGTTCAGAGTTCGAATCCAGTCCTTACAAAGAAAAGTTTGTGCAGTCACTTGGCTTGGAGAAAGCAATCGATCTGTGTTGTTTTGTCTGTCGGTGGCGATTGAACCCCAATCCATTTACTCATTATGAGGCAGAGAACAAGTGAATACTCGAAAACTAGAGACGCAAGCCTTGGTGTGAAGCAAGAATCCACAGTCCTGTTACTCCCGCTCTTTCGTTGTTACCCATGCGAAAGAGCCCAAGAGATGATAACGTACCACTCTATTTATGAATAAGCAAAGCCGATTAAACTGAATCGGAGTTCGTTCGGTTTTTTTTTATTAACGAGGACAGCAGTTGCAAGAAACAATTGCTCCATAGGTTCAGCATTTTGAAGCACGAACCGATCCAGTAACAATGTTGATTTTGAAGCTAACAGTCCGGTTTTTGAGCCTGAAAGTTCCGAGGATTGCCAGCGCACAGGACACGGCGTTGTTTATCGAAAGCATCAATCATGCTCCTGTTCATCTTCCTCCGGATCCAACATTGCCACAGGTGTTGGACTTCTTTCTCAGCAAGGAAAGCCTCCATATGTTTAAAGCCCTTACAACTTGAAGATAGTCACATACCCCGTTAGTCAAGAGGGTATCATTTGTCGCACGACGGCGCCGTGCCGGGTTCTAACGTGATCGAACGAGGTCGCTTGAACAATGGCTAAGACTTGAGACTAAATCAACCTCAGGGCATTGCACCTCAAGGAACTGAATCCATAAACACTACAACTTGATAGGGTAAATACCACAAAAAATCTCAAACCGGTACATCTGTAACAAATTACTCCAAACTAATATTTTTGACCACTAAAAACCCCAAACTGATACACCTGTAACAAATTTACTCTCATTTAGTTTCCATTAAATTTTATTATTAAATTGCTTTGTTAAATGACACTCGATAACTGACGGATGTACCGGTTTTGGATTTTATCCTTCGTTTATCACAGATGTACCAATTTGTAAATTTTTATGGAATTAATTTAATATAACGAAAACTAACAAAGAATAAATTTATTACAAATGTACCAGTTTGAGGTTTTTTGTGTTCAAAACATTAGTTTCAGATAAATTTGTCACAGACATATCAGTTTAGGGTTTTAGTAGTCAAAAAATTAGTTTTGGATAAATTTATGATAAATATATCGGTTTGGGATTTTTCGTGGTATTAACCAAACTTGAAATGACTTGTGAGTTGGGACCATTGCCGGTATCTCAAAGTAGAGACAGATTGACATCATGAAACTTAAATTAAGTGGGTAATAAACTATAATACGTTAAAGGATATAGTGATGACATTTTATTGTAAAAAAAAAAGATAATAAATATTTGGGAAAATGATATTAATAATATCATAACTTTTGTACCGCGTTCACTTTGATATTATAACTTTATAACTTTTTAATTGGTCACTTAAGTGTTACAACTTTTAGGGATAAGTGCACTAGAAGTCTTAGAACTTGTTATTACCATTAGGTTCTAAAACTTTCAAAAAGTGTAATTAAATCCTAAATCATCTCTGGACCTTCCTAGCGATAGTGAGGCGGCGGCGAGGCTGCAAGCCCTTGCCCGCGTCTTCCTCAATTTTTTTTTTCTTCTTTTGTATTCTTTAAAAGTTTGCTTGTGTTTTAATATTAACTTAAATAAAATTTGCATTAAAAAATTAGATGTGGACTAAAACGACGTTGTTTTAGTCACGTCAGTGCCACATATGATAGAGAAAATTAAAAAAAAAAAGGTTAGGTGGAGTTAACATAAAGACTTAATTGCATCAATTTGACAAGTTTTGCACTTTTTTAAAGTTTTATGATTCAATTATACTTTCGTGACTAATTTTAGGACTTATAATACACTTATCCCTAACTTTTAAAAACATCCACCAAGTTACGTAGTGATTGCGCTTACCTAAAAGTCCTATATGACGTTAATTTAATTTTACATCATGCAACATGGAAAATGCTTAAAACGACATTGTTTAAGCTATTCTTGCCTGCAATTTGAGAATTTTGGGACTAAATTATGCCCCCCCCCCCCCCCCGGCACCCATCATTCCTCCCTCACAACCAGAGTCGATGTCAAACCTTCTAATAGAGGTTATGTTCAGTTCATCAGGGCGTTGGCTACCTTGAGACGAGACGGAGCGCCTCTCTACTCATTAATCCGTTCTCATTGAAACTGGAATTTGTGTCTAGGATTTTTTGGGAAGAAAATTAAACATAGCTTCTCAATTTGGGGAAAATTTTGGGTTTACGGTTTGTTTATGGAGCAAGTTAAACCTAATTCCTCAATTTAAGGCAAATTTATGTAGCTCAACGATGTCATTTGATCTATATCTCGAGTGCTGACATATTTGGTGACTTACGTTAGATTTACTCTAAAATAATGTCATATGTGATTTTCCGACGACACAAGTAGTTGATGTCACTTGAAAATGACTGATTTTTAGAAATTGTTGCACTTAAATGAGATCTTGAAAAATGATAGCATCAAGTAATTACCGTAAGAAAGTTATAACGTGATTATAGTCCATTTCTCCTTTCTTTGAATAGTGTTATGGACCAATATCATCCTAGAAATGGCAATCGAATTTCCCAATGGTCCAAGATGGTAAATGGATTGAACTAGTCTATCTACCAGAGCCCATCTTAAAGCAAAGTCCGAGTTCAGTCCTCAATCTTTTGTATACGGATGGCCCAAATTTGACTTCATCTCATGTGCCGCTTGGGAAAATATGACGCCGGACTCATTTTTTGAAATGTGGGCCCAATTATTTGGTCCAATTTTTCTATCTTTGGGACTAATTTTATCAATAGACAAAGATCAAAATCCGCATGATCTTACTATTCCATCCGGTCTTTGCCGCTTTTACCATCTTAAACTGCGACTGGTTAAAGCAAATATTACAAACCATCAAAGACCACTCGACTGATTTCAAATCCTTTCAAAAAAAAAATCGTAGTTTTAATAAGGAAGAAATTCCAAAAACCAATTTAGGATCTAATAAGGGAAATTTCCGTCTGGTGGGGTTTAGGTTGTTTTTGTCGTGGGTGGGTTTGAAAAGGAGCCATGAATTTGGGGGACATTCACCATCATAAAAGGACTCCAAAGCTCATTGTGTAATAGAACAGAACCAACCACCTAGCACAAATAAACCCGAGAAACACGGACAGATGACTAGTTTTTTAGATTCTTCGCTTCAGCAACAATGTTCGCTTTGCTCCTACAGCTACAACCCAACCAACACAGAGAGAGACAGACCACACCTGAAAGCTTTGTGGTGTAGTTATGCAACACAAAAGCAACGTCTCGCTTGTTAAGTAGCAAACCAAAAAGATGCATCAACCAAAACAAGTGCGAAATAAACAAAAGTGACCATGCTATCTCGCTTTTACAATACCAGAGAAGCAGATTTGCTTTGACTGGGCTTGGGTGGGGTGCGCCAGGCAAGGGCTGTAGTGCAACGCCCGAGCGACGCTCGAGAGGCCCAGTAGCGAGCTACTGTAGCGGCCTCTCCCCCTAGAAAAATTAATTTAATATCATGTGGACCAATGGCCCACGTATCAGATATTAAACTGATAAGAACAGATACTACACTTGATCTTAGCCAAAAGGCCGAGAAAGGTATGCTCTCCACTTTCGCCTCGCCTCCTCTTTTCTCCCCTGCTCTGGTCCGTGTTTCTTTTCGAATTCCCCATGTGGGACTCCTTTTCATGGTTTCTTTTCGCAAAAATGAAGAAGAACCATAGCTGACTTTGGAGACTCACGAGATCCTCCGGCGGACTTGAGATACGAGAGGATTGAAACAGAATACGTCGGCGGTTCGGAGAAGAGGCTGCAGAGGAGCCTCGAGGTCGTCGAGAACTACATGAATGACGCCATCGACACGGGGAAGGAGATGCTGTCCGACGATCTCCTGTCGAGGTTCCTGAAGAAGCGAGACGTGGACGGGAACCTGTTCCCCATATCCGTCCTCCAGCGCATTGCACTCAACTTCGTCCTTGCCGGGCGCGGCACGTCCTCAGTCGCCCTCAGCTGGTTCTTCTGGCTGGTGATGAACAACCCCAACGTGGAGGAGAAGATCATCCGGGAGATCACGACGGTGCTCCGGCCGGGAGACACGCGGTGACGACCCGGCAGAGCGGGTGGAGGACCCGCTGGTCTTCGATGAGGCAGACAGGTAGATGATGAATTCATGGAACAGACTTATATAATACAAAATAAAAAGTGAGACCTAACACAGGCAATGACACAAACAAAGAATAACCGAAGCGTACGAAGATTTATATATTCAATGGCACATAATGAATGTGCAAGACATTTTATTGTATGTTCAATACATCCGATTTACTCGTCGAAGAAGTCATTCACAGTCTGTTACGTCATTTCATACGTTATTCTAGTAAATCGATTTTGATATGTTTAGAAATAACACAAATACATTTTAACAGAAAAAAAAGAGACTTGCGTTTTCTATTGGGAAAAGTGCCAAAAAAGTCTTAAACCTTTTGCATTAGTGCCAATTCAGTCCTAAACCTTTTTTTGGTACCAATTCAGTCCTAAACCTTTTGCATTGGTGCCAATTTAGTCCTAAACCTTTTTTTGGTGCCAATTTAGTCCTAAACCTTTTTAATTGGTGCCAATTCAGTCCTAAACCTTTTGTTTTTGTGCCAATTTAGTCCTTCCGGTCAATTTTGACCGGAATTTGCTGACGTGGACGCCTGCCGGCCGGCGGCCGGTCACCGGCCTGTCGGGCGAGGCTCGAACCCTCGCCCTGAGGCCGCGGCGAGGGCGAGCCTCGCCATGGTCGGGCGAGGCCCGACCTCGCCGGATCTGGCGAGGTCGGGCCTCGCCCGACCATGGCGAGGTCGGGCCTCGCCCGACCATGGCGAGGTCGGGCGAGGCTCGAACCCTCGCCCTGAGGCCGTGGCGAGGGCGAGCCTCGCCATGGTCGGGCGAGGCCCGACCTCGCCGGATCTGGCGAGGTCGGGCCTCCCCCGACCATGGCGAGGGCGAGCCTGCCCTCGCCAGTGGCCGGCGAGCTCAACCTCGCCGGCCACTGGCCTCTGGCCGGTCGCCGGACCGGCGACCGGCCAGAGGAAGAGAAAGAAAAAAAAAACAAAGAAAAAAGTGGAAAAAAAAAGAAAAAAGAAAAAAAAACAGAAAAATTCAAAATTTATTAAAATATTATTTAAGTTGTCCACGTCAGCGCCACGTCAGCGCCGGTGACCGGCCGCCGGCCGGCAGGCGTCCACGTCAGCAAATTCCGGTCAAAATTGACCGGAAGGACTAAATTGGCACAAAAACAAAAGGTTTAGGACTGAATTGGCACCAATTAA
The DNA here is from genome assembly GCA_031216235.1 of Syzygium jambos. NCBI lineage: Eukaryota > Viridiplantae > Streptophyta > Magnoliopsida > Myrtales > Myrtaceae > Syzygium > Syzygium jambos. The sequence continues at coordinate 23,337,519 of CM062229.1, read as the reverse complement.
AAAGTTTTAGGACTAAATTGGCACAAAAAAAAGGTTTAGGACTAAATTGGCACAAATGCAAAAGGTTTAGGACTGAATTGGCACCAAAAAAAGGTTTAGGACTGAATTGGCACTAATGCAAAAGGTTTAGGACTTTTTTTGCACTTTTCCCGTTTTCTATTTATGCCATCGGTGACATCATTTATGTAATACGAGTCTATCTTCACAGTAAAACTATCATCTCAAATTGAGATAAGGCCCACTTCTCATGTCTAGAGATATTACACCCACTAGAACACGAGTCTTGCGTATAATTTTTCAGTTGTGATTAGTTTAGTTCTTCGAATCTATCTTGTAGAACAATTTCTATAAAAAAAAAATTTCTTGCAGATTGATATATCTGAAAGCCGCACGGGCTGAGACTCTAAGACTTTATCCTTCCGTGCCTGAAGATTTCAAGTACGTGGTTGCTGACGACGTCTTGCTAGATGGCACGTTCGTGTCTGCCGAATCGACAGTGACGTACTCGATATATTCGGTCGGGAGGATGAAGACGATATGGGGCAAAGATTGCTTGGAGTTCAAGCCGAAGAGGTGGCTGTTGTCAGAGGGCGACCGGTTTGAGCCGCCCAAGGACGGCTACAAGTTTGTGGCATTCAACACTAGGCCCAGGACTTGCCTCGGGAAGGACCTAGGTTACCTACAGATGAAGTCGGTGGCATCGGCGGTGCTCCTCCGCTACGTGCTGTCGCCGGTCCCCGGCCACCGGGTGGAGCAGAAGAGGTCGCTCACCATGTTCATGAAGAATGGGCCTCGCGTCTACTTGAGTCCGTGGGCCCTTGTAGGCCCGGCCCAGAAGCTCGCCGCCTCGGCATAGAGCCTCGGAGGCTTGGATGAACTCACGACTTCGCCACGGTGGTGGCTTGAACTTGTAAAGGTGTAATAAGGTCGTTCAATTTGATTTTGCGGTATGGGGTTATTACATGACCACATGGCGATTCATGCACACGCACCCAGGAAAATTTGTTATCGGTTCTGTAATTGTTATTCGTCGTCGTTTCATGTTCGTGGAGTGCTTAAATTTCACTCAAGAGTATACTTGTAATATAAAAAGATTGTCATTGTGGTGATTTTGCCTTCCATGTCGTGTGTTCCGTATATTTAGATGTACTTTTTGAGTATAAATACATCATATAAGTATTTCGACAACTAACTAATAGAATTTAAAAGTATTTACAGGACCTCCGGCATGAGGACCATGTTGCAAATAAGCAAAAAGCAACTTCAAAAAAAAAAATAAGATTACGAAATGATAGGGAAGAAAATTATCAAATTTTGAAGTATCTGGGATGAACAAACTCGCGGATATGATGTGATCACCTCTTTTATGTATTTTTACCGCGCTTCATATACATACGAATTATCAATTTACATTCATAGGTGTTAGCTTGTAATATGCGGGGCATCCTATCGGATATAAAAAAAAGTCAAATAAGTAATTACTAAAAGAAACATTTGTGTACAATTCTTGACATGCCAAAATAATTTAACCAATGTTATAAGCTGTCTATTGGAATTCCCAAAATTACTATAGCAAAGTATCTAGAGAAAGTAAAATTTATGAGTAGAACCTTCATAAGCTTACACAATACATATATATATAAGAACAATAGTAGAGAGTTGAAATTTACAAGATTTTTCACCCCAAACGATAACACTTCTACCAATTTCAAGAAGGCCACTATCAAGGTGAGTTCGAGACTCTTGCGGGTCCCCTTTGCACTTTGTTTGTCATGACCATTGGCTAGACTCCAGAGAGAATAAGTTAATTAAGAAGAGATTGAATTAGATATGACAAATTCCATTCTGCAATGAAATACGTTTACTGACATACAAAATTGATGTTCGTATATACAACCTTAAATTCGTGAAGTTTGTATTGAGATAATCTCATTTGGATTCTTCCTCCTCCACCCGTGTAATGCCATGTCAAGGTCAAATGGCCAATGGAACAAGGCACGTAAGCCAACAATTTTTAGTAAAGTTCTGGTTTTGGTCTCTTAGGACCCGTTTGGCAACTTGTCAAATAATAAAAATTTCTATTCTTTTATTCCCAGAATCAGTTTGGGAGCAGAATTCCATTTGTTAAATTTTTTGTGTCCGAGCACAATTTTACAAAAAATTATTCCTAGAATTGATTTTAGAATAGAATCAAAAAGCAAAAAAAAAAATAACTTCTTGATTCTGGAACAACTTTTTAATTTTTGATTCTTCTTGATTTTATTCATTTTTTTTGGTTTGTTGTTGTTCTTCGACATGCTGCCTGCCACCCGCTGGCCACCAGCCATAGGCCAAGGCCGACGAGGGCGTCGCGGCCCTCGCTGCTTGGGCGAGAGCGGCTCGCGGCCGCTACGGCAAGGCCTCGCCCAGCCAAGGCGAGGCTGACCTTGCCGTCGACACCCAGGTCCGTCGCCTAGGTGGTAACAACGAGGTCAGCCTCGCCATTGCGACCGTTGAGGGCGGCGGTGAGGGCCACGATGCCCTCGTTTGCCCTGGCCTGTGGCCAGTTGCCGGTGGCGGCGACTGGCCATGACCAAGGAAGGGAAGGGAAGGGAAGGGAAAAAAAGAAAAAAAAAGAAATATTAAAAATTCAAAATATTATTAATAAAATGAAAATTTTGTGTAGTTATCAAATATATTTTTGTTCTTTTTCTATTCTAAGAATAGAAATTTTGGACAGTTACCAAACGCCTTCAAATGCTTATAAATTATTTCTGGGCATGGAATAAAAAAGAATCATTTTTTAGCAGAATCTGTTTCCGGATACAGAATGATTGCCATGCGCAGCCTTAAATGCTTTTTACCAGTTTCTTCGGACTTCAGCAAAGATTTGTACCAACCACCGAGCAACTGTCCCTTCTTTTCTGGTCTTATCGGTTTCTTGTTCCTTATCCAAGCCTTTCTTTACAGATCAGATGCAGGTTGAGTGATCAAATATCCGACGATCAATCCAAAATCTTCTCGCCAGATGAGAAAAGGTTCCACACAACGGTTCCAGTTAAGTAGAGCCCGACTGAAACCTCAAAAACATTGTCCCAGCTCCCTGCAAGCAGAGAAAGGAGAAGACTGTAAGGCAATCTGAAATATTTTCTGAACAATTTTAATGTTCTCAGTAATTAAAATTATTAGTAGGGATGAGGTAATCACCGTGTTGCAAAATGTAGCCCGTTGCGGCGGTCCCCAAAACACCGGCCAATACGCCAGCAGTATTGGATAAACCGAGCAGTACTCCCTGTCGAGAGAATCCAAAGAAAGTTGTTAGCTGGGACAATACGAAAATGACATGGTTACGCTGGTAACACTGGACTTTGGTGCATAGTTCCTGAGATGGCCATCAGAAGAAGTTGAACAATGTTTCTGTTTGGACCTAGCCAAGATCAGGATTCATCTCCAAATGGTGCAGAGTGGAGTGCCCTTTTACTGATATTAACAGATATGAATTATGAAGAAATACTACTTACGGAGTAGCGGGGAGCAATGTCCTGATGATTCGAGTACAAACCAGATTGCGAGAACGCATCAGTTCCCTGCTTAAAGAGTTTCTAACTGGTTAGTATAAGGTAACGTCTCGTCGCTTGAAGCACATCAAATCAAAGTTGGACAGGCAGTTTAAAATATAACTTATCAGATTAGATCAATCTGTAGTTTTTCAATGAATGTCGGTTACATCCAGTGATTTAATGAAGTCAAGATGCCAGCATACTGGCCTAATCTAATGTCCCAATCAATGGAAGGAAAGAGATTAGATGCCTTCTCTTCCTTTAGAGAAAGGATGAAATAACAGTTGCAAATTTGATGATCATTCTGACTAGCAATTAATCAGAAAAAAGGGTGATGTTAGCAATGTACTGAATCCCACAGTTGATCATTCAAAAGATATACTAATCCGAATTGCATGACATTCAGAAAGAAATGAGAGGGATCTAAGAAGCATTCATAATGTCAAAGGAAGAAGTGACTAGAAGTGACTGAAGAAAACCTTCTGATGGGTGAAGTGAGGTTTTGAATGTAAATAATTTTTTATCTTTTGCTTCTATATTACACATTGACACATTAACATTCTAGATTCAATGAGATGGAGGTAAACCTGACTGCAGGCCATGCATAAAACAGCCATTGTAGGAGAGTCAACATGGCTCAACTGGGTAAGAAAAAAAGCAGGTCCAAGAAATCCAATTGTCTGCATGATCTGCACGATATGATGCAAGCTGGTGCCGGATCAATATACGTGAATGCAAAGCACAAGAAAGAAGTCAAGAGAAGCTAGTAACAACATAGCTTAAGCTAAATGATATGCAACTGATTAAAGGACTTCTTAATATAAGAAATAGCCAGTCAAAGTATAATGTCGTGGTAAGTTGATCGAGCATAGTTTATCTGCGAGAAACATGTTCAGTAGTTTTCATTCTTATTATTTTCATTATGATCTTCCTGAACTGCTGTTGCTCTCCTAATACTAAGACATAAAGTGTTAGAGCAAGGTACCTTGCGAACTGTAGTCACTGATAAGCCACTGCTGACAAGAGTGTCCGCAATCCAACCTCCAAGATTAGCAGAAAACGCCATAGTAAGCCAAGGTAATACACATACAAGCCCCGAATCTGTGAGATTGAACTTCAGCACCTGTTTTTATTTTAGAGATTGATGACATGGAAGCATGTCAATTATTGTACAAAGATGGTCCATGACAATCCACCGGTAGACCAATTATCATATGAGTAATATTATCAATTATCAAGTGAGCAAGAAAGTCAAGGGACGAGTCAAAAGCTTACTTGATTATAGTATGTTGGCATCCACGTTAGAAGAATAAATGTCCCCCAGTTGTGACAGAAATGACACACTATTAGGGCCCATACAGGTGGTTTCGACAGTATTAAACCCCATGGTATCGTAGTCGCAGGTTCTCTTGGAATGCTGTTGGTTAAAATTAGCTTTTTCTCTTCAGGCCGCAGCTGAGGATCATCGAGAGGTGAACTGTATGCCTGCAACAAGAAGCCCCGAAATTAAATTTTCAGTGATAAAAGCTCTCAAAAGATATGATCTCATCCAGTAGCATAATTTAAAGAATGACAATAGAAGTCACCTTATTTAGCCACGTTGCAAACCAAACTGTTCCCAGAGAACCGAAAGAATAGAAGACTGATGGCCAGCCAAACTGACGTATCAAAAACGGCGAAAAGGCGAAGCCAGTGACTGATCCTAGATACATGCCACTGTAGACCAGTGCCAGTGATCTACTTCTCTCTGAAACAGGAACCCATTTCGACAAGATATTATTCATTGCAGGCATAGCAACACCCTGAACAGATGTGGGGGGAAAACCAAGTTATGTCGAGCAGAGACATAATGATTGAAAATGGTTTTTAACCATAAAAACATCATTACTATTTTTATCCAATATAACTACACGCAGAAATGTGCCTGATACCAAATTTGGTTTTGAATGTTAGATGCAGTTTTTATCTATTCTTGCAAGCATAGGGAGAACGAAAAAGATAAAGTAGAACAATGAGCTAACCTCGCCAATTCCCATAAAGGCACGGACGACAAGTAGGAAAGGAAGCCCAAGTTTAGCAGCAACTGGAGTGAGAGCTGTTGCGATGGACCACCAAACGACCCCAAATCCCAAGACAAGTTTCCCACCCATGGTGTCTGCCCAAATGCCGCCGGCAATCTGTCATTGATGACTGGAGTCAGAGCAAGAAAGGAACACTTGGTTTCTTGATAACAGGCTCATTCAGATAATCAAAATTGTTGTAGGCATATAATGAAGAAAAGGAACCACCGAAAGCTCGGTAGTTTTTGACTGAACAAAGAAGTGTCTTTACCTGGGTGAGGAGATAGCCCCAGAAAAAGGAAGACTGTATCAGACCAACGGTAGTTGGGTTCCAGTTGTATTCTGCAGACATGGGAAGTATAGCAATACTCATGTTTACCTGCCAAAGCAAATCTGTATAAAGATTGTAACTGAAAAGCTCTGTTTTCTTGGAATAACAAGTACATACTTAGAATGTGACCAAACATGAAAATTTCAAGTTTGGGATGGAAATTACATAGAACGGTATGGTACATATAAATGTCATCTAGTAAACAAGTAGCAAAACTATTCCCGTGGCCAATTACTAACTTCCAGTCATAAAGTTGATGCACATATTCTGGTCAAAGTGTTTAGCTGCAGTGAAGAATATAACACAACAAAAACTAAAACTCGAGAGCAATGGATCCGACCATCATATTAAGAGAAACTTAAGATACGAGGAAGGTCTTCAAAAGAGATCAAAACTACCATCCTTAGAGCTTCAAAATTTCGCAGGACTCTTGGAGAATTCACGTTCATTGACCGTCCGTATGATTATTCCATTTTAATAGAACAGAGATACTACAAGCAGTGAAACTTTGACTAAACCTACCTACCAATGCGCTCCACAATAAAGACCCGCCTTTAAAGAAACTTGTCAAACATGTTCCGTAATGTAACATCACTTAGCAAATTTAGTAACGCCATAAAATTCCCATAGAAGACAAATCTGACGGAACTGGGATTTTCTCAATTTAGCCCAGGTAATGGCACATCATCTAAACAAGATTCAAAGGGCCGAGTCAAACTATAGCACCATCTAAGAATGATGATGCCCATCACTTTGATCAAATCTCTTTCGTTCTTTTTTAATTAACTTAAAACGAATAATTTTCCGCCTACGGGTACAATTTTAAATTGAGGAAGCAAATTCTTGTGTGTAGCCATAGCCACAATACTGAGGAGCAGAGTAATGGATGCGCAAAGTGAAGAGAGACAGAGGCTTTACTCGGTCCATGTTGCAGAGCAAGAAGGCCGAGAAACAGAGGACCACGATGACCCATCTCTTGGGGAACTCTTCCCACCAAGGAACAACACCCCCGTCCTCGTCCTGGCCGTTCTCCAACTTCGCCGACTCTCGCACGTCCGTGATTTCGTACTGCTCCGACTTCAGGCCGGGGTTTCGGGCCGAGACCCGGAACATGTAGCATCGTCCCCCCGAGATCAATCGGACCCGGCACCGGAACCGCGTCGCCGGCGCGAAGCACTTCCTCGGCGGCGGCGGCGGACCGAGCGAAGCCCTCTGCTTGAGGAGGGAGTCAGGGTGAGGGGAGTAGGAGCAGAGGAAGGCTCTAGCGTTCATGGCGATGAAGAAAGGTTCGCAGCTGCTTCACAAGTTCACATAGAGCGAGGGAGTGGAGAGTGACTGATGATATTTGTCGAGACTGGTTTTGCTGATTTGCGGGGAAGAGAGGGAGGCATGGAAGGAGAGACGTGGGGATATTTATGGCTAGGACACGTGGAGGTTGCATGGAGGAGGGGATTGGATTGCGGGGTTGAGCTCTCCGGAGAGGTTTAACGGAAAAACAGGATTTCGTTTGCTTTGTCCTGGAGCTGGAGGGAAACATCCGGGATATCATTGCTTGTCATTGGCCACGAACAAGTACTAGGTTTTTTTTTTCTTCCCAAAAATTTGACATGTTACAGTATCTCCAATTATAAGGCAACAAATTTGAATTTTTTTTTGGCAAATCCTGAGAAGGTTTTTTGGTACGCTCATCACGAAAAATTTATTATGTCCTAATCAGCAGATGATCTCAAATCCTTTGGAATCTTTTATGAGAAATTTAAGCAGAGATCAACAATAGAGTCCAAAAGCCGATTAAGACCAACATCTACCAGAGTGTACTTCTCAAGTAGCAAAGGTATCAAATTTGCTAAATTCAGATTTGGAATTTGGCTCTTCATCCTCTTCCTCTTCGTCTACTTTTCCAATACACTTGATGCCGGATAGCTACCAAGAAGCAAAAGCTAGAAAGCGCGAATGATTTTTTGAATTTTGTTTTGTATGGATTTAAATTTTTTACCATTATAAAATTACAAGTACAAGAGCAATAATCACGATTACACACAAATTACACCCAAATTAGTGTCCCTTTGACGCCGAGTTTCTCATCATGAGTTAGATGATATAGTGTCGGCGTAGTCCTCCTGTTTGTGTTGACCAAGTTTGGCTAAAGTCAATTCTTGCAAAAACCAATAATACCCTATCACAACCCTAAATTTTTCCAGACATACTACACCTATAGTCTTGCAAGATCCATTGGCTAGTGATGAATGTGGACTGATGGTGCCATAAAGGGGGTGTTTGGTTTGGCTTTTGCAAGGGGCTTTGGGCCTCCAAAGCCCCTTGGGGGAAATATTTTGTGTTTGGCAAAATATTTTGGAGGCTCCTTGGCCAAATGCTGGCCTTCTCAAGGCTGAAAGCTCAAGGCACCCTAGGGGGTGCCTTGAGCTTTGAGCATTCTCGGAATGCTCTTGTTACTGTTCACTTTTTTTTTTTTTTTTAGGGCTGGAATCTGTTCATCTTCTTCGTGCAGGCGCCGGCGAGGGTGGCTGGCGAGGGAGAGGGACGGCGAGGTCGCCTGGGGTTGGGCGACCCCCGGCGAGCCAGATCCGTCGCCGCCGGCGGTCGCCCGAGGCCAGGCGACCCTCGGCGGGGTCGCCCGAGGCCAGGCGACCCTCGGCGGGGTCGCCCGAGGCCAGGCGACCCCGCCGAGGGTCGCCTGGCCTCGGGCGACCCCCGCCGGCGGCGGATCTGGCTCGCCGGGGGTTGCCTGAGCTCGGGCGACGGCGGCCGGTTCCGGCGATGAGTAAGTTTTGTTTTTTTTTAATAAATAAAATAATTCTCAAAGTCCATTTGTAAAAAAAAATTTACCAAACACTATACTTTGGCCAAAGTAACTTTGCAAAATATTTTTACCAAACACCATTTGCCTTTTCCCAACGGGCTTTCACCCAAAGGTATTTGCATTTTCCCAAATGCATTCCCCCAAAGCCGAACCAAACAGGCCCAAAGTCCAATGGGGTCAGTAAGTCACGAGTCATGATCGAAAGAAAGAATCGAAAAATTAGCAACTCTCCTAATTCATCATTTCAAAAACGTTAACATTATTTTTGCCAACTCTTTAAATGTACTTAGAGTAGTTTGTTGTCAAGTATTTCTCCAATTCATTAGTAGATGAAAACAAAGAGCTAGCAGAAGTCTGTGGGGGGCTTTCTTCTTAATAAATCGAGACCATACTAATTTTTGGGCACCATTCGATGAAAGCGGCATCCCTGTACATGGGGAGGAACTCGTGACAAACCAAGTAGCGTGTGTAGCATACATATTCCAGAGGTAATTCCACTCTATCACCAATATCTACTTTATTTGGACCTCCTCATCCAGTCCCTCATTCTCGTAATATGGAATAAGAAAGTTTTGAACCCCTCCAACTTGAACCTTGAATCTAAGAAAGTGGACACCAAAAAAACCAACGGAATATCCTCGTAATATTTGAGAAATTTTGGCTTCTTGGCCAATACTGTTTGTTGAAGAAGGGATACCCTCCTTGTTCGCCCATTCAACTAATGCCATGTATGGAAATGGAATGGTTCGGTTGCTTGACAGTTGATTACTTGTGCTCAAGGCGTCCTTTTCATTGTTGAAAACCTATAAGAAGTCCCCAAAGACTTTAGCAACTCCTATTATGGTGGTGTCAGCAGCGAGAGATCGGCACTTCAACGACGAGTGGTGGAGTGTAGGGTTAGCACACCCATCTCCTCAAATGCTCTTTTCAACGTCTTGTATAATGAATTCCACCTCCTCCTTACATCCAGAGGGAATTTTCTTAGCTTGCCTTCCCTATGTCCAGTGCAGGATCCCAATTCTTGATGCCTGAGTAGGGGAAAATCTCATGTATTGAACCCACCGATTTATGGTTACCACATAATTGTAAAACTAGAGCAAACTCTCTTGCATGTGTCACGGGCCGATCGATCTCGCGTTCCCTAACCCGTGCGGCCTTATGAATTTCTTCCCAAGTCAGCCTTCCCCACACTCAACTCACAAGAACTCTTTTAGAGAGAGAAACTCTAGAGAGAGACGCTCTGGATTTCTATTGCTTCTTGAAAGAATGAGGTGATACAATGAGGGGGAGGAGACCCCTTCTTATACAAGTGCCGGACGGACCGTATCCGTAGATCTCTCCCCGATCTTACGGTGGAGATCGTATCTCCCCAACTACCCAACTACCTCATTAATTACAGAGGTTTACAATTACAGTATCGCCCGCCCCCAGGAGTATTCTAGAACACATCAAGAAACCCTAGTACATAGAACACTCGGGACTTGCTTTCTCGTTCAAGGTTCGGTCACGGTCCATCGTCCAGGAAACCTCTTGAACGATCCATTTCTCTGGGCCGTGACATTCTCCCCCACTTATTTGGGCGACGCCCTCGTCGCGTCTTTGGCGTGGAAAGTATCGATATGCTTTTTGAACTGCCAAAGAGCTTCTTCAGGCTCCCAACTTGCTTCACTCTCCGGAAGACCCTTCCATCGGATTAAGTATTCTCGCTTCGGCGCACAATATTTCTTCCGTATGACTCGATCCGCCATGATGAAGTCAACGTCTCGATCATAGGAGGTTTTCGCTCCAAGCGGTGCCCGTTGCGACTCCCCTCGGTCCGGGTCTTCTTCGTCTACATGGAATGGTTTAAGCATACTAACATGGAATACCGGATGTACCTTAAGCTTTGGTGGAAGTTCCAATTTGTATGCGACCTTCCCAACCCGATGCGACACTCGGAATGGCCCTTCGTAGCGACGTATGAGCCCTTTATGCACGTCCTTATATCGGAGCACAAGGTGTAGCTTGGCCAACACCAAGTCTCCGACTTGGAACTCCACGTGCCGTCGCTTCTTATCGGCCCACTTCTTCATGCGCTTTGAGGCTTTGTGTAGACACGTTCGCGCCAAGTCCGCCTGCTCATGCCACTCCTCGGCGAACTTGAAAGCGGATGGGCTACTCCCCTTATAGCCCGTTGCAACCGTACTTGGAGTGAGTGGTTGTTGTCCTGTCACGATCTCGAACGGACTTTGGTTCGTGGACTCGCTCTTTTGAAGATTGTAGGAGAATTGGGCTACATCGATCAACTTCGCCCAATTCACTTGCGTCGTACTCACATAGTGTCGAAGGTACAACTCCAAGAGTGCATTGACTCGCTCCGTTTGTCTGTCGGTTTGAGGATGCAAGCTCGTGGAGAAGTTGAGGTTCGACCCTAATAATTTAAAGAGTTCAGTCCAGAACCTACCCGTAAATCGAGGGTCGCGATCGCTCACGATCGTTTGTGGCACTCCCCAATATTTGACGACGTGCTTCAAGAACAGCTTGGCCGCCTCCTCGGCCGGACAATCCTTCGACGCGGGCACGAACGTCGCGTACTTGGAAAATCGATCCACCACGACCATGAGAGTCCGACACCCTTCGGACTTTGGCAAGTTGACAATGAAGTCCATGGAGACACTCTCCCATGGACGCTCCGGGATGGGAAGTGGCTCCAAAAGCCCCGCCGACGACCGTTGCTCGAGCTTGTCTTGTTGGCATACAAGACATGTCCGTACATATGCCTCCACGTCGTCGCGCAAGTGAGGCCAAAAGTATCGATCCTCCACAAGCGTCATAGTGCGGTGGATCCCCGGATGACCCGCCCATTTGGAATCATGGCACTCCCGTAGGATTTCCTTCCTTAGCTTCCCGTGAAGAGGCACGTACAATCGCCTTCCTTTGGTGTAAAGCAAGTCGTCTTCACACCAAAATTGCCGGGTCTTGCCCTCCTGAGCATGGTCGAGGAGTGCTTTGGCGGTCGGATCGTGTTTGAGCCCCTCCTTGATCCGCTCGTTCCAGGGATTCTCGGGACGAGTTAGGGTCGACGCCATAATTGTCTTTCGACTAAGAGCGTCGGCCACGGAGTTCGCCTTCCCGGGCTTGTACTCGAGCACATAATCGAACTCCGCCAGGAAATCTTGCCAACGAGCTTGCTTCGGGCTTAACTTCTTTTGGGTTTGAAAGTAGCTCGTGGCCACATTGTCCGTCCTTACGACGAACCGGGACCCCAAGAGATAATGCCTCCAGGTACGAAGGCAATGTACCACCGCGGTCATCTCCTTCTCTTGGACCGTGTATCGTCGCTCGGTATCGTTTAACTTCCTTGACTCGAATGCTACCGGGTGTCCATCCTGCATAAGAACACCACCAATAGCAAAATCGGAAGCGTCGGTCTCTACCTCGTAAGGTTTGGCATGATCGGGTAGCACGAGCACCGGCTCCTCGGTCAAGATTTGCTTCAACCGATCAAAAGCCCTTTGGCATCGGGTCGTCCACTCCCACGGTTTCTCCTTCTTCAACATATCCGTGAGTGGCACGGTGATGCTCGAATATCCTCGGACGAACCGTCGATAGTAGTTGGTGAGGCCAAGGAATGACCTTAGATCCGTCACCTTGGTCGGCGGCTCCCAATCTACAATGGCCTTGATCTTGGCCACGTCCATCCGCACACGTCCACCCCCGACGATGTGTCCCAGGAATGGAACTTCCTGCTGTGCGAAGGCACATTTCTCCTGCTTGACATATAAGTCGTTCTCCCGTAGAACTTGGAAGACTTGTTTGAGATGCTCGATGTGTTCCTCGAGCGTCCGGCTATACACCACGATATCATCAAGGTAAACCACTACAAATTGATCTAGGAACGGGTGGAGTACCTTGTTCATGAGTGTGCAAAATGTGGCCGGGGCATTTGTCAAGCCGAATGGCATGACGAGGAACTCGTACGATCCATACCGGGTTACGCAAGCGGTCTTTGACTCGTCTCCTTTTGCAATCCGCACTTGATAGTATCCCGATCGAAGATCAAGCTTGGTGAACCACCGTGCTCCTCCAAGTTGATCGAACAAGTCCGCAATGAGAGGGATCGGGTACTTGTTCTTGATTGTCAGCTTGTTTAGTGCTCGATAGTCGATGCACATCCGGAGTGACCCATCGTGCTTCTTTTGGAATAGAACCGGAGCACCAAACGGAGATTTCGATGGTTGAATATACCCCGCATCGAGCAACTCCTTAAGTTGTCTTCTTAGTTCCTCCAACTCGGGAGGCGCCATGCGATAGGGTGCCATGGCGGGTGGTCGAGCGTCAGACACGAGCTCGATCTTATGATCCACCTCCCTTTGAGGCGGAAGCTTCTTCGGGAGTTCGGGGGGCATCACATCCTTGAAGGAATCGAGGACTCGAGTTACTTCCGTCGGGACATCACTTCCTTTGTCTTTTGGATCTTCAACCTTCAAAGTTGCCAAGAAAGTAGCTTCCCCCTTCCTTGCTCCCTTAGTAACTTGCATTGCCGATATTATCTTTTGGTCACGACCCGACTCTCGGGTGACCGGGACCACACATTGACAACGTGCGTCCAAGATACAAATACAATCGGCAAATGGGACAATAAGAGCATCTATTCTATCAAGGAATCCCAAGCCAATGACAAAGTCATAATCGTCAAGTGGGATTACCTCGATCGTCTCTTTACTCTTCCATTGTCCGAGTTGAAACTCCACATCCTTAGCCAACCCGTTGGTAGGGATTTCCTTGGAGTTCACCGTCTTGAGCCAACCGACTCCTTTCTCAACCCGAAGATTGAGTTTCTTCGCAGCCTCTTCCGAGATAAACAGATCGGATGCTCCCGTGTCGATGAGCGCACTCATCTTGGTTTTCCCGATCGTCACGTCTGCGAACATCAATCCCTTGGGCTTGTTCGCCCTTTTGGACTTTATGGAACTTAGGATTCGCAACGTACCGAGTCGTGCCTCCTCTCGTTCCTCCTCGTGTGCCTTGACCATCGCGGCTAGTTTGCCTCGAGTTGGACAATCACGAGCCATGTGCGCACCGTCGCACAAAAAGCACTTGAAGGTACGTCCCTTCTTGTGTTCTCCTCCGCTCGACTCCGCCTTCGCCCTTGGGTGGGCCGTTGATGGTTTGCTTCCACTTGGACGGTGGAATTTGTTACGATCTCCCCCACCAACACCCTTGTCCCTTGGTCGAGTATCCGGCTTGCTTACGGAAGTAGGTTTATACTCCACCATGGCTTCAGCTACGGACATAGCCGTCGAAAGATCTCTTGCATTGCACCGCTTTAGCTCTTGCTTCACGTATGGTTTTAGACCACCCATGAATTGGAAGTAGGCCTCCGTGTCATTCATGGACGGAATTTGGAGTAGCAACTCCGAGAACTTCCGAACATACTCGCGAGCTCCCCCTTTTTGTTCAAGGCGCCGGAGTTCATCTCGAGCTTCTTCTTCCGCATAAGCGGGATAGTATTGTCGTCGAAATTCCTCGACGAACAATTCCCATGTAGTGATCGGTGCACCACTCCGATCATCACTCCTACAACGCCACCATAATAGTGCATTATCAGTTAAGTACATGGCTGCGGTACTTACCCGGATTGCACCATCGGTGATCCCCATCGCTAGGAAGTATTGCTCCATGTACCATAGGAAGTTGTCCACGTCTTTGGGCGTCCGCGAGCCTTTAAACTCCTTTGGCTTCGGGGCATCCACTCGTGGAGCGGTTTGCACGGCGACAACCCCGTTCACACGTGCTTCTTCCATTTCGGCGACCTTCGCCTTTAGTTCGGCCATCTCTACGCGCATGGCCTCCACCAAGGCCTCCAAGGCATCGTCCCGTTGCTCAAGTTCTTTGACGGCATCAGTCAAGTTGCCCAGCATCGCCTTCCGGAGTTCTCCCACGCCAGAACTTAGCTCTTGCACTTCGGCCTCAAGCTCTCCCGTTCCGGACTCGCCTCCTTCGATGCGTACAGCAAGATCCTCGACTATTCCTTGGACATCTCCCACGACGATCTCCATTTTCGCCAAACGGGTCTCCAAGTCACCAGCCATATCCCTTGAATTTGAGCTATCACGGTCTTCCCGTGCCTCGGCACCTTGCCTCTCGGTGGCCTTTCCACGATCATCGCTCACGCCCTTCTCGGTTTGTGACGATACATCGGATCGTGGCTTCGCAGCGCCCTTGGCCATCTTAGCTCTGATACCACTTGTCACGGGCCGATCGATCTCGCGTTCCCTAACCCGTGCGGCCTTAGGAATTTCTTCCCAAGTCAGCCTTCCCCACACTCAACTCACAAGAACTCTTTTAGAGAGAGAAACTCTAGAGAGAGAAGCTCTGGATTTCTATTGCTTCTTGAAAGAATGAGGTGATACAATGAGGGGGAGGAGACCCCTTCTTATACAAGTGCCGGACGGACCGTATCCGTAGATCTCTCCCCGATCTTACGGTGGAGATCGTATCTCCCCAACTACCCAACTACCTCATTAATTACAGAGGTTTACAATTACAGTATCGCCCGCCCCCAGGAGTATTCTAGAACACATCAAGAAACCCTAGTACATAGAACACTCGGGACTTGCTTTCTCGTTCAAGGTTCGGTCACGGTCCATCGTCCAGGAAACCTCTTGAACGATCCATTTCTCTGGGCCGTGACACATGCACAAGTGTACCATACACGGAAGAGGATCCTATTGCATGCGAGATTTAGCTGTTAGACCAGACTCCAGACAAGGGAGATGTTCACACAGGCATTATCTAGCCTAATACTTAAGATACTATCAAAGATGTCAAAAACTCATTGACATCTCCCATTATTTTGGTGGGCCATATTTTGGGAATTATACGGGAATATTAACTTCTTAAACCTAAGAGCTCTTTGGTGTAATTTCCATTCATCATCAACCTAATGGTTGTTGACAACATAGTGAGTGTAATTCATTGGGGTACTCTATAAATCAAAAGTTAAAAAGACTCGAATGTTACCTATCGATAGTAACTGCAGCAACTCTACCATATTCTCCTTGTACAATGAATTGCAGTTTCTGGTGTTTGTTGTATGCGGAATGAGTTTGAACTTCTGGTGTTTGTTGTATGCGGAATGAGTTTGAACTGAGGTTGTAGAGCTATGTGCTTGTATTGGACGCAGTGTGGATCTTTGACGTCCCCGAAAGGTTGATCATGGCAAGACAATAATAATACAAGTTCCTGCTGATTCCTCACCTTGTAGCACTTGAACGGGTTTTCGATGTGCGGCATTATATTTGAAAACTCCCTCTAGCCCTAGACATATCTTCCTTATGTCGGCACTGGTGCCTCCTTAAGTGGCCCATCCCACTTGACAAATCATCGAAAACTTTGCCACCACATCTAGTGTAGATGGCAGTACTGACACCATTGACATTGATCTCCAGCCGAATTGTCCTCCAGACACCAAACGTCCTTCGTGAAGACTCTGCCGCAGCTACTTAGGGGTTTTCTTAGAAAGTAGGGGTGTCGTTCGAGAAGCGTCCTGGTGGGACCAATTTTTGACATGTGGCCCTACAATTTCTCCCAATTGTCACGTAGTAGTCTCCATTGTTGTTGAATTGGTGTGTATGGAAAGTACATGTTGTTGTTGTGGAGCTCACTAAACGAGTCCCATATCCATTGCACAGTGAAGTCTGGAATGAGTTAGGATGATCGGACACTGTTATTACTGTTGTTGTTCTTCTTGTGATATTCAGTACGCGACTAATTGTTACAATGAGAAAAGAAATAAATGAAATTGAAAAACAGTGTTAGAGAGCAAGAACATTCGTAAGTGATGTGTAGGGGCGTTAATGGGTAGGGTCGGGTCGGGTCGGGTCGGGTCGGGCTTTCATGATACTCGGCCTGACCCAAAACCAACAGGGTCACACTTGACCTGCCCAGACCCGGCCCAAGACCCAGTGTTAGAGAGCAAGAACATTTGTAAGTGATGTGTAGGGGCGTTAATGGGTCGGGTCGGGTCGGGCTTTCATGATACTCGGCCTGACCCAAAACTAACAGGGTCACACTTGACCTGCCCAGACCCGGCCCAAGACCCTGTTCAGCGTGCACCTAAGGCCCGGGTCTGGTTTAGGGTCAAATAGCTTAAGATGCTGAGAATCAACTTTTCGATGATAAGCATAACACGCAATAAAACCATAACACTGCCTTTAAGTTAGCCATTCAAGTGATGAAACCATGGGAAAAGTCTCAATGGCTGCTCTATCCCAGAACAGAACCAAGAAACCAGAGAGGTAAAAAACTGCAAAGACGAACATTCTGCAAGGAGCACTGGTCGACAAACAACACCCGACCGAATGCTTGTGCAAGCATGTGTGCTGCTTTTCTTCTTGAGAGAATCAAATTGGACCAGAGTAAACTTAAAGCACTTTAATCTGGCCAACAAATGAAGTGTCAAAAACTGTATGAGCACCAGCAGACACACACAGGCCACCAAGAGCACTGCAATTCATGCCCAGCACTCTCTGCCACACGAATTTACGAGTAGATGGTGAATGGGTCAACGGATAAGGAACTTGAAGCAAGAAGTGTAGATGCGGAAAAACCCGCTTGTTCAAGACGAAGCCAATTTCCACAGTTCCAAGAAACAAACAACAAATTAGCAAATTTTGAGAAATTTTTCATGGAGAAAGAAGCACAAATGCGGTGGCTTCACAGCGGAGAGAGATTGCTCACTTGCTTGTTCGGCTGCTGAGGCTTGCAGAAGAAACTTGAAGCTGTCGTGAAACAATGATTTCGTCACGACGATAGAGGCGATCAGCTGCCGAGGCTTGCAGAAGAAACTTGAAGCTGTTGCTAAACAATGATTTCGTCATGGCGATGAAGGCTTCACGGCGATGGAGGCATTCGATTTCGTCGCCAAAAGACTTACGGTTTTTTCATCCCACTCTGCGTGGAGAGAGGGGAGAGAGAATGGGAGAGAGACTGAGAAAGGGAGATGGCTCAGATGGGTTGGCCCAGAGTGTCAATGGGTCGGCCCGATTTTACCTCCAACCTTGTGATACCCCAACTTTTAGGGCCAGATTGAGGCCCGACCTCAAAATACCCCAAATTTTAGGGCCGAGTCGGGCCGGGGCAGTTCGGGCCTGGCCAGCCTGGGTTTTGTTGACACCTCTAGTGATGTGTGAGTGGAAATTGAGGACTAGTGAAAATTGAGAGGAGGTAGGGCCAATTTATAGAGGCCCAAACGACACTGATTAAGTGTTTTTTTTTTTGGCCCAATAGCTAGCCATTGTAATATATGAGCCTCAGTCAGCTCATTTCTTAAAGTAAAGCCCTTAGCCCAGCCCATATTCCTTTTCTTTCTTCGACGGATTATGTGTGCATGTGAAGCAGCGGACAAACCAAGGAAACCACAAGGAGAGGAGCTCGTCGGGAGAGGGAAAAAGGGCACAAAGGGGAAAAAGAGAAAATCTTCTCACATTCACAATCTGGACATCTCGACAAGCCGTTTCAAGTCCAATTTGCGTTGCCGGGTAAGTATTTGAACATATTGTTTGTCAATCAGAGGAATCGTCAAAGTTAGGGCATAAAATTCAAAGTTATGTCAATTCTGTATTGCCGCATCCGATTGGGGGTTGTCGGGCTATGTATATACATATATATATATATATATATATATATATATATATATATGATAGTTTGGAGTGTTGTGAAGTTATAGCATTTTACGAATCTTGACTTGAGTTAACGGTTTGCTTGGAACAAAATTTTCAAGTTGGCTGCACGTGCAGGACAGATTACGAACAGTAACTTCGGAGTTGAATTTGTTGGCACCAAAACTTCCTCTATCGAACCCTATTTCAAGCAAATCTATAATCCATAGAAAGTGCTTTCAACGTACTATAAAACCCCTAACTTGTCAAGCCCCAAAACTAGTGGGCCATTGGGCCAACTTGAGTCACTGGCCAATGACTGAATTTAGCTCGAAAATTTCTTGATGGTTCGGACCATCTAGCACTACATGGGCCCCGACCATTGAATTGGGCCTTCATAAAAAAATTGACGGGCCTAGGCCGATCCATTAGGGCCCATGGGCTTGACCCATCCAGGGCCTTAAGAAAATTTGGTTCTTCAGATATAAACATCATATCAAGCATCATCCACTTTAACTTTTGCGCCGGTCTAAGTAAATTTCAATATTAACTTTTCTCTGAAACTGATGGTTTTGAGCTTGCATTAGCGTTGCGCTTAAATGGCATCAAGCTCTGTCCACACGATGGTAAAGGAGATTGAAGGCGCCGTTTGCATATGGGCACATATTTTGGAGAGACAGAGATTTTGATTGTTTGTTTGCGACTCTAACAGACGTCTTGATTGGCATCTGCTTCGCTGGTTCAAGCTAAAGAATGGCCTGCTTGAAGTACGCATGGCTTTCGCTTTCTGTTGTGCGCGTGGAGAAAACAATTTGTGGAGGTTTACAGTCGCTTCACATCGTGTCATAGTTTTCACTTTATGTTGGTGGGCTGTGTCATGGTGGATCAAATGTTTTGAGGCAGAAGTCCAGGGAAGACCCAACAAGCGATGACAGGAAACAAAGGAGTGGAATGTTTTGATCTTCTTGCACAAGCCTTGTGCATCTTGAAGCCTTGAAATAAGTTAGACGAGATTTCCTCCGATCAAACGCATTGTTTGCTCCTGGGTCTTGCATTGAGGATCCAAGGCGCCCAATTCTGAATTCCAGATTAGCTAATTAAGCCAGACGTGAGCGAGGTTTCTATCTTTGACCCATCTCCAGAGCTTTGTTTTTCAACCCATCTCTAGAGCGTTCTTTGTCACCAGACTCTGTTCTTGGTCTAGTTACGTGCAACAATAAGTTCTCACGTATTATGTAATAGCAAACAAAACACACGTTTCACCCAAACAAAGTGTGAAAAAAACACAATTTCGACCCAGGTTTAGTGGGGTGCACCAAGCAAGGGCAGTAGTGCAACGCCCGAGCGACACTCGAGAAGGCCCAGTAGCAAGCTACTGTGAAAGCCTCTCCCCCTAGAAAAATTAATTTAATATCATGTGAACCGATGGCCCACATATCAGATATTAAACTGATAAGAACAGATACTACACTTGATCTTAGCCAAAAGGCCGAGAAAGGTATGCTGTGCTCTGTTGCCTGGCCTCCTCCTTTGTCCCCTGCTCTGGTCTGTGATGCGTTTCGCATTAACCATGTGGGACTTCTTTTCACTGTTTCTTTCGCAAAATGAAGAAAGAACAATAGCAGACCTTTTTTTTTGGTCGTGCAATAGCAGACTTGGAAGACTTGAAAACGTCCAGCGGAGTTGAGATGAGAGACGATTGACGATTGAAACAGAACACGTTGGCGGTTCGGCTAAGGCAGCATGCTGATTTTGGTTCGGAGTTCGAATCCAACCCTTGCGAGAAAGCTTTTGCAAGCACTTGACTTAGAAACACAATCGACCTGTGTGTTGTCTGTTGGTGGTGATTGAAACCTAATCCATTTATGACGAGGCAGAGAACCAGCGAAAACTCGAAAACTGAAATGCAACGCTTTGTGTGAAGCAAGAATCCATGGTCCTGTTACTCCTGCTCTTTTGCCGTTGCCCAAGCGAGAGAGTCCAAGAGATGATAAAATATTCCTCTATGTATATGAATAAGTAAGCCGGTTAAACTGAACCGGAGTTGCTCATTAATTTTTAATTAGGACAGCAGTTGCAAGACACCATTGGTCCATATGTTCTGCAATTTGAAGCCTGAACTGGTCCATTGATAGCATTGGTTTGAAGCTAATAGTCCAGTTTTCGAGCCTGAGAGTTACAAGGATTGCGAGCGCATGATCGCGGTTCTTTAGTGAAGTCAAAAGAAAATATGGAGATAGGCAGATATTTCTACTCCTCTGAGCCCGACATTGCCAAGGTGTTGGCTATATGAACTCCATAAATAGGTTCTCTGGGCTTTCAAAGTCTTACAATTTGACTTCACATATACCCTGCTAGTCAAGTGTCACGGTCAAGAGGTCTTCTAACACCAAGGACCGTGACACATCGACGAAGACCCGTCCAAAACCCAATGGAGCTTCCGGAATTTTCCCAAAGACGGGCAAGACGGTAATTGTGCCGGGGTTCTAGAGAGTTCTCGACATAAATGCCGGTAGTTGATAGCTCTCGGAATAAATGTCAGTAGGTGGTCGACGAGAACGATACAATCTTGGCCACTTGTCTAGAAATCGATCAATGGTTGTAATCCGAGGTAGTTGATAGCTCTCGGAATAAATGTCAGTAGGTGGTCGACGAGAACGATACAATCTTGGCCACTTGTCTAGAAATCGATCAATGGTTGTAATCCGAGGCCCTCTGCTATATAAAAGGGTGTCCTTCTCCTCATTTGAATCATCCAAACAACAAGAAGCATTTCCTTTCTCTTCCAGAGCTTCTCTCTCTAGGTTCTCTCTACGATCCGAGTGTCCGAGCGAGTGAGTGATCGGGAAAAGGCTTGGCCTAGGCATTCCAACGATCCAAGGGAGCCTAATTCGCCGCACAGGTCGTTCCCAAACTATCGGCCCGTGACACAAGGGTATATCATTTGGTCGAACGAGATCGCTTGAACAATGGTTAAGACTTGAGACTAATTCAACAGCAGGGCGGTTTACTTAAGGAACCGAATCCATAACCCAAAAACTTGGAATGAACTTATGGGCATGCCAGTATCTTATGGTTGAATCATTTGCATAGCTAAGTGCAGCTAGTTCAATATGCCTCATTCAGAATTCAAACGCAAAGACGCAAAGGATATGGTCACTACAACCTTTTCAAAACCTTTCCGAATCACACCAGTTCGTTTAAGATAGGAAACCACATTTTCTTCCCGATTCACAGCGATAGACATCAAAATATACCCGCCCTTCCCAAGAGATGGACAATTTTAAACAAACTGGTTCAATTTTGAGAGAATCTCTGCTTACATTACATTTTCAACAGCATCAGAAATGGCTATGGAATCATTTGAACTAAATTTTAGGAGGTTCAAAGGCATCGAAAATGGCTATGGAATCATTTGAATTCAATTTTAGAAGCTCCCTCAGTCAAGGAAGCGAGCACACAGTATTCTTTAGTAAAAGGCAAAAGAATAGTTCACTTTGTGCTCATCACATGGCCGCATGATATTTCCCATTCTACGACCTCGTCTTTTGTGACTGGCCTTGTTGCCCATGTTCTTGCCTTGCATCCTATGTGGGACATTCCATAACAAGAATTAGTGGAGGCTCTCTTAGGTTCATTGATTTGTTCTTTATAACTATTAAAGAATTGCAAAATAACACAACTTATTTATATTAATGTATTTGTATTATTCATTGAAAAACATATGTTATTTTATTTCACTTTAAGTTTAAATTAAGTGGGTGACAAATTAGAACAAGTTATATAATATAATAATGACAATTTTATATGGATTACTTGTAATTAATACATAATCTTGTGAAAATATACAAAAGGGGCGGGACTAATACCAGTCTAATCCCACCCCTCCAAATGCCTTGTGAGTCATTTTTTATGGAGAAACTTTTGCCCCATTCGCAAAGAGGCATCACGGGACATGGATTCTTCAAGTCTCGTGCACATTCTTAAAGTTTATTATCGGAGACCACGCGCGCAAGTGATTTGATGAGATTTTACTATAAAAAATTGTATGTCAAGACATTTTTGCCGTTTTAAATTGTTTATAGATGCCATTGCTACTCTCTATGGAAGGGCTAAGCTGATGTCTCTACACTGAAGGTTGGCTTATTACCCATGAGGGAAGAAGCATGTGCCTAGGCATGTTTTAAGAAAAGAAAAGCAAATGAAGTTTAAACCGTGTGAAGAGAGATAATAAATGTTTGTGAAAATAACATTAACAGTGTCATAACGTTTGTATGATACTCATTTTGGTATCATAACATTTCAAGTGACCACTCAAGTATCATAACTTTAAAAATGTTAAGTAAAATCAACTATTGCCCTTGCTTGAAAATCCTACGTGACATTAATTTTAGATTTCATCATGCAACATGACTCACGGGAGAGATGACGATAGTGAAAATGTTTTAAAACGATGTCGTTCAAGCTCTTTCTTGCTCCCAATTTGAGAATTTGAGACTAACTTATGTTGCAATCAAAACCCTAGCTCCTCATTTTAATTGTAAACCAAAATCAACGGTTCACTTGGGCAGCCGGTGTGATGGCCTTGGCACCCATCATTCCTCCGTCCACAACCAGCGTCGATGTCGAACCTCGCAAGGAAGCTCATGTTCAGTTTCGTGAATACATTGGCTGCCACGGGATGAGACGGATGCCTTGCTATTCAATAATCCGTTTTAACTGAAACGAGAATAGGGGGCTAGGATTTTTTGGGAAGAAAATTAAACATAATATCTCAAATTGAGGAAATATTCTGGGTTTAGGTTTCGTTTATGGAACAAGTTGAACCTAATTTCTCAATTTCTAGCAAATTTATGCTGGCAAACGATGTCATGTCATCTATATCTTGAGTGTTGATCTCTCCAACGAGTTACGTTAGATTAATTATTCTAAAATAAAGCCACATGTGAATTTCTAACGACACAAATGGCTTATATCACTTGAAATTATTGATTTTAGAAATTGTTGCATTTAAATGATCGCTTGAGAGGCTATAATATCAAAGTGAGCATTGTACAAACCTACGACACTGTTATTGTCCATTTCTTCTTTATTTGAAGAGTGTTATGGGCTTTTCTCATCTCAGGAAGGGCGACCAGATTTCCCAATGGTCCCAGACGGTAAATGGGTTGAACTAGCCTATTATCGGAACCCATCTCAAAGTAAAGTCCAAATTTGTTCCTCAATCACTTGCATACAAAAGCCCAAATCTGACTTTCGTCTCATGTAGTGCTTGGGTGAATACAACACCTAACTCATTTTTTGAAATCGCCGTAGTCCAATTCTATCTTTGGGACTAACTTTGTAGATGGACAAAGACCAAAAATTTGCACGATCTTACAATTCTGTCTGGTCTAACAATTTTATCATCCCAAACTGCGACTACTTAGAGTAATTTTACAAACCATCGAGACCGTTCAACCCCTTTGGATCCTTGCAGAAAAAATCGTAGTTTTTAATTAGAAGAAATTCCAAAAAAACCATTGTAGGATCCTAGGGAAATTTCCGTCGGATCGGGTTAGGTTGTTTTTGTGGTGGGTGGGTTTTGAATTGGAGCCATGAATTTTTTTGGGACATTCACCATCATAAAAAGAGTCCAATGCTCATTATAATAGAACAGAACCAATTAGCACAAATGAACCTGAGAAACACTGACAGATCACCAGTATCTTCTGGATTCTTCGCTTCAGCAATGATGAAAGCTTGGCTTCTATATTCTTTACCAAAAAAAAAAAAAAAGCTTGGCTTCTATACTTCACCCAAAAAAAAAAAAAAAAAAGCTTGGCTTCTATAGCTGCAACCCAATAGATTTTTCCGCCAACAGAGAGGGATAGCGAGTCAGTGACCACACCAGAAAGCTTTGCGGTCTAGTTATGCAACACAAAAGCATCATCTTTCGCATGTCAACTAGCAAACCAAAGACATGCATAAACAAAACAAAGCGTAAACTAAACGATAGAGAATATGATAGGCTATTATACACTACTGGAGAAGCAAATTTATTTCAACTGGGCTTGGGTGGGGTGCGCCAGGCAAGGGCTGCAGTGCAATGCCCGAGCGACGCTTGAGAGGCCCAGTAGCAAGCTACTGTGGCGGCCTCCACCCCTAGAAAAATTCATTTAATATCATGTGGACCGATGGCCCACGTATCAGATATTAAACTGATAAGAACAGATACTACACTTGATCTTAGCCAAAAGGCCGAGAAAGGTATGCTCTACAACATTGCCTAGCCTCCTCCTTTGTGTCCTGCTCTGGTCTGTGATTCTTTTCAAATTCCCCATGTGGGACTCTTTTCTCGGTTTCTCTCGCAAAAAACAAAGTACAATAGCAGACTTGGAAGACTTGTGAAAACCTCCAATGGAGTTGAGATAAGAGAGGATCGAAACAGAACACTTCGGTGGTTCGGAGATGGAAGCGTACTGATTGTGGTTGAGAGTTCCAATCCTATCCTAGCAAGAAAGTGTTTGCAGTCACTTGACTTGGCTTCGAAGGGCAATTGATATGTGCGTTGTCTGTTAGTCGGTGGCAATTGAACACCAATCCATCTACTTATGACGAGGCAGAGAAAAACTGAACACTCGGAAACTAGAGACAAAAGGCTTGGTGTAAAACAAGAATCTATGGTCCTAATACTCCTGTTCTTTCGTTGTTACCCATGCGCGGGAGCCCAAGAGATCATAAAATACCACTCTATACATTAATGATTAAGCCGATTAAACTGAACCGCAGTTAATGGCTCCATATGTTCTGCATTTTGAAGCCTGAACTGGTCCAGTGATAAAGTTGGTTCGAAGCTAATTGTCCAGTCTTCAAGCGTGAAAGTTACAAGGATTGAGCACACGGTCACGTTTCTTTAGTGGAAGGAGAAAAACCATGCCAGTGTCGGCTACTTTTCAGCAAGGAAAAACTTCATAAGTAGGCTCTCTGCGGTTGTAAGATCTTACAACTCCAAGACAGTCACGTATACCCTGTTTAGTCAAGGGGGTATCATTTGGCGCTCTGCAGTGCAGTGCTTGGGTTCTGACGATGTCGCTTGAACGATGGTTAAAACAGCTAGTTCAAGATCTGATGCTAATGGCCTCATTCGGAATTCAAAGCTAAAGGAAATGGTCCATGGGCACGGCTCCTAATGATGCTGAATTTGTGCCGGTCTGTTTTAGAGGGGAAACGGATTTTCTTCCTGCTCCGCGGAGCCTACTTGCCCTTTCCAAGAGATTAAAAATTTGGCAGTATCAATTCACTAAGAAGAAGAAAGAAGGATCAGACTGCAACAAACCGGTTCAGCTTCACGAGAGTATTTATCTACCAACAGAATCTGCCATGCTACATAATTATGTTAACTCAATTTTAGGAGCTGCATCAATTGAGAGAGCCCCTCCAAAAATAGGCGTATGCCACTGATCGTGACAAGCACACGGTATTCTTTAGTAAAAGGCGAAAGAATAGTTCGCTCTGTGCTCATCACATGGCTGCGTGATTCGCCCAATTCCATGACCTCATCTTTTGTGACTGGCCTGGCTGCCCTGTTCTTTCCTTTCATCCTATGTGGGACGTTCCATACGAAGATTTAGTGGAGGCTTGCCTTTCATCCTATTCGTTTTTTTATGACTATTCAAGAATTTCTAACATAACACTACTGATTATATTAATGTCATCGTATTTTTTACTGAATAATATATATTTTCTTTATTTTACGTGAATTTAAAATTAAGTAGGTGATGAGTTATATGATATAATAATCACAATTTTAATATATTACTCGTAATTAATGTATAATTTTCTAAACATATACAAAAGGGTAAGACTAATACTGCCCCGTCCCACCCCATCAAATGCCTTGTGAGGTATTATTCATAGAGAAAATTGTCACATTCAACGAGGTACCTCGTGACACGTATATTTCGAGTCTCATGCCCATCCCTAAAGTCTATAATAAGAGACCATGCGAATGATTTGATGAGATTTTACTATAAAGGATTGTATGTCAAGACATATTTGCTGTCTTAAATTATTTCTCCATGCGTTTGCTAGTCTCCATGGAGGGGCTAAGCGGATGTCTATACACTGAAGGTTGGCTTATGACTCTTGAGGGAAGAAGTCATCCAGGTGTATTTTAAGAAAATAAAATAAAATAAAGTTTTAAAACATGTGAAAAGAGATAATAAATATTTGGAAAAATGACATTAACAGTATCATAACTTTCGCATAGTGCTTACTTTGATATCATAACTTCATAATCTTTCAAGTGATCACTAAAGTGTTATAACATTTAAGGATAAGTGCACTGAAAGTTCTAAAATTTATCATTGTAATTGAGTCCTAAAACTTTTAAAATTACAACTAAGTCCTAAATTATCGCCAACCCTTCCTAGCAATGGTGGGGCGGCAGTGTCTTCCTCTTTTTTTAAAGTTTGCTTGTGTTTTAATATAACTTAAATAAAATTTATATTAAAAAATTAGATTTGGACCAAAACGACATTGTTTAAGTCACGGCAATGCCACATATGATAGAGAAAATAACAATAAAAAAAATAGCAACGTTAGTATTTTTTTGTTAGCCAAATTAGACAGAGTTAATATAAGGATTTGATTGTACTAATTTGACAAGTTTTGCATATTTTGAAAGTTTTATGATTTTATTATATGTTCGTGATAAGTTTTAGGACTTCTAATTCACTCTAACTTAAAAATTGTCCACCATGTTACATCAATGAGTGCCCTTACCTGAAAATCTTATATGACATTAATTTAATATTACATCATGCAACATGACTCGTTGGAGAGATAATGATGCCGAAAATGTTTAAAACGATGTTTAAGCTACTCTTGCCAGGTGTTCAAAAAAAAAAAGAGAGAAGCTATTCTTGCCGGCAACTTGAGAATTTTGGGACTAAATTATGTTGCAATCCAAACCCTAGCCCTCTTTTTAATTGTGGACCAAAATTAATGCTTCACTTTGGACACCACTCCGGTAGTCCTCCTCCTTCAGCCGCCGCCACCATCATCATTTGAACACACACACACACTCTCTCTCTCTCTCTATCTCATCATTCCTCCCTCCACAACCAGAGTCAATGTCGAACCTTCTGATGAAGCTCGAGACAAGATGGGGTGCCTCTCAACTTAATAATCCGTTCTAATTGAAACTGTAATTTGGGTCTAGGATTTTTTGGGAAGAAAATTAAACCTAGTTTCTCAATTTGGGGAAAGATTTTGGGTATAGGGTTTGTTTATGGAGCAAGTTAAACCTAATTCCTCAATTTCAGGCAAATTTGTGTTGCCCAACAATGTCATTGGATTTATATTTTGAGTGATGACATATCTGGTCAGTCACATTAGATTATTCACTCCAAAATAATGTCACATGTAATTTTCTAACGACACAAGTAGCTAATGTCACTTGAAAATGATCGATATCTAGAAATTATTGCACCTAAATGATCTCTTGAAAAATCATAGTACCAAGTGATTACATACGAAAGTTCTAACGGTGTTATTGTCCATTTATCCTTTCTTTGAATAGTGTTATGGACCGTTATCATCCCAAAAAGGGCAATAGCATTTCCGAGTAGTCCAAGATGGTAAATGGGTTGAAGTAGTTTATCTATCACAGCCCATCTTAAAGCAAAGTCCGAATTGATTCCTTAATCTCCTGTATACAAAAAGCCCGAATTTGACTTCATCTCACGTACGACTTGGCAAAATATGATGCCGAACTCATATTTCGAAATCGTTATTTCATGTGAGCCCAATTATTTGGTCCAATTTTTCTATTTTGGGACTATTTTTATCAATGGACAAAGATTGAAATGTGCATGATTTTATGATTCTCTACCATCTTAAACGGCAACAGGTTAAAGCAATTTTACAAACCATCAAGACAATTCAACCGATTTAGAATCCTTATGAAAAAAATCATAATTTCAATTAGGAAAATTTCCAAAAGCCAATTTAAGATTTGACCGAAATTTCCGTCAGGTGGGGTTTAGGTTGTTTTTGTTGTGGGTGTTGGAGCTGGTGAATACGTCGGCGACCCTTTGTTTCTCATACCGAGTACGCCCGCGTGAACTTAGGAAAATCGAAGTATGGTCCGACGACATGTGACCCCTGCACACGGAATGCGGGGGCTCGAGGGCAGCGCCCCCGACACGGGGGGTCTCGTTGACCGGATAGCAGGCGGGAGTTCCGCTTCCCGATGAGCGGACGGCGGCCCCGCTCGCCGGTGAGCAAGCGGGGGTTCGAGGGCAGCGCCCCCGAAACCTCAAAGGATTTGGGCTTTTATTTAAGCTGACCCGTATGGTACGAGATTAAGAGATTTCGTATAGGTTTAGGTTTTGGGCCCATTTGGGGCACATATATATTTTACGTGTTTTTCTGATCATTGTAACGAGTTGAGTGGCTGTAAACCTAAAATATAATGAAATCTCTTTGCAAGACGTAGCCCTATTCGAGGATGAACCTGGGTAAATTCGTACATTGTCTATTTTCTCTGATTTCTGCGTGATCGTTCTGTTTTGATTCTCGATAAATCCCTTCGGTGGGTGGGTTTGAAAAGGAGCCATGAATTTGCGGGACATTCTCCATCATAAAAGGACTCCAATGCTCATTGTGTAATAGAACGGAACCACCTAGCACAAATAAACCCGAGAAACACGGACAGAACACTAGTTTTTTAGATTCTTCGCTTCGGCAAAAATGTTTGCTTTGCTCCTACCGCTACAACCCAACAGAGAGAGAGAGACAGACCACACCTGAAAGTCTTGTGGTTTAGTTATGCAACACAAAAGCAACGTCTCGCGTATTAAGTAGCAAACCGAAAAATATGTATCAACCAGACAGAGTGCCTAATATACAGAAGTGACAATGATAGGTAATAGAATACTGGAGAAGCAAATTTATTTTAACTAGTCTCGGGTGGGGTGCGCCAGGCAAGGGCTATAGTGCAACACCCGAGCGACGCGCGAGAAACGCAGTAGCAAGCTACTGTGGCGGCCTCTCCCCCTAAAAAATTAATTTAATATCATGTGGACCGATGACCCACGTATCAAATATTAAACTGATAAGAACAGATACTACACTTGATCTTAGCCAAAAGGCCGAGAAAGGTATGGTTTGCATTATGGCCTCGCCTCTTCTTTTGTCCCCTACTCTGGTCCGTGATTCTTTTCGATTTCCCTGTGTGGGACTCCTTTTCACGGTTTCTCTTCCCAAAAATGAAGAAGAATGATACCTGACTTGGAAGACTCGTGAAAACCTCCAGTGGAGTTGAGATAAGAGAGGATTGAAACAGAACATGTTGGTCGTTCGGAGATGGCAGCATACTGATTTTGGTACAGAGTTCGAATCCCATCCTTCGAAGAAAGTTTTTGCAGTCACTTGGCTTAGAAGAGCAATCGATCTGTGGGTTGTTCGTTAGTTGGTTGCGATTGACATCAATCCATCTCCTTGTAAGGAGGCAGAGAAAAAGCGAACACTCGGGAAACTAGAAACGCAAGGCTGGTGTGAAGCAGAAATCCATGGTCCTATCTCTCCTGCTTTCGTTGTCAGATTGCCCATGCGAGAGAGCCTAAAGGATGATAAAATACCACCATATATGAATAAGTAAGCCGATTAAACTGAACCGGAGTTAGTTCATTTAATGGCTCCACATGTTCTGCATTTTGGAGCCTGAACGGGTCTAGTGATATCTTTGGTTTGAAGCTAAATACTCCAGTTTTTTAGCCTGGTCACGGTTCTTTAGCGAACATATGGAGATAGTCACGTATTTCTCTTCCTCAGAGCCCCGACATTGCCACAGGTGTTTGCTACTCTTCAGCAACGATAACTCCATGAACTGAATCCATAAAACACTAGTACTTGGGATGACCTGCTAGCATGCTGGTATCTCAAGGCGGAGACAGATTGACATCATGAATCGGAAATGCTAATGCTCAAAAATCATTTGTACTCAATTTTAGGAGCTCCCTCAGTTGAGGAATCCCCTCCAAAAATAGGCGTATGCCACTAATTGTAACGAGCACACGGTATTCTTTAGTAAAAGGCGAAAGAATAGTTCGCTTTGTGCTCATCACATGGCTGCGTGATTTTTCACATGGTTCGACCTCGTCTTTTGTGACTGGCCTTGTTGCCCTTGTTCTTACCTTTCATCCTATGTGGGACTGTTTCATAAGAAGAATTAGTGGAGGCTTGCCTTTCATTCTATTCATTTTTTATAACTATTCAAGAATTGCAAACATAACACACTTATAATATTAATGTGTTTGTATTATCCACTTAATAACATATGTTTTCTTTATTTTATGAGTGTGTTCATTTCGTGAAAATTGAGTGATTTGAAAAACATTTTCCGAAAAATGATTGCTTATATTGTTTAGAAAAATTAGTCAATAAAAATTATTTTCATCATCAATAACGATCTATGCCTAACTATTTTCGTAGGCAATGAAAAAAATTTCCATTTATTTATTTTTTATAAGTGATTATTTTTTGAAAAATAATTTTCAAATCACTCATTTTTCGCGAAACAAATGCACCCTACGTGAATTTAAAATTAAGTGATGACAAGTTATAGGATACAATAGTCATAATTTTAATATATTACTTGTAATTAATGTATAATTTTCTAAAAATACACAAAAGGAGTAGGACTCATACCGCCCTGTCCCGCCCTGCCAATGCCTCGTAAGGTATTTTTTACAGAGAAAATTTGTCCACGTTCAATGAGGCACCTCAATTAACGGATTTTTCGAGTATCGTGGCCATCCCTAAAGTCTATGATTAAAGACCATGTGAGTGATTTGATGAGATCTTACTATCAAGGATTGTATGTCAAGACATTTTTGCGGTCTCAAATTATTTCTACATGCCTTTGCTACTCTCCATCGAGGGGCTACGCGGATGTCTATACACTGAAGGTTGGTTTATGGCCCACGAGGGAAGAAGCATGCACCTACGCATGTTTTAAAAATAGAACATGAAATAATGCTTTAAAACGTGTGAAGAGAGATAATAAAGATATGGGAAAATGACATTAATGTTATCATAATTTTCGTATAGTATTCATTTTGGTATCACAACTTCATAACTTTTCAAGCAACCACTTAAGTATAACTTTAAAAATGTTCACTTAAGTTTTATCAACGATCGCCCTTACCTAAAAATCCTACATGGCATTAATTTGACATTACATCATGCAACATGACTCACTAGAGAGATAATGATAGTGAAAAAATATTTCAAATGACTACGTTTAAGCTATTTCCTGCCTCCAATTTGAGAATTTTGGGACTAAATTATGTTGCAATTCAAACCCTAGCCTCTTTTTTTAATTGCAACCGAAATTAATGCTTCCCTTTGGACACCACACCGCTACTCTTCGGCCCACACCGCCATCATCATTTGAAAACACACACACACACACACACACTCTCTCTCTCTCTCTCTCTCTCTCTCTCTCTCTCTCTCTCTCTCTCTCTCTCTCTCTCTCTCTCTCTCTCTCTCTCTCTCTCTCTCTCTCTCTCTCTCTCTCTCTCTCTCTAAGTCCTTGGCACCCATAATTCCTCCCTCCACAACCAGCATCAATGTCGAACCTTTTGGTGAAGCTCGCGTTCATTTCGTCAGCGCGTTTGCTACCTCAAGATGAGACGGGCGCATCCCTACTCAATAATCCATTCTAATCAAAACTGAAATTTGGGGCTAGGATTTTTTTGGAAGAAAATAAAATGGTTAGGGATTGGCTTATGGAGAAAGTTGAACCTAATTCCTCAATTTCAGGCAAATTTATGTTGCCCAAACGATGTTATTTGATCTATATATCTTGAGTGTTGACATATTTGACGAGTCACCATAGATTATTTACTCTAAAATAATGTCACGTGTGATTTTCCGACGACACAAGTGGCTGATGTCACTTGAAAATGATCGATTTTTAAGAAATCATTGCACTTAAATGATCTCTTGAAAAGTTATAGTACCAAGCGAGCACTGTACGAAAGTTACGGCACTGTTATTGCCTATTTTTCCATTCTTTGAACAGTGTTGTGGACCTTTACCATCCCAGAAATGGTGACTGGATTTCCCAGAGTCCAAGATGGTAAATGGGTTGAAGTAGGCCATCTTAAAGCAAAGTCCACATTTGTTACTTATACAAAAGCCCGAATCAGACTTCATCTCATGTACCGCTTGGGTAAATATGATGCCGAACTCATTTTTCAAAATCGCTATTTCATGTGAGCCCGATTATTCGGTCTAATTTTTTTTTCTTTGCCAAAAAAAAACCACTACTACATAAAGCAATTTTACAGACCATTGAGACCGTCCAACTGATTTCGGATCCTAAATAAAAAATCGTATTTTTAATAAGGGAAAATTCCAAAATCAAATTAGGATCTTACGTAATACTGTCGGGTCGGGCCGAGTAAGGTTGTTTTTTGTGGTAGGTGGGTTTGAAAAGGAGCCATGAATTTGTGGACATTCACCATCATAAAAGAACTCTAATGGTCATTGTTTAACAGAACAGAACCACTTAGCACAAATAAACCCGCGAAACCCTGTCAGATCACTAGTGTCTTTTGGATTCTTCGCTTCAGCATGATGTCTGCTTGGTTCCTACAGCAACACAGAGAGTCAAGAGACCACACCTGCTTAGTGGTGTCTTGAGTGGCAAACCAAAAATATGTTTCAACCAAAGTGCAAAATAAGCAAAAGCTATAATGAAACGCTAACAAATACTAGAGAAGCAAATTTATTTTTGACTAGGCCTGGGTGGGGTGCGCCAAGCAAGGGCTGTAGTGCAACACCCGAGCGACGCGCAAGAGGCCTAGCAGCAAGCTACAATGGCGGCCTCTCCCCCTACAAAGATTAATTTAATATCATGTGGACCGATGGCCCACGTATCAGATATTAAACTGATAAGAACAGATACTACACTTGATCTTAGCCAAAAGGCCGAGAAAGGTATGCTTTCAATGGTTGCCTTGCCTCCAATTTTGTTCCCTGCTCTGGTCTGTGATTCTTTTCGTATTCCCTATGTGGGACTCCTTTTCATGGTTTCTCTTTGCAAAAAACGAAGAGGAACAATAGTAGACTTGGAAGACTCATGAAAACCTCCGGTGTGAACTGAGATATGAGAGGATTAAAACAGAACATGTGGGCAGTTCGGAGATGGCAGCAGACTGATTTTGGTTCAGAGTCCGAATCCCATCCTTACAAGAAAGTTTTTGCAGTCACTTGAGTTGGCTTAGAAGAGCAATCGTTCTGCGTGCTGTTTGCTAGTTGGAGGAGATTGAACGCAAATTCATTTAATTATGATGAGGCAGAGAATAAGCAGAAACTCGAAAACTAGAAACGCAAGGCTTGGGGTGAAGCAAGCATCCATCATCCTATTAAACTGAACCGGAGTAGTTCATTTTTTTTTTTTGTGAGGACAGCAGTTGCAACAAACGATTGGTTTGGAAGCTTGCAGTCCAGTTTTCGAGCCTGAAAGTTACAAGGATTGCGAGCGCACGGTCACGGTTCTTTGGGGAACAGCGAAATAACACATGGAGAGTCACATATTCCTCTTCCTCTGAGCCCCTGACGTTGCCACAGGTGTTTGCTACTTTTCAGCATGGGAAAACTCCATACACAGGCTCTCTGGGGTTTGAAGCTCTTACAACTCGACAAATAGTCATATATGCCCGGTTGGTCAAGAGGGTATGATTTGGCGATTAGCAGTGCAGCGTCGAGGTTCTGACGTGGTCAAATGACGTGGCTTAAACAATGATTAAGACTTGAGACTAATTCAACAACAGGGCAGAGCACTCAAGGAACTGAATCCATAAACACTAAAAATTGGAATGACTTATGGGCATGCTGGTATCTCAGGATGGAATCATTTGTATAGCTAAGTACAACTTGTTCAATATCGGATGCTGATAGCGTCATTAGGAATTCAATGCAAAAGGAGATATACTCAGGCGAGCACCACCTTTCATGAGACGGTCACTAAATTTGACATCGATGTTAAGGGGTTAACAAATCATTTGCACTCTCTATTTTAGGAGCTCCCTCAGCCAAGGAAGCTCCTCCAAAAATAGGTGTATGCCACTGATTCTAACAAGCACACGGTATTCTTTAGTAAAAGGCGAAAGAATAGTTCGCTCTGTGCACATCACATGGCTGCGTAATCTATAACATGGTTCGACCTCATCTTTTGTGACTGGCCTTGTTGCCTATGTTCTTGCCTTTCATGGGACATTCCATGTGGAGAACTAAAGGCTCTTTAAGGTTCATTAACTTTTAAGCTTCTTAGTATTTGTAACTACTAAAGAATTGCAAACTTTAACACTGCTTATGTATATTAATGTGTTTGTATTATATACTTAACAACATATTTTTTGATGTACTTTAATTTTAATATAAGCAATTGATAAATTAGAATGAGTTATATGATATAATAATTAGAATTTTAATATATTACTTGTAATTAGTATACAATTTTCTAAAAATATACAAGAGGGCACGACTAATACCTGCCTCGCCCCACCCCGCCAAATGCTTCACAGAGCAAATTTTACCTCAGTCGCAATGAGGCACCACGGGATGCCAATTTCTTTAGCCCCGTGCCCATCCCTAGTGTCTATGATCCGAGACCATGTGAGTGATTTGATGAGATCTTACTATCAACGATTGAATCTCAATACATTTTTGCTGTCTTGAATTATTTCTACTTGCCTTTGCTACTCTTCATAAAGGGGCTAAGCTGATGTCTATACACTGAAGGTTGGCTTATGACCCACGAAGTGTGCGCCTAGTCGTGCTTTAAGAAAAGAAAAGAAAATAAGGTTTTAGAATGTGTGAGGAGAGATAATAAATGTTTGAGAAAATCATATTTACCATCATAAGTGCTCAATTTTGCATTATAACTTTTCAAACAATCACTTAAGTATCGAAACTTTTAAAAAAGTTCACTTACCTTTACATTAGTGATTGCCATGGCTTAAAAATCCTGCATGATGTAATATGATTCGCCGAAGAGGTGTCAGCGAAAATGTTTTAAAGCTATGTCCTTTAAGCTTTTCTTGCCCCTAGTTTTAGAATTGGGCTAATCATGTTGTCAATCCAAACCCTAGCCACTCTTTTCAATTTTAAACCAAAATCAATGCTTCACTTTGGACACTGCACTTGCTGCCTCCTCACCATAAAACTAGAGGTTACCAAGGAACCATGTATAGCACTAAATAGGGAGCCGCAGAGTGCACCGGCCGCCCCCTTCATCATCACCTCTCTCTCTCTCTCTCTCTCTCTCTCTCTCTCTCTCTCTCTCTCTCTCTCTCTCTCTCTCTCTCTCTCTCTCTCTCTCTCTCTCTCTCTCTAAGTCCTTGGCACCCATCATTCCTCCCTCCACAATCCGCGTCAATATCAAACCTTCCAATGAAGCCCATGTTCAATTTCATCAACACCTTGGCTATCGTGAACCGACACGGGTGCCTCGCTATTGAACAATCCATTCTAGTTGAAACTAGAATTTGGGGCTAGAATTTTTTGGGAAGAAAATTAAACATAATTTCTCAATTTGGGGAAGATTTGGCGTTGGGGTAATAATTTCTCAATTTGGGGAAAGATTTGGCATTGGGGTTTGGTTTATGGAGCAAATTGAACCTAATATATCAATTTTGGGCAAATTTATGTTGCCAAACAACATCATGTGATCTATATATCTTGAGTGTGGACATTAATATTATTTATTCTAAAATAAAGCTACATGTGATTGTTTGATGACACAAGTGGTTGATGTTTACTTGAAAATGATCGATTTTTAGAAATCGTTGCGCTTAATTGATCACTTAAAAGGTTATAGCACCAGGTGAGCATTGTACAAACTTGTGGCACCGTTATTGTCCATTTCTCGTTTATTTAAACAGTGTTAGGCTGCGTTTGGGAACCACTTTGCCAAGGGACTTTGGGCATCCAAAGTCCCTTTGGCTAAATTTTGGTGTTTGGCAATTATTTTTTGAAGACCCATTAAGCCAAAGTTGGCCTTCAAAAGGCCAAAAGCCCAAGGCACCCTAGGAGGTGCCTTGGGCATTTCAGCATTTTCGGCATGCTACAGTGCCGGTAAGTGACAAAAAATTTCTTCCAAAACTACCCTCGTCTAATTTTTGATTTTCCAGATTTAGCCTCATCTGCTACTGTTCATCGTCTTCTTCGCTTGCACCTTGGACGGCATGGCTGTGGCCGGCGGCGACCGCCAGAGGGGGGCCGGTGCGGTCGCGCAACCCAGCGACCGTCGCCTGGGCTCGCACGACCGCCGCGAGGGGCCACACGACCGCCGCGAGGGGCTGCGCGACCCAAATCCGGCGACCCAGGCGAGGGCGCCTGAGGTCGCGCGACCTCAACGACCTTCGAGGGCCGTCGGCGACCCAGATCTGACTAGATCCGGCGCCGGGTGGTCGTCGTCTGAGGCCGAGAGAGCTCGGGCAGCCCCGGCGACCGCCGGCGAGGGCCGCCTGGGCTCGAGCGAGCCCCGACGAGGGTCGCGAAACCCAGGCGAGGGCCGCCCGGCGCCGGATCTAGTCAGATCTGGGTCGCCGACGGCCCTCGCCTGGGTTTCGCGACCCTTGTGGGGGCTCGCTCGAGCCCAGGCGGCCCTCGCCGGCGGTCGCCGGGGCTGCCCGAGCTCGCTCCGCCTCAGACGACGGTCGCCCGGCGCCGGATCTTGTTCGCCGGCGGCCGCCTGCCCTTCGCCGGCTCCGGCGAAGGGTTTTAACTTTTCTTTAATAAAAAATAAAAAAAGAGCTTTGCAAGTATAATTTTTCCAAACACTATTTTACCTAAAGTTGCTTTGTAAGGGACTTTTAAGTTACAATTTACCAAACGCAATTGCATTTTAAAAAACTCCTTCAACTCAAAGTCCTTTGCATTTCCCCAAAAACTTTCCCTAAAAGCGTTTCCAAACGCAGCCTTATGGGCCTTTCTCATCTTAGGAAGGGCGACCAGACTTCTCAGTGGTATGAGATGGTAAATAGGTTGAACTAGAAGCTCGTACAAAATAAAGTCAGAATTCGTTCCTCAATCGGTTGTATACAAAAGCCAAAATCTGACCTCATCTCATGGGAGTCCCAGTTACTTAAAATCTCTATTTCATGTGAGCCCAGTTATTCGGTCCAATTTTTCTATTTTTGGGACTAACTCTATCGATGGACAGAGATCAAAATCTGCACGATTTTATGATTCTATCCAGTCTTACCAATTTTACCATCTTAAACTGCCACCGTTTAAGGCAATTTTACAAACCATCAAGACGGTCCAACTGATTTCGGATCCTTGCGAAATAGTAGTTTTAATAAAGAAAAATCCCAAAAACAAATTTAGGATCTTAGGGAAGAAAAAAAAATTATGTCAGGTCGGGTTGTGTTGTTTTATGGTGGGTGGGTTTGCAAAGGACCCATGAATTTGCGGGACATTCACCACCATAAAAAGACTCCAATGTTCATTGTATGATAGAACAGAACCACTCTGCACAAATAAACCCGAGAAACACAGACGGATCGCTAGTCTTTTGGATTATTCGCTTCAGCAAGATGTGTGCTTGGCTCCAACAGCTAAACCCAATACCAATTCTGAAAGCTCTGTGCTCTAGTTATGCATCACAGAGGCATCGTCCTCGCGCATCATGTAGCAAGCCAAAATTTGTTATATTTCTACTGGGCTTGGGTGGGGTGCGCCAGGCAAGGGCTGCAGTGCAACGCCCGAGTGACGCTTGAGAAGCCCGATAGCAAGCTACCGTGGTGGCCTCTCCCCCTAGAAAAATTAATTTAATATCATGTGGACCGATGGCCCACGTATCAGATATTAAACTGATAAGAACAGATACTACACTTGATCTTAGCCAAAAGGCCGAGAAAGGTATGCTTTGGACCATTGCCTAGCCTCCTCTTTTGTCCCCTGCTCTGGTCCTTTATGCTTTCTGCATTCCCTATGTGGGACTCGTTTTCACCGTTTCAAGGGTATTTTGGATCAAACACATTTATTTTAGACCTTTTTTAGGGGGCTACAAAAGAAATGTATTGCACAACTCTATCTCTACTCTTAGTCTCCACATTCTCTCCCATATTTGTTTTTTATATCTTTTTGTTAGACTTGTGGCTCACCAAGTGGTCTTTTGACTTATGAATTGTACTCTTGTACTTCTTGTTAAATATAGAGAAGCCCATCTCTCTCTCTCCGTGATTTTTCCCGTTTTGGATTTTCACGTATATCTTGTGTCTAGTGTGGTTTTGATCTTGCTTACATCCTCTGCTATTTGTGCTTCGATTTGTGCATCTTTTGGTGTTTTTCCGCAACAGTTTCTCTTTGCAAAAAAGAAGAAAGAACAATAGCATACTTGGAAGACTCATGAAAGCCTCCAGTAAGGATTGAAACAGAACATTTTGGCGGTCCGGATACTGATTTTGGTTCGGAGCTCAAATCCTATTTTTTCAAAGAAAGTTTCTTGCGGTCACTTGACTTGGCTCAGAGGAACAATCGATCTGTGTGCTATTTGTTAATTCGTGGCGATCGAATACTAATCCATTTACTCATGATGACGCAGATGATGACGCAGAGAACAAGCGAAAACTCAGAATACTAGAAACGCATGATTTGGCGTCAAGCAAGAATCCATCGTCCTATTGAACTGAGCTTGAGTTAATTCTTTTTATTAGGACAGCAGTTGCAAGAAACAATTGGTTTGGAGGCTACGATTGAAAGCGCATGGTTACGGTTCCTTAACGAAAGGCGAAATCACATATGGAGATACATGTTTCTCTTCCTCTGAGCCCTGACTTGCCACAGGTGTTTGTTACTCTTCACCAAGGGAAGACTCCATAAATACGCACTCCGAGGTTTTAAGCTCAGCTCAATGTTGGAGTTCTGATGTGGTCTAACGAGGTCGCTTGAACAATGGTCAAGACTTAAGACTACGTAACAGCAAGGCAGTGCACTCAAGGAAGTGAATCCAGAAACACCAGTGGCACCACAAGGGGCTAAGAAATCATTTGACTCAATTTTAGGAGCTTCCTCAGTTGAAGAAGCCCCTCCAAAAATAGGCGTATGCCACTAATTGTGACGAGCACACGATATTCTTTAGTAAAAGGCGAAAGAATAGTTCGCTATGTGCTCCTCCCATGGCTGCGTGATTTGTCCAATTCTACGACCTTGTCTTTTGTCGTTGGCCTCGTTGCCCTGTTATTGCCTTTCTTCCTATGTGGGACGTTCAACAAGAAGAATTAGGGGAGGCTCTTTTAGGTTCATTAATTTGGTCATTATAACTATTAAAGAATTGCAAGCATAACACTACTTAATTATATTAATGTATTTGTATCATTCACTGAATAAAATATTTTTTTCTTTATTTTACGTGAATTTTAAATTAAGTGGGTCATAAGTTATATGATATAATAAAACAATCTTAATATGTTACTTATAATTAATGAATAATTTTCTAAAAATATACAAAAGGGGAGGGACTGGTGCCACCTCGTCCCACCCCACCAAATGTCTTCGTGGAGAAAATTTTGCCCCTTTCGCAACAAGGCACCATGGGACACAAATTGCTCGAGTCTTGTGCCCATCTCTAAAGTCTATGATTAGAAATCGTGCGAGTAATTTGACGAGATCTTACTATCAAAGATAGTATATAGAGACATTTTTGCCGTATTAAATTATTGGATTGATATCACGAAAAATCCCAAACTGATATACGTGACAAATTTACCCTAAACTAATTTTTTGACCAGTAAAAATCTCAAACTAGCAAACTTGTGACAAATTTACCTTACATAAAATTGGATTAATACCGCGAAAAATCACAAATTAGTAAACCTGTGACCAACGGAAGGGTAAAATTCCAAACTAATACATCTATCAATTGTTACGTGTCATTCAACTCAGCAATTTAACGGTAAAATTTCATATAGGTTAAATTTATCACGATGTACTAATTTGGAGTTTTTAATGGTCAAAAAATTAGTTTGGTATAAATTTATTACAAGTATATCAATTTGGGGTTTTTTGTGATATTAACCCTAAATTATTTCTACATGCCTTTGCTACTCTCCATGAAGGAGCTAAGCGGATGTCTATACACTAAAGGTTGGCTTATGACCCACAAGGGAAGAAGCATGCACCTAACCGTATTTTAAAGAAAAGAAAATAATGTTTTAAACGTTTGAAGATAGATAATATATATTTGGGAAAATGACATTGACAGCATCATAACTTTCGTACAGGACTCACTTTAATATCATAACTTCATAATTTTTCAAGCAATCACTTAAGTGTCATAACTTTTAAAAACGTTCACTTAAGTTACATCGGCAATGGCCCTTACCTCAAAATCCTACATGACACTGATGTAATATTACATCATGCAACATGACTCACTAGAGAGATAATGATAGTGAAAAAATATTTCAAACGACTACGTTTAAGCTATTTCCTGCCCCCAATTTGAGAATTTTGGGACTAAATTATGTTGCAATTCAAACCCTAGCCTCTTTTTTTAATTGCAACCGAAATTAATGCTTCCCTTTGGACACCACACCGCTACTCTTCGGCCCACACCGCCATCATCATTTGAAAACTCTCTCTCTCTCTCTCTCTCTCTCTCTCTCTCTCTCTCTCTCTCTCTCTCTCTCTCTCTCTCTCTCTCTCTCTCTCTCTCTCTCTCTCTCTCTCTCTCTCTCTCTCTCTCTCTCTCTCTCTCTCTCTCTCTCTCTCTCTCTCTCTAAGTCCTTGGCACCCATAATTCCTCCCTCCACAACCAGCATCAATGTCGAACCTTCTGGTGAAGCTCGTGTTCATTTCGTCAACGCGTTTGCTACCTCAAGATGAGACGGGCGCATCGCTACTCAATAATCCATTCTAATCAAAACTGAAATTTGGGGCTAGGATTTTTTTGGAAGAAAATAAAATGGTTAGGGATTGGCTTATGGAGAAAGTTGAACCTAATTCCTCAATTTCAGGCAAATTTATGTTGCCCAAACGATGTTATTTGATCTATATATCTTGAGTGTTGACATATTTGACGAGTCACCATAGATTATTTACTTTAAAATAATGTCACATGTGATTTTCCAACGACACAAGTGGCTGATGTCACTTGAAAATGATCAATTTTTAAGAAATTATTGCACTTAAATAATCTCTTGAAAAGGGGAAAATTCCAATTAGGGACCCCAAGTAGGGTCCTTTTCTCAAAAGAGGACCCAAAGTAAATATGGTGTCAAATAAGGGCCTGAAGTGCTCAATCAGTCTCAAATAGGGGCCCAAAGTACTCAATTTGTCTCAGGTAAGGGCCCGGGTTCGCCGGCCGGCGAGCACAGTTACTGTTCCGGCAACCGGAACAGTACATTTCGTCCCTGTTTTTTTTTTTTCTCTTCCCTCCGTCGGCCATAGCTGGGGCCGGCGGAGGTCGTCGGCCTCAGGCAGAGGCTGCCGTCGCCCTCGCCCGCCCAGTCGAGGGCCGCCCACGCTGGCGTCGGGCGGGCGAGGGCGACCCTCGCCGGCGGAGGGCGACCCTCGCCGGCGGAGGGCGAGGGCTCGAGCTCGCCGGACATCTGGGCGAGCTCGCCGGCCATGGCGAGCTCGAGCTCATGCCGGCCCTCGCCATGGCTGTGCGGGCCGGCGAGGGCGGAGCTCGCCCAGATGGCCAGCGAGCTCGAGCTCTCGCCGGTCTCAGCGAGCTCGAGCTCGCCGGCCATGGCGAGCTCGAGCTCATGCCGGCCCTCGCCATGGCTGTGCGGGCCGGCGAGGGCGGAGCTCGCCCAGATGGCCAGCGAGCTCGAGCTCTCGCCGGTCTCAGCGAGCTCGAGCTCGCCGGCCATGGCACCCTCCCCCTCCCCTTCCCGGTCCAAGTTCTCCCCACGGAAGCCCCCGCCGGAGTCCCCGGGCTCCTCTGTCAGCCCCGCCCCGCCCGATGCGGCCCTCGACAACCCGGATCTCGGGCCCTTCCTCCTCAAGCTCACGCGCAATACCATCACCTCCGGCGACGGCCCCGCCAAGGCCCTTGACTACGCGATCCGGGCGAGGCCGGCCTCCTCGAGCTCGCTCAGATCTGGGCGGCGCTCGCCATGGCCGGCGAGCTCGAGCTCGCCCAGATCTGGGCGGAGCTCACCATGGCCGGCGAGCTCGAGCTCGCCCAGATCTGGGCAGAGCTCGCCGGCCGAGCTCGCCCAGATGGCCGGCGAGCTCGAGCTCTCGCCGGCCTCAGCTCTGGCCCGGTCACCAGTCGCCGGACCGGCGACTGGGGAAGAAGAAAAGAAAAAACAAATTGGACAAAAGTGCCCCTATTCCGGTGCCGGAAATGTCGGCCGGTCGCCGGCCGGCGAACATTTGGCCGGCCAGCGAGCTCAGGTCCTTATTTGATACTAGTTTGGCACTTTGGGTCCTTAATTGATACATTGTTCACTTGAGGTCCTCTTTTGAAAAAAGGCACCCACTTTGGGTCCTTATTTGATAATTTCCCCTTGAAAAGTTATAGCACCAAGTGAGCACTGTACGAAAGTTACGGCAATATTATTGCCTATTTTTCCATTCTTTGAACAGTGTTGTGGACCTTTACCATCCCAGAAATGGTGACTGGATTTCCCAGAGTCCAAGATGGTAAATGGGTTGAAGTAGCCCATCTTAAAGCAAAGTCCAAATTTGTTACTTATACAAAAGCCCGAATCAGACTTCATCTTATGTACCGCTTGGGTAAATATATGATGCCGAACTCATTTTTCAAAATCGCTATTTCATGTGAGCCCGATTATTCGGTCTAATTTTTTTTTCTTTGCCAAAAAAAAACCACTACTACATAAAGCAATTTTACAGACCATTGAGACCGTCCAACTGATTTCGGATCCTAAATAAAAAATAGTATTTTTAATAAGGAAAAATTCCAAAATCAAATTAGGATCTTACGTAATACTGTCGGGTCGGGCCGAGTCAGGTTGTTTTTTGTGGTAGGTGGGTTTGAAAAGGAGCCATGAATTTGTGGACATTCACCATCATAAAAGAACTCTAATGGTCATTGTTTAACAGAACAGAACCACTTAGCGCAAATAAACCCGCGAAACCCTGTCAGATCACTGGTGTCTTTTGGATTCTTCGCTTCAGCATGATGTTTGCTTGGTTCCTACAGCAACACAGAGAGTCAAGAGACCACACCTGCTTCGTGGTGTCTTGAGTAGCAAACCAAAAATATGTTTCAACCAAAGTGCAAAATAAGCAAAAGCGATAATGAAACGCTAACAAATACTAGAGAAGCAAATTTATTTTTGACTAGGCCTGGGTTGGGTGCGCCAAGCAAGGGCTGTAGTGCAACACCCGAGCGACGCGCAAGAGGCCTAGCAGCAAGCTACAATGGCGGCCTCTCCCCCTACAAAGATTAATTTAATATCATGTGGACCGATGGCCCACGTATCAGATATT
Organism: Syzygium jambos; assembly: GCA_031216235.1. Taxonomy (NCBI): domain Eukaryota; kingdom Viridiplantae; phylum Streptophyta; class Magnoliopsida; order Myrtales; family Myrtaceae; genus Syzygium; species Syzygium jambos. The sequence goes on along the minus strand of CM062229.1, from coordinate 23,293,645 downwards.
AAACTGATAAGAACAGATACTACACTTGATCTTAGCCAAAAGGCCGAGAAAGGTATGCTTTCAATAGTCGCCTTGCCTCCAATTTTGTTCCCTGCTCTGATCTGTGATTCTTTTCGTATTCCCTATGTGGGACTCCTTTTCATGGTTTCTCTTTGCAAAAAACGAAGAAGAACAATAGTAGACTTGGAAGACTCATGAAAACCTCCGGTGTGAACTGAGATATGAGAGGATTAAAACAGAACATCTGGGCAGTTTGGAGATGGCAGCAGACTGATTTTGGTTCAGAGTCCGAATCCCATCCTTACAAGAAAGTTTTTGCAGTCACTTGAGTTGGCTTAGAAGAGCAATCGTTCTGTGTGCTGTTTGTTAGTTGGAGGAGATTGAACGCAAATTCATTTAATTATGATGAGGCAGAGAATAAGCAGAAACTCGAAAACTAGAAACGCAAGGCTTGGGGTGAAGCAAGCATCCATCATCCTATTAAACTGAACCGGAGTAGTTCATTTTTTTTTTGTGAGGACAGCAGTTGCAACAAACGATTGGTTTGGAAGCTTGTAGTCCAGTTTTCGAGCCTGAAAGTTACAAGGATTGCGAGCGCACGGTCACGGTTCTTTGGGGAACAGCGAAATAACACATGGAGAGTCACATATTCCTCTTCCTCTGAGCCCCTGACGTTGCCACAGGTGTTTGCTACTTTTCAGCATGGGAAAACTCCATACACAGGCTCTCTGGGGTTTGAAGCTCTTACAACTCGACAAATAGTCATATATACCCGGTTGGTCAAGAGGGTATGATTTGGCGATTAGCAGTGCAGCGTCGAGGTTCTGACATGGTCAAATGACGTGGCTTAAACAATGATTAAGACTTGAGACTAATTCAACAACAGGGCAGAGCACTCAAGGAACTGAATCCATAAACACTAAAAATTGGAATGACTTATGGGCATGCTGGTATCTCAGGGTGGAATCATTTGTATAGCTAAGTACAACTTGTTCAATATCTGATGCTGATAGCGTCATTAGGAATTCAATGCAAAAGGAGATATACTCAGGCGAGCACCACCTTTCATGAGACGGTCACTAAATTTGACATCGATGTTAAGGGGTTAACAAATCATTTGCACTCTCTATTTTAGGAGCTCCCTCAGCCAAGGAAGCTCCTCCAAAAATAGGTGTATGCCACTGATTCTGACGAGCACACGGTATTCTTTAGTAAAAGGCGAAAGAATAGTTCGCTCTGTGCACATCACATGGCTGCATAATCTATAACATGGTTCGACCTCATCTTTTGTGACTGGCCTTGTCGCCTATGTTCTTGCCTTTCATCCTATGTGGGACATTCCATGTAGAGAACTAAAGGCTCTTTAAGGTTCATTAACTTTTAAGCTTATTAGTATTTGTAACTACTAAAGAATTGCAAACTTTAACACTGCTTATGTATATTAATGTGTTTGTATTATATACTCAACAACATATTTTTTTGATGTACTTTAATTTTAATTTAAGCGATTGATAAATTAGAATGAGTTATATGATATAATAATTAGAATTTTAATGTATTACTTGTAATTAGTATACAATTTTCTAAAAATATACAAGAGGGCAGGACTAATACCTTCCTCGCCCCACCCCGCCAAATGCCTCACAGAGCAAATTTTACCTCAGTCGCAATGAGGCACCACGGGATGCCAATTTCTTTAGCCCCGTGCCCATCCCTAGTGTCTATGATCCACGACCATGTGAGTGATTTGATGAGATCTTCTATCAACGATTGAATCTCAAGACATTTTTGCTGTCTTGAATTATTTCTACTTGCCTTTGCTACTCTTCATAAAGGGGCTAAGCTGATGTCTATACACTGAAGGTTGGCTTATGACCCACGAAGCATGCGCCGAGTCGTGTTTTAAGAAAAGAAAAGAAAATAAGGTTTTAGAATGTGTGAGGAGAGATAATAAATGTTTGAGAAAATCATATTTGCCATCATAAGTGCTCAATTTTGTGTTATAACTTTTCAAACAATCACTTAAGTATCGAAACTTTTAAAAAAGTTCAGTTACCTTTACATTAGTGATTGCCGTGGCTTGAAAATCCTGCATGATGTAATATGATTCGCCGAAGAGGTGTCAGCGAAAATGTTTTAAAGCTATGTCCTTTAAGCTTTTCTTGCCCCTAGTTTTAGAATTTGGGCTAATCATGTTGTCAATCCAAACCCTAGCCACTCTTTTCAATTTTAAACCAAAATCAATGCTTCACTTTGGACACTGCACTTGCTGCCTCCTCACCATAAAACTAAAGGTTACCAAGGAACCATGCATAGCACTAAATAGGGAGCCGCAGAGTGCACTGGCCGCCCCCTTCATCATCACCATCTCTCTCTCTCTCTCTCTCTCTCTCTCTCTCTCTCTCTCTCTCTCTCTCTCTCTCTCTCTCTCTCTCTCTCTCTCTCTCTCTCTCTCTCTCTCTCTCTCTCTCTCTCTCTCTCTCTCTCTCTCTCTCTCTCTCTCTCTCTCTCTCTCTCTCTCTCTCTAAGTCCTTGGCACCCATCATTCCTCCCTCCACAATCGGCGTCAATATTGAACCTTCCAATGAAGCCCATGTTCAATTTCATCAACACCTTGGCTATCGTGAACCGACACGGGTGCCTCACTATTGAACAATCCATTCTAGTTGAAACTAGAATTTGGGGCTAGAATTTTTTGGGAAGAAAATTAAACATAATTTCTCAATTTGGGGAAAGATTTGGCATTGGGGTTTGGTTTATGGAGCAAATTGAACCTAATATATCAATTTTGGGCAAATTTATGTTGCCAAACAACATCATGTGATCTATATATCTTGAGTGTGGACATTAATATTATTTATTCTAAAATAAAGCTACATGTGATTGTTTGATGACACAAGTGACTGATGTTTACTTGAAAATGATCGAATTTTAGAAATTGTTGCGCTTAATTGATCACTTAAAAGGTTATAGCACCAGGTGAGCATTGTACAAACTTGTGGCACCGTTATTGTCCATTTCTCGTTTATTTGAACAGTGTTATGGGCCTTTCTCATCTTAGGAAGGGCGACGAGACTTCTCAGTGGTATGAGATGGTAAATAGGTTGAACTAGCTAATCTATCGAAGCTCGTATAAAATAAAGTCAGAATTCGTTCCTCAATCGGTTGTATACAAAAGCCAAAATCTGACCTCATCTCATGGGAGTCCCAGTTATTTAAAATCTCTATTTCATGTGAGCCCAGTTATTCGGTCCAATTTTTCTATTTTTGGGACTAACTCTATCGATGGACAGAGATCAAAATCTGCACGATTTTATGATTCTATCCAGTCTTACCAATTTTACCATCTTAAACTGCCACCGTTTAAGGCAATTTTACAAACCATCAAGACGGTCCAACTGATTTCGGATCCTTGCGAAATCGTAGTTTTAATAAAGAAAAATCCCAAAAACAAATTTAGGATCTTAGGGAAGAAAAAAAAAATTATGTCATTAGGTTGTTTTATGGTGGGTGGGTTTGCAAAGGACCCATGAATTTGCGGGACATTCACCACCATAAAAAGACTCCAATGTTCATTGTATAATAGAACAGAACCACTCTGCACAAATAAACCCGAGAAACACAGACGGATCGCTAGTCTTTTGGATTATTCGCTTCAGCAAGATGTTTGCTTGGCTCCAACAGCTAAACCCAATACCAATTCTGAAAGCTCTGTGCTCTAGTTATGCATCACAGAGGCATCGTCCTCGCGCATCATGTAGCAAGCCAAAAATCATTATATTTCTACTGGGCTTGGGTGGGGTGCGCCAGGCAAGGGCTGCAGTGCAACGCCCGAGCGACGCTTGAGAAGCCCGATAGCAAGCTACCGTGGCGGCCTCTCCCCCTAGAAAAATTAATTTAATATCATGTGGACCGATGGCCACGTATCAGATATTAAACTGATAAGAACAGATACTACACTTGATCTTAGCCAAAAGGCCGAGAAAGGTATGCTTTGGTCTATTGCCTAGCCTCCTCTTTTGTCCCCTGCTCTGGTTCTTTATGCTTTCTGCATTCCCTATGTGGGACTCGTTTTCACCGTTTCAAGGGTATTTTGGATCAAGCACATTTAAGGGGGCTATAAAAGGAATGTATTGCACAACTCTATCTCTACTCTTAGTCTCCACATTCTCTCCTATATTTTTTTTATATCTTTTTGTTAGACTTGTGGCTCACCAAGTGGTCTTTTGACTTATGGATTGTACTCTTGTACTTCTTGTTAAATATAGAGAAACCCATCTCTCTCTCCGTGATTTTTCCCGTTTTGGATTTTCACGTATATCTTGTGTCTAGTGTGGTTTTGATCTTGCTTACATCCTCTGCTATTTGTGCTTCGATTTGTGCATCTTTTGGTGTTTTTCCACAACAGTTTCTCTTTGCAAAAAAGAAGAAAGAACAATAGCATACTTGGAAGACTCACGAAAGCCTCCAGTAAGGATTGAAACAGAACATTTTGGCGGTCCGGATACTGATTTTGGTTCGGAGCTCAAATCCTATTTTTTCAAAGAAAGTTTCTTGCAGTCACTTGACTTGGCTCAGAGGAACAATCGATCTGTGTGCTATTTGTTAATTCGTGGCGATCGAACACTAATCCATTTACTCATGATGACGCAGATGATGACGCAGAGAACAAGCGAAAACTCAGAAAACTAGAAACGCATGATTTGGTGTCAAGCAAGAATCCATCGTCCTATTGAACTGAGCTTGAGTTAATTCTTTTTATTAGGACAGCAGTTGCAAGAAACAATTGGTTTGGAGGCTACGATTGAAAGCGCATGGTTACGGTTCCTTAATGAAAGGCGAAATCACACATGGAGATACATGTTTCTCTTCCTCTGAGCCCTGACTTGCCACAGGTGTTTGCTACTCTTCACCAAGGGAAGACTCCATAAATACGCACTCCGAGGCTTTAAGCTCAGCTCAATGTTGGAGTTCTGATGTGGTCTAACGAGGTCGCTTGAACAATGGTCAAGACTTAAGACTACGTAACAGCAAGGCAGTGCACTCAAGGAAGTGAATCCATAAACACCAGTGGCACCACAAGGGGCTAAGAAATCATTTGACTCAATTTTAGGAGCTTCCTCAGTTGAAGAAGCCCCTCCAAAAATAGGCGTATGCCACTAATTGCAACGAGCACACGGTATTCTTTAGTAAAAGGCGAAAGAATAATTCGCTTTGTGCTCATCACATGGCTGCGTGATTTGCCCAACTCTACCACCTTGTCTTTTGTCGTTGGCCTTGTTGCCCTATTATTGCCTTTCTTCCTATGTGGGATGTTCAACAACAAGAATTAGCGGAGGCTCTTTTAGGTTCATTAGTTTGGTCTTTATAACTATTAAAGAATTGCAAGCATAACACTACTTAATTATATTAATGTATTTGTTTCATTCACTGAATAAAATATTTTTTTATTTATTTTACGTGAATTTTAAATTAAGTGGGTCATAAGTTATATGATATAATAAAACAATCTTAATATGTTACTTATAATTAATGAATAATTTTCTAAAAATATACAAAAGGGGAGGGACTGGTACCGCCTCGTCCCACCCCACCAAATGCCTTCGTGGAGAAAATTTTGCCCCTTTCGCAACAAGGCACCATGGGACACAAATTGCTCGAGTCTTGTGCCCATCTCTAAAGTCTATGATTAGAAATCGTGCGAGTAATTTGACGAGATCTTACTATCAAAGATAGTATATAGAGACATTTTTGCCATATTAAATTATTGGATTGATATCACGAAAAATCTCAAACTGATATACGTGACAGATTTACCCTAAACTAATTTTTTGACCATTAAAAATTTCAAACTGGTATATATGTGACAATTTATCCTAAACTAATTTTTTGACCAGCAAAAACCTCAAACTAGCATACTTGTGACAAATTTACCTTTCATAAAATTGGATTAATACCGCGAAAAATCACAAATTAGTAAACCTGTGACCAACGAAAGGGTAAAATCTCAAACTAATACATCTATCAATTGTTACGTGTCATTCAACTCAGCAATTTAACGGTAAAATTTCATAGAGGTTAAATTTATCACGGTGTACTAATTTGGAGTTTTTAAAGGTCAAAAAATTAGTTTGGTATAAATTTATTACAAATGTACCAATTTAGAGTTTTTTGTGATATTAACCCTAAATTATTTCTACATGCCTTTGCTACTCTCCATGAAGGAGCTAAGCGGATGTCTATACACTAAAGGTTGGCTTATGACCCACAAGGGAAGAAGCATGCACCTAACCGTATTTTAAAGAAAAGAAAATAATGTTTTAAACGTTTGAAGATAGATAATATATATTTGGGAAAATGACATTGACAGCATCATAACTTTTGTACGGGACTCACTTTGATATCATAACTTCATAATTTTTCAAGCAATCACTTAAGTGTCATAACTTTTAAAAACGTTCACTTAAGTTATATCAGCAATGGCCCTTACCTCAAAATCCTACATGACACTGATGTAATATTACATCATGCAACATGACTTATCAGAGAGATGATGTCAGTGAAAATGTTTAAAACGACGTCATTTAAGCTATGTCTTGCTCTCAGTTTGAGAATTTTGGGAAGGCAATCCAACCCTAGCCCTTCTTTTTTATTGCAAACCAAAACTAATGCTTCACTTTGTACACCACACCACTACCCTCCTCCTTTGGCTGGCACCACCATCATCATTAGAACAAGGAGTGTGTAAAGAAACCGAAAATCGTTCGGACCGCCTGAAATTGGACTGGATTGGCCCAGAACCGGTGGTTCCTAAGAGAACCGGTCTGGTTCTCGGTTCCAGGTGTAGAACTACCCACCCAGACCGAACTGGTAATATATCCTAAATCCCTAATGTGAAACTCGCTAATATATATATATTTAAGTTTTTTAAAAAATGAAATATCCTAAATCCCTAATGTGAAACTCGCTAATCTTATCTATCAATATAAAGACCTTTTGTCATGTAATGACTCTAGCTCAATGGGGCAATGGCTCTACAGTTGTTGATTAATGGCTAGGGGTGAGCATGATGGACCGCCCAAACCGGGACTGGACTGGACCGGCCGATTTGGTCCGGTTCCTAAAAGTGGAACCGGTTTCTAGGCGGTCCAGTTCCCGTTTCTAGGTTGGGAATCGGACCCGACCCGACCTGACCCGACCCATAAATATATATATATATTTACTTTGTAAATTTTTTGAAGAAAAAAAGAAAGCCTAATCTATTCCCTCTTGCCTTTACCAATTTTTTTAAGGATTAGTTCCATTGGAAAATGGAATTGGTTCCATTGGAATGTGATTAGTTCCATTTGAAAATAGAAAAATAAATATATTTATTTATTTAAAAGAAAGCCTAATTTAAAAGTACATGATCAGTTCCATTGGAATCGGACCCGACCATCGGTCCAGTCCGGTCCACGGTCCTAGGACTAGCCAGTCCGGTCCTCGGTCCTAGAAAATGGGAATCGGTCCTCCCGGTCCGATTTCCGGTTCTTGGGTGGGACCGAACCGGACCGGAAACCGCTCACCCCTACTAATAGCTCGTTCAACGCATACAGGCTACTAACTAGTTTTTATGTTGAATTACTGGCTGGTTTTGCCCATTCATAACAAGTTTGGTAAGTGTGCTCTCTTGCTTACACACTTCCTAACGTTCATTTTGTTGGTTCATTGGCTCTGTCTGAGTGTCTTTAATGAGGTGTAATTTTAATTAATTCAAAATCATTTCTTTACGTCGTGTAATTCTTTGTTGCATATTACAATGCCGATGCATGAAACTTGGTGGGATCCGTTCCATGGACCCACTGGGGAACTGGACCGGATCAGAGTTTCAGTTCCCAGGTGGATCCATGGAATTGATGGGTTGTTCCTAGTTTTAATTTTTCGAAATCGATCTTTAGTGAGCGGTTCTCGGTTCTAGGGTGGGAAGCGCCCATCCAGACCATGCTCACCCCTAATTAGAACTCTCTCTCTCTCTCTCTCTTCTTGGCACCCATCATTCCTCCATGTCGAACCTTCTGATGATGCTTGTGTATTTCATCAGCGCATTGGCTGCCTTTTGATGAGATGGGGCGCCTCGCTACTCAATAATCCGTTCTAATTGAATCTGAAAGTTGGGGCTAGGATTTTCTTAGGAGTAAATTAAAGCCCTAGTTTCTCGATAAGGGGAAAGATTTTGCGTTAGGGTTTGTTTATGGAATAAGTTGGACCTGATTCTCAAATTCAGGCAAATTTATGCTGTCTAACGATGTCATTTGAAATATCTTGAGTTCTGACATATCTAGTGAGTTGTGTTAGATTATTTACTCTAAAATAATGTGAGATGTGTTTTTCCGACAACACAAGTGGATGATGTCACTAGAAAATTATCAATGTTTAGAAATTGTTTCACTTAAATGATCTCTTAAAAAGTTATAGCACTAAGCGAGCATTGTACCAAAATTGTGGCACTATTATGTCCACTTCTCCTAACAGTCTTATGGACCTTTATTATCCGAGAAATGGCAACCATATTTCCCTATGGTCCAAGATGGTAAATGAGTGAACTAGCCTATGTATCAAAGCCCATCTTAAAGCAAAGTCTGAATTCATTCCTCAATCACTTGTATACAAAAACCCAAATTTGACTTCATCTCATGTACTGCTTGGGCAAATATGACGCCGAACTCATTTTTCAAAATCGCTATTTCATGAGAGCCCCAATTATTCGGTCCAATTTTTCTTTGGGACTAACTCTGTCAAACGACAAAGATCAAAATCCACATAATTTTACGATCCCATCCGGTCTTTTTACTTTCTTAAACCGCAATTGCTTGGAGCAATTTCACAAACCATCAGGAGACTGCCCAACCGATTTTGGATCCTTATGAAAAAAAAAATCATAGTTTTAATAAGGGAAAATTCCAAAAACCAGTTTTAGGATCTTACGGAATTCCGTTGGATCGGGCCGGGTTGTTTTGTTTTGTGGTGGGTGGGTTTGAAAAGCAGCCATGAATTTGGGGGACAATCACCACCATAAAGGACTCCAATGATCATTGCATAATAGAACAGAACCACTAAGCACAAATAAACCCCAGAAACCCAGACAGATCACTGGTGTCTTGGATTCTTCGCTTCAGCAATGATGTTTGCTTGGCTCATACAGCTACAACACAATCGAATGAATCGTCCTCACAAGTGCTGACACTACCAAAGCAGATTTATTTAGACTGGGATTGGGTGGGGATGCGCCAGGCAAGGGCCATAGTGCAACGCCCAAGCGACGCTCTAGAGGCCCAGTAGCAAGCTACCGTAGCAACCTCTCCTAGAGGCCCAGTAGCAAGCTACCGTAGCAACCTCTCCCCCTAAAAAATTAATTTAATATCATATAAACCGATGACCCAAATATTAAACTGATAAGAACTTCTACTACACTTGATCTTAGCCAAAAGGCCAAGAAAAGTATGCTTTTCATGGTTGCCTCGCCTCCAGTCTTGTCCCCTGCTCTGCTCTGTGGTTCTTTTTGAATTCCCAATGTGGGACTCCTTTTCACCGTTTCTCTTCGCAAAAAAAGAAGAACAATAGCAGACTTGGAAGACTGATGAAAACTTCCAGTGGAGTTGAGATAAGAGAGGATCGAAACAGAACATGTCCGTGGTTCGGAGATGGTAGCAATTTTTCATGTGAGCCCAGTTATTCGGTCCAATTTTTCTATTTTTGGGACTAACTCTATCGATGGACAGAGATCAAAATCTGCACGATTTTATGATTCTATCCAGTCTTACCAATTTTACCATCTTAAACTGCCACCGTTTAAGGCAATTTTACAAACCATCAAGACGGTCCAACTGATTTCGGATCCTTGCGAAATCGTAGTTTTAATAAAGAAAAATCCCAAAAACAAATTTAGGATCTTAGGGAAGAAAAAAAAATTATGTCAGGTCGGGTTGTGTTGTTTTATGGTGGGTGGGTGGGTTTGCAAAGGACCCATGAATTTGCGGGACATTCACCACCATAGAAAGACTCCAATGCTCATTGTATGATAGAACAGAACCACTCTGCACAAATAAACCCGAGAAACACAGACGGATCGCTAGTCTTTTGGATTATTCGCTTCAGCAAGATGTCTGCTTGGCTCCAACAGCTAAACCCAATACCAATTCTGAAAGCTCTGTGCTCTAGTTATGCATCACAGAGGCGTCGTCCTCGCGCATCATGTAGCAAGCCAAAATTTGTTATATTTCTACTGGGCTTGGGTGGGGTGCGCCAGGCAAGGGCTGCAGTGCAACGCCCGAGCGACACTTGAGAAGCCCGATAGCAAGCTACCGTGGTGGCCTCTCCCCCTAGAAAAATTAATTTAATATCATGTGGACCGATGGCCCACGTATCAGATATTAAACTGATAAGAACAGATACTACACTTGATCTTAGCCAAAAGGCCGAGAAAGGTATGCATTGGTCTATTGCCTAGCCTCCTCTTTTGTCCCCTGCTCTGGTCCTTTATGCTTTCTGCATTCCCTATGTGGGACTCGTTTTCACCATTTCAAGGGTATTTTGGATCAAGCACATTTAAGGGGGGCTATAAAAGGAATGTATTGCACAACTCTATCTCTACTCTTAGTCTCCACATTCTCTCCCATATTTGTTTTTTATATCTTTTTGTTAGAATTGTGGCTTACCAAGTGGTCTTTTGACTTATGGATTGTACTCTTGTACTTCTTGTTAAATATAGAGAAACCCATCTCTCTCTCTCCGTGATTTTTCCCGTTTTGGATTTTCACGTATATCTTGTGTCTAGTGTGGTTTTGATCTTGCTTACATCCTCTGCTATTTGTGCTTCGATTTGTGCATCTTTTGGTGTTTTTCCACAACAGTTTCTCTTTGCAAAAAAAAAAGAAAGAACAATAGCATACTTGGAAGACTCACGAAAGCCTCCAGTAAGGATTGAAACAGAACATTTTGGCGGTCCGGATACTGATTTTGGTTCGGAGCTCAAATCCTATTTTTTCAAAGAAAGTTTCTTGCAGTCACTTGACTTGGCTCAGAGGAACAATCGATCTGTGTGCTATTTGTTAATTCGTGGCGATCGAACACTAATCCATTTACTCATGATGACGCAGATGATGACGCAGAGAACAAGCGAAAACTCAGAAAACTAGAAACGCATGATTTGGTGTCAAGCAAGAATCCATCGTCCTATTGAACTGAGCTTGAGTTAATTCTTTTTATTAGGACAGCAGTTGCAAGAAACAATTGGTTTGGAGGCTACGATTGAAAGCGCATGGTTATGGTTCCTTAATGAAAGGCGAAATCACACATGGAGATACATGTTTCTCTTCCTCTGAGCCCTGACTTGCCACAGGTGTTTGCTACTCTTCACCAAGGGAAGACTCCATAAATACGCACTCCGAGGTTTTAAGCTCAGCTCAATGTTGGAGTTCTGATGTGGTCTAACGAGGTCGCTTGAACAATGGTCAAGACTTAAGACTACGTAACAGCAAGGCAGTGCACTCAAGGAAGTGAATCCATAAACACCAGTGGCACCACAAGGGGCTAAGAAATCATTTGACTCAATTTTAGGAGCTTCCTCAGTTGAAAAAGCCCCTCCAAAAATAGGCGTATGCCACTAATTGTGACGAGTACATAGTATTCTTTAGTAAAAGGCGAAAGAATAGTTCGCTCTGTGCTCATCACATGGCTGCGTGATTTGCCCAATTCTACGACCTTGTCTTTTGTCATTGGCCTTGTTGCCTTATTATTGCCTTTCTTCCTACGTGGGACGTTCAACAAGAAGAATTAATGGAGGCTCTTTTAGGTTCATTAATTTGGTCATTATAACTATTAAAGAATTGCAAACATAACTCTACTTAATTATATTAGTGTATCTGTATCATTCACTGAATAAAATATTTTTTTTCTTTATTTTACGTGAATTTTAAATTAAGTGGGTCATAAGTTATATGATATAATAAAAAAAATTTAATATGTTACTTATAATTAATGAATAACTTTCTAAAAATATACAAAACGGGAGAGACTGATACCGCCTCGTCCCACCCCACCAAATGCCTTCGTGGAGAAAATTTTGCCCCTTTCGCAACAAGGCGCCATGGGACACAAATTTCTCGAGTCTTGTGCCCATCTCTAAAGTCTATGATTAGAAATCGTGCGAGTAATTTGATGAGATCTTACTATCAAGGATAGTATATAGAAACATTTTTGCCATATTAAATTATTAGATTGATATCACGAAAAATCCTAAACTGGTACACGTGACAGATTTATCCCGAACTAATTTTTTGACCACTAAAAATCTCAAATTGATACACCTATGACAATTTATCCTAAACTAATTTTTTGACTAACAAAAATCCCAAACTAATATACTTGTAGCAAATTTACCTTTTATAAAATTGGATTAATACCACAAAAAATCACAAATTAGTAAACATGTGATAAACGGAAGGGTAAAACCCCAAACTAATATATTTGTCAACTATTACGTGTCATCCAACTTAGTAATTTAACGGTAAAATTTCATAGAGGGCAAATTTATCACAGATATACTAATTTAAAGTTTTTAGTTGTCAAAAAATTAGTTTGGTATAAATTTATTATAAGTGTACCAATTTTGGATTTTTTGTGATATTAACCCTAAGTTATTTCACCCACTCATAGGTAGCTCAGTTGGTTATGGCGTACTTGGGATTGTATGGTTAGGTGCACTGGTCCCAAGTTCGATTCCCTAGCTAAGCACTTGTGATTTAAGTAGAGGGCCATGGCGGTGGGTTACTGTGCTAGTCTCCTCCGAGGAATAGTCAGTGCGCAAGCTGACCCGGACACCTCGATTACCAAAAAAAAACCCCTAAGTTATTTCTACATGCCTTTGCTAATCTCCATGAAGGAGCTAAGCGGATGTCTATACACTAAAGGTTGGCTTATGACCCACAAGGGAAGAAGCATGCACCTAACTGCATTTTAAAGAAAAGAAAATAAAGTTTTAAACTTTTGAAGATAGATAATATATATTTGGCAAAATGACATTGACATCATAATTTTCGTACATGATTCACTTTGATATTATAACTTCATAATTTTTCAAGCAATCACTTAAGTGCCATAACTTTTAAAAACGTTCACTTAAGTTACATCAACAATGGCCCTTACCTCAAAATCCTATATGACACTGATGTAATATTACATCATGCAACATGACTTATCAAAGAGATTATGTCAGTGAAAATGTTTCAAACGGCATCATTTAAGCTATGTCTTGCTCTCAGTTTGAGAATTTTGGGAAGGCAATCCAAACCCTAGCCCTTCTTTTTTATTGCAAAACAAAACTAATGCTTCACTTTGTACACCACACCACTACCCTCCTCCTTTGGCTGCCACCACCATCATCATTAGAACAAGGGGTGTGTAAAGGAACCGAAAATCACTTGGATCGCCTGAAATCGAACTAGATTGGCCCAAAATCGATGGTTCCTAAGGAAACTGATCCGATTTTCAATTCCAGGTGTAGAACTACCCACCCAGACCGAACCGGATATATATATTTGTTATTTAATTTTTAATTTTTTTAAAAAATGAAATATACTAAATCCCTAATGTGAAACTCGCTAATCTTATCTAGCAATATAAAGACCTTTTGTCATGTAATGACTCTAGCTCAATGGGGCAGTGGCTCTACAGCTGTTGACTAATTGCCCGTTCAACGCATATAGGCTACTAACTAGTTTTTATGTTGGATTACTGGTTGTTTTTGCCCATTCATAACAAGTTTGGTAAGTGCTCCCTTGCTTACACACTTCCTAACATTCATTTTGTTGGTTCATTGGCTCTAGCTGCAAGTGTCTTTGATGAGGTGTAATTTTAATTAATTCAGAATCATTTCTTTATGTTGTGTAATTCTTTGTTGCATATTACAATACCGACGCGTGAAACTTGGTGGGATCCGTTCCATGGACCCACTGGGGAACTGGACTGGATCCGAGGTTCAGTTTCCAGGTGGATCCATGGAATCGACGGATGGTTCAAATTTATGTTGTCCAACGATGTCATTTGAAATATCTTGAGTTCTGACATATCTAGTGAGTTGTGTTAGATTATTTACTCTAAAATAATGTCAGATGTGTTTTCCGACAACACAAGTGGATGATGTCACTAGAAAATTATCGATGTTTAGAAATTGTTGCACTTAAATGATCTCTTAAAAAGTTATAGCACCAAGCGAGCACTGTACCAAAATTGTAGCACTATTATGTCCACTTCTCCTAACAGTGTTATGGACCTTTACTATCCGAGAAATGGCAACCGTATTTCCCTATGGTCCAAGATGGTCAATGAGTTGAACGAGCCGATGTATCAAAGCCCATCTTAAAGCAAAGTCTAAATTCATTCCTCAATCACTTGGATACAAAAACCCAAATTTGACTTCATCTCATGTACTGCTTGGGCAAATATGACGCCGAACTCATTTTTCAAAATCGCTATTTCACGAGAGCCCCCACTATTTGGTCCAATTTTTCTTTGGGACTAACTCTGTCGAAGGACAAAGATCAAAATCTACATAATTTTACGATGCTATCCGGTCTTTACCAATTTTGCTTTCTTGAACTGCAATTGCTTAAAGCAATTTTACAAGCCATCAAGAGACCGCCCAACCGATTTCGGATCCTTATGAAAAAAAAATCGTAGTTTTAATAAGGGAAAATTCCAAAAACTAGTCTTAGGATCTTTACGGAAATTCAGTTGGATCGGGCCAGGTCGTTTTGTTTTGTGGTGGGTGGGTTTGAAAAGCAGCCATGAATTTGTGGGACAATCACCACCATAAAGGACTCCAATGGTCATTGTATAATAGAACAGAACCACTAAGCACAAATAACACCCAGAAACGCAGACAGATCACTAGTGTCTTGGATTCTTCGCTTCAGCAATGCGTTTACTTAGCTCATACAGCTACAGCACAATCAAATGAATCGTCTTCACAAGTGATGACACTACCGAAGCAAATTTATTTAGACTGGAATTGGGTGGGGTGCACCAGGCAAGGGCCGTAGTGCAAAACCCGAGCGACGCTCGAGAGGCCCAGTAGCAAGCTACTGTGGCGACCTCTCCCCCTAAAGAAATTAATTTAATATCATGTGAACCGATGGCCCACGTATCAAATATTAAACTGATAAGAACAGATACTACACTTGATCTTAGCCAAAAGGCCGAGAAAGGTATGCTTTCCATTGCTGCCTCGCCTCCGCTCTTGTCCCCTGCTCTGCTCTGTGATTCTTTTTGAATTCCCAATGTGGGACTCCTTTTCACCGTTTCTCTCCGCAAGAAAAGAAGAAGAACAATAGCAGACTTGGAAGACTGATGAAAACTACGAGTGGAGTTGAGATAAGAGAGGACCGAAACAGAACATGTCGGTGGTTCAGAGATGGTAGCATACTGATTGTGGTTGAGAGTTCGAATCCTATCCTTACAAGATAGTTCTTGCCGTCACTTGACTTGGCTTAGAAGAGCAATCGATCTGTGTGTTGTTTGTTAGTTGGTTGAGATTGAACACAAATCCATCGAATTATGATGAAGCAGAGAAAAAGAGAACACTCGGAAACTAGAAACGCAAGGCTTGGCTTGAAGCAAGAATCCATGGTCCTAATACTCCTGCTCTTTCGTTGTTACCCATGCGAGAGAGAAAAGATAAAATACCACTATAAATATGAATAAGCAAGCCGACTAAACTGAACGGGAGTTGGTTCATTTAATGGCTCCTTATGTTCTGCCTTTTGAAGCCTGAACTGGTCCAGTAATAACGTTGAAATGAGCCTGACAGTCCAGTTTTCGAGCCTGAAGGTTACAAGGATTGAGTGCACGGTCATGAGCCTGAAGGTTACAAGGATTGAGCGCACGGTCACGGTTCTTTAGTGAAAGGAGAAAGAACATGCCACCAGCGATGGCTACTTTCAGCACGGAAAAACTTCTTAAGTAGGCTCTCTGCGGTTTTTTAATCTTACAACTCCAAGATAGTCATGTATACCCTGTTAGCCAAAAGGGTATCATTTGGCGCTCGGTAGTGCAGTGTTGGGGTTCTGACGTGGTCGAACGTGGTCGCTCAAACAATAGTTAAAACTTAAGACTAATTCAACAGCAGGGCAGTGTACTTAAGGAACTGAATCCATAACCTGGAAACTTGGAATGGCTTGTGAGCATGCTGGTATGTCAGGGTGGAAACGTCTGCATAGCTAAGTACAGCTAGTTCAATATCTGATGCTAATGGCCTCATTCGGAATTCAATGCGAAGGAAATAGTTCGTGGGCACGGCTCCTAAAGATGCTGAATTTGTGCCGGTCTGTTTTAGAAAGGAAACAGATTTTCTTCCTGCTCCACAGCGATGGACAATCAAACCTACTTGCCCTTTCCAAGAGATGGAAGAATTGGCAGTATCAGTTCACTAAGAAGAAAGCAGGATCAGTCTACAAAAACCAGTCTGCAATGCTACAAAATCATCTTAACTCAATTTTAGGAGCTCCCTCAGCTGAGGAAGCCCCTCCAAAAATTGGCGTATGCCACTGATTGTGACGAGCACACGGTATTCTTTAGTAAAAGGCGAAAGAATAGTTCGCTCTGTGCTCATCACATGGCTGCGTGATTTGCCCAATCCTACGACCTCGTCTTTTGTGACTAGCCTTGTTGCCCATGTTCTTGCCTTTCAGCCTATGTGGGACGTTTCATAAGAAAGACTAGGGTGGGCTCTTCTGGGTCCATTAAATTAACTTCTAATGGTAACGCAATGAGAAGGGGCTGGGTAAGGGTGGAGTCGTAGGAGTGACGTTGGGCCGAGATTGCATTTCCCATCTCTGCCCTAGGAGGCTGCTCTTTGCCCTGCCACCGCCCCGTGCCTCGCGTGGGATGGGGCGGGGCGCTTCCTAGCAAGGGACAGGGCACATCCGCAAGAAAAAGATTTTCATTAAATCTTCTTGAAATCGTATATCAAAAACTTATTATTGTTGAATTTTCATAACAATTATAAATTATTTCGCTTTGGCCTTATTTGTATTATATAGAATCAAAGAACGCAATTTCGCGAGTGAAGCTACTTTTCTATATTGATGTGTTTGTATTATTCATTTAATATACATATATTCTTTATTTTCCTTCTATTTTAAACTAAGTGGGAAAAATTATAATAGGTTGTGGGAAATAAATACTTATAGTTTTGATATATTACTTGTACTTACTATATGATTTTTCGAAAATGTACAAAAGAGGTGGGTTAACGGGGGTGGGACAGGCCGCCGAATGCCGTTCGATACTCTCCATGAAGGGGGCTAGTATGATGTCTATGCACTGAAGGTTGGTTTTATGACCGCGAGGGAAGAAGCATGCCCGTAGGCATGTTTTAAGAAAAGATAAGACAAAATATAAGTTTTAAAAGTGAGACATAATAAATGTTTGGGAAAAGGATATCAACCCAACAAGAGTCGCGCCTTTTCTACACTATAGCTACAAACAATCCTTACACAGTATTAACTTTTGTATGTCCCATCTTTTTAAGCATTCTTCGGTTGCTTTTTTTCTTTCTCTTTTCTCGTTGTGTCACTTTCTTCTTCGCATTTATTTCTATGTTCTCTCTCTTTACGCCCTCTCATGCGAACAATAGACAAGTTTTTGACAACCCAACGTTTGTCACTAGATTCAACCAAAAAAAAAAACTTCTGTCACTAGCACAAAAAAAAGACAAAAAAAAATCGTCCCTCACCGACATAAGAAACTCACGGAGTTGAAGCCCATATTTGCATAAATCTCCTCCTCGCCCAACTAGTCATCTTCCATCTCCGTTTCTTCACCTTAAAGCTCAACTGTAAGTAAAAATGTAAGTAAAAAATCCATCTCATATCTCTTCTCTCTTCACTCCCGTTCCATCCTTTTTGCTCTTTGTGTTATTTGTTGTCCTATTCAGTGTCAAACTCTTTGATTGATTGATAACGAAGACAAGAATAGCTCCCGTTAAAGATTCAAATCCACTTAAGCCATCACTCGAATCCTCATCAAGCTCATCAGCAATGTTTGCTTCTCCGTCTTCGTCTTCTTGATCTTGATCGTCACTGTCATTGCCGATTCACCATCATCTACCAACCTCCAGATCCATGGCTCGAATTCGCCGTTACTCTCACTAAGTTGTTTACACAAACCAAAAATGCCACCTTCAAGAACGACAATCCCATCCTCAAGACCGGCGAGGATTTGTCCCCCCTCGCCCCCACGGTCTCTCCTACTTCCATGCTGATCTCGAACGCCAAGCTGCCATCGCTGGTGATTGAGAGGACTAAAGAGATTATTGCGAACTTGACCCTCAAGTCTGAGCCCTTATGCAGTGAGGTGGCCCCCATTACTTGTCAATTGGTCGGATCCCCATGTTCTGATCCCCCTCCCCACACTCGTCATTCTCCTCCACAACTAGCCTCAACGTCAAACCTTCTGACGATGCTCACGTTCAATTTCACCAGTGCCTTGGCTGCTGCAGAATGAAACGAGGGCCCTCCCTGCTGAACAATTCATTCGAATCAAAATTGGAATTTGGTGCCAAGGTTTTCCAGTAATAAAACTAGACCTAATTTCTTGATTTGGGGAAGATTTTGGGCTTAAGGTTTGGTTTATAGAGCAAACTGAATCTAATTCTCAATTTCTGCCATATTAATGGTGTCAAATGATGTCATTTGATCTATATCTTGAACGTTGACATCTTTGGCACATCGGATTATTTAGTCTTGTTACTTGTGAATTTCCAACGACGCAAGTGGTCGATGTCACTTTAAAATGTACTATTTTTAGAAATTATTATCCTTAAATGATTGCTTGAAAAGTTATAACAGCATAGTGAACACCTTATAAAAATCGTAGCATTTTAGTATTATTTTCTTCTTAATTTTGAACATTTTTATGGGCGGGCGTCCAGATATCTCAGTGGTCTAAGATGGTAAATGGGTTGAACTAGCAGATCTATTGGAGCCCAATTTAAAGCGAAGTCCGAATTCATTCCTCGATTGCCGGCGCACAAAAAGCGCAAATCTGACTTCATCTCGTGTAGCGCTCGGGCAAATATAACGCCAAGCTCATTTCTCGATATCGCTATTTTACACGAGTCCCAATTGTTCGGTCCAATTTTTTCGGTCAACTCCATCACAAAATATCAGATCCGCACGATTTTACGATTTTGTCCAGTTTTACCAATTTTAATGTCTTGAACCGCGACCACGAAAAGAGATTTTATAATCCACTGAGACCGTTCAACTGATTTTAGCATCCTTACGAACAAAATCGTAGTTTTAATGAGGAAAAATTCCAAAGAACCAATCTAAGATCTTAGGGAAAAGTCCGTGGGGGCAGGGTCGGGTCGGGTGAGTTCGTTTTTGTGGTGGGTGGGTCTGAAAAAGAGCCATGAATTGTGGGACATTTCACCATCACAAGAGACTCCAATGCCCATTGTATAACAAAGAACAGAACCACTTAGCATAAATAAACCCGAGAAACACAGACAGATCACTAGTGTCTTTTGGATTCTTCGCTTCATCATGAACCATGATGCTGCGTGGCTCCTGCGAGCACCCGGTTATCATTCCCCAACGCGTAGAGACAGAGAGACAGAGACCACACCTAAAAGCTTTGTGGGTCACCTATCTTGTGGCATATTTTACTTCCCAAAAGCAAAAGTTAAATTTGTTTGTGTCCGGCAGTCGACAAAAATAATAACCTTATTCCATTATTGAGGACTAAGGTGCGAAGGAAGCTTTTACTTATTTCAAGGACTAGCGGTTTATCTTATTCGCGTGAAACTCGTGTCGTTGCAGAATTGTTTCAACGTAATTACAAATTTGCTCGGCATGTTAGGAATTATCATCTTTAATTTCATCTTAAGAGTCTCTTAGAACCGTTCTTTACATGCCATCCATCCGTGAGAATTTGAGCAAGTATGAAGCGAGAAAGCGTATCACAAAGCATGCAGCGCAAGACCTAGTAATGTGATACGATTGACTGAATAGATGCTTTTTGTATACTTCCCAGAATGTTGGATACATAGAAAGCATATGTTATTCAATTTGATGATATACATCATGGGTCGTATACTTCATAATTCCTCTGGACATGTATATTTCATTAAACGAGGGACATGGAAGGGCACGAGACAATACATTAGTCTGCCCACGAGAAGATGAGATGATGCCCCCACAAGCAAAAAAGAACGACCATCTGCCCTCGGTATCAAATCGATTGCATCCAAAATTATCGCCGTGACACAGCCTTAGAACGAGCAATGATTACTGCCTCTCCTTAACACAGGTTGCTGGGTTAAGAAAGAGCAGTAACTTGGCCATCTTCTCGATGCTTTTCCTCGTGTCAGTTCAGCTCTCTGTCCCTATAATTACAGACAATACCCGCAAGCGTAAAATCTAAGTAAAGGGTTTTCCCTAGTTAGAAAAAGATGTTAAAAAGTGCTCAGGACTTGTAACTCGACATCCCGATCTCCATAGGGACAATCGCATCACTTCAAAAGGCGAGAGTGAACGGACTTTCTCCGGACGGGTCCCTGCTAATGGTGCGATATGCCGAACATTTTGTCTCTTGAAAGCGTGAGGTTTGAGTTTCCGTCTTACCTCGAAGCTGATTTTGTTTCTTGAAATATTGGCCCTTCGGAAGAGTATTTCCTTGGGGATCTTACCAGCGTCTTATCTTTGCTATTCTTGACCGGATCACAAAGCCAGACAAACTTGGTATCCGGCCATTGATTTTGGGGAAAAGTACTTAAAAAGTCATAAGTTTATTGCAGTAGTATCAATTTAGCCTCAAACTTTTTGTATTTGTGCCAATTGAATCCATCCGATCAACTTTGGCCGGAAATCACTCACATTGATGTTGACCGTCCTACGTGATACTACCGACGCTGATATTCAGATCATGCTTAAATCCCACTAACTGTGTAAACTAATTCGTCCGCTTGCATTGTGCACGACCACTTTCCACAATGAATTGGTACCTTGGTACTTAAATCTTCCAAGAGCAAGCAACCCGTGCCTTGCCCATCCGCACAATTCACCTATACCATTGACCCGTTGCCATTCCAACCCGTGATCGTGTTCGAGCACGTCTAGTCCGTGGCCGTGATCCATGCCCGACACATGTGCAAGGTTGCAGCTTGTGCTAGACCGATGCATCAATTTAGGGCAGTGATACTAATCCAAATATGAACGGATTCGTCTTTTGACCATTGAGCCAATCATCAATGGCCTAACCAATCAATCATTTTTTTTACGATTCATGCCTATCTGATAGCCCTCCAACTACCATTTCCTCTAAACTAAACCCCAAAACAAATATGACAACGTCCAACCGCCCTGAATCAACTGGTTTCATTGATCAACGGCAAACCACGTTTTTATCGTCGTCGCTACCGACAATGCAACTTGGAAATCAAATGGGCAGAGAAAATTGTCCAAAAAGTCATAAACTAATAGTACAGGGACCAATTCAGTCTTAAGCCTTTCAATTGTGTTGAGTTAATCTTAAACATTTTAATGATTTACCAATGTAGTTCTTCCGTTCAAATATCCAAATACTAGGTTTATAACTAAATTGATAAATTTTCAAAAGCTTCATGACTGAATTGACACGGAGAAAGGTTTAGAACTAAGTTTTATGGCTAAATTGACACAAAGAAAGGTTTAGAACTATATTGATAAATCATCAAAAGATTTAGGACTAAATTGATACAATTAAAATATTTATGACTAAATCGGTCGGCGTACAATAAATTTATAACTTTTTGAATAGTCATCCCGCTCAAGAGAAATCAACTTCCATCGGATCCCAAAAACCAACATAGGCAAGGGGGACTGAACCGCAAATCTGGCCTCTTACGGGCCACGAGGAAAATAGTTTTCTAAATGGCTCATGTGATGTTATCTGCCGTAAACGACGGGGGGAGATTTGTCTGCTGCTGTGAAAAAGTACAAAACTTAGACTAAACATCGATCTGAGCATCCGCGTCACACTCACAAAGTCGCGCACGCAGTTGCTCCATCATAAGAAAAGTTGGGATGCGAATGGGGGGGGGATGGTAATTGGACAAAGTCATGTGTTCTTACCCTGCCCATTAATGCCAAATTCCAACATTGGAAGCGGAAGGCCGAGGTAGTCCGCCCATTAATGTATGCATTACAAAGTTAGGATTTGAATTATTAAAAAAACCATGGTATCACGTGGGTTCCAATGCATTCGACGGCCTAGATTTATTTAAGCGGGATCGATTAATCACTTTATCCATGATATGCATCCCATCCCGCTTAGTACATTGTATGTTGTGATTAGAACAAACAAAGTCGTACATTAAGTTTGCTGAAAGTATATTTCACCATAGAGTATTTGGAAGTTTATTTCACCAAGAGAGCTAGAGTTTCCGCGCACAAAATTTGATCATTTGCAAATACGGGTTCTACAGATGCACTTTCATTTGGTGCACGATGGCCTGCCAATTTGAGTGAGGGTAGAGCTGGTATTTGGCCCGCCTCGCCTAATGGATACAACTTGCATAGGTTTATTTCCAAATATATTTTATTTGTGTATTTCTTTTTACATATAATTAATATACAAATGTTGCAAATAGAAAAAAAACGGGAGAAAATCCAGATAACACTAAGATTCCATAGCCTCGTGCTCACCGACCCTTTCTCTCTTCGCCGTATCCTTTTGTCATCTCTTAAACTATTGCACCTTGCAGTATACTGCTCGTCGACGAATGTCAATTGATTGTTACATGCCGTCGTACATCGCCATTACTATACAATATTGAGGTGCCTCCCTCCCTCCCTCCCTCTCTCTCTCTCTCTCTCTCTCTCTCTCTCTCTCAACCATCGAGTCGTCGACCTCGTTATGTCGTCGCCCAACTTGCATCAGTCTCCCTTTGTTGCAACCCAAACATGGAAGGTCTCTCCCTCTTTCTTTCCCCGTTAGCTTTACTCTGCATCATACGGGCTTGAACGGTATTGACCGAATTTTCCTAGCAGCTATGGCACATCGTGCCTCCTTTGGATGCGATGGATTTGCCAACTCAAATGTTTTGGTAGTTCATTAGAATGACAAAAATCGCACCATAAATTCTCAATACATACCAAATGCAATCAAACTCTCAATGTTCAATCGGTACAATCCTTAAAAACTTTTAACCGATAGGAGCACTCAATTATTAAATCTATAGTAGAAAGTACAACTAGGCTTTGGCGTACTCAATTTTGGCGCGCTTCGTCAATAATGTTATACATTATTCAGCAACAGGACTTATTAATGGCAATATTTTTTTGATGGGGGTGAGGAGGATGCTAATCTGCCATGAAGTTGCGTTACACCTACTCCTTTCAACTTTATTCTTCCATTCCATGACATGCCCCCACCACCCTCCCCTTCACATTCCATCCTATTCGTTCTTTTTCCTTTCCTTTACTCTCTGCTTTCCCTTTCTTCTTCCATCATTCACTTTACACCTCTCTCTCTCTCTCTCTCTCTCTCTCTCTCTCATGACATGAACACAGAACACAGAGGTCAGGAGTTGCAACTGGCAAGCGACTCGCTGATCACATGAAAAGCTGAAACTTCAATCGCTGCAAACGATGGCGAGCTTCGGATCATCACCCTCGCCGTCCTTCTTCAGCAAGTTCCGCTCTCTCCTCCTCCTCCTCCTCCTACACCTCGGCTGCTTCATCTTCTCCTCCTCCTCCTCCTCCTCCTCTGCCGCCGCCGCCACGAGCACCAAGAAACGCAAAGCCTCTCCGACCGTCTCCCTCTTCAAGCCCCGCAAAGCTCTCTCTTCCTCCTGGTCATACCTCAAGCGCATCCTCATCTCCAAACCTCGAACGTCTCACCTTCCAGCGCCCTCTCTCTCCTCCGCCCGAAACTCCCAACGATCCATAGCCTCCCTAGTCCCGCCGCAGGAAGCTCAAGCCCTCGTCGAGCTCACCTCGACCCCACCCCGCGAGAAGCCTGGGCCGGGGACGCTCCTCCAAGCGGAGCCCGACCCCGCCGACCTGTTCTTCCCCCTCCGCAGCGACGCAATCTTCCCTTGCACGTCCTGTGGCGAGGTCTTCCCGAAGTCGCAGCTGCTCGAGCAGCATCAAGCGACGCGGCATGCAGTGTCGGAGCTCATCGGCGAGGACTCCGGCCGCAACATTGTCCAGATCATATTCCAGACGGGCTGGCCCGCGGGCAGGGGCCTGAAGGTACTCCGGATCCTGAAGATCCACCACGGCCCGAGGGTGCTGTCCCGGTTCGAGGAGTACCGCGAGTCGGTGAAGGCGCGGGCAGCCCGGGCCGCCAGGCGGCGGGATGAGCGGTGCGTTGCCGACGGCAACGAGCTCCTCCGGTTCCACTGCTCGACATTCACGTGCGACCTGGGGCAAGACGGCAACTCCAGCATCTGCAGCCAGCAGTACTGCAACGTGTGCGGGATCATCAAGTCGGGCTTCTCGAAGAAGCTGGACGGCATCTCGACGCTGTCCAGCGGGTGGAGGGCGCACGCGACGGTCCCCGACGAGGTGCTGGAGGAGTTCGGGTTCATGCACGTGAAGCGGGCCATGCTGGTGTGCCGGGTCGTGGCGGGGCGGGTCGGGTGCGAGGCGGATGAGGTGGACAAGGAGGAGGGCGGGGGGTACGACTCGGTCGTCGGGCGGGGAGGGAGCGGGGCCCTCGCCAGGTTGGACGACGAGGATCTGCTGGTCTTCAATCCGAGGGCCGTGCTCCCTTGCTTCGTGATCGTGTACACCGTGTGAACGAGCCGCGTGGAATTAGGAATCACAATAATTACGGGGACGTGGAAAAAGTTTCTCGGCTCTCTTTTTGAGTTTGCATGAGTTTGATGCATGTGGGTGTGTTGGGTAAGGGTATCGTTAATCATTAACATCATGCCATGCCATGCCATGCCAGTGTGTGTGTGAAGAGGTATGGATTAGAGAATTTCTTCTTCGTCTTTTTTGTTTTTTTATTTTGTTCATCATCAATTAGAGATTTGGGAAGTGGTTGACGGTTGAGTTAATATTTGTGTAGTGGGAAATTAGGTGGTAGCTACCGAGCTAGAGAAGTTTTGGTTGTGTAACACCTCTGCTTAAATATATAATGTGTATATATGCAAAGAATTAAAAGGGAAATTAGCGATC
The DNA here is from genome assembly GCA_031216235.1 of Syzygium jambos. NCBI lineage: Eukaryota > Viridiplantae > Streptophyta > Magnoliopsida > Myrtales > Myrtaceae > Syzygium > Syzygium jambos. Next base: position 23,268,437 of record CM062229.1, on the reverse strand, counting down.
AAATGAGCTTGACAAGAGGACGAGTCTTTGTGATGTCGTCTATTTAACGTCTTGAGTAATGATTATTATTGATTTTCAGAATATTAATTATATATATGATATGAAAATGGGCATGCTGAAAATCGAAATCTTTGCATGTTTAATTGCTTAATAAGGGTCGCACGAGCACTCAGTTTGTGAAATCTCTAGCATAATGCATCTTAGATGCCCAAATGGGAATGACCGGTTTACTTGATTAATTCACTCGTACTTGTATTTACTTCTCATTTTAAAGAGAAATTATCTTGGTGTCTAAGCCTAAACTGGACAGGGGGACATACTTCCCCGTGTAGAGGAAGATTATACTTGGAAAATAAGATGATTACAATTGGATTTTGAGAAAAAAAAAAGAGTTATAATTGGAAAATAACGCAAATTAATTCCTTGAGTTCATTATTTGTAGCACGGTCTACAAGAACCATCACCATTGCCGCCCCCACTGTCCAACAGCATTAAACATCCGCAAAACTTTTTGTCGGTCCATCGTCCTGCCATCTTACATGAAGTAACTAGCACAATCATAATTCTTTTAATCGAAAAGGAAGATTATGCCATACGATGTTCTACTATGAAAGAGTTTCTAGTAATAAAACAAGACTTTTTTGACAAAATAAAAGAAATAAATAAAAAAAAAACAGTAGGAAAAGGCAGAAAACAGGGTTGACGCTGTATATTGAGGCATCGGGAGATTTCTAGCTCGAGAACCGGAGGTCACCTTTTTAAGTCCTACCAGCTACGTGTTTTTGATTCGGACCATCTGTACAAGTAAAAGATTTGGACTTAACCAATTAACGAGACTTATAGAGTAATTTATGAATCTTTCGACAGTTGAGTCTTCAGATCTATGCCTCTAGATTAGTAAAAAAGATATTGGAACTCACATCAAATCCAAAAAAGAGGCACATGGGTCCCCAAGATTCTTCTCTTTGCTTCATCGGGTGATTTCTCTAAATATATAGTCTAGTCGGTTTCCATGCCTATGCTCAATGTTCATCATTGTTCACAAAGAGCAGGGCTGTGTGACCTCCACCGTGTGATTGGATAGGACGAGAGAAGAATGGCCCACTCAAGCTTTTATTTTTATCTGAGTGGCGTATTCAAGGCCTTTTGGCGCATGCATGCGAAGCATGCAGCCCACATAATTTATATATACCAAGCTACTTGGTGTATAAACAAACATTGATTATACCAAGGGCGTACCAAATTCATCATGAACGTAGGTGAAAAAGAAGACGAGAATCGAACGTACTTAAGGCTGACTCTATTGCTAATCTCAAAAGTGTATTCGCTGTGGTTGGCCGGTAGTTAGTAGAGCAAGGCGTAGATTATTTAAAATGAATGCATTGCTTCCACAACCTGACCCGAATGAGTATAATAGGACATGACTATCTAACCATTTAGGCTGCTTTTGGTCGTCCGTATAAAACTCGGGATAGGATATATTTTATCCTATCCCGTGTTTAGTAGGTGTCCCGGATAGTATAATGTCGGATATAGAGGGGATATAACCCGGATAAAAAAAATCCGAAGGGAGGGGGTAGGATAAGATCAGATAGGATTTCTCCAATCCGTCATATAAAAGCAAATTTTTAGAAACCCTACCCTTCATTCATGCGCTCTTCACCCACGCGGCTCATCGAGATGCTAAACTGGAAGGACCCGCAGGAGGAGGAGATCAGGTGGTCGTCTGCGGAAATACTGTTGAAGCTTGCTGGGAAGAAACGCTTTTCCGCACCTCACTGGTGACATCAGAGAAGCTCCGACCCTCTTCGTCGCTTCTTCTTCTTCTTCTTCTTCTTCTAGGCGCGCCGACTGCTCTGCTCTGCACAGCTCAGGTATTGTTACTGTCCTCTCCAGTTTCGCACTGTCGTCAATGGCGTTCATTGTGTTTGTCGAATGGTATCTAGTTCGCGGTGGAGCAAGGAATCGGTGGCCCTTCTTCCTTGCAATTGCTGATTCAGTTCTGTTCGATTTGTCTGTTTCAAAAAACAACTCGATTGCGAACGATGAAGGAACCTACCATCTCGCTGTTTCGATTGTTTGTTTTGTGCTTGCGATGCTCTGTGGTTCAGTGGAGTTGAGGTTTGGTAACTTGGAGCTTGTCTCTCCGCTCTTTGCGGCTTCAGTTGATGTCGAAAGATGGCTTTTTTATTTTACATTCGAGTTCTATCTTTGTTATCCCATTTAAGATGTTCTTCCGACGTTGTTATGTGTAAACCCTGGTATTTGATGCTTTTGCAGATCAATGGGTGGCCTGGCTCTTAATAATAAGAAGAAGGGTGCGGGTGCGGTGAAGCCTCCGCCTAAGAAGAAGCTGAAGAATGATTTGTTTGCGGAAAAGCGCTCGAAGAAAGACGACGATGATAATTTTCTTGTCTCATTTGTTTCTATTTTCATTTTTTTGTTGCAAAGAAATTTGAAAATCTAATAAAATGTCATATTTTCAAGTTTATTTGTGTATGAGAATGTTATTTTTATAGTAATAAGATCGAAATATTTCATGAGCATCACATAGGGGTATATATGTCCTTTATATTGATATACAGTACCAAACGCAGGATAGGATAGGATATGAGAATATCCGACTTTAAATCCGTACTTCACCAAACAGTGGATAGGATATGGCCAAATCTCTAGATTTCCTATCCTATCCTATCCAATCCTATCCTGATCAGAAATACGGACGACCAAACGCAGCCTTACGATTTAGGAAAGGATGTATAAGCTGGATGCAATTGTTAGGACATGGGTATTGGCTTAGGAAGGGTCTAGATCTATGACTTGATGAACAATGTCATGTCGATTTACGAAAGATGAAGATGGAAGAATGAGTGTACATGCCAGTGTACATTGCATAGGAGGATGAGATAAACTCGGTATGTAAAATTAGTATATTTATAAGTAGAGGGTAAAGTGGCATTGGGCATGAGGGCAACGAGGGCTATACTTATCACGGCCCCGACCAGAGCCCGGCGTTGCGAGAGGTCCCTTCATGCGACGAAAATGGCCGTTCAGATGTTCTTGCGACGAATTTCATTCGCATCTTCTCCAATCAAAACGATTACTCATCGAGCTTAGACGCAATATTGCATAAGGCAACCACTCGCCTGGGTGGTGCTGCTGGAACGCGCACTCTTCCTCTCGCAAAAGGTTGAGTGTTCGAATTCCGAGCGCCGCAGGGTGACTTAACCGGTGGCACGTGTATGGTGGCTAGCACGTGTCGCCCACATGGTTTACTCCCCGGCTGTCGGCCGTGCGGGGGTTCCCTGGGTTATCAAAAAAAAAAAATATTGCATAAGGCATATTGGGAAAAGCCATAGAGTAATGAAAATTTTCAGGTGTCGGTCGAATAATTGAAAGGGGCCCCGATGAGACGGATGGAAAATAATTGAATGGAGGGGCGTGACCGGTTGAGTCGACAATCGTCCCACCTAAATTGGAGCCATTCGACGAGGGGATTAGGTCAGTTCAATTCCCATCCATCCATCTCTATCTCCCAAGATTCTCTCCTTTCTAAATGTGCATATCATGCACGACACGACTAAAGATCAGCTGTCAGAGTAAGCTTTCGGTTGCGCCATTCGTATCAAACAGCTCCCTTCTCACGTAAGAGACGACAAAGCAATCCTTAAAGCTTTATGTCCTGTTTTTACACAGAGAGAATACGGTGATAAAAGCTGCATGATACAGTAAAGTTCGATTGTAACAGCAATGGTTAGCTTACATGTAGGTCTCCGGTTCGGAAAACCGGACAACTTAATTCGTAGAAAGACAGTTTTGTATGATGGTATGGAAAAGATCGGATCGGACCGAATTGAGCCGACAGTTCAAGTCCCGTTTAGTTCGGTTTGGTGGTAACCATTCTCAACCCTAGAACACTTTTTGGAGTGAATGTGCATCTTATCTAGATGTTCCAAGGACGCATGTGCATAGACAAGTGCAAACGCAACGTCCTTCGTATCGATCTTCTCAGGGTCACTAGCCACCGCGGCATTGGCTCGTCATTTTGGCTGCACTCTTGGGCTCAGCGGTTCATACGGATACCCAAAGTCGAGCCCAGCTCGGCATTGGACTGATCTAGTACTAATTATTAACCTCCGATTCACGGTACGTAATCCAGCTCGGGATGATCATCACTCCCTCTTCTAGGTCTATTACTGCTCACCTTGTTTCATTAGCGTTGCTTGCTTTGTAGACTCTTGTTTTGATTATGTACATACGTAATTTTCTTGCTTAGAAAAAAATAGGGTTAATACCATGAAAAACCTCAAACTGGTACACTTGTGACAACTTTACTCCAAACTTTTTTTTATCACAAAAAACTCCAAACTGGTACACCTGTGATAATTTTACCTTAAACTAGTACATCTGTGACAATTTTACCTCGAACATACCACAAAAAATCCTAAACTGGTACACCCGTGACAATTTTATCCCGAACTATTTATTTTGGCCACCAAAAATTCCAAACTGATACACATATAAATAATATTAAAAAATCAAAAAAATAAATAAATAAATTCGAAAAAATATTTAAAAAATAATATTAAAAAATTAGTTTGAGGTACAATTATCACAGATGTACCAGTTTCGGGTTTTGGTTGTCAAAAAAAATAATTCGGGGTAAATTTGTCGTAGGTGTACCGGTTTGGGATTTTTTGTCATAAGTTCGAGCTAAAATTGTCATAGGTATATCAGTTTTGGGTAAAATTATAATAGGTATACCAATTTGAGGTTTTTTATGGTATGTTCGAGGTAAAATTGTCATACATGTACCAGTTTAGGATAAAATTATCACAGGTATATCAGTTTGAGATTTTTTGTGGTAAAAAAAAAAGTTCAGAGTAAAATTGTCGCGGGTGTACCAGTTTGGGATTTTTTGTGGTAAAAAAAAGTTCGGGGTAAAATTGTCACAGGTATATCAATTTGGGATTTTTCGTGGTATTAACCCAAAAAATATATGTTTGGTATGCTTTCAAATGAGTATATAGTTGGATGAATTGCACTTTGTGATTCCCATCTAAGCGAAGCCACGTGGAGCAGGGTGCAATACCATACAAATAAAATTCAGAAGCTTCTCAAGTGCTAATAATCAATCAAGCGAGCCGACACCGCGACATCAAAAGCAGAGGAAGCAAAATTTGACTTTTTTTTAAGGGGTACTGATAACTATTCTAATGAAGACTTGGTTTAATATTCAGGATTAATATCATGAAAGACCTTAAATTGGTACATCTGTAATAAATTTATCAAAAATTAATTTTTCAATCATCAAAAATCCCATACTGATAGACCTATGATAAATTTACCCTTTATTATTTTTCGTTAGATTTTACTGTCAAATCGTTGAGTTGGATGACACGTGGTAGTTGATAGATATACCAATTTTCTATTTTACCCTTCCGTTTGTCACAAGTTTACAAATTTGTGATTTTTCGTTGTATAAATCCAATTTAATGGAGGGTATATTTGTCACAAATATATCGATTTTTGGTTTTTTTGCCAAAAAATTAATTTTGAGTCATTTGTCACATATATACCAATTTGAGATTTTTTGTGGTCAAAAAATTAATTCGGGATAAATTTGTCACATATGTATCAGTTTGGAGTTTTTTGTGATATTAACCCTAAGAAATAAACACTTCAAAATTTCTCACAATGAGCTAGATTTTGATTTGAGGTTAAAACATGGAAATGTATAATAGGGAAGACAAATAAGAGCATGCAAAAATCTGATCTCAAGAAGCATGAGGACTCGAATTGAAAATCTTTGACTTTGTACGAACTAAAGTTGACTACAAGACAGCATTCTCTAGCAATGCTATTTTATTATGTACATTCGATTTCAATTTGTATTTACATGATTTTACAATAAAAAATAAGGAATTTTTAATATCAACCATATGGTTACGCATTTTTTTTATCTTCTTCTTCTTCGCTCATTCACAATATGACGTTATTTTTTAAACGCAAAACAACAAAATTTATGGTAATCTTTTAAATTTTTGATTGTTAGATAAAATTTTAGTTCATTTAGTTATTGCCTTGGAAGCACTCAAGACTTGTTTCTTAGATAAGTCTTAAAAGTTTGGAATAACGACACAAATGGTCTCTAGACTTCTAATTTGTCAAATGTGATCTCTGGACTTTTGATACGTATTCAATTTAATCACTGAAATATATGAAAATGTTCAATACTATCATTCTAGTAATTCAAATGTAGGAACAAAATTGAATTATTATCATATAGTCTAGGTAGGGGTGACCACAGTTCCAAGGTAGAACAGGGAATCGGTCGATTCCCTCTAATTTCAAATTTCAAGGTATGCAGAGTAGATTTCAGGTTTCAAAAATTAGGGAATCGGTCTCAATGGTTAGGTTCCAATTCCATGGAACAAGTCTTTTTTCTATGTCTTCATATAATCCTGCGGTATTTCATGGCTTTCGACGATGAATGTGTAATATGAAACCATTAGTTTGAGCTTTCATTTATAGCGATATTAATGATTGATACTTTTACTTTGTTAATGTTTCATATTCTTCTTGTATTTAAATATGAGTTATGGTTAGTGTATTGGAGCAACAAAATGTGGTCATTAAAGTTAATGATTCACTGCAATTGTTCAATTAAGAATACAAGTGAAACCCGAGTAGATCCCGGAACTGGCTTCGTAACCTGTAACATAATAGGTTCCAAGTTCTAGAGTATACATGGTCGATTGGAGGTTCCAAAAATTTAGGAATCAGTTTTGATGGATAGATTCCAGGTTCTACTGTTAGGGACTAAATTGAGTATATAACAAAAATTCAATGACCATATTAAATAATTTAAAAATTCAAGGATCACATTACACATCATGTCAAAATTTAGAGACAATTTATGTCATTATCTTTAAAAGTTGGAAAAAAAACACAAACAGTCCCTGAACTTTTAATTTGTTTAATGTAGTCCTTAAACTTTTATCTAAAGTGTAATGTGGTCCCCTGAACTTTTAATTTTTTTAATGTCATCCATAAACTTTTGGTACATATTCAATTTAGTTCCTGAACTATATAAAAATGTTCAATGCAGTCATTTCTATTAATTCAAGTTCGGGGACTATATTGAACATTTTCATATAGTTCAGGGACTGAATTGAAAGATGACATTGAACAAATTAAAAGTTAAGGGGTCATATCGATCATTAGCCTAAAGTTTAGGGGCTCATTGAACAAATTAAAAATTTATGAATCAAATTGCATATTGAGTTAAAGTTCATAGACTGTTTGTGTCATTATCCCTTAAAAGTTTTTACCTTGGAAAAATAAAAATTGATTTTCAAGAATTGAATAACGAAAGAGATGCGTGAAATTGTCATCGGCATTTACGATACTGTTGCTCCCGACATTATTCGATGTTTTATAATATAATATCGGGGCCCACCTTATTTTCCGCGCAAAAAGCTGGTTCCGAAGATCTCCCGCTCAGCATTGCTGCTCCTTTGCAGTTTTCCTTTTCCTCCTTCCGATTCGCAGGTACGCGTCCGATTCGCAGAACGACACCTCGCGAAGCTTTTGACCACCTCCTCCTCCGCCTCCATCATCACCATCATCATCTTCTTCTTCTTCCCCAATCTCGAAGCGAGGAGGAGCGGGGAGAAGAATAACGTGGAATGGCCGCCATTGATGGTGGATTTGACTTTTGCGACCTCGAGACTTGTGTTCCCGCCCGCCTGTTCTTTCTTTCTTTCCCTTGTTTTGAACTCCTGGATGATCACCGACAGTCCGATCCGTCCCTCTCTCTCGCATTCCGTTCCTCATTTACTCTTGTTGTCGCCCTTCGAAGCTTTCACCCTTACAGGTCTCTCTCTCTCTCTCTCTCTCTCTCTCTCTCTCTCTCCCTATACCCTTTGCGTGCTCCCGGGAAAGATCTCGCTTCGTCACGCATTCTGCATTATCGCCCTGGTGATTTTGCCTACTGCAGTTGGCGCATGCTTTCCGCTTCTCCGCTCTCTATTTAAAACGGTCGCTTTGGAGTCCTGCTCTGCGCGCATTATTGCATCCTTTTGTGTGTGCGTGTGTGGGGTGGAGTTGCTCTGCTGTTGGTTTCTGGAGAAACGCTTTCGGACTTCGCGCGATACTTTCGTCCCCGCGGTTCACCATGTACGTGCTTCAGGTTCATTTCGTGTTGGTCCATTGCTCTTTGATTGCTTGGTTACTGGGTTTTTTTTTTCTTCCCTTTTTCTCTTGTGTTTGCGCAATTTGAGAGCTCGAATCAGTTTTGTTTTATTGAGCTTGGTCGTTTCACTTTGGAGAAAACGGAATCTGATAGGATGAGATCAGTTGAAAACTGGGGGGGCTCAGGCAGGGATGATTTTTCCCTGTTCCAATTTAATGCCGTCGTTTTGACTGTGCCAAAAAGCAAAAGCAAATGAAGGAAAGGATTAGAGTTGTCCTACTTATGTTTCATCTCCAATATACATATTTAGATGGATACCCATTAGTTCCTTGAAATCGTCTCATGGCAAACTCTTCTTGTTTCTAATTTTAGCTATCTTGAGAGTTTCTTTCAACTCGGCATTGGTAGCGGAGTTGTATAGAACTTGGCGATAATTTAGAACCCATTTCGGAATCAATAGCTTTTCCTCACACCTTCTATTGTCCTCTTATGAAAATTAACCTCCACTTTCTTCAGCATGCAGCCTGGCATGCCATCTGATTTCAAATTAGATGCCATCAACCGTCACGGCTATGAGGAGCACGAGATAAGCCATTTAGATGGAGAAGTGGCGTCATCAGGTGCAAGAAGTAATTTAGCATTCAGGATGCTAGATGATGCTGAAAAGCAAGGATTGAGATCAACTAACGGCACCGTGTCCAACAAAGAACATAGATCAATTCATGACCGGTAGGATAACATCTCTCACTGGATTTAGCTACCCTATTGCTCTCAAAGTTTATATTGGATGTGTCCAGCCAATTGCTGCTAATCTGAAACCCTCCATGCAGTGAATGAATTGCAATTTTACATAGAGAAATAACGTTTAAGCCTCAGACAGCTTACAGATACAGACAGAACACAATCTAATTACTTAGCATAAGCACTAAGCAGGTTTTTTAGAGGGAACCGAGCAGCTATGAGTGAAAGTATCAGCCTTCCAATTCATGATGGTGCAAAGCGCGAGAATGGATCAGCACGAAGATCTGGACCTCTGGTATCTGGAACAGCTTACTGCATTTCCTCTTGCAGTATGATATTGCTAAACAAAGTTGTCCTATCAAGTTATAACTTCGGGGCTGGAATAAGTTTGATGTTTTATCAAGTATGTTATCTCTTCCTTTCAAGTATTCTTGCCATATACTATTAAATGAGTTCTGGGGGTCATTATCCTGAATGTATGTATTGTTATCTACTCCTCGATTATGGCCAGCGATTTGAGAAACTGAGTTTTGCATGACTTGACTGCAGAATTTGATTAGTTCGGTAATTGTAGCTGTCCTGGGTCTATGCGGAGTAGTTTCAGTGGAAAAGCTCAATTGGAAGCTCATTAGGGTCTGGCTCCCTGTGAATATTATCTTCATTGGCATGCTTGTTTCAGGCATGTATAGGTACGTCAACAATAGTTTGTGCAATTGTAGTTTCATAAGGTAGACCTGGAACCCAAGTTTGGAGGATGTTAAGCAAAAGCTCAATTTCGTTTCAGTCTTTTGTTATTCCCCCGGATGGGATGTATTCGAAAATAATATATTTAATACTCTCTTGCATTTCATCTTCAGTTTGAGATATATAAACATTGCAATGGTGACAATTTTGAAGAATGTAACAAATATTCTGACAGCAATTGGTGAATTGTATATATTCCGGAAGCACCAGAACCAGAAGGTTTGGATTTCTATGTTTCTAATGGTAATGGTCCTCTTCCACTTCTCCTCAGTCGCACATGTAAATATGTTCTTGAACCATTTCCTAATCCACCTGCAAAAATTTTATATGGTTAGGAAACCCCTGGTTTTCTCAATCTTTCCTTGAACCTGATGTAATCTGGATGACTTATGGATCAGTTTCATTTTTTTTTTTGGCTTATAATACTTCGATTATGAAACGCCAAATGCCTTAGGAAAAGGCTCAAGCATGAAGCAGCTTACCAGTAAATTATACTTCTGTATGATTAGACATTGTTCCCTCGAAATTTGCAACTGTCGAAATATCTCTTTATTATCTTGCTCTTTTCGGAACAGCAGAAACTTGACAAGGTCTTCTTGTAATCACATCGTCAGAGTTCTTCAATGGTCCCGTGATCATGACTTGATCTGCTTGGAAAGTTTCTAGACGACTTGTACAAGGTTACTAATCCATGTTGAGAAAATCATCCCACGTTGAGAAAATTGCCGTAACTGAAACACTGGACTATAGACGGACCTCATTCTCTCCTTTCAGGGCATCTAAAGGATAGGCCTAAAGATTGTTGATGTAAATTAGTTTGCAATCCACCATTTTTTTCTGCTTTGAGGTTTGAGGGCTATATGTAAATGGCTCTTAATTTGAACTTTGCACAAATGCACTGCAGCATAACAATCTCGTAATTCTGTCTGCATCATAGTAACACTACATAAACTTCTACCTTCCCATTTCCCGCTTCATGGATGTAGAGATTGAGCTATGGGTGCTAAATGTATCTATTGCTGCAGATAATCTCCGCTATCAGTGGTGGTATCACTGACCTCTCCTTTGATTCGGTGGGCTACGCATGGCAATTCTTAAATTGTGTTTTTACAGCAAGTTATTCGGTAGGTAATTTTTCCTTGCTCCATTGGCTCATTCTCAATCTTACTAGTCAAATTAGCGATTTTTCAGAAGATTGTTTTTGAATTGTTAGTTTGGTGGAAGGAGTATCAAAACAGTACTTGTCTGGCACAGATCCATTTTGGCATCTCTACATCACTTTCTAATCAACATGCTACATTTGTATTTGTCACAGCTCACTCTGCGTCGGGTGATGGACAAAGCTAAACAATTTACAAGATCTGGATCTCTCAATGAAGTCTCAATGGTCTTGCTGAATAATTTATTATCTCTACCTTTCGCCGTCTTCTCTATCCTACTCTTTGGTGAATGGCAGTACATAGTAAATACGTAAAGATCTACTGTTTCACCACTTCAGCTTACAAACAATTTCTTTCAAAGCTGTTGTTACCTTATCTCACATGTTTGGGGATATACAGGGACGTAATAAGAATGCCCATGTTTTGGGTTGTTGCAACAGCTAGTGGATTGTTTGGACTCGCCATTAGCTTTACCTCTATGTGGTTTCTGCATCAAACTGGGCCAACCACTTACAGGTACTTTATCATGGTGGGACTTGCAATTAGGTGGAAAGTTTCTCTTGATGATGTCCAATTCACCATTGCAATTGTACAATCAAGTAATTAGATAGAACTATTTGAAAAGGTTCGAGGATTACGGGCTGTGTCCTTTACATGTTCTGCTTGAGTATAGCAGTAATCGCTCGCAATAACTAGTCCTTGGCCTTGGGTCATAGATTTGTCGATAAATTCAACTCACTCTCTACCATAAATTAGTCTCCATGGATTTCTCAGTACACCTGTTTTAAGTATTTATTGGATATCTCGTATCACTCGAGGTGTTATCTTTTTATGCAGCACAACTAAACTGCCGTGCGTTTTAGAATGACTTATTTGTCTTGTATTCTTTTGCAGTCTGGTGGGTTCCTTAAACAAGATTCCCATCTCTATCGCTGGTCTACTTGTGTTCAAGGTTCCACTAAGTGTACCCAACTTTTTCAGTATTCTATTTGGTAATCACTGAAATTACTCCAAACTCAATGCTAAATTTGCTCACTTGCTGAATATAAATCATCTCACGCAGAATCTTTGTTCCAGGTCTATTTGCCGGAATATTTTTTGCAAGGGCCAAAATGTCTTGATCGCAAAACCTAGGCACTCTATGAAGGAAACTAATTCTGGCTGATATGGATCTCCTAATGGATGAACAAGCAGAGGTTCTGCACACGACGATGATTTTTCAATGTTTCCATAATTCAGGGCAGTTTTGTTTTCTAAGAGGTTCAGGTATTCCGCTTCTGAAGTGAGTATGATCTCCGTTGACCAGAGGCAAGTAACAGTTTGCATCCGTGTTGTATCATTGGCAATCTAGGCAAATAGCAGCAAAGCGATTTTTCCCCAAAGAATAGCTTTCCCATGGAATTTTGTATCAGAGCTGTGCTTATGCGGTATTCTTCAATTCGACTATTCAGTGTTCTCGACTTGTCATCAACCTTGGCTTCAGTACAATCTTGACGACATTTTATATTGCCTCTCGAGTGACAAATTTGTAACAAACCTAGGGTGCGCTTGTAATATCATTTTGCATGATCAGTTGACTCGCGTAGGACAGAGTTTCAGCAAACAGGACTTCTGGAGCAGGATCGCAGAGGAACTAGCTTGTTCCTCAACCGCGTACCTCGACTACAATCTTCACCGACCATACTTGTTCGATATGCGAGCAAGCTCGCATAACTTAAAGCTTATCTCCGAATATCGACATGTTAAAGATTTTGATGTTACACCTACATGGTTAAAATGACTCCAAGGGAAGGCTTGGACCGTTGGTTGATAATTAAGAGCTGGAGGAGCACCACATTATGTGACTGCACGTTCAGGGACTCCATGAAGTGAAAAACACGAGCAATTACATTCGAACACTTTATCGCTATAATTTCATACCTGAGGTATTTAATAAGGGGGGGGGGGGGGGGGAAGTTTAAAAGTTAGATGAGCGCAAACAAAAATCTGAAGCGGCAGTAAGCCAGCCAACTCATCTCTCGGCAAATTACGAATACATCCATTTGTTACAATGAGTGACTTATTGCAATTGTTGAAAATATGTCTTAAGTTTGATCCCGAAAAAGGAATTTTCCTAATTCAAGTAGATTTCCTAATTTGAGTTGATTTCTAGTTTAAGAAGGTTTCTTAAAAAGAGGTATCCTATTTTGGATCCAAGTTTTGTCTATGTAAGAAGAGGAATTGCTTTGTGAAGAGTATCCAAAAGAAGCTTGTGCCCGTGAATTACATCATGAGTGTTTGAAGCAGTAAAAATCTTGTGTTAAGATTTTATCTAATTCTTTTGTGAGATTAAGAGATTGTTTCGCATGAAATTATGAGGACTAAACATTGTGTAGGTTATTTAGTGTAATTGGGGCCTAGGAAAAGTTGATATTGCTTGAATTACTCGATTGTGGTTGTAATTTCTGTTATATTGCTTGACTTATAGTGAAATCATGTGCTACTCTCTTCGTAGATGTAAGTCATACCGACTGAATTATGAAAATTTAACATTTGATTTATTTTTTATTATATTTACTTTATTGTTCAATCGCTTACCTTCCGTAACAATTGGTATCAGAGTCAGGTTTGGCCGAGCTAAAGCGAATAGATGGTCACAAAAAAAGGAAAGTGAAAATCAATAGATTTAATGTGAAGGATTTTGTTTATGAAAGATGCAAATTGAGAATTATCTTCATAAGAGCAATATGCTACTCTTGTTTCGGGAGAAGCCAGGTGTCACGCCCCGAACTCTCACGGACTCGCGACATCCCTCGATGGTCGATCATTGAATGCGACGTCCCAGGCATGTCGTTGACCCAACCAAAACATCAGAGATTAGGCACGCGCGGAAACAAAATGAAATAACCCAGACATATAATAATGAAGAAGGGGTAGCAAAAGCACAATCAAAACTTACAGTTCATACACTTGGTAGATGCATACAATGTTCACAAAAATCAACTGCCAACTAGGCCAAAAACGACAGAACCACATTCAACAAAAGAGACCGTGGTTCGTCAACTTAACTACTCTACAAAATGGGTCACTCAAAATACAGGGTACTTGATCCGTCTTCGATCCCCGAGATTATCCTTGCAAGGTCTCCAATCAACTATGGTCGCGGACCTGAAATGGTTTGGTTAACAACCATGAGAATACATCTCAATAAGCAGACAACCTAAACCCCACATAGGTCAATGCGTACCCAGACGAGTATAAACATGCAATCTAACTATCCACATAACAATTTTCACATAATGTACTTACCTTGCCTCAATCACACCACTACAAAAAAAACGGATTTTTGCCACGAAAATTTTCCAATGAAAAATTTTCGTCGCAAATTTGCGACAAATTTTCCAATGAATCGAAAAATTCGTTGGAAATTTCCAACGAAAATTTTTTCGTTGGAAATTTCCAAGGAAAATTTTTCGTCGCAAAATTAGTTGGTAATTTCCAACGAAAAATTTTTCGTTGCAAATTTCCAACGAATTTTCCAACGATTTTTAAAAAAATTGATTTAATTTGGCATTTTTTATATTCGTTGGAAATTTCCAAAGAAATTTCCAACGAATTTAAATTTTTCGACAATTTTTTCATAGTGTACAATTTTCGTTGGAAAATTCGTTGGAAATTTCCAACGAATTTTCCAACGAATTTGAATTTCCGAAAATTATTTTAGTGTGTATAATTTTCGTTGGAAATTTCCAACGAAATTTCCAACGAATTTAAATTTTTCGGCAATTTTTTCATATTGTACAATTTTCGTTGGAAAATTCGTTGGAAATTTCCAACGAATTTTCCAACGATTTAAAAAAATTGATTTTATTCGGCATTTTTTATATTCGTTGGAAAATTCGTTGGAAATTTCCAACGAATTTTCCAACGAATTTGAATTTCCGGAAATTATTTTAGTGTGTATAATTTTCGTTGAAAAATTCGTTGGAAATTTCCAACGAATTTTTTTTCATTGGAAATTTCCAACGAAATTTCCAACGAATTTAAATTTTTCGGCAATTTTTTTATATTGTACAATTTTCGTTGGAAAATTCGTTGGAATTTTCCAACGAATTTTCCAACGATTTAAAAAAATTGATTTTATTCGGCATTTTTTTATATTCGTTGGAAAATTCGTTGGA
This sequence comes from Syzygium jambos, assembly GCA_031216235.1. NCBI lineage: Eukaryota > Viridiplantae > Streptophyta > Magnoliopsida > Myrtales > Myrtaceae > Syzygium > Syzygium jambos. The sequence goes on along the minus strand of CM062229.1, from coordinate 23,253,435 downwards.
AATTTCCAACGAATTTCAATTTTTCGACAATTTTTTCATAGTGTACAATTTTCGTTGGAAAATTCGTTGGAATTTTCCAACGAATTTTCCAACGAAAAATGTACACACTAAATTAATTTCCCGGAAATTGAAATTCGTTGGAAATTTCGTTGGAAATTTCCAACGAAAAAAAATTCGTTGGAAATTTCCAACGAAAAAAAATTCGTTGGAAAATTTCCAACGAAAAAAAATTCGTTGGAAATTTCCAACGAATTTTTCAACGAAAATTATACACGCTAAAATAATTTCCGGAAATTCAAATTCGTTAGAAAATTCGTTGGAAATTTCCAACGAATTTTTTTTCGTTGGAAATTTCCAACGAAATTTTTTTTCGTTGGAAATTTCCAACGAATTTTCCAACGAATTTCAATTTTCCGGGAAATTATTTTAGTGTGTACAATTTTCGTTGGAAAATTCGTTGGAAATTTCCAACGAAAACATTTTCGTTGGAAATTTCCAACGAATTTTCCAACGAATTTAAATTTTCCGGCAATTATTTTAGTGTGTACAATTTTCCAACGAATTTTGCAACGAAAAACCCTACTACATTTTCGCGCTCGATCAATTTCAAAATTCATTCTCTCTTTTTTTGTCTCTCTCTCTCTCTCTCTCTCTCTCTCTCTCTCTCTCCCTCTGTCTTCCCCTCCTCCCCCGCTGCCCCCTTCTCCTTCGCCCTCTGTCTCCCCCTCCGCCTCCTCCCCCGCTGCGCCCCCTCCTCCTCCGGCTCCGGCTCCGCCGCCCCCCCTCCTCCTCCGCGACGTCAGCTCCCTCCCCAAAGGCGCCGCCGCCGCCATCCAAGGCCGCCCCCGACGCCCCCGACGCCCCCGACGCCCCCGAGGCCACCATGGGCCGCCCCCGACGCCACCAAGCCTCGTCGTCGGCGAGGGTCGAGCTTGCCCAGATCTGGGCGAGCTCGAGCTCGTCGCCGGCGCGGGCCGAGCTCGTCGCCGGCGAGGGCCGAGCTCGCCCAGATCTGGGCGAGCTCGGCCCTCTCCGGCGACGAGGCTGGCCCTCGCCGGCCATGGCGAGGGCCGAGCTCGCCCAGATCTGGGCGAGCTCGGCGCTCGCCGGCGACGATGCTGGCCCTCGCCGGCAATGGCGAGGGCCAAGCTCGCCATGGCCGGCGAGCTTGAGCTCGCCCAGATCTGGGCGAGCTCGGCCCTCGCCGGCGGCGAGGGCGATTTTTCGAATAAAATTTCCGAAAAAAAAATTCGAAAAAAAAATTCGAAAAAAAAGAAATTTCGTTGGAAAAAAATTTCCACGATTTTTCGAAAAAAAAATCGGAAAATTTTTCCAACGAAAAATTTTTCGTTGGAAAAAAAATTTCCACGATTTTTCGACCAAAAAATTTTTTTTTGTAATTTTTTTTCGTTGGAAAAAAAATTTCCACGATTTTTCGACAAAATTTTTTTTTTTGTAATTTTTCCAACGAATTTAGCCACGAATTTTCCAACGAATTTTCCAACGAAATAAAATTCGTCGCAAATTTCCAACGAAAATTGAAATTTTTCGTTGAAAAAATTTCCAACGACCTATTACCAACGAATTTTTTTTCGTTGGAAAATTCGTTGGAAATTCATTTTCCAACGAATTTTTTCAAATTTTTCGTTGGAAATTTTGTTGGAAAAAAGCAGTTTTTTTGTAGTGCACGCTAACTCTGCACATTAGTCAAATCACTATAATACAATAACACTTCACGTACATATCACAATCACTCGAACACCATACACACGTACAATTACCCAACTCAATTAATTACGATACACATGCACATCCATTCAACTTTCTCGTGACCCGGGTCAACACCCCACAGGTCCTTTCTCGCCACTCGCTTCAACACGCTCTAGACTGGCAGCCCTCTGATCAATCCGGGCTTTGTCCCACGTCAACACGCTCCAGGACTTTTCTCACGACACGGGTCAACACCCTACAAGTCCTTTCTCACAACCCAGATCAACACCCTACAGGTTGGCAGCCCTCCGATCAATTCGGGCTTGGTCAAGCAAATAAATACGCTACATAATTCAATTAATTGCCATGTCAATCACATATTCAAATATCATTATAATATGCTCAATCGCTACTCATTCTACTCACACCAAGCCACAACTCACATAATAGGCGTCAAATCCAACCACGAACAAACAACACGAACCGTCGCCAAGCGGACGTTAAATCATACAAGAACACCTAATGAACTTAACATAATTTCCAGCACTAATGACCACCAATCCAACCATGATTTCAATAATAAACCACCTCATTTCGGCCTACAATCTGACCCATTCACTCACCCCGAAACCCGCCACCAAATTAGCATCAACCGCTACAAAAATCAGCATTAAACCGTCATAAAATCAGCACCAAACAGCCGCACAATTAGCCTCACTAACACGCCATTCCGATATAACATAACTAATATTTCATTCCATAGATTACCCGACATCAGCTCATCGAACTAGCCATTCCCCGAGCCAAAAATCAATCATAAATCTCGCAATGACCAACCACTAAATAGCCAAGATTCCATCAGCACATCGCTCCACTTGACTCATAAAACAACCTATCACGATCGCCATTCGAAAATCGCCACACCTGCCATCGAATCCTCCCCCTCAAATCAGCCACAAATAACCAACCCAAACAATCGCCAATCGAATATTGAATCACACACAAACAACTAATAAACTCGACATAAATTTTTAGCATTAGGCGACCTTCAAACCAGCCATAAAATCGGTGATAAACCACTTCGATTCAGCCTATACTCCGGCCCATTCGCTCACCTCGAGCCAGCCCACAATTCAGCCACCAAGTCGCACTAAACGGCCATTAAATCAGCCCCGAACAGCCCCTAATCAGCCGCCAATCTCACCCTAAACGACCCCTAAACAAGTCTAATAATACGCAAAGTCCTAGACAAGGTTTAGGGTGTCGCTTACCTCGATTTGAGCAAGAAAACGAGGCTGGACAGCGGGGGAGTCGTCGGAACGGCGGCGGCGGCGATTGGCGAGGCTCTCGGCCACAGCCGGGCGGCAAGGAGGTCCGGCTGAGGTGGTAGCAGCTCGGCGGCAGCAAGAGAGAGCCGGGGCCTCGCCGGAACGGCAGCAGCTCCGGCGTTCGAGCGGCAGCCCACGGCGGCGACGGAAACAGGGGCGGTGAGGGCAGAACAGGGGAGGGGAGCGGTGGCCAGAACAGGGGAGGGGGTGGTGTCGGGTGGCCGGCTAGGCGGTGGGGTGGCGGTCGGTGGCTGGGGCAAAGGCTGGGTGGCGGAGGCGAGGCGGCGGCGGCGGCAAAGCTGGGAGCCCGAAACAGGGGAAGACGCCGGGGAAGAGAGAAACAGGGGGAGAAGAGGTTGCGCAGCGGCCGGAGGCGGCACGGCGATTTCGCGGGCGGCCGAGCGATGGAGGACAGGCCGGCGGACGGCTGGGCAACGCCGGACCGCGGCGAACATAGCGGCGAGCTGCTGCTCGCGTGCAGCGCGGGCAGGGCCGGCGATCGGCTGTCGCGGGCGACGAGTGGCAGCACGGCTCGATCGGGCGATGGCGGCGCAAGGCGGACGGCGGACGGCGAACGACGGCTGGGCTGGTCCCGGTGAGCAGCAAGCAGGAGGCCAGAGCAGTCGCAGCCGGAAGAGAAGACCAGTGAAGAAGAAGAAGAAGAAGAGAGGAAGAAAAGAAAAGAAAAAGGGAATAGAAAGAAAGAAAAGGAAGAGAGAGAAGTGGATGGGTCTGACAGGGGGGGACAGACGTGCGCATAGGGGGAAAGGTGACCGGGGAAAAAGAGAGAGAGAAAAAATATTCATTCAAATAATTATTGCGATCCAACGGCTCACATTTAAAATCGAAAACGATCCAGCGGTCCAAATTAATCTTAGAATATAATAAGGGACAAAGGCCAAATTAATTAAATCAAACTACCACGAGGGAGGTCTACTAGTCCAAATTCGCATCCGGTCAAAAATTCACTTTTCACATATTCCCAGCAATCTCGAGGCCGACCACAATAATATCGATACCGTCCAATTAAATTCGTCCCGAAACTCCGAGAAATTCGACACCAAAGTTTGAACACTAAATAATGGCAAAATTCGATCGAATGCGATTCTAGCGAAATCTCAAATTTAAAACAATAACCGGAAGTGATCAGTTCCCGGGCGAGATTTTACTATAAGCACACTGACGAATTACACGTTTTATAAATCCCAAAAATGGGCCGAAATTCGGAATATCACACCAGGCTCAATGAAGCAAGCTTATTGGAATTTGCTAGATAGACAAACGCTGAGTATTATTAAGCTAAAGTTGATTTGTAATCTCGTGTTTAACATCGTGAAAGAGAATACCACTACGGGTTTGATAAAAGACATGTCGAACATTTACGAGAAGCCCTCTACAATAAAAAAAAAGTCTACTTATTGCGCATCTGTTTAACTTACTGATGGGCGAAAGTGCGTTGATTGTTGATCATATCAATGAATTTAATGTGGTCGTTAGCTAATTGAGTTCAGTGATATTGGCTTTGAAGATGAGGTATATGCGTTGATTATATCGTGTTCATTGTCTAATAGTTAAAATACTATTGTTACTGTTGTTCGTAATTCCTTAAGGTCAATAAGCTAGACATTTGATGGGGTTTCGCGATTTGATTCTGAGTGAAGACATTCGTAGGAGAGCATCTAGTGAACTTATTTTACTAGGTGAAGCTAAAAGAAGAACTAGTAATCGTGTTAGTGAGAGTAGTGCGAAATGAACAGGCATAGTCAGTTTAGGACTGGTGATGTTGTGGCAAGATGTGGTATCTTAGAAGAAATTGCCTCAAACTAAAGAACAAAAAGGGTAAAGGAATTAGAATAATGCTGATTATGGATGGATGAATTATGGATTCTAGTTGTTCAATTTGCGCTACACTGAATAGAAACTGGTTTACTACTTATTAATGCACGAATAGTAATAAGTGTAGTTAGCTAACAATGCTGAGTGTAAATGTCGTGGGTGTTGGGATGTTAGATTATAATGTATAATATCATGATGATATCGACTAAAGGGAGAAATGTTCCATAATTGAAGAAGAATCTTATTCCTGGAATACCTTAGATTCAGCTGAGTGTTGGTATATTTCAGAATGTGGGGTTTCGAAGGTTGTTCAAGGTACCATGGTGATAATGAGAAGAATTAAATTTAGTGACCTGTATGAGCTTCAAGGTGAGACGGTGACGAATTTCGTTGCAGAGATGTTGGATGCCCCAGTTCGAGAATCTAAATTGTGACATACATGGGGCAAATTGGCGAGAGAAGCCTAAAGATATAAGTGAAAGGAATTTATTGTGTAATTATATACTCATAAGTTATATGTATGCTAGTGCTATAACTTGCATCAATGACGGAAAGTGTAGCTCAGCTCAACTATTGGAGAAACCACAGAGATTGTAGAGTTGATTCACTAGGTTGGTCTCAAGTTGTTGTGGTTTTTTTTTTAAAGAAGAGTACCAAATATATGCTAATAGTTGTGGATGACTACTCAAGAAAGACTTTGGTGTTTGTGTTGAAGCACAAGTTTGATACTATTGTTAGGATTAGGCGGTTGAGAGTTTTAATTGAAAAGAAGATTGGAACATGTGTGGATTGATAGTAGCATGGAGTTCTATTTAGAGCAATTAACGAATTTTGCATGTAGAAAGGCACAGTGAGACATCGCACTAGTACCACAATAGGTTGTAGAATTGATAATCAGAACATTACTATAGACGGCCCATAAATTACTCTCTAGTACTGGCAAAATTAGGAGATTTCTCACGAATGCACTTAATAAGGCGAGCTACCTAGTGATTTGATCCCTATCGACTAGATTAGATGTTAGACTCCCGAAAAAATGTGGTCAGGTAACGTTGGTCGTTTTTCTGTCCTTAGAATATTTGATTGTCCGTGTTGTATTCGAGTCGGTGATGGGTAAGCTTGATGCGATTGCAATAAAGTGCATATTCACAGGTCAAGCGGAGCTATCGATTGTAGTGTCATGAATTGAATTCACTTGTTGTCAACAAAAAAGTTACATTTAATGAGCTAGTCTTTCCGGCTAGGAATGATTGCGGTAGTGCTTATTTGCATATGAACGGTGTTCAGCCTAAAGTGGAGTTACAAATAGAAACTTCTAAGGTAGTAGGTACTAGCATGGTAATAAACACATATGGTGCTTGTAGCGATGTGAAGCCTATAGAACTAACGGTTATTGTAGCTGATGAGTTTGACAATATGGGTGTTTAATCTCCTGATAGATATGGATGCAACGGTGGTTTTACTTTATCTATGGTAGAGGAGGTTATACTTGAGAATCTTTGTGGAGTATAGAAAGGTGCCTGCGGAGTTGGTGTTTTGATGAGGTACACAGTTATGCCAAAGTTCCAGCATGGCTTGACTTGAAAAATGTCTATGGCGGTTGAGCCCATATGGGGTTGTGGGAGAGTAGCAGTAAAGTTTGGATTTTCAAAGAAGCAATTGTGACTCCACTCAAATGTTGAGCACAAGTAGAGATTGTTGAAAATATGCCTCAAGTTTGAGTTCAAAAAGGAAACTTTCCTAATTCAAGTAGGTTTCATAATTTGAGTTAGTTTCTAGTTGAATGGTTTCTTAGTTGGAAAATATTTCTTAAAAAGAAGTTTCATATTTGGATATAATTCTTGTCTATATAAGAAGTGTGATTTCTTTGTGAAGAGTATGTAAGAGGTGCTTGTGTTCGTGAATTACACACCGAGTATTTGAAACATTGAAAATCTTGTGTTAAGATTTTATGTAATTCCTACGTAAGATTAAGAGATTATTTTTGCGAAGAATTATGATGGCTAAATACTGTGTGGGTTATTGGTAGTGATTGAGGGCTAAAAAACACTGAAAGTATTTGAGTTATATGAGTGTTATTATAATCTCCATTGTATTACTTGATACATAGTAGAATTATGTATTGCTCTCACATGGATGTAGATCACACTGATCAGATAGCGTAAATATGATGTATGATTTATTTCCTTATTTTGTTTATTTTATTGTTCAATTGCTTACCTTCTGCAACAATATTTGTCCCAAATAAATTAATTTAAAAAATATGCAAGAATTTACTACACTAGGGTCTTGCTAATGAGAATACCTGAAAAAAAAAAGGTTTGATGGGCAATAATTACATATAACACGGGAGAGACGATGCATTTAACCAATTCTCCTTATTTGGATGCTTAACAAGTAGAAATGAAATCGAGATGGCCGATGGGTAGCCATTTGCCAATCCCTAAATGTATCAATTACTAAGATAAGGTGGTTGGGGTCAACTGCTAAAGAATTCTATCGGGGTTGGGATGAGTTCCGGTTTTCATTACAGGGAAACTCATATTGAACCGGATATGTATTAATTACTAAAATGCCTTTATTTCCTTGATAATCCTTAGGTCATTCGGTAAACATACATAATTATTTCAATGGTATTAGGATTGAACACGTTTTCGAGATTTACCTGATGGGTAAACTCAAAAGTACAACTCCATAAATAATTTATGTAAACAACTAAGGTGACTTGTTTATTTTTTCTAACCCTCTTAGATATTGAATTGTAGTTTAATGTTTTCAGTATCAGCCACTATTTCAAGTCTGATTTCACATGTTAGGATTATTTCACATTTTCATGATCCTTGGTCTTAACTTTTTTAATATTATATTTTGTACTTTTGTTTTTTTTTCTAATTGAAGACCTGCAAAATATGAGTTTTAAATAAATGTTTGTATTTGCAAATTTGATGTGGTTTATTACGTGTTTAGTTTGTTTTAGTAATATAGCAAATTGCGAGTACTCGACCGATACTCTACTACATCAGTGAGGCGGGTTTGGGATTTTATATCAAAATCTAGAATGGGATTAGGATAGGTATGGGAAGTAATAAAAGCTTAACCAGATGGGTTCGAGATGAGGTCAGCGGTCTCAAACCGGTCCCACTTCCATCCCTATTGACAAGTTACTTAGGACATTTATTAACAAAGTCGGTGTTAATATTGTATAGGTTAACAAAGTTGAAATAAGGTACTTATTGGATGCAAGTTCAATTTTTTCAATTTTGGCTCATATGGGATTTCCTTTTTTTTTTTTTAAATATCGAATAATCAACATCCCTCCAAGAAACCATAATAAATGCTAAAGGTTAAAGAATTCATAAAGTTTTGGGGATTTATTGTAATCATGGGATCTCAAAGTAATAAATCTCAGTGAGCAATTGGAAGCTTTTAAAGTTTCGTATGTCATAAACTTTGTAGAGAAATTACGACATATGAGCACGTGGCCATCGCGTGGTCGGTTGAAACGGGATGGTACACTTTGGGGGTGTACTTTTTTTTACGGTATGCCAAGTGTTTTTTTGGAAATTAAAACTCCCTTACGACGAGAGCTGGCGGGCTCCTAGCCGGCCCTTATGGAGAAACCTCATTAACCGATAAATCCTGCTATTCGGAGGAGGGGAGTTTCGAACGCCCCACCCGAGAATGGTGGCCACTGGGCAAGCCCCCAGTGGTTAAGGTTGCACTTAAATAAGTGCCACTCATGTTCTTTTAAGAAAATGGGCTCGATCTTGAACTTTTTCCTCTTTCTTTTTCTTTTGTTATTGTGATGAAGGAAAGTTGAAACTATTTTTAGTTTTCCAATTGTCGTCCCTGCAAAAATTTGATTATGTAGCTCCTAGGGTGATGCATACCATTTTTTTTATTGGTATCTTAATTACTATGGAGGAGTTTCTAAATTTAAACTCCGTGGTCACACATGCACCAAGTATAAGTTTTTCTTTTATTGTTTTAACTAATCTGTGGCTAAGCCTGGCATTTTCCTCTTCGTTGAACATTACTTAAATTCAAAAATCTTTCTCTTTCTAGTTCCACCTTGATAACTTTGATTTCCTAAATCATTGTGAAGCTGTTAAGCGTTATGTCTCTATTATGGTTTCGTATGAATCGAATTTTCTCATTGAATTATGGAAATATCAAGGACAAGGAGTGAGAGTGGATGGAATTAATTTTTTTTTGTACGTAGAAAATGTTTCCACAAAATTATCTTATGTCAATCATCTAATGGAGGGTGTATGCAAAAATCAAGTGACTACGCAACTCTTATACCTTTCTCTTTATGCTGCGTTGTCGTAATTAGGACTATAGTATTGATACAAAAATGAAGTACACAAACGGCCAACAGAAGATATAGCTAAATCACACAAATTATTGTATATGTTGTTTTGATAATATGTGGCTAAAATCACACAAATTAATCTAGAGCTAAAGTTCTTTTCATTGTAATGTTGGTTTGAATACCCTCAGGTTGCGTTTGGTTGTTCGAATTTCTCAATAGGATAGGACTGGATAGGATAGGATAAGAAATCCTGGGATTTCTTCATATCCTATCTACTGTTTGGTGGACTAAGGATTTAAAGTCGGATAGGATAATTTTTTTTTTTCTATTCATGGGTCCGAAGGAGTCGATGAAGGAAAAAAAGTCGAGAAATGTTTTTGGTGAAAGCACACAAGGTGTGGGGATGAAGATGACGGCGAATGGAGCGTAGGGTTTCTGGAAAAATAGGCATTAGAAATTCTATTCAGGTCTATCTCACCCCCCCTCGGATTTTTTTATCCGGACTATATCCGGTTTATATCCGATCTTATCCTATCCTAAACCACCACCAAACACAGGATATGATAAAACATATCCCATCATGGTTTTTATCCGATCGACCAAACGCAGCCTCAGCGCTATGTCAAACTCTGTGATAGAAGCAACACATATTTTTTAGCCACACGATGCTCAAACCAAGAAATTAGATCATTTGTTCAAACTCACAGATTAGTTCTCTATAACTCTAAAAATCATCAACAAAACAGGAAAAGAAATTAAACCAGAAGTATTGACCACACGCATGTCGACCCAAAAGCTTAGCGACCCTCAGAAACCCTAGCGCAGTGCGCTTCATGCATGCTAATTGCTACCCTGGGAAACTTGAGAGGAAGACACCATCTCTATCAGATCCATCTCTCTCCCACCGTATGGCGTGAAGGCCTGATCAGTTGCCACCGCCATCCCTCCGCTCGCACCGTTGTAGTCATAGCCATAGCCACAGTGATACCCAACCGAATTCGAAGAAGAGCAAGACGAGTGATAATCCACCCCGTTCAACAAGGAAGACAGATAGAGGTCAGGATTGTTCATCAGGAGGCTCTTGGCGTTGGTGGCGGGACTCACTTGATCACCAGCTCCTTCAATCATGTTGTCGGTGTGAACCACCATGCTCGGCCTGTCTATAAGGCGGTCTTTCCCAGTCACATCGCCTAGCTGCAGCCGGTTGTCGCCGTAGTTGCTGGCCGGGAAGAACTTCTGCATGAAACGCACCTCATCGTCATACGTCTCCGACAGCTCCGGAAGGAAGAAATGGAACTGCTGCTTTGGCGGGTCATTGCATTCAGTGGGGCTAGGTCCAGCTTTCTTGGCCTGTGCTTGTGCGGCGGTGGCCGTGTTGTGGAGGTTCTTGCTCCTGATGTAGTCTTCAAGGACGGAGGAATGTTGCTTGTTATTGTTATTGTTATTACTGTTCTTGCCACCGCTTTGAGTGGTGCTGTGGTGCTGACCGCCATGGAGGCCGAGCTTCGTCCGCCGGGAATTCTGGCGGCGTTTGGTGGCGTTCCAGTGGTTCTTGATGGCGTTCTCAGTGCGGCCTGCGATGCGTTTGGCGATCTCAGCCCACCTGTTGCCGACCTCCTCGTGAGCCTCCACCAGTATTCTCTCCTCTTCCTCGCACCAGCTGTCCTTCTATTTCACACATCGCATGACATTTGGAACCAGAAACTATGTGAGAGGCAAAACACGAGTAAAATCCGGTCAAAAGAAGCCATTTGAAATCTCTCTCTCTCTCTCTCGCAGGAATTAAGGTCATACTGGCAACTTTGTAACAACCCAAGTGGTTTTTCTTGTTTTTGTTTGAGAGGGTATGTGGGTGAACTTTGGATCCGTTGAACATCTACAGCTAATCTTTCAGATTGTGAGAAACTTTGAGCCTAAATCAGAACGTTTAGAGATAGAGACGATGGCCTGGAGTGCTGCATATTATTATTCAAATTCACAAGAAAAATGACGGTGTGTCGGGGAAAAAGAGGGGTGGAATCAAAGTACGGTTGGCGTTGTCAGAACAAGCACCAGAAAGTCGACCGCTAGAAAACATTTTTGTATTTGAAAATGTCTCTCAAAGTGAGGGAAAGAGGGCGGAAACAGGCGTGAAACGTTCCGTTATCAACTGAAGAAGGATCGATGAAAGCTTCACATGATATACGATCTGGGTCTTGGACGTAAATTCTTCCCTATTTTTTTTCATGTAATTTTTATAAAACTGCAAGATGATAAGCAAGATTAAATTTTTCTTTTTATTTCCAACGATAAAGTTCTGCAGTGATCGAACGAAACAAATTCCCATGTGTTTCTGGGTTCAACCTAGTTCTTTATATCATTGCTTAGAACGAGACACTCTCATCTTCGATATAAAACGACGGATATTACAACAACGACAAAGTGGTGTGGATTCTGGGTTTCTATCAGATAAGAAAATACTGTGTGCAAAACAGCTTCGTGATCAAAATCTGAAGCAATACCTAAATTCTGGGGAAACATTTCAGCATGGGCTGATACAGATCATAGACTTGGAAGAAGAATCGGAAGAACAACTGTGAAATTAGTACCAGATGCTTCAATAGAGAGAGAGAGAGAGAGAGAGAGAGAGAGAACCTTGATGTCTGGTCGCAAATGATTGTGCCATCTTTCGCGACACTGCTTGCCGGCTCGACCAGCCAACTTCTCAGCAATCTGCGCCCATTTTCTCACTCCATATTGCTTCACCAGGCTCACCAGTTTTCTTCACAAACATCAGAACGCACGCGAATTCATAGACATGAAAAACCAAACCCTAACAAAGGCTAAAATGCTTCACACCCAAGTTCTTTTGCAGAAAAAAAGAAAGATTGAAACTAAAAGGAGAGATCACATATCCATCCAAGATGAAAGAAAAGAAGGAATAAAAACCTGTCCTCGTCTTCGGTCCACTGTCCTTTGATGAGAGTCGCATGAGACCCTCTTTTGACTCTCTTCCCCGTCGCCAACTTCTTGCTCTTCCCCGGCACTTTGACCACTCGATCATCTCTCGGACCCTCTCTAGGGTTTGGCTCATTCGCCACCACCCAGTTGTTTCCGTAGGAACCGAAATCCATGATCAGCCCGTCAGCAAAGCTCGCCTCGACGTCCGGTTGACCTTGCCACGAGATCGCATCGCCCGCGAGATGGCCATGATTGACCAAAGCAAACCCACTCGACGCATTACCAAACGGAGCGGAGTTCTCTTCCGCTTGCTTCGTGTTCTCGTGACAACTCGCTTGGTGGTCGGAGATGTGTGCTTGGCTCCATAAGAAGCTCTCTAGAGCTTTGAATGGCAGGCAAGGACGATTTAAAGAGGGCTTGTCTCCAGCTCCTTCCATGAGAGAAAAGCTTGATGGAAAGAATGAGAATGCTGAAATAAAGGAAGGAGTATTTACTCTTAGGCGTGAGAATTCGCTTGATTTTGGGAAGGTTGGTGACGCCTTTTGTCTTTTTTTTGTTAAACCTTTCTTGCTCCTAAAAAATCCTTAAAATGAGCTACGCACAAAGGTATATAAACAAAAATTGCTCATGCTCGGGCTTGTGATTAGCCTTGGTGGGTTAATAGCCGTCGATCTTGTCGACAATCCAACGGTTCGACATTCTCGAGCTGATGTAACTCCTAAGCTTCCTCACTCAGGCAAAACTAGAAAGAGAGAGGTGGAGGGATTAATGGGTTCGTCATTAAAGTCCCTAATAATGTGTCATTAATTAATTCATTTGCAATATAGGGAAAAAAAATTAAAAGGGGTGTAGATATGGAAAGTTATCTTGCTTGAGCTTGAGCACCACATATTCGATTTGACCAGTCTAAGGCTGGATAAGAATTGCCAAGTTCCAATTTTAATGAATGTCCTACTTCTCATTAGTCTAATTTGAGTATCTGATTTGGCATTTGATTTTTTTTAACTTCTAGCTTATTATTTAGCTTCGGAGTATGAAATTAGGTTATTATTTAATGCGGGATATACCCATTTTCAAAAATATGTTATGTCAGCATCTAAAATCACATATGTTTTTTTTCCGGAATTTTTTAAAACCTCAAATAACTTATAAATTATTTTTTTTATCAAAAAATACAAAACTGGCTTTTTTGTGCTTTTTTTTTTTTTAACTTTCTTGCAAACCGGCTCGACTCTTTGGTTGAGTTCTAGGAGGTTAAGTTTGGTATGTTAAAGCCATGCGGGGTCAAACATAAAAGAAATGGGAGTGATCATAATCAATTTTGCAATTAAAGGGTTAATTTGTGAATAGAAGGGAAGAGGAAATTGGGGAGAACTTTAAGCTGGCTTTTAATATGTAGTAGGGGCTACTAAATGCGCCTTTGGAATTGCGATGGTTCTATTGGCAAGATATGAGGATAGGAATCTCAAATATGTTCTAAGCCAACATCGAATTGAGAGAACGACCAATCAAATAGGAATCGCATAACTTCAAAAAGAAATAATAACGGGCCATCTATGCATGGCTGATTTCACAAATCGAATGAAATAGATCCTACTGCCAACCAATCTGTCTGGAGGGCGGCTTTGTTCAAACATTCTATCCATTGGGTTGTGATGTAGAATTTTAGCCAACCAGTCATGGACCGGTCTTATTAATTTAATTATCTTCGGTAAATATCCATCTTTTCTCCCTTTTCTAAACACTAACTAGTAATTGGAGGGATATTCATCTCATTTAATGAATTTATAATCATGTAACGTTGTCATAATTAGATGTCTTACGAGTTTGTACTAGTTAGTGATTTACATGTAGACTAGCCATTCTGCCCATGTACACTGTGAGAGTGACGAATTTCGAAAATCAAGGTTCAAAAAGCGAAGCATGCTCTAAAGTTAGTGGGTATTGTCATCTCGCGTTTTATTGACTAAAATACAAAAGAAATAGTCTTAAATTGTGCTTCTACAACTTTTAAATATACTTGATGACATCAACAAATAGCTGATTCAATGAAGGGGGAATATCTCACATGTGCATAATATTCTGAAATATACATTAGTATATAATCTTCGTAAATTGAATCTATAATTCATCTTTCTTCTTAAAATCTCCATCTATCAGTGTCTAGAAAATGAATGTATAACTTTAGCTCTTCACTGAATTCAAATGATTTCTTAAGTTAGGTCTTCTATACTATTTGGCACATATTAATAATTGTTAACCTTTATTTTCTTCCATGCTTCAATTCAATTACACTATCGATGTCATTCGATTATACATGTGAGTATAATTTTCGTTCCTACCTAATTGCATTTTAGTCCTTGACCGAATGTAGCAATTGGTTTTTATTTTTCTGTTTATTTTCACTTCTAGCTTTAATTTTAATTTAAGATTATTTTTTATCAAATTCATATGGAACAGAATTGGATATCATGGTATTTTAGTGGGAATTTACTCTCTTTTAGCATGTTCTTTTGTTCTTTATTTGAACTTAGCTGTTGGATTTTATTCTTGGTTAATTTTAGTTTTATTTCAGGTTAATCTTTTGTTGAATTTTATTTTTCTAGTATTTCATTGCATTAGGATTTTTTTTTCCTTCTTTTGGCATGTTCTTTTGGTGTCTGTCAAACAATTTGCCACATGTGCAGATGAAACCAAAATTTTGTTAAACTGGTTGGCTAATAAGATCTGTAAGATGAGTTACATGAGGCATGAACAATTGTTTTTGCTTGATCTTATAATCAGACTTCCATGTTGATGGCCATCAATCTCGTGGACAATCTGAGGAGCTTAAGGCTCCGTTTGTCTCCTGAAAATGAATGATTTACAAAATATTTTTCTAAAAATAATTGCTTGTATCACTTGAAATAATTAATCAATAAAAAATATTTTCATTATCGACAACAATTATATCTAAACATTTTTGTGGACGATGAATATATTTTTTGTTCATTTATTTTTGTAAACGATATGAGTCAATCATTTTGAAGATTTTTTTTGTCAAATTATTTATTTTCCGTGAAACAAATGGTGCAGATCCGAGCTTCCTCTCATGGACAGAAGTAGAAATAGAGAGGTGAAGAGGTTTATGGCTTCGTATTTAAAGTCTGTAATAATGAATCATTAATTCATTTGCAATTAAGGGAAGAAAATGTTGAAATTTGCAAAGTTATCTGGGTCGACTTAAGCACACCACTCATTTGACTTGACCATTTTGACGCTGGACGTATAGGACGAAGTTTTTCGTATTTTAAGTTTTAGCTTATTACTTAAGGTCGTAGTTTGAAATCAGATTATTATTAATAAATGCATCGAGTGATATCAGATTTCTATTATTAATAATAAATTAGATTATTATAAAGGAGATTCAAGATTAACTTTTTTTTGTCTATTGTAAAGCCCACCTAAACATGCTCGAATCTTTGCTTAAGTGATAAGAAGTTAGTTTAGAGGGCTGCTTAATGCGCCTCTCGAATCGTGATGGTACTCATTAACAAGACCTTATTATTGTTAGATCTCTTGAATTTACTATTTAGTGATAATTTACAAATATACTTGCCACATGCTCGTGCTCATTGCACAGATAAAAATTTAAAAAAAAAATCAAAGTTTAATAAGAGAAATGTGTCCTTACCAAAAAAAATATAAGAGAAATGTACTCTAAAATTACTAAATACTTTTGCCACTTTTACACTAATAAAACTGAAATTAAGCTGTCTTTTACACTAAAAAAATGGTGCTATTGGCTAGATATGATGATTTTATCATTATGTGATATTGTCATAGTTACTTATCTTACGAGTTTATACCAGTTAGTGATTTACACTGTACTAGCCACACTGCTTGTGCATACTGCACAGTTGACGAATTTTGAAAATCAAAGTTCGATAAGCAAAATTTGCTCTAAAGTTAGGTCTACATTTTTATTATTTGGCGGGTATAATCAAGTGTTAAAATTCATCTTCTATAATGGTTTTACTTTAATTCTATTTCCAATTTTTTTTATTTTTTATGAGTATATCATTTACGTGTATATAATTTTGATTCCTCCGGGGCAATCATTTTATAATAGTCCTTGACAGAACGCAGTAATTGGGGTTCGTTTTCTTATTTTTGATTTTATTTCAGTTAAATTTTTTTCTTGGGATTAAATTTAATATTTAGTACTTTATGAAATTGAGATTTTTTTTTATTTTGCAAAGTTCTTTTTTTGGTATTTGTCGATTGTTGATTGACCACATGTTCGGTCTTCGCCATATGCCTAAACGAAATCAAATTTGCTTAAACCTTGTATGCTGAAAGAAGCTAATGAAGCAAGTGACGGGGGCTTAGTTGATAACTACAGGACAATCAATGCACGATTGGAATTTAATAATGCAGCAGATCGCACAGTTATGGAATAGTAACCTCATTTCGATTGTCGAGAAGCTCACGAGCCTCTTGAAAGCCCAGTTTAGGTGATTGCATTAGCAAAATGAGAAAAATCGGTGGATCAATCTATGACCCGAAATTCCAAAACATCTACTCGACTCCACTTTGCTACTTTTGCTATACACAAAAAAAAATTGGGAAAAGTACAAAAAATGTTATAAACCTATTACACTTATGTTAATTCAGTCCTAAAACTTTTAATTATATCAATTGAGTCTTAAACCTTTTGACATTTTATCAATGTAGTCCATCTGGTCAATCTTGGCCAAATATTAGTTACGTAGATACCAGCTATCTTACATGGTACGATCGGTGACATGGGCAATTTCTACAAATTCTTTTTTTATTTTTTGAAATTTTATTATATTTTTTTAATTTTCTTTTCCCTTTCTTTGCTTTCTCCTTTTTTTCCTTCTTCCTTCGCCGGTCGCCAGGCCTCGGTGATGGCTAGCAATCGGCCATATGCGACGATTGGCGAGGGTCACCCTTGACGGCGAAAAGTTTATTACCATTTTAATTTTAGGCGAGGACCGATATGCCTTGAAATACGCATCAGATAATTAACATAGTTAAAATTTCCTTGGCATCTGATAGCTTTTGCAAATAATTTTAGTGGGTTCAAAATATTTTTTTAAACTTATCGATGTTTAGTTTCCCTGCTAATTTATCAAAATGCAAAATATCATCACAACTTATCAAATATCTTTTTTTAATCACCCAAACTAAGCCATTTGTCACCTTTTTACTTGAACACTTCTCTCCATTTTTCAACTAGTATTCGAATAAAATATCAGCATTTAGCTATTCAAAATAAAGCACTTGTAACTTTTCTATTTGAACACTTATCTCAATTTCTCACCTAGTATCTAAATCAAATATCCTCATTTAGCTTCTCAAAATAAGTCACTTGTAACTTTTCTATTTGAACACTTCTTTCTCATTATTGCTTTTCAACTATAGTTAATTAATACCTATCATTTGCAACTTTTGAAAAATGTGAGTTAAGTTTTCCTATTTCACTTCCACATCTTGGCCGTAGCTCACCTCACTACAAACTCTTCAAGTTCATAAGATTTTCTATCTCATTTTTTATAAAGAAAAGAGCCAACTCGTCACCATCTTCAAACCTTCATCTTGAAATTTTGATATTTTTTCCAATCGTGTCAAGTAAAGCAAAAGTTCCAACTCATATCTTATTTCAATTAACCGCCTAAATATATCCAATTGGAGTTGTGTTTTTAGCCTCATCTATAAAGTCTTTACAAGGTAAAATTCATGGATTGATTTATTTCATCAAACTAGTTTTGTTGTTTTAAAAGAATGAGAGTTGTTAATTTGTATTGGTTGTTTTTCTTTCAAGGTGATTAAAGGCTTTGTGTTTTCATAATTCCATTCAATGTAAGTGACACTCTAGGGATTGAATTGGATTGATCCTCTTAGTATTCTTGATTGTTGTTTGATTTTAGCTTAAAGTATGAATCATATTATAGCTATGTAGTTAAAAGGAATAAATGATTACATGATGAGATAACAAGAGGCAAGACTATGCATGAGTGATTATATATATTTTTTATCATGGGCGATGCCATGTTAAAGATGGTTGAGGTCTACTTGCACTTTTGTTACGAAATTGTTACTAATACTAGGCGATCGTCGCCTAGGGTAGCGCGACGAAGCTTTGAGTCGCATAACCCAGGCCGCCATCGCCCACACGACCACCGCCTGAGTGGTCACGCGACCTCAGGCGGCTATTGCCGGGGTCGTGCGACCTCGTAGGCCCTTGTCAGCCTCTCGTCGGCCCTTCGATGTCCCAATCTAGACTCATCGGCTTTGGCTGGCCACCCATGTGTAAAGAAGATGAACAGTAGGAATAAGGGGCAAATTGAAAATTTTAAAAATTAGTGAGGATAATTTAAAAAAAAAAGTAATTTCAGCATTTGGCCAAATGATGAAAGCCAGCTTTGGGCTTTCAGCCTTCCTAATGCTAGCTTTCACTTGAAAGCCCTTGGGAAGACTTGCTTAATGCCCCAACATTTCCCAAGGACTTTTGCCTCATTTCCCAATGGCTTTGGAAGCAAAAACCCCTTGGGAATGCTTAACAAAACAGGGCCTAAGTGTGGAGCTGGAAAAGATTTGAATTCATGACCTCTTGTTCTGGTATTGTATAAAATTTAGTGGGATCACTGCCCACTATTCCAAAAGCTTAAATAATTAGATGAAGGCGTGGTTTATTATTTAATTATTGTAACAATTTTATGACAAAATAAATACATAAGAGGAAGCGGATGAATGAAATAACGTGAACTATAAAGGAAACATCACTTCTTCTACAAAAGAAAACGCATTAAGAAAATGTAAATACATTAATTAAGTTAGACCTCGATAAGTCTCGTCTCCTATTTTTAAAAAACAAAGGAGAAAAAACGAGCTCCGGTATAGCTCATGGGTCTGCGTAATACGATCGCCATAATCACGTTTCAACAAATTAAAACCGATCACCATTAAGAAAATAGAAATACACAGAGTGTATGCCATATAAATGTTGAAAAATCGTGGACCTTTAACTTCGGGCTACATATCGACGCAATGCAAAATTGGTGAAACACTTACTAAACTCCCCAAACACATGCGCTCAAGCGCAATAACCACAAAGAGCAAAACTTGTTTTTTTTCATAATGAAAGTACAAGTAGTATAATTCTGTAAACCCCCAGCAAATTCTAAAGTAATCAATAATTTTCAAAAATGATAAAAATAAGTCGCAATGACTTAATTTCCTAAAAAATTCCAAATTTTAGGGTTTATCTTAATTCTACCTGAACTTTTTTTTGTCTCATAAAAAACTACAAACTTTCACTCAAGTCCCAAACTTGCCTTCCGTTAACTTTCCACCCAACAGTACCGTTACTCGTCCCACGTGGCATTGCCACGTCCATAAAAATGCCACGTCAACTTGCCTTGTTCATAAGAACCGCTCACCTTCTTCAAATTGCGGTTACTGTTCATCATCTTCAACCTCCGAATTGCTCGATTTGTCATCCAATAAATACCTCATTTGGCATTTTACCATGATACACAATCCCAGCACCTCTCTCCTGATCACATTGCCGTCCTTCACACATTTGAAGATGTTGGAAATGGGGAAGTCCAGCTGCTCTCGTCTGATGTTGCTTTGGTGCCGGTTTTGATTTTTTTAACCTGATTGTCTTTCAGCTGACTGTACACATCATTAAGACTCTGTTCATCCTCTTCCTTGTCTTCGTCAACTTCTTCTACTTTTTGCTCATCTTGTTCTTTTGGTTCCTCATCTCCAGCTGGGTCAACTTTTTCTTCCTCCTCAGCTTGGGCTCCGTGTTGTTCTGGCTCCTGGGGGTAGCTCAGAGCTGTGATAGGTCTATGAAAAGCTGGCTTCATGGGACACACACTTGTAGAGATTGAACGACTTGAGCCTGTCCGGCATTGAAGGAGATTTGGTCAAGAAAGGCGTTCCCTTTTCGCTTTCCCCCTCTTGTTCTTGTCCAAGCTCGGAGCCTTGCTGTAAGAACCCATGAAGGGTCTCCATTTCAAGGGATTTGCCAAAATGGGTGTTGGGTTCTTGGGATATGTAGCTGTAGAAACTCACGGACTTGAGCCTCTGCAACATTGATGGAGATATGGCGAGGTGTTGGGGTTTTGGGCTATCTTCGTGATTTCTTTGTTGTTGATGTGGGTCTCCTTCTTCTTCCTTGGGTTTGTGGCTACTAAGGCTTGATGTGGTGAAAATGGTGCCAATAATGAGGTTGAGGAGCACGGAGAAAACACTGGGCGTGAGCCAGCTGTGCATGGTCGCCCAGATTGACGGTGCACTTGTCACTGATTCTTCGAGCATGGCTGCAGAGAGATAGAGAGAGAGAGAGAGAGAGAGAGAGAGAGAGAGAGGTTGAGGTGAAGGTGACTGGGTAAGTTAAGAGTTTCGTGTGTCTTGGGAGGTGAAGGTGAAGGTAAATGGGTAAGTAGAGTTCTGTGTCCTTTGATAGGCAGGTGAAGGCTGAAGACAATAAACAGTAATCGCAAAGAAGATGAACAGTTCGTGTGAACAGTATCTAAAAGTAAAATCCTGACGTTGACTTTTTGCTGACGTGAAAATGCCACGTCCGGGCCGTTAACGGAAAGTTGGACTGAGGGTTAATGGACAGCAAATTTAGGACCTAAATGAAAGTTGGTGATTTTTTAGGAGAAAAAAAAAATTTAGGATAAAATTGAAACAAATCTTAAAGTTTGGAATTTTTTAAGAAATTAGACCAAATCGGAATAAAATACTTTGCATAGAAAGTTTTGTAAAGAAATGAAATGAAGTAGCACAAGGGCTGTACTTGACGTGGTTTGGCCGTCATTTTGCTGCTTGGCCAACCTTGGGATTGAGGACCATTTCATTTCCATTCACATCCCCATGTGTTTAATGTGTTACAGCACTAGGGCCGTTCTTTCCTCCGTTAAATCAATTACGCATTCAATCCGACGAACGTTAACCCGTGCACCTTCCTTTTTTCTTTATCTTGCTTCTGGGGAATATATTATAAGCTCACCTCACACTTCACTTAATAACCGCTCATGTATCTCTTCTTTTTAAGACGCCGAGTACGTGTCTAAGTTTTACCTTTGGAGACCACTTTGCACATTTACATCCATTATCCTCGTGTTTTTATTGAAGGAAATGTCACTTTGTTTTAAGAGCTCTCCATACGTAGAATCTTAAATCGATCCACTCGAAATCAGATTTTAACCGAAAATGCAAGATAAGATTTTGGCGAGAGGAGAAATTTGATCTTTTCAATGTGAAGTTTCGCTTAAATGCGTGTGAATTGTATCAACAGTTGCTTGGTATGCGCATGCCAGCATATTTCTAAAGACATATGGCATGATCCGCATCAATCGAGAGCCCTGACCAGACTCGAACCACAAAATTCAAAATTAGGTGATCACTCCTTTCAATCCGATGCACAAAGAAAAGTAGACCCCTCTTCTTTCCATTTCATTGCCTCACTCAAAGGATCTTTCACATCAACAGAAGATTTATAATTACACCAAGCCACGTGGGTTGTGTCGACCGGGACAAATAGAAAAAGGAAAAAAGAAAAAGGAGAAAAAAATTAGAGCCGAAGCAAAACCATCCATCCAACATCATGCAATGTGCATCGGCCCCGGCGCCGGCCCGAGGCGCGCTGTGCGGGACACTGAACCGGCCCATATGCTCGCCACTACCGGCGGCTTCGCGTGCTCCGGTCACGTGATCAAGCAAAAAGCCACAAAAAAAAAAAGTAATAAGGAGCTGTCCTTTTTTTCCTCTCTCTTGTTTTATTCTTCTGTATATAGTTCTTGCTACAAAATGAATTTCCGAGTAAAGGGTCCGAAAAAAAGGAAAAAGAAAAACCGCGAGGCTCTTTTTTTATTTTTTTGCATTTTGATGGTTTGTCAAAAACTTTGATGATGGTCATGCTTCACGGGGGTCACTACCGTCGATGCAGGCTCGGTCCTCCTCCCCCTCCTCCGGAGCGGAGAGAGGGAAGCACGTATCCTCGGCCCCGGTGTTCCACAGGAAGTGGGCGTAGTTCGCGGCGTAGAACGAGTTGCTCGGGTCCGCCGAGATCGCCTCCAGGTACATCTCCTCCGCCGCCCACAGGTCGTTCCTCGCCATCCACAGGAAGCCCGCGTACTTGCTGCACGCCTCCGCGTCCGCCGGCTCCTCCGCCGCCACCGCCTTCTTGAAGTACTCCTCGGCTCTGCTCGACCCAACATAGCAAAAGATAAGGCGTCAAAGGGCCTAAGCCAAATCACGTTACATGGTGTTCCATAGGCTGATATGCTCCACGAACGTTCCGCCAAACATTAGCTTCTCCAAAACAAACGTACGAAAAGCAAGTGGTGGTCAACACCTACAGCTACAGTCGAGCACCTTTCTCCAGTCATGTCGAGCTAAAGTTATGGAGACTTTTTCCTACAAGGCCGATTTTTTCCTTCCTTTTTTTATATTTGTATTTTCATAAATTTCTTTTGGGCCATCGCATGAGGACGAGTCAAATCGATCTTTCTTTGCCTAGAACGGCAAACTCCCACCACACACTCCCCTATCAACCTCCCAGGGACAAGCAGCCAACTTGAACAGGATGACAAGTTCGGATCGAACCCCCACGAATTTCTCGAGGAACATTGAATTTTAAACGCCGACCGACCCCCCGGAAAAGAACTCTGAGGACAGAGAACAAAGAAATTTATTTAACAAGAAAAATCTGAATTTGCGGTTGACCGCTCATCAAATTTCAGAGTTTTGGTGAAGTTTGCACCCCTTGTGGCCTGATGAGTGTGAGATTACATGCTAATGCTCTACGTCATGCATGGCCGAAAGAAGAAACGTGGGCAGGAACACGTAGAAGAACAGTACCTGTCGTAGTCGTGGGCGACGAGGTAGAGGAATTGAGCGTAATTGACAAGGAGGACGGCGTTGGTAGGATCCTGAGATAGGCTGGTCTGGTAGGTCAGCTCCGTCCTGAAATACTCCGGGTAGATGTCGGGTTCGGCTTTCGCCGTCACCGGCGAGACAAACTTCTGCATCGTCTCGTGGTCGAGGGCCTCATCCATCGAGGGAGCCTGCATTTGCGAGGCCTCCTCGACCATCGAGTTCCACAGCAGCACCTCCTCTTCCGGGATCGATTGCCCTGAGACCGACTCGGCTTCTGTCGTGGCCCCGAATGAGGATAATTGAGAAGCTCCGTTTGGGAGCATCGGACGGTAATTGTCAGACCGATGGAACTGTCCCTCGCCATCCATGCCGCTGGCGATGGGGCGAACCTTCCCGCCCCCGCCATTGTTTCCACCGACCGAAGTCGTCTTCCCACTCGACGACCGAATCGAAAATGTCTTAACAGTTGACGAATCGAACTTCTGCTGCGAATTGTCTTGAACTTCGACCGCGGAAGCCATCTCTGTGGTAGCGGCGTAAGTCCCAACTGGAGGTGCAGCTGCGATAGCCGCATTGCTCCCCATCGAGTACACCGTGAAATTCGCCAGCAAGATCATCACGTAGACCATCAAGGTCGGCGTGTGCGAGAAAACCTGCTGAAACAGCCACACGAAAGAGGCGTGCATCTCTCTCTGCACGCGGGCCAGGATCCCCTGCAAATCCTCGTAAAACAGGACCTCCCTCATCTGCAGAGCGAAGCTGTGGAGCTCCCGGATGATGAAAACCATCGAGGAGAAGGCCTTCTTCACCGAGCAATACGCGGATTCTCCGTCCTCTCTGAAGCCCTCCTTCCACTGCATCTTCCTCTTGATCATCCTCAGCGAGAGCGGGAGATCGACGCTATTCGCCCTCCGCTCGATATTCGCAGGGATGATCGCCTCACCGCCTTCATAATCTGAAGAGTCTAGCTCTATTCTCTCGTCTTGCCATGGATGTTCCTTGTGCTCAATATGGGACAATAGAAGTTGTATATGTTCAGAGTCAAAGTTGACGCTACTGTTCATTCTCGAAGAAACCTCGTCCTCCCCACATCCAGAGACCGACTCTGCCTCCGCCTCCGCCTCTGCCTCTGCCTCTGCCTCTGCAGAGATACTATCCACGCCACCATCAACGTCGTCGGAGAGCTGAAACCTGAGCGCCAGCTCCTGAATCCTCTTCGAGAACTCCTCGTCGGAGAAAGCGTCGTCGAGGCTCGCACTGCAAGCGCGCTTCACAGTGCGTGCTCCGGGCTTCGAGTAGTCAGAGGATCGGAACCTGTGGAGCTTCGCCGCCGTCGACGACGGAGGAGCGCCGGACAGAGCAGAGCGTTCCAGGCTCTGCACGTACCGGCACAGGAGCGGCCCGGCGTCGCTCCGGGAGCGCCGCCGCCGCGAGGAAGGAGAAGAGATCGCGGAGGCCAGAGTCTGGGACGAGGACGGCGACTGCGGAACGATGGGCCGCGACCACTGCAAGCAGGCCGTCGGCACCTTCACCCCCATAATGACGGCGCAGCAAAAGCGAAAGGCGAAAGCTTTCCAAAGCCGGAAAATCCAAAACTCTCCCCGGGAAAAAAGCTCGCACCAATCGGAAAGCTCGCGACTTTTGCTCCTCCCACCTTCGCGCAGAACCTGAGAAGTCGCAGACACCAACGAAACCGAGTCAGCAAGAGAGAAGAAACAGGTTCGCCGCCAACACCACCACCACAAAAGCTAATGAACTTTCGCCGAAACAGAGTCTCGATCTCGCTCACACTATCGACCCAACCCTTTTCCTTTTTCCCGGAAAACACAACCCAAGAAAAGCAGGGGAAAATCTTCACTCTCTCGAGAAAAGATTAACCCCGAGAATAAACCCCGAGCGGCCAGCTCGAAGCTCATGCGCATGTGCCCTCGAAAGAAGCTCGAAGCTCGGATTCAACAGCTTCCCCCAGGAAGAATCGGATCCCGAAGAGGGCACGCCCGCTCCTCCCGGGCACACGGAAAGACTAAACGAAAAAAGGGGGAAACTTTTTTGCTCGAAAATCCCTATGAACGAATTACCCGAATCGATGAAATCTCTCTCCGGCG
Source organism: Syzygium jambos (assembly GCA_031216235.1). Taxonomy (NCBI): domain Eukaryota; kingdom Viridiplantae; phylum Streptophyta; class Magnoliopsida; order Myrtales; family Myrtaceae; genus Syzygium; species Syzygium jambos. Next base: position 23,228,296 of record CM062229.1, on the reverse strand, counting down.
AAGCCCGGAATCGGAAAAGAGGCGAGGGAACAGGGACGGGGAAGAGGGAGTTCGCCGGCCGAAATCTCTGGCGGAGGGAAGTCGCCGCCGTAGCTTCGCTCGTCCCAGGAGCACAGAAGAGCCATATATACAAGACGGCGAACGGGGAAAATTATACCCCGAGGAAAAAAAAAATCATATATTATATATTAAAAAGAGGGTAAAAAAACCTCGACAGGCTAATGCCGGTTGGAAGGGGTATTTGTGGAAATTCCGGGGGAGGCGATTTGCTTTTGGCGCGGCGGGGGCTTGGAATTGTACGCGCGCGTAAAACTAAGCACATACGGGGATCCGTACGAGACGGTGCGGTGTTTTCACAGGGCGAGCGGGTGGCCGGTCAGAGATGCGGGGCCCCCCGGGTCAGAAGCCCCCGATGCGTGGGGGGGCGGGGATTTTTTCCGGTGCCACGCGGCTGCTTTCACGGGGGGCCAGTCTCGGCGGGGGGGATCCGATCTGGCCGTTGATCGGTCGACACGTGTGCCCGCGGGCCTCGTGCGTCCCCCCCGGAAAGGAGGTCCGAGCGTCCCCGAAGACCGTGATCCCCCCACCGACCCGTCTTAATTGCTCTTCGCGTGTAAAAACGGACGCGCTTTCGAGCAGGTTACTTTTTCGTTGCGTGTGGCTTTCGATATTTGGTTCGGCTTTTGACCAATCCCAACTTCGATTTTTATCGATGGATTTTTCGTTATTCATCGATGATCCGTGAAAAGAAAGTTTTATGCCTAACGCCGGTGGCCGGCCGTGTCGATATCGATCCGGTAATCGATTCTCGTGCGTGCTTATCACTTATGCATTTATTGAAATTTTATGGATCTCGATTAGAGTCGGGTTGGGAAGACATCGGCTCGTGTGTATTCCTTCTTTCAACAGGAGTATTTGAAAGGTTTTTTCTTTTTAACGATTGGAGAGCATGGTGCTCGGTTCGGGCCCTTGCGGGTTTGTGGAAGAGAGGGCAAAACTGGAAAATGGCAAAAGAAGAAAGAAAAGGGAAGGAAATAAAAGAAAATTTGAGAATTAATCTGAATTGTCGGATGGGCTTTACGGGGGGTGACCTCTAAGGATCACTTTAAGATGTGAGATTTCGATCACAAAAACTAATCCCAGTCATTCATCTACTTTTTTAAATGATGTGCCATGATTTATCTTAGCGAAAAATTTAAAAAAATTTAAAGATGTGCCATGTTCTGCTATATTAAATGGATTAATATCACTTAAAAGGAATAAACAAAGATCTGGCTAATTATACAAAATAGCCCACGAGATTAGACTTAGCTTAGCAGATTCTTTCTCTCTTCAAATTTTGTATGCTAAAGCAAAATTTTGGAAAGAAAAGCTAAAGCGAAAGAGATATGAAGGTCGTATTGATGTATTTTGAAAAACTGAACGAAGTATCCAATTCCAATTGGAATTCTAATTAAAAACGTGTGGAAGATTGAACAGATTGTACGGGAATATTATCATCTTTAATTTTTCAAGTGAAAAATTTGCCTCTATATGATAAAATATAACTATCATTCACTTTCGTAAATAGTTCATGAACTTTAACCCAATGTACAATATGGTTCTTAAACTTTTAATTCATTTAACGTGGTTTATGAACTTTAACCTAATATTCAATGTGATCCCTGAACTTTTAATTTATTTAATTTAGTCCATGAACTTTTGGTACATGTTCAATCAGTCCCTAGAATTTATGAAAATGTTCAATGTTATCCCTAATCTTGAGTTAATGGAAAAAATACACTAAATATTTCATATATAGTTTAGGGACTATACTGAACGTGTACCAAAAATCCAGAGACTAAATTGAACAATTAAAAATTCAGGGATTACATTGAACATTACGCTCAAGTTCAAGAACTGCGTTTAATAAATTAAAAATTCATGGACCGTTTGTGTCATTGTCCTCCAATAACAAATAGGAATTTTCATGAGATTATTCTAGTAAAAATTAAGGTTAGACAAATCACTCGAAGTCGACATTATCTATAGACAAAATCACTTGATTTCTTCCAATTACCACGCACCACACATGCTCGAATAATTACCTCACAGAAAAAGGAATGCATTATCGTTGGGTGACGTCATTCGTCATTCTCAGTGGTCGACAATGCGGCTCCTCGGGCTAAATTAGTCATCGAGGGCATAAAAGCACACATGGTTTTTTTTTCCTTATTTGGTTCTAAAGACTGCTCAATTATTAAGTCGAATTTCTCCACGAGGCAATTAGTAGCGGTTCGCCCACTTTTTCCAATTTTCATCTCATTTTTAATAGGGCTAATATTACGAAAAACTCTAAATCGTTATACATGTGACAAATTTACCAAAAACTAATTTTTTGACCTCTAAAATCCTTAAACTGGTACATTTGTGACAAATTTGTCTTCTATTAAATTGAATTGATACCATAAAAAATCACAAATTGGTACATCCGTAACAAACAGAGGCTAAAACCCCAAATATGTGCACCCGTCAATTATCACGTGTCATCCAATTTAGAAACTTGACCGTAAAATTTAACGGAAACTAACGAAAGGTAAAATTGTTACATATTTACATGTTTGGGGTTTTTGGTGATAGTTTGGGTAAATTTATCATATCAATTTAGGGTTTTCGTGATATTAATCCTTTTTAATATTCATTTTACTGATATATAATAAGACCGGCGGTTGCTTTTTTATTTATTTATCTATTTATTCGTTTTTTTTTACAGAAATATTTAGTGTTGGAAAGTGGACAAAATCCGGACAGATATATATATATATATATAAACATATATATATATATATATATATATAATATCTCTCGTTGGAAGGCGAAGCGCTAAGGAGCCGACGGTCCAGAATTGCAGAGAGAAAAAGCTTCGGGAATGCGAAAGCTGTAAGGCCAACTTGCGGCCCGAGATTCCTCCATGGGTAGGGGAGATAGCGCGGCGGTCGGTGACGGTGACAGGCGATCGATCGGACCGCGGGCGCGGCGTCGTCGAGCGGGGAGATCTTTTCCGCGGCTGGAATTCGATTGGCTCTTTGTCCGGCTCCTGTCACTTTCGTCCCGTCGTTCGTACCTGGGGTTGGGGTCGTTATCGCATGATTTAACCTCGGTTTTTGTTACGCTGCAGTACAGTGCATACCAGCCGAAGACAGGCAGGAGCATTGGGGCGTGAGCTGTTGTTTGTTCGGCCGCCAAAGGAGCTATTCAATTGTAAAATCAGTAAACAAACGGCGCGAAACTAATGATGTCTTGTCTTCGAGTGTTGGAACGAAAAAGGGGTGGCTAACTGGGCCGTTCAAATTCGTGAATCAAGTGCAACCATGGCGGTTGAATTTTTATAAAATTCACGCGGAGTCATGTAATTGATGATTGCAATCGGTTCAATTTGTCGCCGATCGAGTTCACGCGAGATATTTTCTTAACAATAGACCGGGCATGCTTGTGAAATAGAAAACTCAATCTTTCCAGGTGAAGAAAGTCGTCTTCTAAAGATTTTATCTTCGGGTAGGTCAGATAAATTATTGCTATCTCCTACGATTGTGATGTCTTGAGACGTAGAAATCTAATGTAATTAGATCCAATCAGCTTATTTTTTGCAAACTTTTCGATAACCCAGTTGATGTTAACCATTTAATGTACACCGTCCAACTAGTCTAATGGTTTTGGCTGTATGTAAAATTATCATGTAATGGTTCCAATTAATATTGGCTAGAATATCTTTCGTCGGAGCCGTCAAGTCTCCCAATCTTTCACATGAAAAATTCCTTGAACCTTCTAGGCTCGATATGAATAGTTTTTTTGTTTTTGCCCTATTTTCAATGTCACTTAGTTCATCGGTCCAATTGATGCTGAAGCAGCATTTTATGACATTATTTTTTATTCATATTATAATTGAAAGGACCAATATAAAGTAAAAATTGATTTTTCTATCATGAGTAGTTTCACGGAATGTTATGAAAATATAGCAGAAGCCTAATACCTTTCGGGCGAAGAAATCACCAAAAGAGAGCCTAAGTCCAAGCCTGTTAATATATTTAGTTGGATCCGCCTTCACTCAAAAGCTTAAGCTAATGAATTACGGGCCAATTAGGATATATTAACTGCTCTACACTACATCAATTATCCTATGTGGGATTTTTTTAACACAACTCACACGTGTATCTTAACACGGAATGAAAAAATTCAGAATCTTGGGCTACATTTGTTTTGTGGAAAATGTGACATTTGCGGAAAATATTTTTTCAAGAAGTCATTTTTTAGGAAAATAACAATATTTTCCGGAGTTTGGTTGAAACTTGAAAATGATATGGTAAATATTTTTTATTGTTTGGTATGGAAAATCTAATTTAATTTTCCTAAATAAACGTACACTACTCGAGTACTTGTAACTTACACATGAATAGCTGAGGAATCAGATATTGGCACTAGAATCCCAGTGCGGCCTTGATGGACCATAGCAAAGGCATCAAGGATTGGGGCACTAGCACTTGGTCTTGGGCGCCAGAGATCTGGTCCTAGATGTTGGGGACCCGAAAACCAGCGTTCGAATTTTTATGCCTAAGCATAGAGTTTCGGGTTGAAAAAAAAAAACCTAGCTCAATGTCACAGGGATGGTAACAAGAAGAGGAGATTATATAAACTAGAAAAGCTCAATGTCACAGGGATGGTAACAAGAAGAGGAGATTATATAAACTAGAAAAGTAACTCGCTTGCATTATCTACATCAGGTAAACTAAAGAATTGATATGTATGATTAATTTATGTTTTATCCAATTTACGGTCTGTTTAGCATAATGAAGGGCGAAACATGCTTGCTTAGAGAGGAGATGCCAAAACCTTGCAATTTTCATGAACCGGACATGGATGAACATCTCAATCATAGTAACTAGTAAAGTCTAATATGCGGGCGTCTAATCATGTTCGTGAACGGAAATCATGCCAGAATTACGATCTTCTTCGCAAAAGCGAATGCAACTCCGGAGTCAAGTTGAAGATAAAACTTAGCTTATAGAGAGAGGTAATGCAGCTCCATAGTCAAAACTAGAGTTAAACCTGAAGTGACAATACCATGGAGATCTCCAATAGAGAAGGACGACAATCACTTTACTCAACCAGCGTTCTCATCATCCTTAAGTAGCGACGAAAGGAAAAGTATTGAGAAACTTTGGGAAGGGTGGATCGCCGTGTGTGTGACAGTGCGCATATGTAGCGATCAATTCAACAGGAATTGCCACTCCCATCAGTTCACAGTCTTCACATCACAACATCCATAGGGTAAAAGGCGACACCAGCAAACCCTTTTCGAAATGGCCCGGTCATAGGGCACATCGCGTTGTTGTTAATTTTATGAGGCCACCCTGAACAGCTACGAGATTGTAATCATCTGTCGTGATATTGAACGCTCTCAATGATAAAAAGATATCTCAACATGCAAACTTCTCGACTGGAGGCGATCATCGGGTGGGCCATGCCCATACTCGAAGATCGGGCTTGATATGTTGTCCAACCTTGCCAATCGCATAAAATTGATATAGGAGCTTGCAAACTGAGCCGGCCCAAGCCAAAAATGGACGCGGCCGGGCTTTCTCATCCAAGAGCATTGTCCAAATCCATTTATTTACCTCTCGAGCCGAATGAGTCACTAACCAGTGATCACCTCTATTCACGATAATGAGTGACGGGTATGCCTTGACATGTCCGGAGTGCCAAGGCTTCCAAGGCTTCTTGATTTCGCCAAACCGCATTCCTCCAACCACTTGTTGCATCCGCTCATCATACTACTCAATCATGCTTGTTCTCACTAAGTCCTTTAAGGTAAGGCAAAATGTCACATGCAATGAATGCACCCTAGCGATATTCAATGGACGCACTTTTAGAAAACATGTTTGCTCGCTTGCTGCTAGAGATGCGGAAACGAACGCTTTTGTACTTTAGTAAAATTTGATGGAGATTCCTTACTTTAATGGGAATTTCATTGAATAATACGGGCGTTTTGTAATAGGAAAAGTTCGGCCCACGCCTCTGACGAGGGGTATGGACCAAATATTTCTAAAAATAGAAGTGTGATTTGTAAGTTCCATTAATGTACATGAGATATTCATGCAGATATTCAATTTGCCGTGATCCATTGACCCTTAGCAGTCAAGAAAGTCCGTGCCGAGACCCGTCCATGATATAAGATTAGTTTGAATAAAACAATCAGTTCTGTGCGGGTTTAGACACAATATGTGGACTGGCTCGTGCCCGAGTAGGGAATCATTTGCTTGGACTCGCTCGATATGAACCTTAGGCCGTATTTGTGACATCCCTGAATTAACTTACTGAGATATTATTCCCTTTGATCCGTTCCAAACCGAGCCTTATGATTTTGTTCTTTGGCGTACAGGTAGATACCTTCCTAGGAGCTAGATCACTCTTCCTAAGAGTGCTCCTAGGAGTGCTCACGTCACATCCCGAATCATACAGGAATATGGGCAATGACACGGCCGTCTTTTTCCAAAGGATATTGGGCGTGATGATATTCATCTCGGTGGGCTTAGCGGGCCGCCGAGCTCGTAATCAGGTTTGATAATCGCACCGATAACGTAGCATCATCGCGTCTCATCACACTGAAAGAGGCTAATGATAAGGGAGCAATGTGAAAGCGGACGAAGGGAAAATCTATCGCCTCTCCTTGTCGGATCCTTACCAAAGGCAAAAGAATAGTGGAAGGGGAATGGAGGGTTGGCATTTCATTGTTGTCAAATGGCCACTCACAACAAACACGCGCGATGTATAAGGGAGGGAATGGAGTTATCCCAAAAGGGGGAAAACGATGAGGATTTCACATGGGGCGCAGGACCCCGGACAGGGACATGCGGACGCCGATGCCACGCCAATCGCCTTCATCTCCTCGTCACGTATATAGGAGTAAGTCCTCCTTAGCTACAACAGGCACTCTTCTTGATAGTTCCATCTCTCTCCTCCTCTCGCCACCTTCCGTTTTGTTCCTATGCCTTTGCCCATAAATGACCGAATAAGCCCTAGAAGTGATTGGTCACGATTGATTGCGCACTCAACGACTTCAATATGGGGTTAGTATTACAGACATCTCGAGCGAGCTCTGTCTCCTCACCCCCCCTCCCTCTCTTTGCATTCGTTCGTGGGGTTTCCCTTCTTCATACCTTAAACGGGGTTTTCATCTAATTCCTTCGTCATCGGGTCTTTCGTCTTTCAATCGAGCTTAGCATGAGAGGGAACATTAAGATATAAAAACCCGCGCCACTCTCCAACGGTTAAAGCGTTTTAGGAAAAAAAAGTTACGAACTCAACTTCGCTTGCATGGGAATTTTAACCATCTTTATTACACGCGCGTACATGGTTCCACTGCCCGTTAATTTAGCGTTTCAATCGGTCGGTTCTCTAACATGCTACAGATCTAAGTTTCTATATGTTCGGTCACCATGCAACCATACATCGCCCGCTTTGCACTAGCCCGCTTTGCACTCGTTCTTCGGATTTCATCAACCTCGTCCGTGTTTAGGCCTTTAGGACGAGGTTTTATTGACTCGAACCATGTGTGAATCGCCTAGTTTTCTTCCTTGGGAAAGGAGTTGGATCCGCTTGTGATTTTGGTAGGTGGGTCAACACCCAAAAGAAGGTAGACGTTGATTGACAATTATGATCGACACAGCTGGTTAACCTTTGGCTTTGTGGTCCATTCGATTGATCATCTTCCTCGAGGTTACCTCACTTGGTGCGTCGAGAATGCGAAGAGGGGCTCTTGCCCTTCAAATCCTCAAATCGCTTGCTTGTGATCGTGGAAGGAGGGAGGGGGTGTGTTTTGGTAATTTGGCCTCCCAAAAATATCTAAAGTCGCCCGGGCTTTGTTTTCCACGCGGGTGCAAAGGGTCACTTTCAATGGGGTTTCATCTCGGCCGGGGCCATCGAATTGAAGTTATATGTCGTGACTTTTCGAATTTTAATTCCTTCGTGTCCACACAAAATGAATCGGAAGATAGTTTTAAAATTTTCTCCTCTTTTCTTTTCCTTTATTTTTTATAAAATTTTTGGCGAAAAAAATAGGGTTTTGGTTCCTCAATCCGATGATAGATCGATGGCGTGGAATTTCTTTCATTACTAGTTTGTCACCAACGCTCTTCCAAAGTGTGCAGTGCGTGAATGCCATGGCTATCTTGAACGGTTGACTATGGAGGTGGTCAAGGTAGGAGTCAATCATCCCCCAACCGTATGCCATGCATGATCTTCATCAATGTAGGGTTTCCTTTCCCCCCACCCCTTTTTGGCATTTCGCGAAGGATTAATGCTCGCTATTACGGACCGCTTGACTTGTTTTCTACACATTTCTCGTCCAGTACCTTCGATTGGTATGAGTAGCTAAATACTCTGCTGAAGTGAAAATTTTCCGTATCAGCGAGGACATTCGCGAGATGTGCGGAAAACAGATCATGTAGACGGTATATAGTCGAACTATTTGCTAACTGTTACTAAAGAGTGGTTGGCGTGCACCTAGCTCGAGCGAGCATTCGGACCGTCCGGATCTTATGTGAGTCCCGTTGAGTTCAACGAATTCCGTAGACTACGGGTGCGCACCATAATGAGATGTTACTGGGAATTCATTCATAGAGCAATACGAGTCTATCTTGATGGGGTAGACGGACGAAAGAAAACCACAATGGTGTTCTTTAAGATTAAGTCCCACGTTAGGTAGAGAAAAGTCAGAAAGCTGGGAAACCTTTGTTAAGCCCCCAACCTCTTGTGCCTACAATTGAAAACTTGGAGGGGCCCAAATGAAAATCGCCCTAAAATTCAAAGCATTAAAAGTTTGCAAGGGGCTTTGCTCCTTCACCTATGCCAAACGAATCGCCACCTTTAGATGAATAGTAGCGAGCAGTCTAACTCATAGAATTAGAAAGAAATGTGGTGGGATGAGAACCAGAGTGGATTTCCCGGAGATAGGTGTTCTAATCGTGTGCATCTTAATCTCAATCATCAGATCACGTAGATTTTACGTGGAGACAAACTATATAATTGGCTAAGATGGAGATAGCTCACATGGTCCTGATGCATACTAAATTGTTTTAGGAATGCATCACGCGGTCCATTATACCCTCAGATTAATAAATAATCTCGTCCTATTTTTTGTTTTCTCAGCACAACGTCCGGTTGAATCATAGGTTGAAGCTATGGGAGGTAGTAAATGGACGGACCAAGTCAAATTGGGATCGGTTCCCATTTGGGTTTGGACTAGAACGGCTTAATTAACTTTTTATTGACTTGTCCATGTAATATAACGCAATCTATTCATACCCAAACTCAATTCAGGTCCAACACAAATCTAGCCAGACAACCGTCATTTTGAGAGTGCACTGTCTAAATCATCCTCGCCACTACTGCCGTCGTGGCTTCTGTAATAGATGGGCCCATCAACCCAGCCCATGTCTCTTAAAGCCCAAGTCCCAACCCAGTTTTCTTTCTTCTTTCAGTAGATGGTGCGAGAGGACTCCAACGGACAAAATAAGGAAAATCAAAGGGAGCTCATCCCGTGAACAGGAAAAGGAGAATAATGAAGAAAGAGAGAAAATTTTCGCGCCCAGCCATTTGGTTATCCCAACAAGCTGAAATCAATTCCGAATTGTAACACCTGGTAAGTATTCAGGCATATTATTCTTTTAATCAGAGTAATTTTTGAAATTAGATCGTAAATTCGGAGTTATGTAAATTTTGAACTATGAGGTTCAATTGAGGAGTGGGCACTGTGGAGCCATAAGACGAAAATCGATTCCGAAGTACAGGTTGATCGTAATGAATTTATGAATTTTTTCATATTAATGGGCCCATAAATCGGGCCCATGTCTCTTAAAGCCCAAGCCCCAACCCATTTTTCTTTCTTCTTCAACAGATGGTACAAGAGGGCTCCAGCGGACAAAAAAAGGAAAATCAAAGGGAGCTCGTCCCATGAGCAGGAAAAGGAGAAAACGAAGAAAGAGAGAAAATTTTCACTCGCGGCCGCAATGGACGTCCCCACAAGTGAAATCAACTCCGAATTGCAACTCTTGGTAAGTATACAACCTTGTTATTCGTCTAATCTGATTAATTTTCAAAGTTAGGTTGTGAATTCAGAGTAATGTAAATTGTGAGGTTCGGTTGAAGAGTTGTCGGGCTCTGGATTTATATGTAAATGATAGATTAGGCCGTTGTGGAATCGTGGGGTTTGACGAAAATCAATTCCAAAGTACGGTTTGATCGGAATGACTTCCTAAAGTTTCGCATGCAAGATACTTGAAACAAATGAAAATGAATGTTTATTATAAACAAGTTTCTTTGTTAACGTGTAAAAATTGATTGGTTGATGTATAAGCATAGTTTTGTTGAGTCGTTTGTTAGAGTAGTGTATTACTAGGATTTTGATATGGTTTATTAATTAATTGATAGGAGTATGAGTGCGTCAGCTTGAGTAACCTCTATAGGTTGGTTTTTAACTTTCCCAAGTAAGTGGTACTATCTTTTCATTGAATTTGTAAACTCATATTTTGAAAGTGATACAAATTAGATATACTATAAGTTATGAAATAGCATTTTTATTGCGTAAAATCTGGATCGAGCACTACTACTATTTTGTCTATTTGAAATGAAAAAGTATGTGTTGATTGTTGTTTAAACTAAGACCATGTAGAGGTAAGTTATAGATGGGCTGACATGGAAAAAAAAAAACAGTTCCATAATCACTATCATCCAAAAGTCAAAGCCATAGTCGACCGAAGTTAAGCTTATTGGATTAAGAAAAAATGAGTTCATATGTGAATCGGGTGCACGACGGGAGTTCATCTCATGTAGTTCGGTATATGAGCGGAACTCTCTTTCTCGAATTAGTCTACTTGATACTCGTCATGATATTTACATTCATCATATGCATTTCCTTATGCCGATGGGATATCGAGATATCTCTGCAACACTTGTTTCTCATGCCATTTATGTACATCCTTCCGCGCACGAAGTGGAGCTGTTTAGGAACGGATGTCCATAGCCACCGCAACAGCAATGTCGAATCTCTCCACCACATTTGAAGCTAGGCCGATTGTGCGCCACGTGTTCTTGGTTTTCTTGTCTCTTTTCATCGGGCTTGCACCTTTTGAAATCTATCTTTTGAAAATCACAAATGCGAATTTTTCTACTCATAAGTTGAACTTTGTACGAAAGACCGCCTTTGTTTTCATAAGTGAGGTGAATAGTAAAGATTTCTCCAAGTATTCAGGTGCAATGAGAAAAAAGATCTTGAGAGTTCTTGCAGGAAGAATCGCATCTCTTTTTATTCTGCTGGTTTAACATCTCTTTTTATTCTGCTGGTTTAAAAAATCTAGACATTTTGATATTTACTATAAATGTTTGCGCCATGAACAGCATATGCTAGTTTGTTATGAATTTGATGGAGCACTTTTGTCTCTATCTAGATATTCTTTGTTTAGGCAATGTTCTTTTCACCAATTTTAAATGGAATATCTGCATATTCTATTGTTAATTCATATGATTAAGGACTACAAATGCAGAGATTCATGTGTTAAAAATTATGAGATTTTGTGGAATCACCGCCAATTATTTTAGAAGCTTAAATGGTTATATGAAGGCAATATTTAGTATTTAAATAGTCAAACGTGAAGAGTATCAACTAGAATTTGCACAACATAGTTGAAATCCTTTGACCAGAGTTTAACCCTCTTTCCTTTTCTCATGGAAAAAGAAAACCAAATCTTCATATGACATTAGCATATACACATTTCTACCCTACATGAGGACAAAGTTGATGGGCCCAATCAGACGATTTATATTAACACCAACAATCCAACAAATGACTGTGAAACAATGGCTGAGGATTATTGTCAATCAACTGACCACTCATAGAGGATCAAATAAGTTATGCTTGTGTCAAATATAAAGAAGCAGACGGAAAAATAAACATGGGGAGTTTTATAATTTCAATCATTTCTGCTTAAATAAATCTAGAAACCCCTATTAAGGCTTCGTTTGTTATGCCGAAGATGACCTATTTGAAAAATATTTTTCTTAAAATGATCCAACCACTGCCCAATCCAAGGCACAAGCATGACGACCACAGACAGAAGGATATGATTTCAGTGGCCATATTTTTTAATATGAAAACAAATGCTTATACAAAAATAATTACTGTGTTGATGTTTTGATGGAGTGTTCGCATGTTGAAGCTGTTATTATATCAATTGATAATGTGATCCCACGTTCAGTTTATTATTGCCCACATTAATTAATTTTGTTGACATTTTATTGTCTGCATTAAGTTGCATGATAACAATGGCGATCACTCAATTTTAAGATAATTATCTCGATGGAAGAAGTTATCTGTAAGGGGTGCAAATAAATCTGGACACATGAAAAGAAATTAGAAAATTTGCTAAACGGATGGGACCATTTAGAGAGAGATTTAAAGACGGACTGAGATGGGAAAGGAGCAGTTCCATCGTCGCTAATTCACTATCATCCACAAGTCAAAGCCATAGTCAACCGAAGTTAGCTTGTTGGATTAAAAAACACAAAGAGTTTATACGTGTATCGGTGCGCCAACCGAAGTTCAATTCCTCAAACTCGTCCGCTTGATACCCATAATGATATACAAATTCATATCCGCATTTTCTTTCAGCACTTGACTAAAATTTATCTGATGTCCTAATTTTCCATCCCATACTCACCACCGATAATCATCGGATGGACACATCTCTGTGCTCCCGCAGGCTAAAATCCATCACGTGAATTCGTCTTAAATAGTTAGATTAATTTTTTTCTATCTCTCTCGCCATTCACATACATTATCTACACACCACGACGGAGTTGTTTAAGGACAACACATCCCCAACAACTGCAAGACTATGTGAAATCTCTCAACATTTTTTGTTGGGCACAATCTCGCGCAATGTGTTTTAGGATCTCTTGTCTCTGTTCTTGCCGTCCCAAGCAAGGGGAAACGCGATAGTGAAGACTAATTAAGGGCTTGCTTGGTAACATTTATGTTTTTTCTATTTTTATGTTTTTATGTTTTCAGAACAGAAAAAGAACATAAATATATTTGTGTACATCAATTAATTTTTTATTCCCCAAAATAGATTAGTGACCAGATAATAGATTTGGAATAAAAACAAAAAGTAAAAGAAATCTACTTTTTTGTTTTCGGAAAAAACATTATTTCTTTTTTTGTTCCCAGGAACAAAAAAAGAAATAATGTTTTTTTAGAGGAACAAGCTCAGTGTAACCTAAATCTTAAACCTACACCCTACACCATAAGCACTCAACCATACACCCTACAACCTAAACCCTAGACCCTAAACCTTACACTATATACCCTAGACCCTAGACCCTACACTCTAAACCCTATACCTTATACCCTACATGCTAAACCGTAAACCGTAAATTGTAAACCTACACTTCACACTTTAATTCCTAAACCCTACACCCTAAAGTTCAAAAGGTCTATGCACCTGTTTATTGTAATGCCCAAAGATTTATTATCAACCTCATCATATTGTGAGTTATACACTAGTGGAACTCTTTGTTGCCATTTCCAGCCATTTCCAGCCATCCATTTTTGACAAACTATTAAGCTAGATTTTCTGAGGTCATATTAGAATATCTTGATCAGTTAAGCTCTTATAAAAATCTAGTTTTATCTAAACATGAATTGTTAAGTCTCCACTAACATTTAAATGAAAAAAAATTGGGAATAGAAATTTTGTGCAGCTATCATACGAGTTTTTCTGCTCATAAGCTCATCCAAGAAATAAAAAAAATAGAAATTATTTCCGGGAACAGAATTGTTACCATACACACCCTACAAACAAAGACTAAATGTGAGTGGACTTACAATTCGTATAAAGAGAACAATATTTGAGCTTCCAAGATGAGCTTGTCGCATTATTTTGCAAATTAATTCTAGTAGACTTTATTCAATTATAATTATATTATAATTCACCTACTGAAATGCCCATTTTATTTTATGGTTTAATTTATTAATCTTATAGACAAGTCTTAAGATATATAACAACACTCATTTTTGTTCGTTGGTATAATAATAATGTCCCACGTCATTCATTATGTTGTAATATTAACTAACGAGAAAGCTAACCAAATCTTGCAATTTAAGCCCAATAAGAAATTACCAGAGAAAGTAAACGAGAAACGATTAAAAGAGACTTAAGAATTACGTAGTTTGATCTGACGTATCGGTAGCTATATTTATGGAGAGAGCTAGCAGCAAATAATCCACTAATAATCGGAAAATCAAAGTTTACAAACGCTCATACTCAAGTGTTTCTCACACCTAAATTAAACCAAAATCTCAAGTGATTAGAAATAAATAATTCATTTGGATATAAAATACTTATGACACAAATCCACGTGCTTAGAGCTTTCTCATCGTGCCACCCACATGAAATGCTCTTCCTCGGTTTCGGGATTTTCCTTGTGCAACGTCCTTATCAACAGAAAGAATAACAAGAGCCTCATTGTGCATTATATGAAGAGTTATTGTTTGGTCACTCAAGAGGAGAGAGAGAGAGAGAAACGCTCTTGTGGCTGACTTCTCAAGACACCAAGGGATAAAAGAAATGGGCGGCCACACTTATAACAAATTTACAAGTTTACCCTAAATTAATTTTTTGATTACAAAAAATCCTAAACTGATACATTTGTAACAAATTTACTATACATTAAATTGAATTAATATCATAAAAAATCACAAACTTATATACATATAACAAATAGAAGGTAAAACCCATACTAGTACACCCTTTAATTGTCACGTGTCATCTAACTTAGCAATTTGACGGTAAAATTTAACGGAAATTGAAGAAGGGTAAATTTATGACAGGTATACTAGTTTGAGATTTTTGGTGGTTAAAAAATTAGTTTGGGGTAAATTTATCGCAAATATACCAGTTTAGTATTTTTCATGGTATTAATCCATAAATTAAACAAATGTGTGCCCACCTTCTTTTTCTTCTAGTGGTAGGGATATTTCCCTTCATTTTTCTTTCATTGTGCAACTCATACTTATATTTTTATCCAACCGGGTCGGGTTCCATAAATGGCTCAAACTTGAGACATAATTCAACAATTCTCCACATTGACTCAACGTTTGAAGTCAAGTCATAGTGTTCATCATCCATGTTGCTCTCCAAATGCTGCGAAAGGCGTTCATTCTCTACAAATGCCAATTATGCTCAAGCGAAGCTTGATCTTTGCCAAAGGAACGGACTTAGTCTTCATCTTTGTCGAATTCTCCACTATTGCGATCTTCTTCACAACGACCATACCCTTCATAAAGACATCTCAGATGAAATGATAGATATCGATATGCTTCAGTCGCTTATGATATATTTGATTATATGCCAGATATATCGCACCTTGATTACCACAATGTATATCAACACTTTTCTGTTTTAACCCAAAGTCTGAGAACAAACCACGTAGCCATATCGTCTCATTCACTATAAAGGTTGGTGCCATGTACCCTGTCTTAGTAAAAAACAAGGCAATGTGGTCTTGTAAAAAACACTTTCCAGTTAATTGCACTACTTGTAAATATAAACATGTATCCTACTAAAGACTTGCACTCATCCAAGCCATCAGCAGGATTCGAATCCACATAATCAGTGATCTTATTGCCATTGCCATCCTTTCGATACACTATACCCAAGTCTGTTGTTCAATCCACTTTATAGCTTCCCAATGAGTTTTGTCAATACGCTTCATATAATGGCTAACTACGCTTACAACACGTGAAATGTCAAGCCTAGTGCATACTATAGCGTATATAATACTACCTACTGCACTAGAATAAGGAACACGAGACATATGCTTCTCCTCATCCTCAGTTTGTGGTGATAACTTATTTGATAGTTTAAAGTGCTTTACTAATAACCATGCCACAATCTTCTCATTATATTTCTTTTGAGACAGACGTAAAATTTCAGTAGTCCTATCATGCAAAATCTCCATTCCCAATAATTTCTTTACTGCACCTAAATTTTTCATCTCAAACTTAGCACTCAATTGCCTCTTTAGCACATTAATATTAGACATATTCTTAACTGCTATCAGCATATCATCAACATATAATAACAGATAAATCAAAGACCGATCATCCAATCTTTTAAAGTAAACACAACTATCCATATAATTTTTCAAATAGTCCTGACTAGCCATGAAAGCATCAAAATACTTATACCACTGTCTAGAAGACTATTTCAGCCCATATAAAGATTTATTTAACAAACAAATATCATTTTCCTTACTTGAAATAGCAAATCCCTCTGGCTGGCTCATGTAAATCTGCTACTCCAACTCACCACGAAGAGAGGCTGTTTTCACATCTAGTTGCTCCATCTCGAGGTATTGTAAAGCAAATATGGCAAGTAAAATACATATAGAAATATGTCTTATCATAGGAGAGAACACCTTGTTGTAGTTAATGTCTTCCTACTGTGTATATCCTTTTGCAACAAGTCTGGCCTTATATCTCGTTGCCTCGACACCAGGAATGACCTCCGTTTGTATATTTACTTGCTTCCAACAATCTTGAGGCTCTTTGGTACTTTGACCAACTCCCATGAATGATTTCGATAGAGTAATTTCATCTCTTCACTCATAACCCCAAGCCACTGCGACGACTTACTACTAGCTATCGCCTTAGAGTAAGACGAAGGCTCATATATCTCAACCTCATCACCTACAATCAATGCATAAGCAATATTAATATGACCATAATGTATTAGTAGTTTGATTTGCATTTTTTGTCTACTTGCGACTATAGTATGTTGTAGGGGTGAGCGGTTTCAGGTTCCGGGTAGGTTCCGCCTAGAACCTAGAACTTAGAACCTACCCTCAGGTACAGGTTCCTTATTTTTTGGAACCTGGAACCTACCCGTCGAAACGTGGAACCTGGAACCTACCCTGCCACAGGTTCCAAGGTCGGTTCCAAGTTCTAACAGGTTCTTTTTACCGAACCATAACAAGGATAGAGCAAAAAATTAAATTTTGGCCTTCCACTGTACCATAGTAAGTGAATATTTACGCAAGCATAAGAAGCGAAAAAGATCAAATTAGCTAATAAAAATTTGTCATCTGAATCTCAATCATTCAAAGTACCACATGATTGGAGAACCAACTACAGAGACCCAGTAAAACCACAAAAGACATAGAACTGTTTCCACAACTTCAGCCTCATTTGTATTCCAATGCTTAGTGATTTTCTGAGATAGCGGATCATTGGGGTTTGGAGCACTCAAAAAAAGCTTGAATGCTGCAGAATAGTACATTAGAAAACACTTCCATCGGCTACCAAGCTGATTAAAAGAAAAATCACATTAAGAATCAGATGGATATTCCAGCCAAAAAAAGAAAAAAAAGTTGTAATAGTATCTTTTCAATATTGGGATGGTATATTTTTGTGAGAAACTTAACCTGTGGCACAAGTAATGATTAGAAGCTAAACCCCATGAGTCACCACTATTTTTGGATAAAGCAGTTGAAAACCTCAAGACAAATAACCTTACCAAAAAAAAAAAAAACCTCAGGACAAATAAAAACTTCAAAGTACTTAAGTGAAGACCTAGGAGTCAGCAACGCTGGCAATGTCCAGCTTCATTTGAGAGTTATCTAAGTAACCATATGCATATGTTCGCACAACCAATCAAATCAATCAGAATAGCTAACCGATGAACCGTAAAAAGAGTTACTCGGACAAGCAACATGCAAACTGGAGGGAGCCACTAAGTGGTCAGCATGAAGAGAAATCCAATATGACCTACAACAGTAAGCCAATCAATTTTTTTGCCTGCCACATGAGGCAAATCTTACTCCACTTTAAACATGGTTCACTGCGAACAACTAAAGCTGCCCAAAAATCAACAACCCCTTGGAACCATCTAAGGAAGACCAAAACAATTCATAAAAATTGACTGTGATTGCTAAACTTTCTAGATAGCAGAAGTGAGCAAAGGGTCGAGACACAGTTTTGACAGAAATGCAAAGGCTCTAGAAACAAGAGGAAAGCCATTACCCCACCATGAACCCAAGAAAAAAAGAATAAGAGAGTTTGAAACAATTACAAAGGGAAAGATGAATTAATGTCCTATCCATCTATTTTTTTTAGGTAAGCAAGTTAGTGTCTTTAAACTAGCATGTAACTTTCATTGTCAACACCAAGGCATAAATTGATTATGTAGCTTTCACAACCCATTTACAGAGCACTTGCAATCTAGCACCTCTACTCGATTGAGATTCTGTGCTGGAAAGAACCAAGCAGTAGATACCATGACGATAGAAGTTATATATATTGAAAGAAAAGACCGTGCTCAAGTGAAAATTACCTAAGAAGCAGCCATAGGATATTCTTTAGGCAAAAACAACTCTAGTTTGAAAACTCCTCCTGCAAAAAGATTGCCAAAAGACAAGCAAACAAGTTAACTAAGAAATTAGTTATGACAAAACAATTTTTTTAGGAACCGCCGGTTTGAGTGCAAGTTAACTAAATTAGATTCTCCATCAAATTTTTATTTAAAATTTTCACCCATGCTTGCAGAATACACAATTTAGAAAGAGCTTTCCAGCACCTGCTTCATATTTTCCATTTTTAGTTTATTAATCACGGCTATATATTTGCTTTTACATAAATGGCTACCATGAAGATAGACATGCGCAATAAATTTAAGGGGAACAGAAGAGGTAACTCACAATGAATGGAATGAATGTTATCCAGAAGTATGTATGCCAGCCTACACAAAGAAAAGTAAAAAGCAAAGGTCACGTGATAACAATCACAACATCCCGCCACACTCAAATACAGAAACTGCGCAAAAGGCACTGGTGAGAAAATAATGTGCATTTACAATAATAAATTGGATCCAGCAAGTCTATGATTTTCAACATGGCACTTTTATACACTCAAAGCAGATGAACCTCAAAAGCATCACTAAAAGATTAAATATTGGCATGCATATCCATGAAGACCGGTATGGCGATAAATAAACAATTTCATTAATGCAAATTGTTATAAAAGAACACTTCTGGCCATTAAAGCAATCAAATAAAATAAGTATTAGAAAGCCTCACCACATATATTCATTCTTCAACTGGTAAACTCTATTTACCGAGGATAATCTCCTCATCAAGACAATCCGTATCTAAAAAAAAACGAGACTAAATTAAATATTCATTTATTAGATATATAAAAGGAATCACAATATATAAAGATATAAACATCACTTACCCAACTCAAATTTTTCTGCATTCTCGATGCACTCTTCAACATTGATCGACACACGAACGACTCTCAATCAATCTTGAGTGCAAATCAAAGCTTTCACTACTTTGGGTGTCAAAGAACTTCAAAAGCCATCAAGCACACGACCCGATGTACTAAAAGTCGACTCTGAAACAACAGTAGTTACGGGAATAGACAAAATATCTCGAGCCATCAAAGATAGGATCTTATATTTTGAGCCGCTAGTCTTCCATCATATCAAAAGATCAAGATCAAGAATATTTTCATTTTTATCTTGAAGATACCGATCAAGCTAAGATTTGTTGTCATCGCACTCTGTTTGATTTGAGTGCATAAAGGATTTTCAAAAAGCTTGGGGGTCATACTTCTTCTTACCTTTTTTACCACCGACATCGGTATTGGAACCACTACAACTTGCACTCAAATTTTGGACACCAAAATTTCGATCGCTTGCAGCAAGAGAAGATTGCTCATAAAATTTATACAAACGCTCTAATGCATCCTTCACCTTATAATGCATCTCATTAACTTTTGATTTATCATCATAAATATGTCCATACAAGAAATTCACATAATTCAACTTGGCTCTGGGATCCAATACAACCGCAATCAACACCATCATATTTACTTTATCCAAACTCCCATAATATTTGTCAAATTTTTCTTTCATTTTCTTACCTAAAGTTTGAAGTTTAGGATCTAAAGCATCCGCCGCCACATCTTTTAGATATTTATACAAAAAAGCTATCCCATCAAAGTAATCATTTGAAGTAACATATCAATTCCCCGACATCCTATTAGTGACATCATAGAATAGTTTTAGAAATTCTGAAAGAACAATGGCATTTTTCCAATCATCATCTTTAGAAATATCATCATTAAACTCATTCACAAAAGATAGATCGTCTTCTTTCATCCTTTTAAAAGCTTTTCTAAATTTTATGGCGGTGTCTAACATGTGGTAAGTGGAGTTCCATCTAGTGGCGACGTCAAGAATAACCGAACCCTTGTAGGTGATCCTTTCACCCCCAATGCAAGATTGAAATGTGTTGGTCCTCATAGGAAAACTCCTCACATACCTAACCACATTTCGGATACGTGCAATAGATTCATGTACCGTAGTCAAGCCATCTTTAACAATTAAATTTAATATATGAGCGGTACACCTCATGTGTAAAACACTACCATCTAAGATCAACAACCCTTCTCTTGAAAGTCTTTTCTTCAAATAAGAAATTGCAACATCATTCGAACTAGCATTATCAATGGTGATTGTGGATACCATTTTTTTCTATTCCCCACTCGAAGATGCATTTCTCCACTATTTTCCCAATTTCCTTATCCTTGTGACTATGTATTACCACAAAATTGATGATTCTTTTATGCAACTTTCAATTTTCATCAATAAATTGTGCAGTGAGGCATAAATAATTCAGATTTTGAATGGAAGTCCATATATCAGTCGTGAGTGCGATCCTAGAATTGATCTTACCAAAGTAAGTCTTCAAACAAGTTCTTTCATAGAAATACAGCTTCATGCAATCTCTAGCCATTGTAAAGCGTGATAAATGTTTGAAGAGAGGTTGTAACTTAGTGACACTCACGAAATCCAACACGCTCAACCAAGGAAAAAGGTTGTTCATTAATTATGATGAACCGAGCAAGCATTTCCCTAGAACGTTCTTGATTAAACGATCATGTCGACAAGACACTACCAGTACTCGAATCTTCCACTGCCTTACCAGCCACGTCTACATTACGTGGTGCAAAGAATTTCTGCCTTTTATCTACATTGTGGGGAAATTTCTTGCACGTTGTCAAGTGCTTCCTCATTGCGGAAGTACTGTTAGCAACGCGGTACTTTAACACAGACTTACAATGAAAGCACTTCACTTGATATGTTTTTCCATCATTATCTTTGATTCTCTCATAACGATTCCAACAATCGGATGAATACTTCTTATCACAAGGAGGAAGACCAAGTACCTTGTTTCTCGCACTCATGGTATTAGATGCCTCTTCTTCATTTTCATCACCCGATAATTCCAATTCTGTGATCGGAGTCATCTCCTCACATCCCTCCACCTCCATTGACATGTTATCTTGATAAGTCAAGCAAACAACATTAGCCAAGCAAACAACACGAGAACAAATTACTATCTGCAACATCAAAGAGACCAGCACACATAATGAAAATCACAACTATACACTAAAACTAAGATAGGAAGTTGAAGGAAGAAAAGGGCAACGCTGACGGACCTAATTTACCCAATTCAATCTTAATTTTCAACCCACTCAGAACAGCCGAAAGGGGTAGTAGCTCAACCAGAACAGAAATCTACAATAAAAGATGTTAGATAAACATGGGAGAGAGAGAGAGAGAGAGAGAGAGAGAGAGAGAGAGAGAGAGAGAGAGAGAGAGAGAGAGAGAGAGAGAGAGAGAGAAGGGGGGCGGAAGGGAGCTCTACCTCGGGGTTTATAGATCTACAATTGAATCTGATATAGCATCCTTAACTGCTGCAGCTACGACTTTACATGTCCTTTCATCTTTATACAGTTTTCCTTTACCAATAGATTATAGCCTGTAGAGGAGTTTGCATGGAAAAAAAGACAGCTCTTCATCTGTATCTAAAGAGTATAGATGAATTATGACTCACACTTTGATCTAATGGGCGACTTCACTCCTCAAATCAAAAGCTCGTACTAATGACTAAGGCAACAACCTGCTTTTTCTATGGTTCATCAAAAGATACTTCCTATGGGACAATACAGATATACTTTAAAAAGAAAAGATCAAAAGCATGACATAAGGCAAAGTGCTAGAAGGAAGAGATTCTAATCAACAAATTGCCCTTCCATTCTTCTGTCTGTGCTAGTGTCTATTTTTACAACCGAGGTGTTTCAACTTTTACAACATCTTTGGCAAATATGTCAAAGCTCCAATGACATGCAAAGGCAGCACCTTAAAGCTATTTCTAGGAAGTTGCTCCAGCCAACCAGTTCATCACAACACAACTACATCACAAAGAATTTCAGCATGGCTATTTTATTACACCAAACAGACCTTTTGACTAAATGTTTGAAGACAAACTAACAGAATTTTAGAATTTCAGCATGGCTACTTAGAAGAAATAGCACAAAGATGAAACTAAGGTTAGCTTTAAGCCAGTCTTGAAGCTCGGGCTGGACCTTTTGACTAAATGTTGATGACAAACTAACAGGATTTTTCCTTTTCTTTTTCTTCTTGTGGATGAACTGGGCCTGTCTAATAACCTTAAGGTTTACCAAAAAAAAACAAAGACAGAGCCGCTCATGAACACGATACCATAGTTACTACATGAAAGGAATGAAACTATACACAAAACTCAATAAAGCCATTAAGCTAACTACTCATACATAAATAAACAAGTGGTACAAGCATATCGTAAGCTTACATCTCTTGTGTTCCAAAGAAATGCACAAAGTGCTTTTTCGGGTTAGGAGTTTGGTGCCAATCCTCTGGCCTGCTAATCTGAAGACATAAAAAAAATCATCATTCACGGAGCAACCATCATACAAAAGATGTGCACCGCATCACACTGATTGAATCCAGAAATGTTTACTTCCAACGTGTTGGGCAGAAACAGTACACAATGCGAGCAAGTAAGAAAATCCAAAAAGACCAGCCTCCCCAAACGTAACGACCGACCACCTATTCACTTCACAACATAAATCAAATCAAACTAAACCATTTTCCAACCACGAGAAGGCAAAAAAAGAAGAAGACAGAAAGTAAAAACTTGTGCTTGAACACCCAAACAAAAATGAGAAAACAAGCAACAATCAAAGGGAATACAGAGCAAAAAGCGCGAACCTTGGCAGGCCAAGCAGGGTGGTCCTTGACTTTGGCAAGAACGTGATCGCCCAAACTCAACTGACGCTTACTCTTGTCCTTGCTTGCTCCCTTCTTGTGCCCACTAGCCAGAATCGAAAACCCTAGAAAAAGCAGAGATTGTAAACGAGCCAGACCACGGTTGATGAAGACAGAGGAAGAGCCGAGGCGGACACCAAATGGAGAGAGGAGAGGCGAGACGATCTCGTCAAGTCGTGGGTGTTGGGAGTGGAAGACAGAGGGCGATGGAGGAGTGACCGAGCGTGGGGAAATTTGGGAATAAACTAAGGAAGTTAGGGTTTTTACTTTTTAGTAAGGGAGAGAGCCGGTTCCTGTTCTGGTTCCGGGTCCGGTTCCTATAAGAACCAAGAACCGGAACTGGAACCGGAACCAACGATTCCTAAACAATTGGGACCGGGAACCGGAACCGGAACCTTTCACCCTAGAACTGGGAACCGAACCGGACCCGCCAGTTCGGTTCTTTGGTTCCCGGTTCTACCCTAAAACCGTGCTTAACCCTAGTATGTTGTGGCTGTGTTGGTTGTTCACTATCACAGATTTCAAGAATTGCGGCCTCATCTCTAGTCTCAACCTATGTTATCTTCGAGGTCTCCGAAGTCTCCACCGAAAACTCCACCTCACTATTGATACCATGATATGTTTGCTCTACTGGTAGTGTCATTGAAGCATTATAGTCTTATCGAAGATCACGTCTCCACTGATTAGAAAATCGAGTGATCTAAGATCAGTGCACCATAAATGGCAGCCTTTCGCCCTATGTGCATAACCCAGAAATATGCACTTCTTCACCCTCGGCTCCGGCGTACTATCATTGGCATGAACATACGTAGGATATTTGAATACTTGTAATCCAGAGTAATCAACAGGTTTCCTCGACGATACTTCTTCAAGAGTCTTTGACTCGATAACAGATGATGGAGATCGATTAATCAGGTAACATGCCATGTTCACTGTTTCGGCTCAAAATTCTTTACCTAGTCTTGCATGCAAAAAGCATGCATTGAGCTCGCTTAAGTAAAGTTCTATTCTTCCGTTCTGCTACGCCATTTTGCTATGGTGTCTCAGGTACTGTATAGTGTCTCATAATCCATTCTCTCTTTTAGAAATCGATGAAATCTTTACCACAAAATTTCATGTCCTTATCAGTTCTCAGACACTTGATTTGTTTATTTGACTACTTCAGAAAGTATACCCAAACCTTCCTCAAATAGTTGTCGATAAATGTCAGCATATATTGGGCACTTCTTTTCAAAGGAACCGGAGACAGGCCCCATTCCTCTTAATGAATGTACTCAATTGGTCAATTGGTCGAATGATAGCTGTAGTAAACTTAATTCGGTGCTACTTCTCAAAGATGCAACACTCACATAAGTCTAGCTTCCCTATCTTATGATCGTTCGACAACCCCCTCTCACTCAATATCGCTAGACTTGCCTCACTCATGTGTCCTAACCGCATATGCTATAACCGAGTCAAGTCAAAGTCTAACTTATCTAATGAAACTGTAGTAACTCCAGTCATCGTCTCTCGCGGTAAATAATAGAGAGTGTTCGCTTTCTTCCCTTTCATCATTATCATGACACCTCGAGAGATCTTCAGTACTCCACTTTCAATGGCATACTTACACTGGATATCATTGAGTATCCCCAGAGAAATATGGTTCTTCTTGAGATTCGATTCATGCTTCACGTCTATCAATGTGCACACCTCCCCATCGTGCATCCAAATCCAAACTATCCCTATCCCCACAACCTTTCCCATCATAACTCTACCACCATCTACAGTCTGGTAAGTAGTAAACCAGTTGTTATGATGCATTATATGATAATAACACCTCGAATCTAGCATCCATTCGTCTCCTAACGAACCAGTAGCCATACTACTTGTGGCATTGTGCCTGACACCTCGGTTTCTTCGCTTTGGACAATCTTTCCTAATGTGCCCCTTCTTGTGACATTCAAAGTATTTCATGCGTCCCTTGGACTTTCTATGGCGTGACTTTGATCTGCTTTTAACTCTACTGATATTGGGCCTTCGATGTTGATTTCTACCTCAAATCACTAGTCCTTGCGCTACATCTTACGATAGACTGTCATCTCGTAACTTTCTTTGCCACTCTTTAGAAAGTAAGACGGACTTTATCGCTACACCTCTATAGTAGTGAATCAGTAAAGTGCTCCCATGAATCTTATAAAGAAGCTAACAACATCATGTCCAGCTTTTTGGGCCTAGTAAATAATTTCTCTTTGGATTCTTACGTACTTAGGTTGCGCAATTAGCTAGTTCAGACTTGATCATTTCATATAGAATACTCGATAACTTTTTAATCACAAGAGGACCTGAGCAAGATTTAGTCCAAGTACTTGGCTCGATCGTCCGACAATTAGACTTGGTCATTGGGGAGGCCGAGGCGAGATCGGGCCGGTTCTGCTCGGGCTTGAACCTCTTGAAAACCCGCCATGGCTTGATCTTACAGGCCTGAGCCTACCCAACAAAAAAACATTGGGGGCCTGGCCTATCCAACAGGCCATCTTTTTATTTTGAGATAACTATACCAGAAGTTCTAAAACTTGTCACAATCCTAAAATTTTTAAAAAGTGTAATCAAATCCTAAAATTCGTCAAGTTAGTGCAATTAAGTCCTTCCATTAACTTTGTCCAACTTGATAAATGACATATGACAACAATTTTTAGGATTTAATTGCCCAAACTTAACAAGTTTTAAGACTTGATTGCATTAATTTGATAAGTTTTAGACTTGATTGCACTTTTTTAAAGTTTTACAACTCAATTGCACTTTCGTGACAAATTTTAGGATTTGATTGCACTTTTGGTATTGTGTCAAGCTTTAGGACTTTTAGTACACTTATCCCTTTTATTTTTAAAATTTCAGCTAAAAAATTTAAAGAAATATTAAAAAAATAGATGATAAATAATTTAAGGGTATTATTTTATTGTACTACTGTATCTATAATTTTTATACTATTTTTCTATCCTACATTAGAAATTTGAGTTTATTTTATCCTGTTAGAGTTTATAAATTTTTAAAGTCAAAAGAAAAACTTATTAGTAAAATATAATTTATCTATTTTCTAATAAATGTATTGATGCGACGAGCCTTGAGGCCCTTACCCAAGCATAGCTTGCCCGCTAACCAGACCTAAAGCCTTTGCTGGGCTGAAAAATAATGGGTGGGCTGCCGGGTTATCCACCCATTGATCAAGTCTATTATAATCATATAACATATAGATTTACACTATTATTTTTTGATGTTAATGTATGAAAAGTGATATTTTTCAAATACTCTTGATTTTTCAATGGATAGCACAAGAAGTAAGAACAATTTAGTAGTTAGATATTGATTAGGACATTTTTCTTATAGACTTATTTAGCTCATAACTAAATATGCAAGTTTCTGTGAATTATAATATAGTTGAGGTAAAATATGATAATTCTTCTATACTATCACCGCCGCAGGTGGAGGTGCTGGGACACGCGGCCATTGGTGGGTTCGTGTCTCACTGCGGTCGGAACTCCATTTTAGAGGGCTTGTGGCATGGAGTACAGATCGTGACGTGGCCCATATATGCGGAGGAGCAGCTGAACACCTTCGTGATGTTGAAGGAACTGGGCTTAGTGGAGGAGTTGAGGCTGGACCACAAGGGGCGTGACGTTGGTGGCAATCTAGTGCAAGCGGAGGAGATAGAGAGGGCCGTTGGACGCTTGATGGGCGGCGGTGCTGCAGCGATGAGGAAGAGGGTGAAGGAAATGAGGGAGGCGGCGAGGAACGCTGTGAAGGGAGGTGGATCTTCGGATGATTCTATTGGAAAGTTGATTCAAGACTTCATCAAGCGCATTGAATAAAAAGCTCAACAAAGAGTTAGTATTTGTCTTAAATTGTAACCATCACGTAGATGTCACTTTGATCTTGCTCTGTCCTTTATTTCTTGCTAGCAAGGTGTCCCACTCCATTCTTCAACGAGCATGCTTACTAATTTGTCTGAAGTTTATGAAATTACCATTCGAGTTGGCGGGTGGTGGGTGTTGGAATTGATTCGGATCTCGCATCGCTTACTGGAAGAATGAACTTTGGCAAGTCATTGTACTCGTTTTGCTCGGTAACCATGATGACGAAGCTGTAAGTTATTGACAATTTATGATCCCATTTCTAGAAATATCTAGCATTTATATATTGATCCATTTTGTAAAAAGCCTAGACTCCTCTAGAAATGCCAACAAAACTCTAATCTACTAATGGCAGCTGGAACCTGTAGCCTGGAATGAAAGAAAATCTCTGACAAAGCAGAGATATTATGCACGATAAAGTCGGTCATCGAGCCCATCTAAAGGCTTTCTGATCATGCATTCGGGTGTGTGAGGAGTAGAGCTCATATAGCCTACATCTCACGCACTCCTCCACCAACACCTCCATCAACTGTATTTGTAAAATTATTTTGTTCAGCTAATGAAACTATTTTTCTTTTATCTCGTGACCTTCGGCCCTTGAACTATCCTACCTTGTTCCTTATTCATTCTGTACCAAATACATATTACATACTACACATGTATACACTTGCACATTAATCCACAAATTATTCTCGATACCAAAACTATGCTTCCGCGCACATGTTAAATTTCCAATGTGATATAAGAGCTCCAAATTCTACAAAGTGTTTGTGGAATGCCTGTGCAAAGATGAGTAAATGTAGATCTACTCAACTCTTTGCATACATTTGGATTACTTGCAGCTCGATATATAAGTGGGTCAGGTACCTTTTTGCTAGGATATGCTTTAATGGAATTGAACACTGGGACAATGCAATTCAAGTCGAACGATAACGTGGTCGTCGACCCTTCGACATGCTTCGTTCATCCTCCCCACAGGCTTCTTGAAAGTTGAGGTTCACTGCGCATTTCGTGAGGATGAAAGGTTTGATTTGACAGCCCAAATATCTGAAGCCTACAATAAGTACTGCCAGGCTGCAACCTCGACCTTGCAAAATGTTGCGCATTTGGAATGATTTTAAAATCTTTTCTACTGGTAATCTAGTATCCTTAGCAAATAAATCTGGGCACATGAAAGAAGTTTGGGAATTTGCTCAACAAATGAGACCATTTAAAGTGAAGTCACAGATGGACTGACATGGAAAAAACAAAAACAATTCCACAATCACTATCATCCAAAAGTGAAAGCCACGATTGACCGTAGTTAAGCTTATTGGATTAAGAAAAACGAGTTTATACGTGAATCAGGTGCGCGACAGGAGTTCATCTCGTGTAGTTCGGTATCCGACCGGAACTCTCTTCCTCAAATTAGTCTACCTGATACCTGTCATGACATCTACATTCATCATATGCATTTCCCTCTGTCGATGGGATATTGAGATATTGCTGCAGCTCTTGTTTCTCATGCCATTTGTGTATATTTTCCCGCGTGTGAAGCGGAGCTGTCTAGGAACTGATGTCCACAACCACCGCAAGAGCAATGTCAAATCTCTCCACATTGAAGTCAGGCTGATCATGCTCAATGTGTTGTTGGTTTTTGTTTGTCTCTTTACATCGAGTTTGCGCCTTTCGAAATCTATCTTTTGAAAATCAAAAATGCGAATTTTTCTCAAATTTTTTTTACTTAAATAATTGCACGAAAGAACACCTTTGCTTTCATAAATTAGGCGAATGACACATTTATGTCTAGTAAAGATTTCACCAAGTTTTCAGGTGCGAAGAGAAAAAAAGATCTCGAGACTCCTTGCAGAATCGCATGCCTTCTTATTTCGGGGGTTTGACAAAATCTAGACATTTTGATATTTACTATTAATGTTTGCCCCATGAACAGCATATACGTTAGTTTGGTATGTATGTGGTAGAGAACTTTGGTCTTTATCCAGATATTCTTTGTTTAAGCAGTGTTCTTTTAACCATTTTGTTATAGAATATCTAAATGTTTTATTGTTTATTCATATGATTAAGGACCATGTATGCATAAATTTTCGAAGATTGTGAGATTTTGTGAGACGACTGTTAATTTTTTTAAAAGCTTAAAATATCACACGAGGACGATGTTTAATATTCAAACATGTTGCACCACATAATTGGAAGCCTCTATCCCTCGTTTGACCCTCTGTCCTTTTCTCACCGCTCTTCATATGACATAAGCATATACGCATTTTTATCTGTGCCGCGGGCTCAATGGCGGCAAAGTCGTCGGGCCCAATCGGACGGTTTATATTAACGCCACCAATCCAACGGATGACAATTATTGTGATACAATAGTTTTCTTTTTTGTTGGAATTGCGAAACAATAGTTGACGATGATGGTCAACAAACTGACCGCTCATAAAGGATCAAATTATTTTTCCGTGTGAAAGGCTGAAGCTTCACGGAATTATAGAAAGTAAAAATTTAGGTGGAGAAGAGGCCAAGGACAAAGCAATGAGCAAATTTCCGGTGACTTACATTCGAAACATTCCCTGACTGTGGAAATTAAGTTATGCTTGCGTCAAATATAAAGAAGCAGACGGAAAAATAAACATAGGGAATTTATAGTTTTGTAGTCATTATCCTGCTTAAATAAATCTAGAAAGCCCCACTAAGGCTCCGGTTATTTTGTGAAAAATAAACGATTTGAAAAATACTTTACTGAAAATGATCACTTGTATCGCTTGAAATAATTATTCAATGAAAAATATTTTTGTTACCGATAACAAGTTATGTCTAAATATTTTCGTGAACGATGAAAATATTTTTCGTTCATTCATATTTGTGAGCGATGCAAACGATCATTTTTAGGAAAATATTTTTTAAATCATTAATTTTCCGCAAAAAAAAAGTACTTTTGCGGTCACCGTTCCACCGAAACAAACCTCGGAAGTCTTGTAATTTCTCTAGACCGTTATTATGTCTGTTTTAGTTCCTACATTAGATAAATCTCATGCATGTCATGGTTTTCTAGAAAAACGTTTTAAGAACTACATTTTCAGTTTTCAAAAGGCAATATTATCTATGGCCAAGAGGACGAAAATACCGCAGTCTAAGTATGCTAAAAAATAACATGGCTTCATTGAATTTTCTAGACTGAGCGTGCATCATCAAATAAATTAGTCAATTGAATCTGCATATACAACACAAATCAAGACTTTTTGCATACTTGTGCGTCATTTGCATATTTTCAAATTAAAGACAAACTCACACGGCGCAAGGAGTCACACGAGGGCACAAGGCGATGCGGAAATTTCACCTCATTACGTCTTTGGAGAATCCGAAATCACATATGTAATATCAAGAGATTGTTTGATAATTGCATGTCAAGAACTTAATTGAAAAATGTGGTACCGAAATGACATTTTGGAGATGTATTATTGCTGAAATCACATATGCACCTAACCTTTGCCGGTCGTTTCTTCCCTTGACTTAGGAGACAAGTAAAAAAAAAAAAATTTCCTTTGCCAACGCGGATCTTGTCTCCTCCATCTCGGAGAAGATGAGATCCAGCCGCTGCCCAATCCAAGGCATAATCGTGAGGGCCGCAGAGAGAAAGATAGGATTTCAGTGGACATATATTTTTCAATATGGAAAAGAATGCTCGTACAAAAATAATTACCGTGTCGATATTTGGTTGGAGTGTTGGCACGTTAAAGCTTTCAAAAAACTTTAAAAAAAATGTAAAATCACTCCAATATCTTATTGTGAGGGGACCTGGATGCCAAGCAAAGTTGAACATTTTCCGTTCATCGTCCCCACATGCTTTCATGTCGTTTAGGCCCACTGCCCAATTCGTGAGGATGAAACGGTTGACTTGACAAACCGCCCAATTGTCACTAATCCGAAGCCGACAAAAAGTACTGCCAGTTGCAACCACAACCGAAGTCTGCTAAACGAAGGGGACCATTTAGAGGGGAAATTTAAAGACGGACTGGACATGAGAAAGGAACAGATCCATCGCTGTCATCCCAAAGTCAAATCGATAATCAACCGAAGTTAGCTTATTCGATTAAAAAAACAAAGAGTATGGATGTGGATCGGATACACCAACCGGAGTTCAATTCCTCAAACTCTTCCACTCGATGACATACATATTCATATACGTGTTTTTTTAAGCACTCGACTAACCTTGATCGGATGTCCTAATTTTCCATCCCATACTCACTACCAATAATCATAAGATGGACGCATCTTTTTGCTCCTGATTGCCAAATCTGGGCACGACGGAGTTGTTTAAGGAGAGCAAGTCCTCAACAACTGCAAGACTAATATGAAATCTCTCAACATTTTATGTCGAGCACGATCTTGGGCAATGTGTTTTAGGTTTTCTTGTCTCTGTCCTTGCCGTCCTAAGCAATTAGTGCTTGGGGAAACTCAATAAATTAAAACTAACAAACAAACAAAGACTAAATGAGAATGGACATCCAATTCGTATGAAGCGGACAATATCCGAGCTTCCAAGATAAGCTTGTCCCCTTATTTTGCAAATTAATTCTGGTAGACTTTATTTGGTGATAATTATATATAATTAACCTACCCAAATGCCCATTTTATTATATGGTTTAATTTATTAATCTTATAAACAAGTCTTAAGATATGCAACAGCGCTCATTTTTTGCTCGTCAGACTAATAATCATGTCCCAAGTCATTCTTTACATCATCGTTTGACGGAATCTTCTTGTCTTACAACACGAAACCTATTCATTCCTAAGCATATCTTTCTTGCTGCATCAATCAAGCCATTCTGGTTTTTATGCCCATCTGCTGTACGAAGTCGTCTTTAACAAAGAAGACAAAGCTCTAAAGTCTCGCCAACCGTCGCCAATGAAGAAACCGGAGCTCATATTCATCCCAGCGCCAAGCGTCGGTCACATCATCTCGGCCCTCGAGTTCGCGGCCCGCTTGCTCGGCCAAGACCCTCGAGTCTGTATCACCGTCCTCGCCATTAAAGCGCCCTTCAACTCCCACTTGGATGCTTACACCAAGTCGCTCGTCGCCTCGCAGCCGCGTGTTACCCTCATCGACCTCCCTCACGTCGACCCACCACCGCCCGAGCTCCTGCGCTCCGTCGAGCACTATGTCACCGTCTACATCGAGAGCTACGTCCCGCACGTCCAGAGAGTGGTCGGGGAGATCCAACGTTCACGAGCTGGTTCCGGGTCGGATCGGTCCGTGGCCGGGTTTGTCCTGGACTTCTTCTGCACGTCCATGATGGATGTGGCCGCCGGGTTCTCGCTCCCTTCTTACATCTACCTTACCAGCAACGCGCACTTCCTGGGCCTCATGTTCCACTTGCCAGCTCGACACGACCAGGTCGGGAGAGAGGTCCAACCGTCCGATCCGGACCTGCCTCTTCCCGGTTTCACCAACCCAGTTCCCGTCTCTGTCTTGCCGTCAGCAGTGTTAGACGGGGAAGCCGGCGGCTACGCGGCCTACGTCAAGCTGGCTCGCAGGTTCAGCGACGCCCGGGGAATCATGGTGAACACATTCAAGGAGCTGGAGCCGTTCGCCGTCAGCTCGTTCTCCCGAGGAAGCTCGGACGGACCGGTCGTGTACGCGGTCGGACCGGTGATCGACCCGAAGGGCGTGCCGGATCCTTCTCTGGACTGGGCTCACTGGGAGAAGATCCGGGAGTGGCTCGACGAGCAACCGCCGTCCTCGGTGGTGTTCCTGTGCTTCGGGAGCATGGGGAGATTCGATGCGGACCAGGTGAAGGAGATCGCCGCCGGAATCGAGCGAAGCGGGCATAAGTTTCTGTGGTCGTTGCGCCCCGAAAGCTGCCAGGAGCAGCTTCCGGATGGGTTCCTGGAGCGAACGCGAGGAAGAGGGGTCGTATGCGGTTGGACCCCACAGGTTAGTCTTAGGTCCTTTTAATTAGCGACTATATATCTATCTATCTTTGGTGGTAACTCGGGCTCATTGGTTACTTTACGCTAATCTGGTAAATAAAGTAAGATGGGAGCAAATGCTGTATGAGCCGATCACATCTAAATAATTCTGGATTTCACTAAACAACACGAGGTACTGTGATTAGTTTTTGTCCATCACGATACCCACAAATTAAGCCTATATCATATTTTCTTATGTTGCGTGAGATATGAGTAAATCCACCGCGCATACGTAGAAAGCCTGCAATATAATTTGGGCAAGCCTAGGGAATAAACCTCCTACGTTTGAGCCCACTCACAAGGGCCAATCATATGAAGGAGAAAAATATTATTATATATCATGGGTGTTTCTAAGTGAGCGCTTTTAAATCGGGTACCAAATCCAATTCATTTAAAATCTTTTCATCAAGTATGTGGAATAGGTAAGGAGTGGGTCAAAACTTGAATAATTGACTTAAATATGAAAATCTCTACATCGATAGCGTCGTTTACCTAATCCGTCCACGGTACCTATTTGTTTTCGACTGCTAAATTAGCAATCTTGTGATTTGTGAGCTTTGTATGATAGTTCTACCAATGATATGGCATGGTAAGCCAATTCGCACTTTTCAACAACGAGAAGCTGATCACGTTTTATAATCTCAAATAGTCAATTTCTCGTATTCTTTTTTATTTAATTTTAATAAACTTCCACCTACCAGACAATATCTCAATCCATAAAAAGGATACATGTTCTAGAGTAAAATAATTAACGTGTTTTAAAATATGTATCGATGTATGATCAACTAAAGAGAAATGAAGAAAAAGATGCCACGAGAAAAACTAAGGTTTTTAGGTTTTATGAAACTAGTTTCAAATTCGGTCCGATTTCCGTGAAGTTCTCCACTTGGAACCAGGAACCGGACCGGTTTCGACGAGAACCTAGCACTGGACCGGTTTTTAGGGCGGTCCAATCTGATTTCTGGGTATAACTGGTCCAGTTGCACGGCCCTAGAATCATAAGCCAAACGGCTCATTGAACCCACCCAATTATATCAGTCCAAAGGACAAAAACCTAGCAAGCAATTGCACAGTTAACCACGCGGTTGGGCGGCTCAGACCATATAAATTCATATAGGATAATAAATAGACTTGCTCAATGGGCGGGCCTAGATGGGATTGGGCCGGGGCTTGCTCGAGTTTGAACCTTTAGAGGTTCTGTACAGGCCCGAACTTACAAGCCTGAGCAAGTGCCCAAGGGAAAAACATGGGCGGGCCGGGCCCTCCCATTGACCCACCATTTTTATATTTTAAGATTACAGCTAAAATTTTTTTAAAAAGTATGAAAAACAGATGATAAATAATTTTTGGGTTTTTTCTTACTTTATTTTACTACTTCATCTATGAGTTTTATACTATTTTTCTATCCCACATTAGAAATTCGAGCTTATTTTATCCTGCTAGAGTTTATAAATTTTAAATGTCAAAGAAAAACTTATTAATATAACATAATTTATCAAAATTTGTATTAAATATACAGACGCGCAAAGCCTTGAGGTCCTTACCTAGGCATAACTTGCCCACTTGGCGTACCTAAAGATTTTGCAGGGCTGAAAAATAATGGGTGGGCTGCCGGGTTGCCTATCCATCGATCAAGTCTACTCATAATCATCTAACATATAAATCTACAATAGTGTTGATATAATTTGATGTTAATGTATGAAACGTAGTATTTTTCAAATTCTCTTGATTTTTCAAAAGATAAAATGAGAAGTGAAAACAATTCGGTAGTTAGATATTGATTACGACATTTTTCTTATAGACTTATTTAGCTCATAACTAAATATGCA
The DNA here is from genome assembly GCA_031216235.1 of Syzygium jambos. Taxonomy (NCBI): domain Eukaryota; kingdom Viridiplantae; phylum Streptophyta; class Magnoliopsida; order Myrtales; family Myrtaceae; genus Syzygium; species Syzygium jambos. The sequence goes on along the minus strand of CM062229.1, from coordinate 23,193,370 downwards.
AGTGTTTGTGAATTATAGCATAGTTGAGGTAAAATATGATAATTCGTATATATTATCACCGCCCCAGGTGGAGGTGCTAGGGCACGCGGCCGTTGGTGGGTTCGTGTCTCACTGCGGTTGGAACTCCATTTTAGAGAGCTTATGGCACGGAGTGCCAATCGTGACGTGGCCCATATATGCGGAGCAGCAGCTGAACGCCTTCATGATGGTGAAGAAACTGGGCTTGGCGGAGGAGCTGAGGCTGGACTACAAGGGGCAAGGCGGTTGTGGCCATCTAGTGCCAGCGAAGGAGATAGAGAGGGCCATCGAGCGCTTGATGGGCGGTGGCGCCGCAGCAACGAGCAAGAAGGTGGAGGAAATGAAGGAGGCGGCGAGGAACGCCGTGAAGGAAGGTGGGTCTTCGTATCATTCTATTGGAAGGTTGATTCGAGACTTCATCAAGAGCATTGAATAGAAAGCTCAATAGAGAGTTAGCATTTGTCTTCAATTGTAACCATCGCGTATGTCACTTTGATCTTGCTCTGTCCTTCATTTCCCGTCAGCAATGTGTCCTGCTCCTTTGTTCAGCGAACATGCTTTACTAATTTGCCTGAGTTAATAAAATTATCATTCGAGTTGGCGGGTGGTGGGCGTTGAACTTGATTCTAATCTCGCATCAGTCACTAGAAGAGTGAATTTTTGCAAGTCATTGTATTCGTTTTGCTGGGTAACCATAATGACGGAGCTGTAACTTACTGACAATTTACTTACATGAGTTATGAGCTTCTCATGACTAGACTAATGATCTGGCGAGTTTTGATTTAATTGATCGGGTACAAGCTACACTCCTAATACATCAGTCCCTCTGCTTCTAGGTAGATGAACTTGCATTTAGTTGTTCATTTATAAAATTCCTTCTGAGGAGATGGACGACTTATAATGCAGTGGATGATACGTTGAAATCACCCGGAGAAAAGAACCCGAACGATGGTGTTTATCTCCTGAAGGAAGCTCTTTCGTTGTTGAAAGAGAAAGGCATTTATTTGGCTTGAGGATATGGAGATAGCAAGCTCTTTGACTCTCACATACATGAAGCAGTAAACTTGCCTTTTGCATTTACATTTAGACACCGGGAAGAAAGTGAAAAGGAATTGGAAATGCAACGGAAGAAGTTAAATCCTCATCCTAATCTTACATGCCATGCCTTAGAAACTTCTCTCTGACAGCACGTAACTCGGATAATGCATTCGTCATGTCCATGCGCTCATTCGGAAGTTTCACAGAGCAGAGGACTCCGATTCTCATTATGTCAGCAACATTTTCCTCAAATCTTACCGTGTCGGCATTGCTAATTGGGCCATCGCCGGTCCCTACAGGATACTCCGCAGATAGCAGTGAAGGGTCTAGGATCTTCAACAAGTTTTTGTGCTGAGCAGTCTTGACAAATTCATGGAGGGTCCATCCATCCTTGAACATAACATCAGTAGGTCTTATTCCGGTGAACAGCTCGAGCAACAGTATCCCAAAGCTGTACACATCTCCCTGCAACGATGAAGTACCACCTAGGCCATATTCTAGAAAGCAACATCGGCTTTGTCATGTCAGACGGGTACTTAGTTGGAAATCCATTTTCTTCACTAGAATTCACCATTTTGAATAAGGTATTAACTGGGACCAATATGATTAGAAAGCAGAAGGATTAACATACCTGGAGCTACATAGCCAATTGTTCCTTTTAACCCACTGGAGCTTGCTTGACATTGAGAAGCATCTAGGTTTGTGCTTCCATGAAGAAATCGCGCTAGCCCGAAATCACACACTCGAGCTACCATGTCGTGATCAAGAAGAATGTTGCTTGGCTTTAGATCGCCGTGTACGATGCTCGTCTGGCAATGGTGGTGAAGATATTCAATGGCAGAAGCTGCATCAATAGCAATGTCTAACCTCTGGCTGAGACTGAGCTTTGGCATGTCGAGCTGATTTTCGCTAGGGTGCAACCACCGTTCTAAACTACCATTTCGCATCAGGTCGTAGACTAGAGCCTTAAATTCCGCGCCTGTGAAGTTGATACTTGAGCAAACAGTGATGATGTTGACAAGATTTCGGTGGCGTATGTTTCTCAGCGCTTCACATTCTGCCAAGAAACTCTTAAAAGCCCCCTTCTGTTTTAGGTTGAGCACTTTCACTGCCACCTGTCGATTTCCATCAAGCATTCCTCTATACACAGAGCCATGGCTCCCATGGCCAATCAAATTAGATGGTGAGAACTCATTGGTCACTTGGCGGAGCTTTGCATAGGAAACCCTTTGGAAGCGCTCATCTGTTGGCAATGCAGCGCTAGGTCTCCTCGTAGATTTCTTCCTCCAGTACACAACAACAATGAAGCATGTTAACCCAATTAAAAACGAGACAGGTACTGCGATGGATAACTTCAGTTTTGGAAGCCTCCTCGGCTTCTTTGTGTTGCGGACTTTGCATGCGGGAAGTCCAAGTTCCTTGATGCCCCCACATAGTTCTTTGTTTCCGATCAGTGATATGCGCTTTGTATCTTTGAAAATCCCCTCCTGCGGTACCTCTCCTTCAAGGCTGTTGAAGGACAGATTCAACGCTTCGAGCACAGTAAAATTCTCGAAATAAATGGGAATTTGACCGGACAATCTATTTCTTGATAGATTGAGGGACTGAAGGCCAATCAGCGTCTTTAGAGAAGGCGGTATACTTCCCTCAAATAAATTGCCTGCCATGTCCAAGCTTAGCAGCATCAGACACTGGGACAAAGTGCTTGGTATTTCTCCAGTCAGCCTGTTGTCAGAGAGGTCGGCATCCACAATTTGGGTCATGTTACCCACTTCAAGGGGTAATGGCCCCGTTAAGGAATTTCGAGCAACATCGAAAGAGAGGGATAGAGAAGAAAGGCCGAAGACCTCTTTGGGTATTGTACCGTTAAGGTTGTTATCTGACAGTTGTAGTTCTTGCAATCGTCGACACCACCCAAGACTTGAAGGAATGTAACCTTCTAATTGATTATGGTGAAGCTGCAGTTGAAGCAATTGGGTGAGGTTTCCAAGAGAGGAAGGAATTGCCCCTGAAATCCTATTACCCCAGAGGTAAAGAACGATCAAATTTTTTAGCTTACCAAGGCCATGGGGAATCTCACCGCTGATACTGTTGTTAAATATCGACAAGGCCTGTAGGCCATTCAGCTTCTCGATTTCTGAAGGGATATTACCTGTGATATGGTTTGATGCCAGGGATAAGAACTGAAGCGTATTGGTCAAATTGGCAACGGAAGCAGGTATTTCTCCTCTGAATTTGTTGTAGGCGAAAGATAAGAATGTCAGTTTAGTGCAGTTGGTTAAATCGGTGAGGAAACGTAAGCTGTCAGGTCCTGTTAACTGGTTTTCGCTAAAACTAATCTCTATAAGATTCCTCAAGTTTCCAAGATTGGCAGGCACGTTCCCCGTAAAGCTATTATAAGTGAGAAACAGTTGTTCAAGTCGAGTAGCGTTAGGCAGCGAATGCGGTGCCTGCCCCGAAAATCTGTTTGCTGAAAGGTGTAGCCTCTGGAGATGAGGAAAATAATTGCCAATTTCTTGTGGGATTTCACCATGTAGGCTATTACCGACAACATAAAGGTAGACAAGTGATGTAAGATTATATACAGAAGAGGGGATGCGTCCTCTTAGATTATTCAAAGGTAAAGTTAGGATGCTTAATTTTGAGATGCTTCCGAGCTCAGCTGGTATTCGACCTCTTAGGTCATTTGTCCCCATACGTAACTCTGTAAGTGAAGATCCATTCCCCAACCAACTTGGAATTCCCCCAGTAAGATTGTTCTTTGTGACGTCAAAAACAATGAGTTCTCTCTCAACTAAATACCGAAGCTCGTCAGGTATCCTCCCGCTGAGCCGATTGTAACGCAAATAGAGATACTGCAAACCTATGCAAGATGACAAATTCCGTGGTATCTCCCCTCCGAGCTCATTGTTGGAGAGGATGAGAGTCTTCAGTCTGAACAACCTCCCGAACTCTTCTGGAATGTTGCCTTGAAGCCGATTCGCCTGTAGATTAATACGCCTCAAGAAGGTGAGATTCCCTATGTCAGGAGGTATTGTGCCAAGGAGCTTTTGATTATCCAAGTCGAGGGTAGTGACTCTTCCCGCATGGCGGCGACTGCAAGAAACTCCCGGCCAGTTGCAATGAACAGACTCATTCCAAGAAATCATGATCCCTTCAGGATCTTCAATCATCTTGTCCTTGAAGGCGAGCAATGCCACCCTATCGGTTTCATTTCCGGGATAGGAAGCAGAGGCAATACAAGTGTTGGAGTGAGTTTCATGTATAACGAGAATGAGGCTGATAAAAGCTGATACTAAATGCATTCTCAAGTTTGGCAAAGTTGTTTCCATACTTGATCTGTTGAGACAGAGCAAGCTGAAAGACCAGATGATGGTGTTCTTAAGTTCTCCCAGCCAGCTAGAAGCATGAGATTGACCGTTTAGATTTGGTCCATCCAAAGGCCACAATTAGGTCCACAAAAAAACTTGACTTTTCTCCAAGACCCATAAATTCAAATTAGGTTAACTCTGTACTATACTAATCGTGACAACCCAAATACAATTTGATGCATACTCTATTTCTGAAGATTTTTTAGGGCGTCCAGACAAGTAAACAACCGCAAGGCGAGCTTGGAACAAGAGTTTGCGCAACGTTTGATAAAAATACTATTAACTTTTGATGGAAGAGGAGTTAGAGAGCCCGTAATACTAATTTGAATAGCTAACTCAGAGTACAATGCTGTATTTCTTTTTTGCCATTATCTACGGCCCCAAAATCCTTCGTTTTCATAATTTCTGACAACTTTTATGGTTAATTTTCAAGATTCCGAGGGTTTTGCTACTGGGCTCCTATTGCAAACAATTCCCGCCATGAAGAGCGCATATGGAAAAATATTTATCACTGACGGTATTTTTAATAATAATCCTTTATTTTTATCTCCATACATAGAAACTTTCGTCCTGGAGAGAGAGAGGCTTCTCCAATAAAAAGATCATGGAAAATAACCTTAGAGCATAGAGCATGTTTGCTATTTGATTTGTTCGCGTTTTTTTTTTTTTGATAATCCAGGGAACCCCCGCACGGCCGACAGCCGGGGAGTAAACCCTGGGGGCGACACTTGCTAGCCACCACACACGTGCTACCGGTTAAGTCACCCTGCGGCTCTCGGGATTCGAACACTCAACCTTTTGCGAGAGGAAGAGTGCGCGCTCCAGCAGCGCCACCCAGGCGGGTGGTAAGTTGGGCCACAATAATAAGATTATTAAGAAATGATTGTATTGGAGCAAATCTGGAGGTATGCAAAATGAACTGAAGAAAGACCTTGAAATTTCTTTGGGGGTCCAAAGGCCCACAATTCAATCCCCAGGATGTTCGAGAACCCGTGATTTTAGCAAGTCATGCGCTAGAAAACAAAAGAGCAAGTCAGGTTACGTAGGGGACCACAAATCTTTGGGCTTAAATTTTACTACAGAAAATCTCAACTTCGCATACAAGCGTTGACGAGGTCGATCGATTCATGGTTGACTAGGCTTATGGCCCGTGCTGCACACGGGTGACGAAATGGACCTGTAATTCAGCATTACTCGTCTGCGAAATTGCCGGACAATTATATGAAGTAACTAGTCACCAAGTACAAACAAGAGGGTGATGACGGGGAAATCACACTTATGGCAGTCTAAGAGTATTGGCGGGGAAATCACACTTATGGCGGTCTAAGAGTATTTTTTTATCATGTGTCCTGATAAAGACATCCAAGAGTATTGACGGGGAAATTACACTTATGGCACCGGTAATGAAGTCATCTCGTCTTAAAGATGAAGAATTTTCGCTTTGAAGTTTGAACCACTTTGTCCAAGTAAGCCTGAAATATCGCCAAAGATAGTAGGATGTATTGCTTCGCTCTGAAATTTAAATCACTTTGTCCAAGTAAGCCTGAAATATTGCCGAAGATAGTATTATATATTGCTTCGTGTCGGCTTGAGATGCTACCTATTCGCTAAGATATTTGTGAGAGACGGATGGAAGTGAAAATGAGAGGTAGAGATCTCTAATTTAGGAAAATATTTCCAAATAATTTATTTTTCGCGAAACAAACGGAGCCTATATTGAATATTATTGACCTAAATAAGAGTAGGAAAGAACACCTTTGAATTTTATAACATTTGACTCCCCAAAGAAAAATGTGAATTCAATATGTTGCAATCTTGGATTTTGTATGCCTTAGTTGGAATCCTTTACGCAGTGTTAGACACTATCCTTTTCTCACGGCAATGAGAAAACCTATTCTTCACAGGACAGCATCAGCATACCCTGCCGTGGGTTAAACGGTGGCAAAGTTGTCGAGCCCAATCAGACGGTTGACATCAACTCAAACAATCCAACAGATGACGATCATTGTCCATCAGTGGTTCACGATAATAGTCAATCAATTGTCCCGATCGTAAATTGATTAGAGAATTTTTCCATGCGAAAGACTAAAGCTCGTGGCGCTGTGGAAAGAAATGGACATTGGGCCAAGTTCAAAGCAATGCGCATGATTTAGTTTCGAAACATTCCTTGACTATTGAAATTAAGTCATGATTGCGCCTAAATTAGTGGAGTGAATGGAATTATTTCCATGAACGATAAAGAAGAGGAGCATGGAGGACTATTTTTTCTATCTAAAGTTTGATCAAAGTTGAATACGAATTGGGTTGTACCCGTCAAGAGATTTCCAATGACACCTAATTTGCCCAAATCAAAAGCCGGATCTCAAGATATTGTAACTTTCAAGACCGTGGGGTGTCGGAAATATTGATATTTCTCCCCATCTCAAGATAGTAATTGGGATGCAAAGATCGATTCAGAAATTTTATTTATAGAGTGATACAAGACTTTTTTATAATTTATTTGAGTACAAACTATTTATGTAACTATCTTATAATAATTATTCGAAATTACTTTGAGAATTAATTATGTAGAAACATCCCCAACATTATTTGGAAAAACAGAGATGGGAGGTGATGATGAGAAGACCAAGCAACTAAAACCATTCTCCTTGGCAAGCCAATCTTGATGGACGAACAGACAAAAGAAAACCACGGTTAGGCCGATTAATGTTAGAAAGTAAATATTGTATGCACCTTAATCTCGATCATCAAATCGTGCGGGTCATATATAGTGGCCACACTACTCAATGGTTGAGATGAAGTTAGTTCATATCATCTTGGTCTGTATAAATTTTTTTTTCAAGAGATAAATACTTCATGCGGACCACTCCGCACTCTGTCCTATTTATTGTTTCCTTGGCACAATTGATCATAAGATGATTGGTTCATCTTGGCTCGAAGATGGCACACGGAAGGACAAGGTCAAATTTGGATTGGTCACCTTTGGATTTGGACTAGATGGGCTTAAACAACTCATTTTTTTTTTGGTAAAAAGAAATATTACATTCATTTATCAAAATAATAATCGATACGTACATAGAAGGCTTCTAAGCCTAACAAATCCCAAATAACTACGGAACAAAGCAAATGTCAGAATGCAAATAATAAAGCACAAATTGTAGCTATAAACACATTTTTATCCCTCAAGAACAAATTTGCCACCGTAATTATTCGGCGATCAATCATCAGATTCACTGATAAGCACACACCAAGATCTTTCACTTCATTTGCAACGGTATACGATGTGCATCTATATTCAAAGTTCTCACCACCATCGCCATACAGAAATATCAATATCAATACGTTAAAAGAGCACAAATTAACCAGTTCAGGATGTTGCAATCTTAGGCTTTGTACGACTTAGTTGGAATCCTTTTATGCAGTGTAAGACCCTCTATCCTTTTGTCACGGCAACGAGAAGACCTAATCTTCATAGGAGAGCATCATTGTACCCTATCATGGGCTAAGGGGGGTCAAACTTGTTGGGCCCAATCAGACAGTTGACATCAACTTAGACAATTCAACGGATGGCGATCATTGTCCATCGATGGTCGAGGATGATTGTCCATTAAAAAAAAATTTTGGGTCGAAATTGTCAATCAAAATTTTCTTTTGGGTCTGAAATTGTCAATCAATTGACAGGCTCATAAAGTGATTAGACAATTTTTCCATGTGAGAGGCTAAGCTCTTGGCGCTGTGGAAAGAAATGGAAATTGGGCAAAGTTCAAAGCAATGCGCAAATTTTCAATGATTTAGTTTCAAAACGTTGCTTGATTATTGAAATTAAGTCATGATTGTGCCTAAAATAGAGGAACGAATGGAAATTTTTCCATGAATGATAAAGAAGAGGAGCATAGACGACTAACTTTTCTATCTAAAGTTTGATCAAAGTTGAAAGGGAATTGGGTTGTACTCGTCAAAAGATTTCCAATGACGCCCAATTTGCCCAAATCAAAAAGCCGGATCTCAAGATATCATAACTTTCAACAACAATCGTCCAATCGTGGGATGTCGGAAATATTGATATTTCGTCCTATCTCAAAATAATATTCGAGATGCAAAGATGAATTAAGAATTTTTATTTATTTATTTATTTTCCTTTCTTTTTCCTTTTTTTCTTTTCTTTCTCTTTCTTTTTTTTCTTCCCTTCCAGAGGCGATGCCTAACAACCGAACAAAGGTGAGGGTTGGCGAGCCTATGGCTGAACAAAGGTGAGGGCCGGCAAACCTATGGCCGGTCACCTAGGCCAATCGACTGGCTAGAGAAAGAAGGGAAGGAAAAAAAAAGAAAGAGAAAGAAAAGAAAAAATATAACAGAAAAGAAGATATAAAAAAATCAAAAAAATATTTAAATTGTCCACGTCAATGCCGGCCGCGCCATGTAAGACAATGTTCATATCATCGATTTTTTGACTAAAATTGACCGGATAGACTGAATTGGCACAAATGTAAAATGTTTTTTTTTTTTTTTTTGGTAAAGGTAAATGTGCAAATGTAAAAGGTTTATGACTTAATTGACAAAAAAATAAAAATGCTTAGGAATGAATTGGTACAATTGTAATAGGTTCAAAACTTTTTTGGTAATTCTCCCCTATATGTATGCATCTTTAGTAATCTCTCGAGCTCATTTGTTACTTTAATTAATCTCGAAAACAAAGTGAGGAACAAATTTGGTATAAGTCAATTACATTTTAAAATCTATGGATTCCATTAACCAACACAAGTCCCAATATAATTTTTGTGCTGTGATCGGTTCTCCCTACCACATCATCCACAAGTTAAGTTTATATAATATTTTCTCATCTTGAATGAAATACGAGTAAATCCATGAATAGGTGTAGCTGGGCATGAAATATATTTTGGGCGAGCCTAGGGAATAAATCTCCAATGTTGAAGCCCACTCACTAGGATCATTTGGAGGAGAAAATTTGATATTATATAAATCGTGCGTGTTTCAAGGTGAGGACTTTTGAATCTTACACCAAGTTCAAATCCATCTAAACCCTCATCGATCAAGTCTGTCCAATAGGCAAGAAGTAAATTAAAACTTGAATGAATAGCCCAAATATGAAATTATCTGCACCGATGGTGCCATATACCTAGTTCGTCCACATTATCTATATATGTTTTCGATTGCTTAGTTAATCTTGTTTTGAGAGTTTTGCATCATAGCCATATCGATGATGCGGCATGGGAAGCCAATTCTCGCTTTTCAACAATGAGATACCTACTAAGTTTTGCAGTCTGAAATGGTCAATTTTCCGTATTCTTCAATGATGCTCTACGTAATTTTAATAAACCTCCGCCTCCCGTACGATATCTCAATTCATAAAAGGGACACATGCTTTATAGTAAAGTCATTAACATGCATTAAAATGTGTATCGAAGTACTGGGCCCGATCGTCTAGTAATTGGACCTACTCATTGGACGGGCCTCTGATCATCCCGGGCTTGCTCGGGCCCAAACCTTTAGAGGTCCTGCCCAGGCTTGAATGCTCAGGCCCAAGCCTGCCCAAGGGAAAAACATTGGGCCACCTTTTTATTTTTTTTAAATAAAAGAAGTATAAAAAAATGCGCTTTATTTTATTTTATTTTACTACTTTAGTTGAGTTTTATACTGCATTAGAAATTTGAGCTTATTTTATCCTATTATTTGTATCAATTATAAATGTTAAAGTAAAAATGATTTATAAAAGGTAATCTATCGATATTTTAATAAATACATCGGCGCGCTAGCCTCGGCCTTAAGGCCCTTTCTTGACACAGCTTACCCACCGACATGATATTTGCAGATACTGATGGCACAAGATGTAAGAACAATCAGTAGCTAGAAATCGTTATCGACATTTTCTTAATGGACTTATTTTAGCTTGTAACTAAAGATGCAAGTGTCCGTGAGTTATAGCTTAGTTGAGGTACGATATGATGATTCCCCTGAACTGTCTCTGCCACAGGTGGAGGTGCTGGCGCACGTCGCCATTGGTGGGTTCGTGTCTCACCGCGGTTGGAACTCCATTATAGAGAGCCTGTGTCATGGTGTGCTGATCGTGACGTGACCCATATACGCGGAGCAGCAGTTGCTTGTCCACGATGGTGAAGGAACTGGGATTAGTGGTGGCGTTGAGTAGGAGTATCAAAAATATGACCCGAAACCCAAACAGGAAATTTTCGTATTGAATCGGGTTCGCCTTAATTTGTTTGGGTTACAGTACAAACAAGGCTTAAACTTGTTTTGACTCTACCCGAGCCCAACTTGTTTTGAATCTACCCGAGCCCGCCCGAAACAAGCCCATCCAAAATAAACAAGAGCCATTTGTTCTTCTTGCTCCAAGCCCGCCCCAAACCCTATCATCTTCTTCCAGAGCTCTGGATTTACAATTAGCGATCGAGTAGTGCGACGCGAAGGCAACTGGCGGCGACGATCTAGTGCCAGCGAAGGAGATATGGAGGGCTGTTGGACACTTGATGGGGCGACGGCTGCGGAGCAACGGAGAAGAAGGTGAAGGAAATGAGGGCTGCCGCAAGGAACGCCGTGTAGTAAGGCGGGTCTTCGTTTGATTCTATTGGAAGGTTGATTCAAGACATTGTCAAGAACATTGAATAAAAAACCTCAAGAAACAGTTAGCATTTGCCTTCAATTTTAACCGTCACGTTTGTCACTTTGATCTTGCTCTGTCCTCGATTGGTTCTTGCCAACATGGAGTTGTGAGCTTCACATGACTAGACTAATGATCTGGTGAGCTTTTGTTTCAACTGATTTGATACGAGCGAGACTGCGAGTACATCAGTTTCTCCGCTTCCAGGAAGATGAATTTGCATTTAGCTGTTGTATTTCTTAAATTCCTTCTGAGGGGATGCATGACTTACGATGCATTGGATGATACATCGAAATCAACCCGAGGAAAGAACCGGTAAGATTTTATTTTTCTCCTGAAGCAAGCGCTCCTGTAGTTGAAAGAGAGGCTTTTATTTGGTCTTTAGGATATAGAGATAGCAAATCCTTTTGCCTCTCGCATGAGGAGAGAATTGTCAAAAAAGAAACCTATTGTACGAAAATCAATTTAGTCTTAAACCTTTCAACTACGTCGGTTTAGTCTTAAATCTTTTGACGATTTGCCAATCTAGTCATAAACCTTTTTTTGTGTCAATATAGTCATAAACCTTTTGAAGATTTGCCAATTTAGTCATGAATCTGTTATTTGGATATTTGATCAGACAGATTATATTAACAAATCGTCAAAATGTTTAGGACTAAATTGGCACAATTGAAAAGTTTAGCATTGAATTAGTCGTTGTACAATATGTTTAGGACTTTTTGGACAATTATTCCCTTGCATACCTGTTGTGGTAGACACTAGAGTTGCATGTGACGGGTTTATAATTTTAGACATTTTATGATAGGAAAATTAGTTTAGGAGTAAATGTGGCGTGGGTATAACCATTTGGGATTTTTTATGTTATTAACCTTTCTTTGTAACTCAGATGCAGGAAAGACTTATTAACATGTAATTTCTCTCCCTAATTTTTCTTTTTTTCTTTTTATAACTTAGATGAAGGAAAGGCCTATGGTATTCACTTTTTTTACGAATTAGATATGCAGGAAAGGCTTACTAAAATTTAATTCTTCTCTCTGATTTGTCTTTTTTTTTCTTTTTATAACTTAGACGTAGGAAAGTCTAATTTTCAGAAGTATTCAGCCTCACTTTTAAAATACATATTTCAAAATAGAAATAATTACTGTAAAACATTTATTACCAAAAAAATAAAGTTTGATCATGGTATATCTTCCTTCATGGAGTATAAACCTTTTTTTTTCATCTTGCTATCGATAGATATTGCAAAAGAGAATCTATACACATATGCATAAGAATTAAAATACAATCTTCATAATCATAAATCGTCTATGTAAAAGCACAATAAATTTGCTAAAGTGACCATCAAAAACAATAAAATTAATGCGAAAACATGCCACGTGGTTCAACGGGTTGTTTATGACGCTAATCCAGCTGGGAGATCCTCTGAGATTGCACTAGGCTAAAAAACAAAAGGGTAAACACGTGCTTGTAATTTCGATGTAATTAATGTCAAACTTACATGAAGCTTGAAAATGAGAACTCCCGATCTCTCGCGTGTCAGATTGTCAGGCATAGAAGATGTTGGATTATAGAGATTCTAGTCGTTGTATATCAAAATACCAACCTGCGTCAATTATTTAGTACTTCTATTAGTTAAATTTGGACTTTACGTCAGTCCCAATAAAACTTCCGTCTCCCGCACGTTTGGTAGACTTAGGAAAAAATTATTTATTCTTTTGAAGTGAATTGAATTATACATGTATAAAACAGGTGTCTTATTATGCTCGAGTAAAAACAATTCCGGTTTAAACTTATTTCGATATCTTTTCTTTAGTCGATTAATGATGTAACGTGTCAACAATTGGTTATATGTCCCAAAAATATGATTATGCTTATTTCATGTTTACATGAATTAATACATTATTCTTGTGATTTTTCATTAGATAGCACGAATTAGCAACAAATTTCCATTATCAGATATGGTCTTGCCGTAAAATCTTATAATCTAAATGTACCTACGGTAATATGTAAGCTTTTCTTGTCTTCAGTCCAATCGATATAAAATCATGGCAACAAAATCTTATGACTACATCGAAGAAATGTCAAATTTATTTGGCATACTTGCAAGAAAAATGACGATATTTACAAGTTCCTATTCCGAATCCTATAATTCTTGTCTCTTATATTATCGATAGAGTTTAGCACTATAGTAGTCACTTGTTGGTTCTAAACAGGCAGATATTTATTTCGGCTAAACAATGGTACCCGTCTTTCTCGATTGACAAAAAATATGATAAACGCACAAATATACCTAAAATCGATTTGGTGCAATCAAACTCCATTTGGCCTCAAGAACTATTCAGATAGATAAAATGACGAATTGATGGATTTGGCCGATTACAAACGATAAAGAGAAAAGGAATCCCAAATAACACCACCTACAATCATCAATCTCGAATAATTAGTGAAATACTAAAAGCATTACTATCAAGCTCCAAGAAGCTGTTGACCCCCACCATTTGACTATTGCATGGGGGATCAGGATCGAATCCCACACGGTGATTAATTAAGGTCAATAAAGAAACCAGACACGACAGCCCAAACTATGTGGCGGTACCAAGCTCGGCTCCACTCGGACCATTACTCAGTTCTGTTGCGGTTCGCATGGGACTGAGTTCGAGCGACCGAGTTCATTGGCGGCCCCTATCCTTAACGATTTTCAAGTCATTGAAGAGGAGTGCACCAGCAGTCAACAACACCACCACCTCTCCACACGTGCGCTTTGTGGCATAGACACAACGACCATTCAACGTACCAGTAGATCTCTTCCGAGGAAATACCAAAGGATCGGGACTCTATCTTTCGACTCTCTTGACCACCAATCATCCCTCTCTCCCCCTCTCCTTCCTCTCTCCTTCTCGCTCTCGCCTTACGACAACCATGGAGGTCTCGTGGGAAGCGAGCGTCGCCGATTCGATCAACACCATCTACCTCCTCTTCTCGGCCTACCTGGTCTTCGTGATGCAGCTCGGCTTCGCCATGCTGTGCGCCGGCTCCGTCCGCGCCAAGAACGCCATGAACATCATGCTCACCAACGTGGTCGACGCCGTGGTCGGCAGCATCTCCTACTACCTCTTCGGCTTCGCCTTCGCGTTCGGGGAAGGGTCCAATTCCAGCCCCTTCATCGGCACCTACAACTTCGCTCTCATGGACATTCCCGATAGCACTTACGACTACAGCTTCTTCCTGTACCAATGGGCTTTTGCCATTGCGGTCGCCGGGATCACTAGCGGCTCCATAGCGGAGCGGACCCAATTCAGCGCGTACCTCTTATTCTCCTTCTTCCTCACCGGGTTCGTGTACCCGATTGTGGCCCATTGGGTCTGGTCGTCGAGCGGGTGGCTCAGCGCGAGTTCGAGCGACATGCTTTTCGGGTCGGGGGCTATTGATTTTGAAGGGAGTGGCGTGGTGCATTTGGTCGGAGGGATTGCTGGTCTCTGGGGCTCGTTGATTGAAGGCCTGCGGGCCGGTAGGTACGACGCGTTCGGCAAGGCCGTGCCAACGCGAGGACACAATGCGACCCTTGTAGTGCTCGGGACATTCCTGTTGTGGTTCGGCTGGTTCGGGTTCAACCCGGGCTCCTTCGATAAGGTCCTCGTGTCGTACCCCGATACGTCCGACCAAGGTAATTGGACGGGGATCGGCCGTACAGCGGTCACGACCACGCTGGCAGGGTCCACTGCGGGGCTAGTGACCCTATTTGGTCGGCGCCTGCTGGTGGCCCACTGGGATGCGCTGGACGTGTGCAATGGCCTGCTCGGCGGGTTCATCGCGATCACATCCGGTTGCTCCGTGGTCGAAAGCCTGAAATATAATTTGGGCAAGCCTAGGGGATAAACCTCCTTCGTTTGAGCCCACTCACTAGGGCCAATCATATGAAGGAGAAAAATGTTATTATATATCATGGGCGTTTCTAACTGAGCGTTTTTAAATCGGGTACCAAATCCAATTCATTTAAAATCTTATCATCGAGTCCGTGGAGTAGGTAAGGAGCGAGTTAAAACTTGAATAAATGACTTAAATATGAAAATCTCTACATCGATAGTGTTGTTTACGTAATCCGTCCACGGTACCTATTTGTTTTCGACTGCTAAATTAGCAATCTTGTGATTTGTGAGTTCTGTATGATAGTTCTACCAATGATATGGCATGGTAAGCCAATTCGCACTTTCCAACAACAAGAAGCTGTTCAAGTTTTATAATCTCAAATAGTTAATTTATCGTATTCTTTTTTATGTAATTTTAATAAACTTCCACCTACCAGACAATATCTCAATTCATAAAAAGGACACATGTTCTAGAGTAAAATAATTAACATGTATTACAATATGTATCGATGTATGATCAACTAAAGAGAAATAAAGAAAAAGATGCCATGAGAAAAACTAGGGTTTTTAGATTTTATGAAACCGGTTTCAAATTCGGTCCGATTCCCGGGAAGTTCTTTACTTGGAACTGGGAACTGGACCGGTTCCAACAAGAACCTAGCACTAGACCGGTTTTCAGGGCGGTCCAATCTAATTTTCGGGTAGAACTAGTCCAGTTGCACGGCCCTAGCGATCATAAGCCAAACGGCTCATTGAACCCACCCAAGCATATCAGTCCGAAGGACAAAAACCTAGCAAGCAATTGCACAGTCAACCGCGCAGGTGGTCGGCTTAGACCATATAAATTCATATAGGATAATAAATAGACTTGCTCAATGGGCGGGCCTAGATGGAATTGGGCGGGGGCTTGCTCGAGTTTGAACCTTTAGAGTCCAGTCCCGAACTTACAAGCCTGAGCAAGTGCCCAAGGGAAAAACATGGGTGGGCCGGGCCCTCCCATTGACCCACCTTTTTTATTTTTTAAGATTACAGATAATTTTTTTTAAAAAAAGTATGAAAAACAGATGGTAAATAATTTTTGGGTTTTTTCTTGCTTTATTTTACTACTTCATCTATGAGTTTTATACTATTTTTCTATCCCACATTAGAAGTTAGAGCTTATTTTATCCTGCTAGAGTTTATAAGTTTTAAATGTCAAAGAAAAACTTATTAATATAACATAATTTATCAAAATTTGTATTAAATATACAGACGCGCAAAGCCTTGAGGTCCTTACCTAGGCATAACTTGCCCACTAGGCGTACCTAAAGATTTTGCGGGGCTGAAAAATAATGGGTGGGCTGCCGGGTTGCCTGTCCATCGATCAAGTCTACTAATAATCATCTAACATATAAATCTACACTAGTGTTGATATTATTTGATGTTAATATATGAAACGTAGTATTTTTCAAATTCTCTTGATTTTTCAAAAGATAAAACGAGAAGTAAAAACAATTTGGTAGTTAGATATTGATTACGACATTTTTCTTATAGACTTATTTAGCTCATAACTAAATATGCAAGTATTTGTGAATTATAGCATAGTTGAGGTAAAATATGATAATTCATATATATAATCACCGCCCCAGGTGGAGGTTCTAGGGCACGTGGCCGTTGGTGGGTTCGTGTCTCACTGCGGTTGGAACTCCATTTTAGAGAGCTTATGGCACGGAGTGCCAATCGTGACGTGGCCCATATACGCGGAGCAGCAGCTGAACGCCTTCATCATGGTGAAGGAACTGGGCTTGGAGGAGGAGCTGAGGCTGGACTACAAGGGGCAAGGCGGTTGTGGCCATCTAGTGCCAGCGAAGGAGATAGAGAGGGCCATCGAACGCTTGATGGGCGGCGGTGCCGCAGCGACGAGCAAGAAGGTGAAGGAAATGAAGGAGGCGGCGAGGAAGGCCGTGAAGGAAGGTGGGTCTTCGTCTCATTCTATTGGAAGGTTGATTCAAGACTTCATCGAGAGCATTGAATATAAAGCTCAACAGAGAGTTAGCATTTGTCTTCAATTGTAACCATCGCGTATGTCACTTTGATCTTGCTCTGTCCTTCATTTCCCATCAGCAATGTGTCCTGCTCCTTTGTTCAGCGAACATGCTTTACTAATTTGCCTGAGTTAATAAAATTACCATTCGAGTTGGCGGGTGGTGGGCGTTGAACTTGATTCTAATCTCGCATCGGTCACTAGAAGAGTGAATTTTTGCAAGTCATTGTATTCGTTTTGCTGGGTAACCATAACGACGGAGCTGTAACTTACTGACAATTTACTTACATGAGTTATGAGCTTCTCCTGACTAGACTAATGATCTGGCGAGTTTTGATTTAATTGATCGCGTACAAGCGAGACTCCTAATACATCAGTCCCTCTGCTTCTAGGTAGATGAACTTGCATTTAGTTGTTCCTTTATAAAATTCCTTATGAGGAGATGGACGACTTATAATGCATTGGATGATACGTTGAAATCACCCGGAGAAAAGAACCCGCACGATGGTGTTTATCTCCTGAAGGAAGCTCTTTTGTAGTTGAAAGAGAAAGGCATTTATTTGGCTTGAGGATATGGAGATAGCAAGCTCTTTGACTCTCGCATACATGAAGCAGTAAACTTGCATTTTGCATTTACATTTAGACACCGGGAAGAAAGTGAAAAGGAATTGGAAATGCAACGGAAGAAGTTAAATCCTCATCCTAATCTTACATGCCATGCCTTAGAAACTTCTCTCTGACAGCACGTAACTCGGATAATGCATTCGTCATGTCCATGCGCTCATTCGGAAGTTTCACCGAGCAGAGGACTCCGATTCTCATTATGTCAGCAACATTTTCCTCAAATCTTACAGTGTCGGCATCACTAATTGGGCCATCGCCGGTCCCTACAGGATACTCCGCAGATAGCAGTGAAGGGTCTAGGATCTTCAACAAGTTTTTGTGCTGAGCAGTCTTGACAAATTCATGGAGGGTCCATCCATCCTTGAACATAACATCCGTAGGTCTTATTCCGGTGAACAGCTCGAGCAACAGTATCCCAAAGCTGTACACATCTCCCTGCAACGATGAAGTACCACCTAGGCCATATTCTAGAAAGCAACATCGGCTTTGTCATGTCAGACGGGTACTTAGTTGGAAATCCATTTTCTTCACTAGAATTCACCATTTTGAATAAGGTATTAACGGGGACCAATATGATTAGAAAGCAGAAGGATTAACATACCTGGAGCTACATAGCCAATTGTTCCTTTTAACCCACTGGAGCTTGCTTGACATTGAGAAGCATCTAGGTTTGTGCTTCCACGAAGAAATCGCGCTAGCCCGAAATCACACACTCGAGCTACCATGTCGTGATCAAGAAGAATGTTGGTTGGCTTTAGATCGCCGTGTACGATGCTCGTTTGGCAATGGTGGTGAAGATATTCAATGGCAGAAGCCGCATCAATAGCAATGTCTAACCTCTGGCTAAGACTGAGCTTTGGCATGTCGAGCTGATTTTCGCTAGGGTGCAACCACCGTTCTAAACTACCATTTCGCATCAGGTCGTAGACTAGAGCCTTAAATTCCGCGCCTGTGAAGTCGATACTCGAGCAAACAGTGATGATGTTGACAAGATTTCGATGGCGTATGTTTCTCAGCGCTTCACATTCTGCCAAGAAACTCTTAAAAGCCCCCTTCTGTTTTAGGTTGATCACTTTCACTGCCACCTGTCGATTTCCATCGAGCATTCCTCTATACACAGAGCCATGACTCCCATGGCCAATCAAATTAGATGGTGAGAACTCATTGGTCACTTGGCGAAGCTTTGCATAGGAAACCCTTTGGAAGGGCTCATCTATTGGCAATGCAGCACTAGGTCTCGTCGTAAATTTCCTCCTCCGGTACACAACAACAATGAAGCATGTCAACACGATTAAAAACGAGACAATTACTGCGATAGATAATTTCAATTTTGGAAGCCTCCTCGGCTTCTTTGTGTTGCGGACTTCGCATGCGGGAAGTCCAAGTTCCTTGATGCCCCCACATAGTTCTTTGTTTCCAATTATTGATATGCGCTTTGTATCTCTGAAAATCCCCTCCTGCGGTACCTCTCCTTCAAGGCTGTTGAAGGACAGATTCAATGCTTCGAGCACAGTGAAATTCTGGAAATAGATGGGAATTTGACCGGACAATCTGTTTCTTGAGAGATTGAGGTACTCAAGGCCAATCAGGGTTCTGAGAGAAGGCGGTATACTTCCTTCAAATAAATTGCCTGCCATGTCCAAGCTTAGCAGCATCCGACACTGGGACAAAGTGCTTGGTATTTCTCCAGTCAGCCTGTTGTCAGAGAGGTCGGCATGCACAATTTGGGTCATGTTACCCACTTCAAGGGGTAATGGCCCCGTTAAGGAATTTCGAGCAACATCGAAAGAGAGGGATAGAGAAGAAAGGCTGAAGACCTCTTTGGGTATTGTACCGTTAAGGTTGTTATCTGACAGTTTCAGTTCTTGCAATTGTTGACACCACCCAAGACTTGGAGGAATATCACCTTCTAATTGATTTTCTGAAAGCCCCAGGTGAAGCAATTGGGTGGCATTTCCAAGAGAGGAAGGAATTGCCCCTGAAATCCTATTACTCGAGAGGTCAAGAATGATCAAATTTTTTAGCTTACCAAGGCCATGGGTAATCTCACCGCTGATAGCGTTGTTAAATATCGACAAGACCTGTAGGCCATTCAGCTTCTCGATTTCTGAAGGGATATTACCTGTGATATGGTTTGATCCCAGGAGTAAGCTCTGAAGCGTATTTGTCAAATTGGCAACGGAAGCAGGTATTTCTCCTCTGAATTTGTTGTAGGCGAAAGATAAGAATCTCAGTTTAGTGCAGTTGGTTAAATCGGTGAGGAAACGTAAGCTGTCAGGTCCTGTTAACTGGTTATCGCTAAAACTAATCCATGTGAGATTCCTCAAGTTTCCAAGATTGGCAGGCACGTTCCCCGTAAAGCTATTAGAAGTGAGAAACAGTTGTTCAAGTCGAGTAGCGTTAGGCAACGAATGCGGTGCCTGCCCCGAAAATCGGTTTCCTGCAAGGTGAAGCCGCTGGATATGAGGAAAATAGTTGCCAATTTCTTGTGGGATTTCACCATGTAGGCTATTATCGGTAACATAAAGGTAGACAAGTGATGTAAGATTATATACAGAAGAGGGGATGCGTCCTCTTAGCTTATTCAAAGATAAAGCTAGGTAGTTTAATTTTGAGATGCTTCCGAGCTCGAGCGGTATTCGACCTCTTAGGTCATTTCCCCCCATATTTAACTCTGTAAGTGAAGATCCATTCCCCAACCAACTTGGAATTCCCCCAGTAAGATTGTTCTCTGTGACGTAAAAAACAGTGAGTTCTCTCTCAACTAAATACTGAAGCTCGTCAGGTATCCTCCCGCTGAGTCGATTGTGACTTAAATAGAGATACTGCATACCTACGCAAGATGACAAATTCCGTGGTATCTCCCCTTCGAGTTCATTGTAGCTGAGGACAAGAATCTTCAATCTGAACAACCTCCCGAACTCTTCTGGAATGTTGCCTCGAAGCCGATTCGCACTCAGATTAACACGCCTCAAGAAGGTGAGATTTCCTATGTCAGGAGGTATTGTGCCAAGGAGCTTTTGATTATCCAAGTCGAGGGCAGTGACTCTTCCCACGTGGCGGCGACTGCAAGAAACTCCTGGCCAGTTGCAATGACTAACAGACTCGTTCCAAGAACTCGTGATCCCTTGAAAATCTCCAATCATCTTTCCTTTAAAGGCAAGCAATGCCGCTCTGTCTGTCTCATTTCCGGGATATGAAGCATAGGCAATACAAGTGTTGGAGGGAGTTTGATGTATGACGAGAACGAGGCTGAAAAAAGCTGATACTAAATGCACTCTCAAGTTTGGCAAAGTCGCTTCCATTCTTGATCTGTTAAGACAGAGCAAGCAGAAAGACCAGATGATGGTGTTCTTAAGTTCTCCCGGCCAGCTAGAAGCATGAGATTGACCGTTTAGATGTGGTCCATCCAAAGGCCACAATTAGGTCCACAAAAAAACTTGACTTTTTTTCAAGACCCATAAATTCAAATTAGGTTATTTTTTTACAATACTAATCATGACAACCCAAATCCAATTTGATGCGTATGCTATTTCTGAAGATTTTCTAGGGCGTCCAGACAAGTAAATAACCGCAAGGCGATCTTGGAATAATAGTTTGCACAACGTTTGATAAAAATACTATTAACTTTTGATCGAAGAGGAGTTAGAGAACCCATAATACTAATTTGAATAGCCAACTCAGACTACAGTGCTATATTTCTTTTTGCCATTGTCTACGGCCCCAAAATCCTTCATTTTCATAATTTTTGACAACTTTTATGGTTAATTTTCAAGATTCCGAGTGTTTTGCTACTGGGTTCCTATTGCAAACACTTCCCGCCATGAATTTTCTTGAATTTTCTGACAACTTTTATGGTAAAATGATTGTATTAGAGCAAATCTGGAGGTATGCAAAATGAACTAAAGAAAGACCTTGAATTTTCTTTGGGGGTCCAAAGGCCCACAATTCAATCCCCAGGAAGTTCAAGAACCGGTGGACTTAGCAAGTCATGCGTTAGAAAACAAAAGAGCAAGTCATGCTACGTAGAAGATTACAAATCTTTGGGCTTAAATTCCAGTACAGAAAATCTCAACTTCGCATACAAGCGTTAACGAGGTCGATTCATGGTTGACTAGGCTTATGGCCCGTGCTGCACGCGGGTGACGAATGGACCTGTAATTCAGCATTACTCGTCCGGGAAATTGCCAGACAGTTATATGAAGTAACTGGTCGCCAAGTACAAACAAGAGGGTGATGACTTATGTGTCTTGATAAAGACATCTTAGAGAGTATTGGGGGAAAATCACACTTATGGCCCGAATAATGTAGTTGTCTCGTCTCAAAAATGAAGAATTTTCGCTCTGAAGTTTAAACTACTTTGTCCGAGTAAGCCTGAAATATTGCCGAAGATAATATGATGTATTGCTTCGCGTCGGCTTGAGGTGCTGCCAATTCCCTAAGATATTTGTGAGAGACGGATGGAAGTGAAAAATGAGAGGGAGAGATCTCTAATTAAGAAAAATATTTTTCAAATCATTTATTTTTCGCGAAATAAACCGAGCCTATGTTGAATATTATTTCCCTAAATAAGAGTAGGAAAGACCACCTTTGAATTTTATAACATTTGACTCCCCAAAGAAAAATGTCAATTCAATATGTTGCAGTCTTGGATTTTGTACGCCTTAGTTGGAATCCTTTATGCAGTGTTAATGTTAGACCCTCTATCCTTTTCTCACGGCAATGAGAAAACCTATTCTTCACGGGACAGCATCAGCATACCCTGCCGTGGGCTAAACGGTGGCAAAGTTGTTGGGTCCAATCAAACGGTTGACATCAACTCAAACAATCCAACGGATGGCGATCATTGTCCATCGGTGGTTCACGATAATTGTCAATCGATTGTCAAGATCGTAAATTGATTAGAGAATTTTTCCATGCAAAAGGCTAAAGCTTGTGGTACTGTGGAAAGAAATGGACATCGGGCCAAATTCGAAGCAATAAGCAAATTTTCAATGATTTACGTTTTGTTTGTTCCACAAAAAATGAATAATTAAGAAAATATTGTTATAAAGCGATCGCTTGTATCGTTTACAAAAATAAATGAGCGAAAAATATTATCATTGTCATCGAAAATGTTTAGACATAAATAATTGTCAGTGATGAATATACGTTCCTTTAACTAATTATTTTAAGCGATATAAACGATCGATTTTAGGAAGATTTTCCCAAATCATTTATTTATCGCGAAACAAACGAAGCCCTAATTTTGAAACGTTGCTTGACAATTGAAACTAAGTTATGATTGCGCCTAATAGAGGAGCGAATGGAAATTTTTCCGACAACGATAAAGAATTGGATTGCACTTGTCAAGAGTTTTCCAACGATACCCAATTTGCCCAACTAAAAAAAGTCGGATCTCAAGATATCGAAACTTTCAACGATGATCGTCTGATCATGGGGTGTCGGAAATATTGATATGTCGCCCTATCTCAAGATAGTATTTGAGATGCAAAGATTGATTCAGAAATTTTATTTATAGAGTGATACGAGACACTTTTATAACATATATGAGTACTAACTATTTACGTAACTATCTTATAGTTATTCGAAATAACTTTGAGAATTGATTGCATAAATTAATTTTTACATTCCCAACATTGAAAAGATATGTCGCGATATTGAACGCTCTCAATGATAAAAAGATATCTCAACATGCAGAGTTCCCGACTAGAAGTGATCTTTGGGTGGGCCACGTCCGAGCTAGAAGATCGAGCTTTATATGTTGTCCAACCCTGCCAATCACATAAAATTGATATATGAACTTTCAATGTGAGCCGGCCCAAGCCAAAAATGGGCGAGGCCAGGCTTTCTCATGTACGAACATTGTCCATATCTATTTATTTACTTCTCGAGCCGAGTGAGCCATCAACCATTTATCACTTCTACTCACGAATGAGTGGTGGAGATGCCTTCACATTTCCAGAGTGCCAAGGCTTCCAAGGCTTCGGGGAAAATTACCAAAACAATCATAAATCTATTGCAATCTTGCCAATTCAGTCCTAAACCTTTTGTTTGTGCTAATTCAGTCCTAAAATTTTTGTATTTGTGCCAATTTAGTCCATCCGGCATTGACGTGGACGCCGGCCGGACAGTGAACGCTGACGTGATAATTTTTAAAATATTTTTTAATTTTTTATTTCCTTCATCTTCTTCAACCTTTAGCCGGTCCCCGACGAGGTGGCCCCATCGCCGCTAGTGAGGACAGCCTTGCTCGACCTCGCCAGTGGCCGGCGAGGTCTTGTCCTCACCGTCGCTGGTGAGGGTTCGACCTCTCCGGCAACTGGCGAGGTCGGCCTCGCTCGAAGCAACTGGTAAGGATGAGACCTCACCAGATCTAGCAAAGCTCGGCCCACCTACCCCAGCCTCTGGCCGGTTGCCGGACCGGCTATTGCCTAGAGGTTAAAGAAGATGAAGGAAAAAAAATTAATTAAAAAAATTCGAAAAAAAATATTTTAAAAATTTCCATATCAGCGTTCGCTGCCCGACCGGCGTCCATGTCAGCATTGGCTTACCAAAATTGGTCGGATTGACTGAAATGACTTAAATGCAAAAGGTTTAGGATTGAATTGACACAATTACAATAGATTTATGACTGTTTTGATAATTTTTCCAAGGCTTCTTGATTTCGCCAAACCGCATTCCTCCAACGACATGCCGCGTCAGCTCATCATACTACTTCAATCATACTTGTTCTCACTAACTCCTTTAAGGTAAGGCAAAATGTCATTGCATAGTGAATGCAATCTAGTGAAATTCAATGGACGCACTTCTAGAAAACACGTTTGCTCGCATGCTGCTAGAGATGTGGAAACGAACGCTTGTGCACTTTCGTAAAATTTGATGGAGATTCCTTACTTTAATGGGAATTTCATGGAATAATACGGGTGTTTTGTAATAGACAAGTTCAGCCCAGTCGTCGGACGAGGGGTCTGGACCAAATATTTCTAAAAACAGAAGTATGTTTTGCAAGTTTCATTAATCTATATCAGATATTCTTGCAGATATTCACTTTGCCATGATCTATTGACCATTAGTAGTCATGAAAGTCACTGTCGAGACCCGTCCATAATATAGATTAATTTGAAAACAACAATCGGGTCTATGCGGAATCAGACAAGCATGTGTGGACTGGCTCGTGCCCGAGTCGGAAATCGTTTGCCCGGACATGCTTGGTACATGCCTTAGGCCGTATTCATCCCAGCGGGCTTAGCGGGCCACCAAGCTTGAAATCAGGTCCGATAATCGCACCGGTAATATAGCATCATCACTGTCTTGTCACACCGAAACAAGCTAATGATAAGAGAGCAATGTGAAAGTGGACGATGGGAAATCCATCGTCTCTCCTTGTCGGATCCTTGTTAAAGGCAAAAGAATCGTGGAAGAGAAATGGAGGGTTGGCATTTGATTGTGTTGTCAAATGGCAGTCACATCACACACCCACACACAAACAAGAAAATATTGCGTAAGTGAAATACTCATAGTAGGCAATACACAACTCCACTAAACGCCTGACACTTGGCAAGTGGGTCCACAAATCATATTTATTAAGAAATCTGATCCTTTCCCTTCTCTCTCCCATTCTCCGTTAAACCTCCGTTACCCTCACCGCTATTGCTCAAATAGTCACTTTTTCACTTAGTTTCTCTCTCCCTCCCTCCCTTCTTCCGCTCAAACTTCTCCCACTCCCGACCTCCTCTTCCTTCCTCCCGCGACTTCATCCACTCACGCAATATTTTCTCCACACAATCACGATGTATAAGGGGGGATTGGAGTTATCCCCAAAGGGGGGAAAACGTTTTAGGATTTCACATGGGGATCAAAGCCTGGATGGGGACATGCGGACACCGATGCCACGCCAATCGCCTTATCTCTTCATCACGTATAGAGGAGTCTCTTAGCTCCAACGTACACTCTTTTTGATAGTTCCATCTCTCTCCTCCTCTTGTCATCTTTCGTTTTGTTCCTATGCCTTTGCCCATAATTACCGAATAAGCCCTAGAAGTGATTGCTTACGATTGATTGCACACGCTCAACTACTTCGATATTGGGTTAGTATTGGAGGTATGTCGTATGTGATCCCCCCCCCAATCCCTCTCTTTGCACTCGTTCGTGGGGTTTCGCTTCTTCGTACCTTAATGGGGTTTTCGTCTAATTCCTTCTGTCATCGGGGGCTTTCGTCTTTCATTCGAGCTTAGCATGAGAGGGAACATTAAGATATAAAAAACCCGCACCACTCTCCAACGGTTGGAACGTTTTAGGACGAAAAGTTATGAACTCAACTTCACTTGGACGGGAATTTTAGTCATCTTTATTATAAGCACGTACCTAGTTTCCACCGTCCGTTAACTTAGCGTTTCAATTGGTTGGTTTTCTAACATGCTATAGATCCAAGTTTCGATATATTCAGTGCCCATTCAACCATACATCGGCTGCTTGTTCTTTGGATTTGGTCAACCCCGTCCATGTTTAAGCCTACAAAATGAAATTTTATTGACTAGAACCATGTGTGAACCGCTTAGTTTTCTTGATTGGGAAAGGAGTTGGATCCGAATGTGATTTTGGTTGGAGGGTCAATACCAAAAGAAGGTACACATTGATTGACTAACGATGATCGACGGAGCAGGTTTACCTCGTGGCCCAATTGATTGATCATCTCCTCTAGGTTACTTCACATGGCGTGTGGAGAATGCAAAGCTGGCTTGCCTTCAATCCTCAATCGCTTGCTAACGATTATGGAAGGAGGGGGTATTTTGGTTATTTGGCCTCCCAAAAAAATCTAAAGTCGACCGGGCTTGTTTTCCATGCACGTGCAAAGTCACTTTCAATGGGGTTTCATCTTGGCTGGCGGGGCTATTGTATTGAATTTATGTGTCGTGACTTTTCAATTTTTAATTTCCTCATGTCCACACAAAATGAATCGGAAGATAATGTTTCTTTCCTTTCTTTTACTTTTATTTTTATTTTTTTGCGAAAAAATAGGTTTTTGGTCCCTCAAGCGGATGATAGTTCGATGGCGTGGAATTTCTTTCATTGCTATCGACACTCCTCCAAAATATGGAGTGCGTGAATGCCATGGTTGTCTTCAATGGTTGACTATGGAGCTGGTCAAAGTACGAGTCAATCAGCCCCCAACCATATGCCATGCACGATCTTCATGAATGTTGGGTTTCCTTTTTCCCCCCCTTTCGGCATTTCATGCAGGATTAGTGCTCGCTTTTACCGACCGCATGACTCGTTTTCTACACATTTCTCGTCTAGTACCATCGATATGAGTAGCTATTTACTAGCTAAAGTCAAAATTGTCCGTATCAACGGTGATATGCGCGAGATGTGTGGAAAACAGGTCATGCAGATACTATATAGTTGAACTATTTGTTAACTGTTACTAAAGAGTGGTTGTGTGTACCTAGCTCAAGCGAGCAATTGGACTATGGATCTTATGTGAGTCCCATTGAATTCAGCGAATACCGTAGACCGGGCATACATGAGACGGGTGTACACAATAATGAGATGTTATTGGGAAGTTGGATAGTATTTGGGATACAAAGACAAATTTAGAAACTTTATTCATAGAGCGATACGAGTCTATCTTGATGGGGCAAACGGATGAAAGAAAACGACAATAAGGCCAATTAGCTCTTCTTTAAGATTAAGTCCCACGTTAGGTAGAGAAAAGCCAGAAAGCTCGAAATCCTTTATGAAGCCCACAACCTTTTGGGCCTAAAATTGAAAACTTAGAGGGGCCCAAATGAAAATCGCCTAAAATTCAAAGCATTGAAAGTTTATAAGGAGCTTTTTTCCTTCACTTATGCCAAAAGAAGCATTAGCTTTCGATGAATGGTAGCGAGCAATCTAACTCGGAATTAGAAAGAAATGGGGTAGGATGAGAACCAAAGTGGTTTTTCTAGAGATAGGAGTTCTGATCGTGTGCATCTTAATCTTAACCATCAGATCATGTGAATCTTATGTGGAGGCAAACTATACAGTTGGCTAAGATGGAAATGGCTCACGTGGTCTGGGTGCATACAAAATTCTTTGAGGAATGCATCACATGGTCCACTATACCCTCGGATTAATAAATAATCTCGTCCTATTTGTTATTGTCTGGGCACAATTTCCTGTTGAATCATAGGATGAAGCTATAGGAGTTGGTAAACGGACGGACCAAGTCAAATTGGGATCAGTTCCCATTTAGGTTTGGACTAGAACGGCTTAATGAACTTTTTATTGACTTATCCACGTAATATAACGCAATCTATTCATACCCAACACAATTCAGGTCCAACACAAATCTAGCCAAATAACTGTCATTTTGAGAGTGCATTGTCTAAATCATCCTCGCCACCACTGCCGTCGTGGCTTCTGTAGTAGATGGGCCCATAAACCCAGCCCACGTATCTTAAAGCCCAAGTTCCAACCCATTTTTCTTTCCTCTTTCAATAGATGGTGCAAGAGAACTCCAACGGACAAAATAAGGAAAATCAAAGGGAGCTTGTCCCGTGAACTAGAAAAGGAGAAAAACGAAGAGAGAGAAAATTTTGGGGCATAGCCGTTTTGGTTTTCCCAACAAGCTGAATCAATTCTGAATTGCAACACCAGGTAATTATTTACGCATATTATTTTTTTAATCGGAGTAATTTTGAAATTAGGTCGTAAATTTGGAGTTATTTGAATTTTGAACTGTGAGGTTCAATTGAGGTGTGGGCGCTATGGAGCTGTAAGATTTGACGAAAATTGATTCCGAAGCATGGTTTGATAAGAAAGAATTTCTTAAGTTTCGCATGCTGATGGGCCCATAAACCCAGCCCATGTCTCCTAAAGCCCAAGCCCGAACCCATTTTTCTTTCTTCTTCAATAGATGTTGCAAGAGGACTCCAGCGGGCAAAACGAGGAAAATCAAAGGGAGCTCGTCCCGTGAACAGGAAAAGGAGAAAATGAAGAAAGAGAGAATTTTCGAGTGCAGCCATTACGGACGTCCCTACAAGAGAAATCGACTTAGAATTGCAACTCCTCATAAGTATTCAAGCCTATTATTCGTCTAATCGGAGTAATTTTCAAATTTAGGTCGTAAATTCGGAGTTATGTGAATTTTGAACCATGAGATTCAATTGAGGCGTGGGCTTTGTGGAGCTAAAGGGTTTGACGAAAATTAATTCCGAAGTATGGTTTGATAGGAACAAATTTCTGAAGTTTCGCATGTTGTTGGGCCCATAAACCCAGCCCATGCCTCCCAAAGCCCAAGTCCCAACCCATTTTTCTTCCTTCTTCAACAGATGGTGCAAAAGAACTCCAGCAGACACAACAAGGAAAATCAAAGGGAGCTCGTCCCGTAAACAGGAAATGGAGAAAACGAAGAAAGAGAATTTTCGGCTTAAGGTGAATTAACTCCTAATTGCAACACCCAATAAGTATTCAAGCCTATTATTCTTTTAATTAGAGTAATTTTCGAAGTTAGGTTGTAAATTCGTAGTTATGTGAATTTCGAACTGTGAGGTCCAGTTAAGGATTTGTCAAGCTGTAGATTTATATGGAAATGATAGATTAGGGCGTTGTGGAGCCATAGGGTTTGACGAAAATCAATTCTAACGTACGGTTTAATTAGAACAAATTTCTGAAGTTTCGTGCATTACACGTAATATACAATATGCATAACAAACAAAGATGAACGTTCATTATAAACAAGTTTCTTCGTTAGCGTGTGGAAGTTGATAGGTTGACGTAGAAGCATAGCTTAGTCGAGTTGTTTGTTGGAGTAGTCTATTACTCAGATTTTGATACAGTCTTTCAATTAATTGATAGGAATACGAATGCGTCAGCTCTAGTAACTTCGTAAGTTGGTTTTTAGCTTTGCCAAGTAAGTAGTACTATCTCTTCTTTGAGTTTGTAAACTCATATTCCGAAAGCGATACGAATTAGATATACTATGAGTTATGAAATGACATTTTTATTGCATAAAAATCTGGATTGAGCACTACTGCATTTTGTCTATTTGAAATGAAAAAGTATGTGTTGATTATAGTTCAAACTGAGATCATTTAGAGGGAAGTTATAGATGGACTGACATGGAAAAAAAATAATTCCATAATCACTATCATCCAAAAGTCAAAGCCATAATCGACCGAAGTTAAGCTTATTGGATTAAGAAAAATGAGTTCATATGTGAATACGCTGGGAATTCATCTCATGTAGTTTGGTATCTGAGTGGAACTCTCTTCCTTAAATTTGTCTACTTGATGCCCGTCATGATATCTAAATTCATCATATGCATTTCCTTACGTCGATGGGATATCGATATATCTTTGCAGTACTTGTTTGTCCTCCCGTGCACGAGACGGAGCTATTTAGGAACTGATGTCCACAACCACCGCAAGAGCCACGCCAAGTCTCTCCGCATTTGAAGTCGGGCCGATCATGAGCAATGTGTTCTTGGTTTTCTTGTCTCTTTTCATCGAGCTTGTGCCATTTGAAATCTATCTTTTGAAAATCACAAATGCAAATTTTTCTACTCATAAGTGGAACTTTATCTACTTAAGCAATTGTACGAAAGAAGGCCTTTGTTTTCAGAAATTAGGTGAATGGCAAATTAGTGTCTAGTAAAGATTTCTCCTAGTCTTCAGGTGCAATGAGAAAAAAGATCTTGAGAGTTCTTGCAGGAAGAATCCCATGTCTTTTTATTTTGGGGGTTTAACAAATCTAGACATTTTAATATTTACTATTAATGTTTGCCCCATGAACGGCATAGGTTAGTTAGTTATGTATGTGATAGAGCACTTTTGTCTCTATCAAAATATTCTTTGTTTAAGCAATGTTTTTGCAACCATTTTTTTGTGGAATATCTGCATATTTTGTGGTTTATCATAGGATTAAGGACCACGCGTTAAGAGATTTCTGAAGATTTGAGATTTTGTAAGATCACTGTAAATTATTTTAAAAACTTAAACTATTGGATGAAGACGATATTTAATATTTAAATATTTAAACATGTTGCACAACATTTGTTTGACCCACTGTAGTGAGAAAACCAAATCTTCATATGACTTATGCATATAAGCAATTTTTATTCATGCCTTGGGCTAAATGGTGGCAAAGTTGTCGAGCTCAATCAGACTATTTATATTAACACCGACAATCTAACGGATAATAAACATTGTGAAACAATGGTTGACGATGATTGTCAATCAACTGACCGCTCATAAAGGATCAAATAAGTTGTGCTTGTGTCAAATAAAGGGATAAGAATAGTAGAAGTGGCATAACTTTTGTACGGCGCTCACTTGAGTGACATAATTTTTTTTTTCACTCACTTAAGTACCACAAATTTGAAAAATCGATCACTTGGGTGTCATTGGCGATTTGCTTCGCCGGAAATTCGACGTGGACACCGAAAAATCCGACATGGACAATTTTTAAAAATTTATTTAATTTAATTATGCTTCTTTATCATTTTTTTATTTTTATTTTGCCAATCTAATTTGCAGATGGGCACGATGAAGAACTTCATCTTCCTCATGGTTGGGGGTACTGTAGCATATGGGGATTTTAGCTAGCCAAGCCCAAATCCGGCAAGGGCTCCGCCACATGCCTCGTCGCTCAAGACTCCCAATGATTCCTCCTTGCTCCACTTATCATACTTATCAAACGTGTTCTTGTACAGTTCCGAGGCACCCTTTGTTTGGAGCTTGGTCTTGACGGTGTCGAGCGGGTGCAAGCACAAGTAAGTGAATGCACCGGCGATCCTACCTCTGGCAGCGTTGATTGGGGCTCACTTGAAGATGGAGAGGTTCTTCATGAGGGACTACACTTTGAAGTTGTTTCTTGAGGTGGGTTTGATCAATTTTGAGTAATTACAAGGGAAATTAAGGTTTTCGAGAGAGAGGGTTGTGGAGGAGAAATTGAAGCCGGCGGCGGGATGCGCAGTAGTCTCGGGGTCTCGAGGGTGGAGGCAAAATGAGGGAGTTGAAGTGAGTGAAGAGGCTCGTGAATTTGGATGGAATGGGGCGGTGATTGAGGTGCAGAAATGGGAGGTCGAGAGATGCAGAGAGCCTTTCCTTCATTCTTTCTCTCAAGCTTGAAGCTCAATCAACTTCAACTCTTGGCTGCCATGGCTGATCAAGCTTCAAGCTCATGGCGGAACACCTTTGCCCAGTCACAGAAAACGGGGGAGCATTTGATCGGTTGTTTGTTGGTGAGAAATTGTTCCCTCTGACCTCAGACTTTTGGCATTCCCATCTCTGTTTTGCTTATGGCAGCCATCGTGGCTTGAAACTCCAGTGGCCATGGCCGCCCAAAGCTTAGAGCTTGAGCGGCCATGGCAGCCCCTCTCTCTCTCCCTAAGTTTTTATTTTTCTTTCTTTTTCTCCCTTTGTGTTTTTCTCTCTTTTCTTTTATGTTACATGACGTGGCAATATATTCATCCTTTTATTTTTAAAATTTCCATGTACAAATGAAAAATTAAATAAAAAATTCACGTAAGATGATTTGCCGAAAATGACATTCAAATGATCGATTTTACTTCGATATGGCACTTAAGTGAGAAAACAAAAGTTATGGCACTCAAGTGAGCTTTGTACAAAAGTTATAGCACTCCTACTGTTATTATCCCGTCAAATAAAAGAATCAAATGGAAAAATAAATATAGGGAGTTTTATAATTTTATAGTCGTTATTTTGCTTAAATAAATTTAGAAAGACCTATTAAGGCTCCATTTGTTACGGTGAAAATAAACTATATGAAAAGTATTTTTCTAAAAATGATTACTTGTATTGCTTGAAATAATTAGTCAATGAAAAATGTTTTCATTACCGACAATAATTTATGTCTAAATATTTTTGTGAACAATGAAAATATTCATTTTCCTGAGCGATGCAAGAGATCATTTTTAGGAAAATATTTTCCAAACCATTCATTTTCCTGTAAAACAAATGCACTTTTGTGGTCACCGTTCCGACCGAAACAAACCTAGGAAGTCTTGTAATTTCTCTAGACCGTTATTATGTCCGTTTTAGTTCCTACATTAGATAAATCTCGTGCATGTCATGGTTTTCTAAAAAAAATGTTTTAAGAATTACATTTTCAGTTTTCAAAAGGCAATATTATCTATGGCCAAAGGGACGAAAATACACCAGATTAAGTGTGCTAAATAATAACATGGCTTCATTGATTTCGAAGCTAAGCGTGCATCATCAAATAAATTAGTCAATTGAATATACATCACAAATCAAGACTTTTTGCATACTTGTGCGTCATTTGCATATTTTCAAAGGACAAACTCACACGGCACATAGAGTCACGCGAGGGCACAAGACGATGCGGAAATTTCAGCTCATTGCGTCTTTTGGAGAAACCGAAATCACATATGTAATATCAAGAGATTGTTTGATAATTGCATTTCAAGAACTTAATTGAAAAATGTGGTACCAAAATCACATTTTGGGGATTTATTATTGCCGAAATCACATATGTACCAAACCTTTGCCGGGCGTTTCTTCCCTTGACATAGGAGACAAGTAAATTCCTTTGCCGATGTCAATCTTGTCTCCTCCATCATGGAGAAGATAAGATCCAGCCGCTGCCCAATCTGAGGAACAAGCGCGACGACCACAGAAAGAAAGAAAGATAGGATTTCAGTGAGCATATATTTTCCAATATGGAAAAGAATGCTCATACAAAAATAATTACCGTGTCGACATTTTGATGGAGTGTTCACGAGTTGAAGCTTTAAAAAACATAAAAAAAAATAAAATGCAAAATCACTCCAGTATCTTATTTTGAGGGACCTAGACGTCAAGCAAAGTTTAACATTTTCCATTCATCGTCCCCGTTTTTATAACGTTTAGGCTCCTTGCCTAATTCGGGAGGATGAAAGGGCCGACTTGACAAACCACCAAATTATCACTAATCAGAAGCCGACAAAAAGTACTGCCAGATGCAACCTCAACCTTACCTTAGCGATAAATCGGATGAAAAGAAATTGGAAAATTTGCTAAACGAATGGGACCCATTCAAGTGGGGAAATTTAAGGACGGACTGACATCGGAAAGGAACCGTTCCTTCCTCACTTTCATCCAAAAGTCAAAGCCATGGTCAACCGAAGTTAGCTTATTGGATGAAAAAAAGAAAAAGAGTTTATATGTGTGTCGGATACACCAACCGGAGTTCACCTCCTTAAATTCGTCCACTTGATACCCATCAAGATATACATATTCATATACTTGTTTTATTTTTTCACTCGACTAACCTTTATCGGATGTCCTAATTTTGTATCCCATTCTCATCGCCAATAATCATAAAATGGACGCATCTCTATGCTCCCAAAGGCTAAATCCGACCACGACGGAGTTATTTAAGGACAAGTAGTCCCCAATAACAGCAAAGATTAATGCGAAATCTCTCGACATTTCATGTCAGGTGCAACCTCCTGCAACGTGTTTTAGGTTTTCTTGTCTCTGGCCTTGTTGTCCTAAGCAATTATTGCTCGGGGAAACTCAATAAATTAAGACTAACTAACAAACAAAGACTAAATGGGAATGGACGTACTATTTGTATGAAGCGGACAATATTCGAGCTTCTAAGATAAGCTTGTCCCCTTATTTTGCAAATTAATTCTGGTAGACTTTATTCGATGATAATTATATATAATTCACCTACTCAAATGCCAATTTTGTTATACGGTTTAATTTATTAATCGTATAGACAAGTCTTAAGGTGTATAACAGCACTCATTTCTTGTTCGTCAGTCTAATAATCATGTCCCACGTCATTCATTACATCCTCGTTCGACGGAATGTTCTTGTCTTACAACACAAAACCTATTCATTCCTAAGCATATCTTTCTTATTGTATCAATCAAGCCATTCTTGTTTTTTTGCCCATCTGCTGTACGAAGTCTTCTTTGACGAAAAACACTGGTTGAAGTCCATGACCCTCGAGTCTATATCACCGTCCTCGCCATTAAAGCGCTCTTCAACTCCCACTTGGACGCTTACACCAAGTCGCTCGTCGCCTCGCAGCTGCGTGTTACCCTCATCAACCTCCCTCACGTCAACCTACCACCGCCCGAGCTCCTGCGCTCCGTCGAGCACTATTTTACGGTCTACATCGAGAGCTACACCCCGCACGTCTAGAGAGCGGTTGGGGAGATCCAACGTTCACGAGCTGGTTCCGGGTTGGATCGGTCCTTGGCCGGGTTTGTCCTGGACTTCTTCTGCATGTCCATGATGGATGTGGCTGCCGGGTTTTCGCTCCCTCTTACATCTACCTTACCAGCAACGCGCACTTCCTGGGCCTCATGTTCCACTTGCCAGTTCGACACGACCAGGTCGGGAGAGAGGTCCAACTGTCCGATCCGGACCTGCCTCTTCCCGGTTTCACCAACCCAGTTCCCGTCTCTGTCTTGCCGTCAGCAGTGTTAGACGGGGAAGCCGGCGGCCACGCGGCCTACGTCAAGCTGGCTCGCAGGTTCAGGGACGCCAGGGGAATCATGGTGAACACCTTCAAGGAGCTGGAGCCGTTCGCCGTCAGCTCGCTCTCCCGAGGAAGCTCGGACGGACCGGCCGTGTACGTGGTCGGACCGGTGATCGACCCGAAGGGTGTGCCGGATCCTTCTCTGGACCGGGCTCACTGGGAGAAGATCCGGGAGTGGCTCGACGAGCAACCGCCATCCTCGGTGGTGTTCCTGTGCTTCGGAAGCATGGGCAGATTCGATGCGGACCAAGTGAAGGAGATCGCCGCCGGAATCGAGCGAAGCGGGCATAAGTTTCTGTGGTCGTTGCGTCCCTAAAGCTGCCAGGAGCAGCTTCCGGATGGGTTCCTGGAGCGAACGCGAGGAAGAGGAGTCGTATGCGGTTGGACCCCACAGGTTAGTCTCAAGTCTTTTTAATTAACGACTATATATCCATCTTTGGTAGTATCTCGGGCTCATTGGTTACATTACGCTAATCTGGTAAATAAAGTAAGAAGGAAGCAAATGTTGTATGAGCTGATCACATCTAGAAAATTCTGGATTTCACTAATCACCATGGCACCCACAAACTAAGCCTATATCATATTTTCTTATGTTGCTTGAGATATGAGTAAATCCACGCATAGTTAGAAAGCCTGAAATATAATTTGGGCAAGCAAAGGGAATAGACCTCCTTCTTTCGAGCGCACTCGCTGGGGCCAATCATATGAAGGAGAAAAATGTTATTATATATCACAGGCGTTTCTAAGTGAGCGCTTTTAAATTCAGTACCAAATCCAATTCATTTAAAACTTTATCATCAAGTTTATGGAATAGATAAGGAGTGAATCAATAAATGACTTAAATATGAAAATCTCTACATTGATAGTGTCGTTTACCTAATCCGTCCACACTACCTCTTTGTTTTTTGACTGCTAAATTAATCTTGTGATTTGTGAGCTTTGTATGATAGCTGTACTAATGATATGGCATGGTAAGCCAATTCTCACTATTCCAACAGCGAGAAGCTGATCAAGTTTTATAATCTCAAATATTCAATTTCTCATATTCTTTTATGACGTTCTACGTAATTTTATAAACTTCCACCTACCAGACAATATCCCAATTCATAAACAGGACCAATGTTCTAGAGTAAAATCATTAACATGTATTAAAATATGTATCGATGTATGATCAACTAAAGAGAGAGATAAAGAAAAAGATGTCGAGAGAAAAATTAGGGTATTTAGGTTTTATGAAACCGGTTCCAAATTTGGTCAGGTTCCCGGAAGGTTCTTCACTTGGATTTGAGTACCAGACCGATTACGACAAGAACCTGGAACCGGACCGATTTTCAGGTCGGTTCGGTTCGGTCACCTAGTAATTAGACTTGCTCACTGAGCGGGCCTAGATGGGAAAAACATGGGTGGGCCAGGCCCTCCCATTGAGCCACCTTTTTTTTTTAAAAGATTTCAGCTAAAACATTAAAAAGAAGTATGAAAAACAGATGATATATAATTTTTGGGTTTTTTCTTATTTTATTTTACTACTTCATCTATGGAATTTATACTATTTTTCTAGCCTACATTAGAAATTCGAGCTTATTTTATCCTGTTAGAGTTTATAAATTTTAAATGTCAAAGAAAAACTTATCACTAAAACATAATTTATCAATTTTTTATTAAATATATAGACGCGCAAAGCCTTAAGGCCCTTACGCAGGTGTAGCTTGCCCACTAAGCGGACCTAAAGTTTTTGCTGGGCTGAAAAATAAGGGGCGGGCTGGCTGGTTGCCCTCCCATCGATCAAGTCTACTAATAATCATGTAACATATAAATTTACACTAATATTGATATGATTTGATG
This sequence comes from Syzygium jambos, assembly GCA_031216235.1. Lineage (NCBI taxonomy): Eukaryota > Viridiplantae > Streptophyta > Magnoliopsida > Myrtales > Myrtaceae > Syzygium > Syzygium jambos. The sequence goes on along the minus strand of CM062229.1, from coordinate 23,156,449 downwards.
TTAATGTATTAAACATGATATTTTTCAAATACTCTTGAGATATCAAGAGATAAAACAAGAAGTAAAAACAATTCAGTGGTTAGAAATTGATTACGACATTTTTCTTATAAACTTATTTAGCTCATAACTAAATATGCAAGTGTTTGTGAATTATAGCGTAGTTGAGGTAAAATATGATAATTTCTATGTATTATCACTGCCACAGGTGGAGGTGCTAGGGCATGCGGCCATTGGTGGGTTTGTGTCTCACTGCGGTTGGCACTCCATTTTAGAGAGCTTATGGCACGGAGTGCCGATCGTGACGTGGCCCATATACGCGGAGAAGCAACTGAATGCCTTCATGATGGTGAAGGAAGTGGGCTTAGCGGAGGAGCTGAGGCTGGACTACAAGGGGCACGCCGCTAGTGGCCATCTGGTGCCGGCGGAGGAGATAGAGAGGGCCATCGGACGCTTGATGGGTGGCAGCACCGCAGCGACGAGGAAGAAGGTGAAGGAAATGAGGGAGGCGGCGAGGAATGCCGTGAATGAAGGCGGGTCATCGTTTGATTCTATTGGAAGGTTGATTCAAGACTTCATCAAGAACATTGACTAGAAAGATCAAGAAAGAGTTAGCGTGTCTTCAATTGTAACCATCACGTATATGTCACTTTGACCTTGCGCTGTCCTTTATTTCTTGCCAGCAACGTGTCCTGCTCCTTTGTTCAACGAACATGCTTACTAATTTGTCTGAAGATTATGAAATTACCATTTGAGTTGGCAAGTGGTGGTCGTTGGACTTGATTCTAATCTCACATTGCTCGTTAGAAGAGTGAATTTTAGTGAGTTATTGTATTCGTTTTGCTCAGTAACCATGGTGATCGAGCTGTAAATTACTGACAATTTACTTAGATAGATGAGTTATGAGCTTCTCATGACTATACTAATGACCTGGTGAGCTTTGATTTAATTGATCGGGTACAAACTACACTCCTAATACATCAGTCCCTCTGCCTCTAGGTAGATGAACTTGCATTTAACTGTTCCTTTATAAAATTCCTCCTGAGGGAATGGATGACTTATGATGCATTGGATGATACATTGAAATCAACCCGAGAAAAGAACCAGAAAGATGTTATTTAGCTGCTGAAGCAAGCTCTTTTGTAGTTGAAAGAGAAAGGCATTTATTTGGCTTAAGGATATAGAGACAGCAAACTCTTTGCCTCTCACATACATGAAGCAGTAGACTTGCATTTGCACTTACATTCAGACGCTGGGAGTAAACCGAAAAGGAATTGGAAATGCAGCAGGAGAAGTTAAATCCTCTACCTAATCTTACAAGCCATGCCTGAGAAACTTCTCTCTGACAGCACGTAACTCGGATAATGCATTTGTCATGTCCATGCGCTCAATTGGAAGTTTCACCGAGCAAAGGATTCCAATTCTCATTATGTCAGCAATGTTTTCCTCAAATCTTACCGTGTCGGCATCACTAATTTGGCCATCGCCCATCCCTGCAGGATACTCTGCAGATAGCAGTGAAGGGTCTAGGATCTTCAACAAGCTTTTGTGCTGAGCAGTATTGACGAATTCATGGAGGGTCCATCCATCCGTGAACATAACATCAGTAGGTCTTATTCCGGTGAACATCTCGAGCAATAGTATCCCGAAGCTATACACATCTCCCTCCAACGATGAAGTACCACCGAGGCCATATTCTAGAAAGCAACATCGGCATTGTCATGTCAAATGGGTACTTAGCTTTGGGAATCCATTTTCAACACTAGAATTCAGCATTTTGAATAAGCTATTAACTTTTACCCATAGAATTAGAAAGCAGAAGGATTAACATACCTGGAGCTACATAGCCAATGGTTCCTTTTAACCCACTAGAGCTTGCTTGACATTGAGAAGCATCTAAGTTTGCGCTTCCGCGAAGAAATCGCGCTAGCCCAAAATCACACACTCGAGCTACCATGTCGTGATCAAGAAGAACGTTGCTTGGCTTTAGATCACCGTGTACGATGCTCATCTGGCAATGGCGGTGAAGATATTCAATGGCAGAAGCTGCATCAATGGCAACGTCTAACCTCTGGCTGAGACTGAGCTTTGGCATGTCGACCTGATTTTCATTGGGGTGCAACCACTGTTCTAAACTACCATTTTGCATCAGGTCGTAGACTAGAGCCTTAAATTCTGCGCCAGTGAAATCGATGCTTGAGCAAACAGTGATGATGTTGACAAGATTTCGGTGGCGTATGTTTCTCAGCGCTTCACATTTTGCCAAGAAGCTCTTAAAAGCCCCCTTTTGTTTTAGGTTGAGCACTTTCACTGCCACCGGTCTATTTCCATCTAGCATTCCTCTATACACAGAGCCATGGCTCCCTTGGCCAATTAAATTAGATGGCGAGAACTCATCGGTCACTTGGCGGAGCTTTGCATAGGAAACCTTTCGAAAGCGTTCATCTGTTGGTAATGCAGTGCTAGGTCTCGTCGTAGATTTCCTCCTCCAGTACACAACAACAATGAAGCATGTCAACATGATTAAAAACGAGACAGTTACCACAATAGATAATTTCAGTTTTGGAAGCTTCCTCCGCTTCTTCGTGTCCCAGACTTTGCATGCGGGAAGTCCGAGTTCCTTGATGCCCCCACATAGTTCTTTGTTTCCGATTAGTGATACGCGTTTTGTATCTTTGAAAATCCCCTCTTGTGGTACCTCTCCTTCAAGGCTGTTGAAGGACAGATTCAACACTACGAGTACAGTGAAATTCTCAAAATAGATGGGAATTTGACCAGACAATCTGTTTCTCGAGAGATCGAGGTATTGAAGGCCAATCAGGGTACTTAGAGAAGGCGGAATACTTCCTTCAAATAAATTGCCGGCCATGTTCAAGCTTAGCAGCATCACACACCTGGACAAAGTGCGTGGTATTTCTCCAGTCAGCCTGTTGTCAGAGAGGTCAACATCCACAATTTTGCTCATGTTACCCACTTCATGTTGGGGAGAACCACGGACAACGATTCACCAAGAACCAAGCCAATCCAGGATCAATATCTCCCCCGAAACTAAACTGACCAAAATCGACTTAACTCCAACAACAACAACCCACAATATTCCAGTATTATAACCACACAATAATAAGGAAATAAATGCAACAATCGACACCAATATTTAACGTGGAAACCCAAATCGGGAAAAACCACGGACCGCCCCCAAATACTTCCACTAATCACCGAGAATAGTAGGATACACCAAGTTCTTCTCTAGTCACACACTAGAGGCTCAACATCAACATTTCAACACTATTTCTTCACCACAAAGGTGGATTTACACAAAATGAGAAAAAGAAACCCTAACCGCGATTGGAGAGTTCGGAGGAGAATCTCAACGAACGAAACCGATCAACTTGTAGCTCTCGGTCTCACGAACAACATACTGAAATTTGAGCGAATTCCGATAACGTTTGGCCTTCGAAATCGGACCGCGAAAATGCGCCCCTTTTTCTTCTCCCTGTTCTCTCGCTCTCGGTACTTCTGTGTGTCTCTCTCTCTCTCTTCTCTGTGGGCTCCTTTTCGCACGAAGCTGCTGCCCCTTCTTTTATTCTTTCTTTTTTTTCACTTTTTGACTTTCTTTCTTTTGTTTTTTGTTTTATTTCCTTTATGCAAAATGGGCCCCACATAAGTGGACCCAGTCAACAAATCTCCCCCTCCACTTCATGTGGGAAGATCCATCATGCCCGCTTTGCTTCTACAGGAGTCAAGTTTCGTCACAGGCAAGGCTTTGGTCATCATATCGGATCCATTGTCGTCGGTGCGGACTTTCTCGAGTTGAAAGAGCTTCTCTTCTAATTTTTCTCGGACCCAATGATACTTCACATCAATATGCTTCGATCTTGAATGCAACACCGGATTTTTGCTAAGATAGATAGCACTCATGCTGTCGCAATATAGAACGGTCTTCTCTTGCTTTAAGCCCAACTCTTGTAGGAATTTCTGCATCCACAAAAGTTCTTTACCTCCTTCGGTAATAGCGATATACTCCGCTTCAGTCGTAGACAAAGTAACACACTTTTGCAATCTTGACTGCCATGAAACCGCTCCCCCTGAAAAAATCATCATGTAACCCGATGTGGACTTTCGAGAGTCAACATCACCGGCATAGTCCGCATCTGAATAGCCACTCAACTCAGGCTTTCCATTTCCATAACACAAACAGAATCTGGAAGTGCCTCTAAGATACCTCAAAATCCATTTAACAGCAGCCCAATGCTCTTTACCTGGATTTGAGAGAAACCTACTCACAACACCAACTGCATGAGCAATGTCTGGTCTTGTACAAACCATTGCATACATCAAACTACCAACAGCTGATGCATAAGGAATTTTCATCATTTCTTCCTTCTCTTTCTCACTTGTAGGACACTGGTCACTACTCAACTTGAAATGACTAGCAAGTGGAGTACTTACCGATTTACATGTGCTCATGTTGAATCTTTCTAACACCTTGTCAATGTACTTCTCTTGAGATAGCCAAAGTTTCTTGTTCAACCTATCACGAGTAATTTTCATGCCAAGGATTTGCTTTGCCGAACCTAAATCCTTCATTGCAAAAGCTATACTCAACTCATTTTTTAAACTCTTGATTTTCTTAGCATCATGCCCAACAATCAACATATCATCCACATAAAGTAGGAGGATAAGAAAATCATTATCCGAGAATCTTTTCATAAACACACAAGAGTCGGAGTTGGTCTTTTTATACCCGTGATCTTCCATGAATGATTCAAACTTCATATACCATTGCCTTGGCGCTTGCTTGAGTCCATACAAACTTTTCCTCAACCTACATACAAGATGCTCCTTGCCTTCCGCTATGAAACCCTTCGGTTGTTCCATATATATTTCTTCCTCCAAATCTCCGTGAAGAAAAGCTGTCTTTACATCAAGTTGTTCAATTTCTAAATTCAAGGTAGCGGCCAACCCAAGAACAACTCGAATAGAAGGCATTTTTACAACCGGTGAAAATATTTCTTCAAAGTCAATTCCTTTCTTTTGACGAAAGCCCTTCACGACAAGCCTAGCCTTGTATCGTGGTTGCAAACTTTTTTCTTCCGCCTTCAACTTGTATACCCACTTATTTGTGAGTGTTCTCTTGCCTTTAGGTAACTTCACCAATTCAAATGTGTGGTTCTCATGCAATGATTTAAGCTCTTCTTGCATGGCTTCATACCACTCGTTCTTTTGATCACATGACATAGCCTCTTCATAAGTTTCTGGCTCTCCTGCATCGGTGAGTAACACATACTCATGTGGCTGATATTTCTGTGAGGGCCTACGTTCCCTTTCAGATTTTCTAACTTGAGGTAGGACTGGCTGTTCTTGCTCAACTGGCTCCACTGGCTCAACTGGCTGTTCTTGCTCAACTGTTTCACCTGTCTCATCTAAAGGATCAACATTTTGTGAGGATTCACCATCTTCATGATTTCCGTGTACTTCTCCCCCGTGATTTCCACCTAATACGGTAGGAGGATTTGGGCTAAAACTAACATAATGTTGAGCTGCATTCTTTGGCCTCCCTAGCTTGTCAATGTCTTCAATGGTTTGCTGCTCAAAGAAGACCACATCTCGGCTTCTAATGATTTTCTTTGCAATTGGATCCCACAACCTGTAGCCAAACTCTTCATGTCCATAACCCAAGAAGATACACTGTTTAGACTTGTCATCAAGCTTCGACCTTTCATCTCTTGGAACATGCACAAATGCCAGGCAACCGAACACTTTCAGGTAATTATACGAAACATCTTTCCCACTCCAAACTCTTTGCGGAACATCCCCTTTAAGAGGAACTGATGGAGAAAGATTTATCAAGTCCACTGCTGTTCTCATTGCTTCACCCCAAAATGACTTGGGCAACTTTGCATGAGAGAGCATACACCGAATCCGATCATTAATTGTCCGGTTCATTCTCTCTGCCACTCCATTTTGTTGTGGTGTTTTTGGAACAGTCTTCTCAAGCTTGATGCCATAATCCCTGCAATAATGTTCAAACGGGCCTCTATATTCACCACCATTGTCAGCTCGAACACATTTCAACTTCTTCCCGGTTTCTCTTTCCACATTGACATGAAATTGTTTGAAAGCTGCAAGCACCTGGTCTTTAGATTTCAAAGCAACAGCCCATACTTTTCTAGAACAATCATCAATAAATGTCACAAAGTACAATGCACCACCAAGTGTTCTAGCATCCATGCAGCAAACATCAGTGTGAACTAAATCAAGTACATTTGATTTCGTATGTGGAGAGGAACTATGAAATGAGAATCTATGTTGCTTACCTTTAAGACAATGAGCACATTCCTTCAGATTTTTCTCCTTCAATGGTAGGAGATTCTTTCTCGCAAGAGTTTCAAGCCCCTTCTCGCTGAGATGACCGAGTCTCATATGCCATAGATCAACTGAGGAGTCCTCCACTACATTCACATCTTCCTTGACCAACTTAGCTTGCATGGTGTAAAGAGTGCACGTCTTCTTACCCTTAGCCACTATCATGGAACCCTTGGTCAATTTCCATTTGCCGTCACCGAAGATATTGCAATAACCATCATCATCCAAGGCACCTGTGGAGATCAAGTGAAGTCGAATATCCGGAACATGTCTCACATTTTTCAAAAGCAAACTACATCCAACGTCGGTCTCCAAATGAACATCCCCCATGCCGATAACCTTGGAAACACCACTGTTTCCCATCCTAACACAACCAAAATCACCGCTGCGATAGGAAGTAAAATAGTCACGCCGTGAGGTGACGTGAAATGAAGCTCCGGAATCAACAACCCAACCAGAGTCTTTGCATGTAAGGTTCACACAAGTGTCATCACAAATGAACACAATATCGCCGTCGGATGCCACTGCCGTTGTAACTTGCTTTTCTTCTTTCTTTCGATCTTCATTTCTATCATGGAATTTTTCTCTCTTTGGCAACCTACATTCTCTTGCATAATGTCCCATCTTGCCACAATTGTAGCACTTCACACTCCTCCTCGGTCTGGACTTTGATCTTCCTCTTGACTTGTCTCTTTTATCAAAATTCTGAAAGTTTCTTGATTGATTTCTCCCCCTATTTTCTGTGACAAGTGCCTCCGATTTAGAAGCATAATTCAAGCCTTTTCTCCTTGTTTCTTCATTGAATAGGCTTTCTTTGACCATGCTCATAGAAAGCACACCAAACGGAGCTGAGTTGTTTAATGCCACAACCAAAGTATCCCAACTATCGGGAAGAGTACCAAGCAATAGACATGCTTGCAATTCATCACCTAAGTCAATCTCAAGATTTGTCAATTGATTTACAACATCTTGAAATTCACTCAAGTGTTCCGACATGCTACTTCCCTCCTTGTATCTCAAGTTCACAAGTCTTTTGACTAGAAAAGCTTTATTTTGTGGGGTTCTCCTCTCATATAGATCTTGCAATTTCTTCCACAAAGTGGCCGCTTTTGTTTCTTGAGCAACATGATGAAACACACTATCATCAATCCATTGTCGAATAAACCCAACCGTTTTCCGATTCATACGCTCCCATTCTTTGTCTTCTTTTTCTCCTTTAGCCTCATCACCCTCAACGGGATCAAATAAATCTTTGCAATACAACATGTCTTCCATCCGAGGCTTCCAAATATTGTAATTCGAGGCATTCAACTTAAACATGGTGCCACTAGTTTCCTCCATTCAATACTAGAATATCAACACAAGCTCTGATACCACTTTGTTGGGGAGAACCACGGACAACGATTCACCAAGAACCAAGCCAATCCAGGATCAATATCTCCCCCGAAACTAAACTGACCAAAATCGACTTAACTCCAACAACAACAACCCACAATATTCCAGTATTATAACCACACAATAATAAGGAAATAAATGCAACAATCGACACCAATATTTAACGTGGAAACCCAAATCGGGAAAAACCACGGACCGCCCCCAAATACTTCCACTAATCACCGAGAATAGTAGGATACACCAAGTTCTTCTCTAGTCACACACTAGAGGCTCAACATCAACATTTCAACACTATTTCTTCACCACAAAGGTGGATTTACACAAAATGAGAAAAAGAAACCCTAACCGCGATTGGAGAGTTCGGAGGAGAATCTCAACGAACGAAACCGATCAACTTGTAGCTCTCGGTCTCACGAACAACATACTGAAATTTGAGCGAATTCCGATAACGTTTGGCCTTCGAAATCGGACCGCGAAAATGCGCCCCTTTTTCTTCTCCCTGTTCTCTCGCTCTCGGTACTTCTGTGTGTCTCTCTCTCTCTCTTCTCTGTGGGCTCCTTTTCGCACGAAGCTGCTGCCCCTTCTTTTATTCTTTCTTTTTTTTCACTTTTTGACTTTCTTTCTTTTGTTTTTTGTTTTATTTCCTTTATGCAAAATGGGCCCCACATAAGTGGACCCAGTCAACACTTCAAGGGGTAATGGCCCCGTTAAGGAATTTCGAGCAACTTTGAAAGAGAGGAGGGACAAAGAAGAAAGGCCAAAGACCTCTTTGGGTATTGTACCGTTAAGGTTGTTATCTGATAGTATCAGTAATTGCAATTGTCGACACCATCCGAGGCTTGGAGGAATGTCACCTTCTAATTGATTTCTTTGAAGGTACAGGCGTAGCAATTGGGTGATGTTTCCAAGAGAGGAAGGAATTGCCCCTGAAATCCTATTACCCCATAGGTAAAGATACGTCAAATTTTGGAGCTTACCAATGCCATGGGGAATCTCACCGCTGATGCTGTTGTTGTATATCCCGAACATCTGTAGGCCATTCAGCTTCTCGATTTCGGGAGGGATATATCCTGTGATCTGGTTTGATCCCAGGAGTAAGATCTGAAGTGTATTCGTCAAATTGGCAATGGAAGAAGGTATTTCTCCTCTGAATTTGTTGTGGCCGAAATCTATCGTCTTCAGTTTAGTGCAGTTGGTAAGATTAGTGAGGAAACTTAAGCCGTCGGGTCCTGCTTGTAACTGATTATTGCTAAAACTAATCATTGTAAGATTCCTCAAGTTTCCAAGATTGGCAGGCACATTCCCCGTAAAGCTATTAGAAGTGAGAAACAGCTTCTCAAGTTTAGTAGCGTTAGGCAGCGAACGAGGTACTTGCCCTGAAAATCGATTTTCCGCAAGGTGAAGCTGTCGAAGATGTGGAAAATAGTTGCCAATTTCAGGTGGGATTTCACCATGTAGGCCGTTACTAATTACATCAAGGGAGACAAGTGATGTAAGATTGTAAATAGAAGAAGGGATGCGTCCTGTTAGATTATTAGAACCTAAACCTAGCGATTTTAATTTTGAGATGCTTCCAAGCTCGGCCGGTATTTGACCTCTTAGGAAATTTTTCCCCATACGTAACTCTACAAGTGAAGATCCATTCCCCAACCAACTTGGAATTTCCCCTGTAAGATTGTTCACTGCAACCCCAAAAACTAAGAGTTCTCTCTCAACTAAATACCGAAGCTCGTGAGGTATCCTCCCACTGAGCTGATTGTACTGCAAATAGAGGTACTGCATACCTACGCAAGATGACAAATTCCGTGGTATCTCCCCTCCCAGTTCATTGTTGGAGAGGTTGAGAGTCTTCAATCTGAACAACCTCCCCAACTCTTCTGGAATGTTGCCTCGGAGCCGATTCACCTGTAGATCTATACGCCTTAAGAAGGTGAGATTACCTATATCAGGAGGTATTGTGCCAACGAGCTTTTGATTATCTAAGTCAAGGGCAGTGACTCTTCCCGTGTGGCGGTGACTGCAAGAAACTCCTGGCCAGTTGCAGTGATCAACAGACTCATTCCAAGAACTCATGATCCCTTGAAAATCTCCAATCATCTTGTCCTTAAAGGCGAGCAATGCCGCCCTGTCTGTCTCATTTCTGAGATACGAAGCATAGGCAATACAAGTGTTGGAGGGTGTTTGATGTATGATGAGAATGAGGTTGAGAAAAGCTAATACTAAATGCATTCTCAAGTTTGGCAAAGTTGCTTCCATGCTTGATCTGTCAAGACAGAGCAAGCAGAAAGACCAGATGATGGTGTTCTTAAGTTCTCCCAGCCAGCTAGAAGAATGAGATTGACCGTTTAATTTTGGTGCATTTAAAGACCACTTTAGTCCCCCAAAAAACTTGACTTTTCTTCAAGACCCATAAATCCAAAGTAGGTTAACTTTCTACAATACTACTCGTGACGACCCAAATCCAATTTGATGCATAGCAATTTCTGAAGATTTTGTAGGGTGTCCAGACAAGTTAAACAACCGCAAGGCGAGCTGGAATAAGAGTTTGCGCAACATTTGATAAAATACTACTTAACTTAGGATTGAAGAGGAGTTAGAGAGCCCGTAATACTAATTTGAATAGATAACTCAGAGTACAATGCCGTATTTCTTTTTTGCCATTGTCTACGGCCCCAAAATCCTTCATTGTCATAATTTCTGTCAACTTTTATGGTTAATTTTCAAGATTCCAAGGGTTTTGCTACTGGGTTCGTATTGCAAACACTTCCGGCCATGAAGACCGCATATGGAGAAATATTTACCACGGACAGTATTTTTAAGAATAATCCTTTATTTTTATGTTCATAGATAGAAACTTTGGTCGTAGAGAGAGAGGCTTCTCCAATAAAAAAGATCATTGAAAATAAATAATCTTATTGATTAATAATATTAGAGCATAGAGCACGTTTGCTATTTGATTTGTTCGTGTTTGTTGTACCGCAATAATAAGATTGTAAAGAAATGATTGTATTGGAGCAAATCCGGAGGTATGAATCCTGTTATAAGAAGAAATTGCCAAACCTTGGACTCATAGCAGAAGAGGTAAATTGCAGGTCTTGAACATTGAGGATGCAAAATGAACTGAAGGAAAACCTTGAATTTTCAACTTCGAATGCAAGCATTAACTAAGTCGATTCACGGTTGACTAGACTTATGGCTCGTGCTGCACACGGGTGACAACTAGATCTGTAATTCAGCATTAGTCATCTGGGAAAATGTCGGATAATTATATGCAGTAACTAGTCACCAAGTACAAACCAGGGCACCGTTAATGCAGTTGTCTCGTCTTAAAAACGAAGAATTTTTGCGCTTAAGTTTGAACCATGTTGTCCAAGTAAGCTTGAAATATCGCCGAAGATAGTATGATGTATTACTTCGCGTCTGCTTAAGGTGCTACCCATTCCCTAAGATATTTGTAAGAGACGGATGGAAGTGAAAATGAGAGGGAGAGATCTCTAATTTAAGAAAATATTTTTCAAATCATTTATTTTTCGCAAAATAAACGGAATCTATGTTAAATATTATTTACCTAAATAAGAGTAGGAAAGACGCCTTTGAATTTTATAACATTTGACTCCCCAAAGAAAAATGTGAATTCAATATGTTGCAATCTTAGACTTTGTACGCCTTAGTTGGAATCCATTATGCAGTGTTAGACCCTCCATCGTTTTCTCACGGCAAAGAGAAAACCTAATTTTCATGGGACAACATGAGCATACCCTGCTGTGGGCTAAACGGTGGCAAAGTTGTCCATCAACTCGGACAATTGAACAGATGGCGATCATTGTCCATCAATGCTTCACGATAATTGTATATCAATTGACAGGCTCATAAAGTGATTAGACAAGTTTTCCATATGAAAGACTAAAGCTTGTGGCGCTGTGGAAAGAAATGGCCATTGGGCCAAGTTCAAAGCAATGAGCAAATTTTCAGTGATTTAGTTTAGAAGGTTCCTTGACTATTATTGAAAGTAAGTCATGATTGCGCCTAAAATAGAGGAGCGAATGGAAATTTTTCCATTAACGATAAAGAAGAGGAGCATAGACGATTAATTTTTTTTTTTCTAAAGTTTGATCAAAGTTGAATGCAAATTGGGTTGTACTGGTCAAGAGATTTCCAATGACACCCAATTTGCCCAAATCAAAAAGCTGGATTTCAAGATATCGTAACTTTCAGCGACAATCGTCCGATCGTGGGGTGTCGGAAATATTGATATTTTGCCCTATCTCAAGATAGGATTTGGGATGCAAAGATCAATTCAGAAATTTTATTTATAGAGTGATATGAGACACTTTTATAACATATTTGAGTATGAACTATTCATGTAACTATCTTATAATTATTTGAAATAACTTTGAGATTTGATTGTGTAAATTAATTTTTTTTACATTCCCAATTAGTTGGAAAAACAGAAATGGGAAGTGATGATGAGAAGACCAAGCAACTAAAAACATTCTCCTCAGCATGCCGATCTTGATGGACGAATAGACAAAAGAAAACCACAGTTGGGAGATTGGAGTAATTATTTTATGCACCTTAATCTCAACCATCGAATCGTGTGAGTCCTATATGGTGGCCACACTACTCAATGGTTGAGATGGAGCTTTTCCCCTTCACAATTATGTTTTTATTGCCAGTCATATATGTGCAATATAAAGGCCTTTGGAAAACTTTGAACAAAGGATAAGGTGTGAACAGTCAGATAGGTGCACATTTTGGGGTCAAAATTGGGGAATTCAATAAAGGAGAAAAGGTTATACCAAAGTAATACCGACCCGCCAAACAGTGATTCGGTCGGGTTGGCCGGGACCCGGGCTGTTATATTTCGATAATTATCGACACACCCATTGGAATTATAGATGGGACACTGTTGTCATGGTTTTTCGTAATCTTGGCATCTAGGAACTTTATGAAAAACTTCCAAGCTGTTGTCCGAGCAGAGAGATAAAATCCAAGTTTTTTTTAACGTCACGACACTTTCGAGGAGAATCATAAAGAAATGGACGTGACTTTGATGCGTTATGACCGGGATTGATCCGTGAAGGATTGCTGAAGGGCCTGCCCTTAGTGAAAAGTGACCTTGATGTAGGACTACAGACAATGAACTTCCTGGATAAGCAAAACAGACCTGACTTTTTTCCCTTTGCTTGTAATATACACCAGTCCACCCTCAAGTCTTTTGTCTGACCCTTTCGTGAAAGCAAAGGCGAAAAAAAATCTCATTAAAGTGTTCCGTCGATTCACTTCACTTCATGGGAATTGGCCTGCACTCGAAGCCAAATTCTGCAGCAAAGAAAATTGGGTGTTCCCACGCACACAGGCAAAAGAGTTCACATTCTGAGTTTCAATTTGGAAGAAACTACGCAGAGAATTGATTGCAAGCCACCCAGAAGACCGCACAACGTGTTTAGCAATTCGGGCCCCCGTAAATTACGAGGAAACTCTGGTGGGTACCATCAAGAACGAGAATAAAGAGAGCACATTGAATTGTAGGACAGGGTAAAAGTAAAGAATCTCTCAGCTTTGTAGGAACCGTGTGAAGGAGAAACCGCATTTTCTTCACAATTTCCATGACGATTCTGCTCGAGTCTCTCTTTTTAGCTCACTACGTATGCTAAATCGATGGAGCTTTCGTCCAAGAATTGAGCCCACGGCCCTTTGAGCCAAAAATTCAAAAGTTGGGGCGGGGGGGGGGGGGGGGACACGGCCCAAGTGAAAACCGCCCTAAACGTTATGGCATTGAAAGATTATCAGGAGTTTTTCTCCTTCACACTTATGTATGGTTTTATAATATTAAGTATATGCATGACTTAATTAATACATAGAAAAAAACACAGCCACAACGAAAATTAAAACAATTATATCCTAAAACATCACGACCTTTAGATGAAAAGTAGCAGGCAATCTAGCTTGTGGAATCGGAAAGAAACGTTGCAGGATGAGAGCCGGAGTTTCTTTTTTGAAGACTGAAGTAATTACCGTATGCACCTTAATCTCAATCATCAGATCACGCAAGTCCTATATGATGGCCACGCTATTTAATGGTTGAGATAGAGTTAGTTCACATGACCTAGGTCCATATAAATTTTGTTCAAGAGATAGATGCATCAAACAGACCACTAATTCCGTCCTATTTGTTGTTTCCTTGGCACAATTGATCGTAAGATGATCAGTTCATCTTGGCTCCAAGATAGCACACAGAAGGACCACGTGAAATTCGGAGTGGATCACCATTGGATTTGGACTAGATCGACTTAAGTGACTCATATTGACTTGTCTAGCTCATGTCCTCTTATAGGGGCCGCCAAAGCCTGTCCGCTTGATAGACGGAGGCGGCGGCTTGCTTGGCTACGTTCCTTCTTTTTATGTGTCGCTGCCCGCACACCCTGCACCCCCCAATTGGTATAGTATCTTTATCAGGCCCCTATCCCCACATCTATCTTCTAAGTGTTTTATATATGAGAGATCCCGAGGTCCGGATGAGGTCTCGAATGTAGCCTTTTAACGTCATGCTAAGGATGATAATTAAGTCGTATTGACCTATCTAGTTCAAGCCATACAATGCAACTTATTCATGGTTGATCCAATTCAAGCCCAACCCAAATCTATTCGGACAACTACATTTTGAGAGTACATTGTTAAAGTCACCTTGCCACCACCGCTACATGGCTTCTATAGCTACTGAATCCACCTTGACGTGGGCAAAAAAAAAAAATTAGCAAACAATAGAATTGAAATTTTTAAAAAGCTAAAACTTATGGATCTAAAGTAGCAAATTACTATTTTATGTGGCCAAAAAAATATGAAAGCAAACTGTCAATGATCTTTACATTTAGTCACTAAAATTTGATTTCTTCCTACGCCCTAAACTTTTAATTACTGCAATTGATGCACCTGACCTGAATCCGACCAATTTTTTTGACGAATTGCTGATGGAGCAAACACATGGCCAGGTGGCATGTCATCAACACGGTGGCACCATGTCAGCAATTCGTATGAAGAGTGGGTGTATTTCGGTCAAAGTGCGCGAATTGCAAAAATGTTGACATTGCAATGGATTGAGTGAAAGTACCAAAGTTCATTGCAAATACCACCGAAATTCATTAACCATGGACAAAATTCACCCAGCCACTGCCTCGTCGTGTTCTTGTCCAAACCGATGTCCATACGTTGTCCCTACCACGAGTCGCTGCCTCCCTCCCCAATCGCCGGCATGCTTCGAGTCCTTTGTCTATGGAGGAGGCCTTGGAGATTTTGGTCTCCTCTGCGGGAGGGAGGAGAAGGACTCGGAGATTTGGTCTCCTTCGCCAGCCGTTTCTTCCATTGACAATGGAGACAAGCAAAAATTTTCTCCTTTTCCAATATGGATCTTGGTTCTTTCATCGTGGAGAAGATGAGATCCCGCCGCCACCTAATTTGAGGCACAAGTCACACTTGACAACCACCAGAGAGAAATATGGGGTTTTAGTGGGCACATTATTTTAATATGGAAAAGAATACGCAATATACATTTATTACATGTCAATGTTTTAATAGAGTGCTTATGCAAACACTACAAAAAAAACATGAATTTTGCCACGGAAATTTGCGACGGGAAATTTTTCGTCGCTAATTTGCGAAGAAATTTGCGATGGAATTTTTTTTCCGTCGCAAATTAGCGACGATATTCGTCGCTAATTTGCGACGGAAAAATAAGTCCATCGCAAGCAAATTTGCGACGGAAAATAAGTCCGTCACAAATTTGCGACGGAAAATTAAGTCCGTCACAAATTTGCGACGGAAAAATAAGTCCATCGCAAGCAAATTTGCGACGGAAAATAAGTCCGTCACAAATTTGCGACGGAAAATTAAGTCCGTCGCAAATTTGCAACGGAAAAATAAGTCCGTCGCAAGCAAATTTGCTACGGAAAAATAAGTCCGTCGCAAGCAAATTTGCGACGGAAAATAAGTCCGTCGCAAATTTGCGACGGAAAAAAAGTTCCGTCGCAAATTTGCAGCAAAAAAATAAGTCCGTCGCAACCAATTTGCTGCGGAAAATAAGTCCGTCGCAAATTTGCGACGGAAAAATAAGTCCATCGCAAGCAAATTTGCGACAGAAATTTGCGACGGACTTTTTTTGGTTCGTCGCAAATTTGCGACAAACTTATTTTCCGTCGCAAATTTGCTTGCGACGGACTTAATTTTCGGTCGCAAATTTGCGACGGATTTGTTTGTCCGTCGCAAATTTGCAAACATAAGCGCGTGATTTCAGTTTCACCCTGGAAGGAGTTTTTTGCAAGGTTGAGGTATCGATCGAAGGAATGATTTCGAATGTTAAGCTGACATGGTTGCAGCCAAATCTTGTCGGTCAATGTTCAAGGTTGCATTTGGTGTTTGGGCAAAAGTGTCAAAAAAGTCCTAAACCTTTTGCATTTGTGCCAATTTAGTCCTAAACCTTTTTTTGTTGCCAATTTAGTCCTAAACCTTTTTTTGTTGCCAATTTAGTCCTAAACCTTTTGCATTGGTGCCAATTAAGTCATAAACCTTTTGTATTGGTGCCAATTTAATTCTAAACATTTTTTTGGTGTCAATTCAGTCCTAAACCTTTTGCATTTGTGTCAATTCAGTCCTAAATATTTTCGAGCTAAATTAACGGGAAGGATTGAACTGGCATCAATTCAAAAGGTTTAGGACTGAATTGGCACAAATGCAAAAGGTTTAGGACTGAATTGGCACAAATGCAAAAGGTTTAGGACTCAATTGGCACCAAAAAAAAGTTTATGACTAAATTGACACCAATACAAAAGGTTTAGGACTCAATTGGCATAAAAAAAAGGTTTATGACTAAATTAGCATCAATGCAAAAGGTTTAGGATTTTTTTGACACTTTTCCCTGCTGTTTGAGACCACAAGGGGCTCCATTCCATCGGAAGAAAGATAGAGGATCATTCCAAGAGGCCAAATGTTCCTGCTGAGTTATCTGTTAAGAGGGACTCGAACTCAACAAAGCAATTTTACAGTTTTGATTGTGAGCGAAATAACAAGAGTGAAGTTCATGACAAACAGATCTAGGATTAAGATGGCATGGAAGGTGAATGAGTATAGACGGCTCAAACTCAATTTGATGCACAGTTTAGCCTCATCCTTGCTAACACCAGCTGGAAGAAACCTAAACAGCTGAATGAGAGTATTGACAAAAGTAAAACATCAGACATGAACTCATCTTCTGCTTCCTAATTCAAATATATGCTTATAGAATATTTGTGGACAGGTTACACATGTGAAATTTTAATATTCTCATATATATTATAGTTTAAGGCAACAGCCTATTTACATGGCAGACTATGAGTATGTAAATAGGGGATCATATTCCAACACTCAATCAGAATCTGCCGCATCACTTGGTAAACAAACATTATGAGCTATTCTTATTAGTAGACACAAATTTGCTGCTTAACTGCAGTCTGGAGGCGCTGCTTTCACAGACGATGATGTGCATGAAAGTGAAATTTCACTAGTTTTGTTCGGTTTATAGTTGAGAATTCGTCATATTAAATATTAAAGGACAATTACGATATAGCCTGTTATTGCCACACCTTAGATTGCTTCAGGCACGACTTGAGTGCCTACGATGACAGAAAAATAGCCCTCTAAGCCCATGTTTTGCAGCAGTTGCCTCCCAAAACTTATTCCAGGAGGACACTACAATTTGAGCATCAATCTTGACGAATCTGAACCTATAATTGGGTTTATAGTCAATGGTGACAATGCGTTCCTTATATCAACATCATTGAATGAGCTGCTCTTGCCAGCGATCCGATGAGTCTATTCACACTATTTGATGCAATCTAACTTTCTATCTTCTATCTTATGGTTCTTTCAAGCATGTATGTTGGTGATCATGGCTCTACCCAACTGTTCACATTTCCATGGTCCTTTCAACCTTTACCAAACTCCTCGCTTTAGGCTCATTCACTTTCTACTCGGATTCACCTTCTTTTTTTTGGTCGAATGCTCAGATTCACCTAACTTGCAGATATTTCGGCGCTTAATAACTTGTTCACCCTTGATAGTGGTAGAGTACTCCTAGCCTTTCAATAATCCTGTTGGGACACCATCGGCTTGTACATCTATTACCTAGTTCTACTCAATCAATACACGCATTGGTAGCCTTTGATTATTTTGTCTTTTTCAAAACAACGTAAGGGATTTTTCTAACAGTTTTATAATGAAATTACAACTTTTTTTTGACTTTTTCTTTAAGAACGAGAAGACCTTACCAAGGATTTTTAGTCATAGTACTTGGCTCTTTCACCTAGTAATTGGGAAAATTACCAAAATAGTCCTAAACCTATTACAATTGTGTCGATTCAATCATAAACATTTTTTTGTGCCAATTCAATCCTAAATATTTTTCATTTGTACTAATTTAGTCCATCTGGCCAATTTTGGTTGGCCGGCATCGGCCGTTTGGCTCACGCTATCGTGGTAATTTTTTAAAATTTTTTTTATTATTATTTAGAATTTTATTTTTATTATTTTCCTGTTCTTTTCTTTTCTTTCCGTTTCTTTTTTTTTTCCTCCCTTCATCTTCAACCTCCAGCAACCGGCTAGAGGTGGGAGCCGACAAGGTCGGCCCCACTGGCCGTTGGCGAGGGTGAGCCTCACCCGCCCCTAGTGAGGCTTGATCTCGCCGTCGCTGGGCAAGGCTGACCTCACTAGTGGTCGATGATTTTGAGCTTTACCATGCCTAGGCGAGGCTCGACCTCGCGAGCGACGGCGAGGCTTGAACTCACCAATGACTGGCAAGGTCACTGGGCGAGGCTGACCTTGCTAGTGGCCGGCAAGTTCGAGCTTCACCCAGGCTCGTCCTCATGAGCAACGGCAAGGCTCGTCCTCTTGAACGACGGCGAGGCTCGAACTTGCGAGTGACAGCGAGGCCTAAACTCGTCAACAACTAGCAAGTTTGGCCTTACCAATGGCTAGGCGAGGCTCTCCCTCGTCGGCCCCCACCTCTGGCCGGTCGCCGGTTCTAGCGACCGGCTAGAGATTGAAAATGAAGGGAGAAAAAAAAAGGAAAGAAAATAAAAAAAATGAAAAATGAAAAGAAAAAATAAAAAAAAATTCGAAAAAAAAATATTTAAAAAATTTGTCACGTCAGCGTTGATCGAATAGAACGAATTGGCACAAATGCAGAAGGTTTAGAACTGAATTGGCACAAAAGAAATGTTTAGAACTGAATTAGCACAATTACAATAGGTTTATGATTGTTTTGGTAATTTTCCCCCTAGTAATTAGACTTGTTCAATAGGCAAGCCTAGGTGGGATCAGGCCGGGGCTTGCTTGAGCTTTGAAGCTTTAGAGGTTCTGTCCTGGCCCGAACTTGCAAGCCTGAGCAAGTGCCCAAGCCTGCCCAAGTAAAAAACATGGGCTGGCTAGGCCATCCCATTGAACCACCTTTTTATTTTTTAAGATTTCAACTAAGAATTAAAAAAAAAGTATGGAAACACATATGATAAATAATTTTAGGGTTTTGTGTTATTTTGTGTTACTACTTTATTTATGAGTTTTATACTATTTTTCTATCCTACATTAGAAATTCGAGCTTATTTTATCCTGTTAGAGTTTATAAATTTTAAATGTCAAAGAAAAACTTATCAATAAAGCATAATTTTTCAATTTTTTATTAAATATATAGACGCGGAAGGCCTTGAGGCCCTTACCCAGGCGTAGCTTGCCCACTAACCGGACCTAAAGTTTTTGCTGGGCTGAAAAATAATGGGCAGGCCGGTTGCCCGCCCATCGATAAAGTCTACTAATAATCATCTGACATATAAATTTTACACTAATATTGATATTATTTGATGTTAATGTATAAAACGTGATATTTTTCAAATACTATTGATTTTTCAAAAGATAAAACAAGAAGGAAAAACAATTCAATAGTTAGATATTGATTACGACATTTCTCTTATAGACTTACTTAGCTCATGACTAAACATGCAAGTGTTTGTGAATTAATAGCATAGTTGAGGTAAAATATGATAATTCGTATATACTATCACCGCCACAAATGGAGGTGCTGGGGCACGCGGCCATTGGTGGGTTCGTGTCTCACTGCAGTTGGGATTCCATTTTAGAGAGCTTGTGGCACGGAGTGCCAATCGTGACGGGGCCCATATACGCGGAAGCAGCTGAACACCTTCATGATGGTGAAGGAACTAGGCTTAGCGGAGGAGTTGAGGCTGGACTACAAGGGGCATGGCGTTGGTGGCCATCTGGTGCTAGCGGAGGAGATAGAGAGGGCTGTCGGACGCTTGATGGGCAGCGGCGGCGCCGCAGCAATGAGGAAGAAGGTGAAGGAAATGACACTCCAAAAAAACAGGGGATTAGTGACGAATTTTGATACGAAAAATTTGGCAAAATCCGTCGCAAATCGAATTAGCGACGGAAAAAATTCCGTCGCTAATAGGTCGTCGCAAATTTTTGCGACGGAAAATTTCAATTTCCGTTGCAAAATTGCGACGGAAAAAAAATTCGTCGCAAATAATTCGTCGCAAAATTCGTCACAAAATTATCCGTCGCAAAATAATTCGTCGCAAAATTCGTCACAAATAATCCGTCGCAAATTTTGCGACGGAAAAATAAATCCGTCGCAAATTTGCGACGGATTTATTTTTCCGTCGCAAATTTGCGATGCATTTATTTTTCCGTCGTAAAATTCGTCGCTAATTTGGCACGAATTTTTTTTTGTTTGTAATTTGCGACGAACTTACTCGTGGCAAAATTCGTCGCAAATTTGTCATGAAAAATTTTGACTTTTGCCATGATCATTACTTATGAACAAATTTAGCAACGATTTTTTATTAATTCTTTAGCGACGAACTCTGCGACGAATATCGTTTAGGGACGAAATTAGCAACGAAATTTTATTTTTGTAACGAACTTTTATAATTTATGATCGTACGATAAAATCATTTATTTTATTTTTCGATTTTAAACTTAATTAAAAGCAAAATTAATTTCTGAAATTTATATTTAACATTGATTAAGCACTTAATAACATCAAAATATTATAATAATATGAAAATGAAAAACATTCATCCACATTTTCCACAAGAATGACATAAATATTTTTCTTTATAGTACACATACTGAGAGAATAAATAATATTGCATAATAACTAATCTTGCACAATAAACAATGACGACAGAAATGAATCAATGACCAATGATTTAATATCTTTTAGCTCCTGCCACTTTGATTCCGCTTCATTTTCATGCAAATCAATCTCTGACGAGGATATAATAGCCTCATACTCTTGCTTCTGCCTCTTGAGATTAGTTGCAAGGTTAGTCTCAAGCTCTCCTTCCTTGTTTCCATCTGCAAACAAACAAAAGTGATAAGATCAATATGCACAAAAACAGCACTAACAAGGGGGAAAGAATGCTCGCATTCACTAACAATAGGCACAATTGACAAGCATCACCTCTCTAGCTTCTATTAGAGATAATTATCTAAAGGGTCATACCGATACCCCCTTGGCCAAAATTAAGTAGAGAATGACAATAGTCAACCGACACGCAAAATTTCTAATTGGAACAGCCAAAGAAGAGATCTACAGCAGGGCACCCAGCCCTCATTTTGAGCACCATCCTTTGCGAATGCATTGTAGTCAAGGTAAGAAAGAAGGAAACCAACAAATCACCCAATTTCTCATTAGCAAGAATCAAATCTTTTCGAAACCGGTTATGAAAGAACCTAATCGAATTAACCAAAAACTTTTAGGTGCTCTTATACTGCATTACCGCATAACCAAATTTTATCAAGCATATGTGTTTAATTCTTCCAAAGTGTTAATCTAAGAACACCTAAAAATCTCTCTCGAGATGACAGGATGCAAAAGAACCACGAACCTGATCTTGAGGCGCTTCTGGGGATCGCCAGTGGTGTAGCCTTTGAAGTAGAATTCTACTTCAAAGCCTTTGAACTCTTCTTTAAATTATGCCTATTTGATGCTTCACTCTTAAAAGCAATAAGATGTCATTAGCCTTTGAACTAGATATAGGAGCTACAAGCTCCACAATGGCCCCACTATCCAAACTTTCAAGGTCTTTACATCAAGAAGGCGATATCTACTCTATCATCTAGGAGAAGAATCTAATATCCCAAAAAAAAAAATTCTTTAACAGGCATGATGCTTTATAGTTCACCATTTTGGATATGTCATTGCCACTCAATCAAAGATAAAGAGATTATTCAATTTCTCTTTTCTTTGCCGTTTTCCCCCTAGCAGGATGATCATCAATTTAGGGACATTCTCCACTACGGTACCCAAGAGGGTGCAACCCACCAAATCATGTCAAATACAACATGCAAATGAATAGCATCCACATATCTACTACCAACTGTAGACCAAGATTTTGAAGGTTAGGGATATATTCAGAAACAAATTTTGTGCATGCTTCAATGAATAATGATATGAGATAACAGCCCTTAAACACGTATCTAAGAATTGCCCCCCCTTATCTCAAATTCATCTGGACTTTGCTCCGAAAAGATCTCACTGAAGCCCACCCCCACGCCAAGCTCTTCATCCATCAAGCTTTCACACAATCGTTCTTAAATCAGTTTTAATATTCTCTCAAGCAAATCGTCAAACAAGTAGCATGCGACTCAAGAAATGAGATTCCGATTTGATTCCGATACGATTCTGGATCAAGAAATGATGTGTAGGTGCCTAAATCATGTTATTCTACAACAAATAGCCTTATTTCATCAGATTTTCACACAAACTCAAAAATCGATTCAGTGTCTCTCGGCCAAAACAGTACAAATACAAGAAAGAAGCCTTACCTGGTTTGGAAGCAGAGTGAAGTCTTCACGATCGTCTTCGAACAGGAACGCGACAGCTCTGTGAGTCTCCTGGTGTGGCTAAACAGTAACGAACAACACCCACTCGCACTTCCGAAGTGGCGAACCGCGGTGTCTCATGTATCCGAAATGGCGATTACAGGGATTATTCTCCGGCGACGATGAACAGATGACGGAAGAAGGGGAAGAGATTTGCCGGGGCAAAAGAACACTACAAGTGCCATAACTTGTGTACGGCGCTCACTTTGGTGCCACAACTTTTTTTTGGATCACTTTAGTGCTAAAATTTTTGAAAAACGATCACTTAAGTGCTAAAATTTTTGAAAAACGATTACTTAAGTGCCAACTCCGGTGTCGTACACAATTTTTCACCGGAAATCCGACGTGGCAATTTTTTTATTAATTTCTGAAGCTGATGTGGCTCGCTGGAGTCTCGCCGGAGATTGGCACTTAAGTGATCGTTTTTCAAAAATTTTAACACTTAAATGATCGTTTTTAAAAAATTTTAGCACTTAAGTGATCGTTTTTCAAAAATTTTAGCACTGAAGTGATCCAAATAAAAGTTATGACACTTAAGTGATCGTTTTTCCTCCGACTTGGCACCAAAGTGATCCGAAAAAAAATTATGGCACTAAAGTGAGCGCCGTACACAAATTATGGCACTTATAGTGTACTTTTGCCGATTTGCCGGAATTCCTCCGCGCAAGCAGAGAAACCGAACGCTCTCTTCTCCAAGAAACCTTTCTTCCCCGGCCATTTTCTTCTGATTCATCCTTCTTCAGTCGAGCGAGTATAGATCTCTCGCTGCTCTTGCTCCGCCTCCTCCACCTCTAATTTCTCGGGGAGCTCCTCCTTGCCCTCGACAGGGGAGGAGCCGCCGCCCCTGCAGGCTCCGGAGGCCATGGGCGAGGAGGAGTCGTGGGAGGAAGTGCGACGGATTTTATTTCCGACTCAAATTTGCGACGGATTTAGTTTCCGTCGCAAATTTGCATCCGATTTTATTTCCGGCGCAAATTTGCGACAGATTTTTATTTTCCGTCGCAATTGCGACGGATTTTTTTTTTCCGTCGCAAATTTGCATCCGATTTTATTTCCGGCGCAAATTTGCGACGGATTATTTCTTTTCCGTCGCAAATTTGCGACGGATTTTTTTTTCCCGTCGCAAATTTGCGACGGATTTTTTTTCCGTCCCAAATTTGCGACGGATTTTTTTTTCCCGTCGCAAATTTGCGACGGATTTAGCTTCCGTCGCAAATTTGCATCCGATTTTATTTCCGGCGCAAATTTGCGACGGAAACTAAATCCGTCGCAAATTTGCGACGGATTTAGCTTCCGTCGCAAATTTGCATCCGATTTTATTTCCGGCGCAAATTTGCGACGGATTTTTCTTTCCGTCGCAAATTTGCGACGGATTTAGCTTCCGTCGCAAATTTGCATCCGATTTTATTTCCGGCGCAATTTGCGACGGATTTTTTTTTCCCGTCGCAAGCCACGGATTTTGCGACGGATTTATTTTCCGTCGCAAATTTGCGACGGATTTTGCGATGGATTTATTTTCCGTCGCAAATTTGCGACGAATTTTTATTTCGTGGTAAATTCCGTCGCAAATTAGCGACGAATAATTCGTCGCTAATTTGCGACGGGAAAAAAATCCGTCGCAAATTTTGTCGCAAATTAGCGACGAAAAATTTCCCATCGCAAATTTTCGTGGCAAAATCCATATTTTTTTGTAGTGTGAGGAACACCGTGAAGGAAGGTGGGTCTTCGTATGATTCTATTGGAAGGTTGATTCAAGACTTCATCAAGAGCATTGAATAGAAAAGTTCAACAAAGAGTGAGCATTTGTCTTCAATTGTAACCATCACGTATATGTCACTTCGATCTTGCTCTATCCTTTATTTCCCCTCAGCAATGTGTCCTGCTCCTTTCTTCAATAAACATGCTTTACTAATTTGTGTGAGTTTATAAAATTACCATTCGAGTTGGCAGGTGGTGGGCGTTGGACTTGATTCTGATCTCGCATAGCTCACTAGAAGAGTGAATTTTAGCGAGTCATTGTGTTTGTTTTGCTCGGTAACCACGATGACAGAGCTGTAAGTTGCTGACAATTTACTTAGACAGATGAGTTATGAGCTTCTCGCGACTAGACTATTGATCTGCTGAGCTTTGTTTCAATTGATCGGACACAAGCGAGACTCCTAATACTTTAGTCGCTTCTAGGTAGATGAACTCGGATTTAGCTGTTCCTTTATTAAATTCCTTCTTAGGGGATGGGTGACTTATGACGGATTGCAATTAACCCGAGAATAGAACCAGTAAGATGTTAATTATCTCCTGAAGCAAGCTCTTCTGTAGTTGAAAGAGAGACATTTATTTGGCTTAAGGATATAGAGATGGCAAACTCTTTGCCTCTCACGTACATGAAGCAGTAGACTTGCGTTTTGCATTTACATTCAGGCACAGGGAAGAAACTGAAAAGGAATTGGAAATGCAAGAGAAGTTAAATCCTCTTGCTAATCTTACATGCCATGCCTGAGAAACTTCTCTCTGACAGCACGTAACTCGGATAATGCATTCATCATGTCCATGCGCTCATTCGGAAGTTTCACCGAGCAGAGGACTCCGATTCTCATTATGTCAGTAACATTTTCCTCAAATCTTACCATGTCAGCATCACTAATTTGGCCATCGCCGATCCCTGCAGGATACTCCACAGATAGCAGTGAAGGGTCTAGGATCTTCACCAAGCTTTTGTGTTGAGCAGTCTTGACAAATTCATGGAGCGTCCATCCATCCTTGAACATAACATCAGTGGGTCTTATTCCTGTAAACATCTCCAGCAACAGTATCCCGAAGCTGTAAACATCTCCCTGCAACGATGAAGTACCACCGAGGCCATATTCTAGAAAGCAACATCGGCTTTGTCATGTCAGATGGGTACTTAGCTTTGGAAATCCATATTCTTCACTAGAATTCAACATTTTGAATAAGCTATTAACTTGGACCCATACTATTAGAAAGCAGAAGGATTAACATACCTGGAGCTACATAGCCAATGGTTCCTTTCAACCCACTAGAGCTTGCTTGACATTGAGAAGCATCTAGGTTTGTGCTTCCACGAAGAAATCGCGCTAGCCCAAAATCACACACTCGAGCTACCATGTCGTGATCAAGAAGAACGTTGCTTGGCTTTAGATCGCCATGTACGATGCTCATCTGGCAATGGTGGTGAAGATACTCAATGGCAGAAGCTGCATCAATGGCAATGTCTAACCTCTGGGTGAGACTTAGCTTTGGCATGTCAAACCCATTTTCGCTGGGGTGCAACCACAGTTCTAAACTACCATTTCGCATCAGGTCATAGACTAGAGCCTTAAATTCTACACCTGAGAAATCGATGCTCGAGCAAACAGTGATGATGTTGACAAGATTTCGGTGGCGTATGTTTCTCAGCGCTTCACATTCTGCCAAGAAGCTCTTAAAAGCCCCCTTCTGTTTTAGGTTGAGCACTTTCACTGCCACCGGTCGATTTCCATCTAGCATTCCTCTATACACAGAGCCATAGCTCCCTTGGCCAATCAAATTAGATGGTGAGAATTCATTGGTCACTTGGCGGAGCTTTGCATAGGAAACCTTTCGGAAGCGCTCATCTGTTGGCAATGCAGTGCTAGGTCTCGTCGTAGATTTCCTCCTCCAGTACACAACAACAATGAAGCATGTCAACACGATTAAAAACGAGATAGTTACCTCGATAGTTAATTTCAGTTTTGGAAGCTTTCTCCGCTTCTTCGTGCCGCGGACTTTGCATGCGGGAAGTCCAAGTTCCTTGATGCCCCCACATAGTTCTTTGTTTCCGATTATCGATATGCGCTTTGTATCTCTGAAAATCCCCTCCTGCGGTACCTCGCCTTCAAGGTTGTTGAAGGACAAATTCAATGCTTCAAGCACAGTGAAATTCTCGAAATAGATGGGAATTTGACCCGACAATCTGTTTCTTGAGAGATTGAGGTACTGAAGGCCAATCAGGGTCCTTAGAGAAGGCGGTATACTTCCTTCAAATAAATTGCCTGCCATGTCCAAGCTTTGCAACATTAGACACTGGGACAAAGTGCTTGGTATTTCTCCCGTAAGCCTATTGTCAGAGAGGTCGAATTCCACAATTTTGCTCATGTTACCCACTTCAAGGGATAATGGCCCCGTTAAGGAATTTCGAGCAACTCCAAAATAGACAGACAGAGAAGAAAGGCCGATGACCTCTTTGGGTATTGTCCCGTTAAGGTTGTTATCTGATAGTGATAGTTTTTGCAATTGTTGACACCATCCGAGGCTTGGAGGAATGTCACCTTCTAATTGATTGTTATCAAGCTCCAGGCGAAGCAATTGGGTGACGTTTCCAAGAGAAGAAGGAATTGCCCCTGAAATCCTATTACCCCATAAGTAAAGATACGTCAAATTTTTTAGCTTACCAATGCCATGGGGAATCTCACCGCTGATGCTGTTGTTGTAGATCGCCAAGATCTGTAGGCCATTCAGCTTCTCGATTTCTGGAGGGATATTACCTGTGATCTGGTTTGATCCAAGGAGTAAGACCTGAAGCATATTCGTCAAATTGGCAATGGAAGCAGGTATTTCTCCTTGGAATTTGTTGTGGCCGAAATCTAACACTATCAGTTCAGTGCAATTGGTAAAATCAATGAGGAAACTTAATCCGTCAGATCCTGTTTGTAGCTGGTTATTGCCAAAACCAATTGTTGTAAGATTCCTCAAGTTTCCAAGATTGGCAGGCACATTCCCCGTAAAGCTATTAGAAGGAAGACTAAGCTCTTCAAGACCAGTAGCGTTAGGTAGCGAATGCGGTACTTGCCCTGAAAATTGGTTAACTCCAAGGTAAAGCCCCTTGAGATGAGGAAAATAGTTGCCAATTTCTGGTGGGATTTCACCATGGAGGTTGTTGCCCCCTACATCAAGGTAGACAAGTGATGTAAGGTTGTATACAGAAGAGGGGATGCGTCCTGTTAGATTATTAGAAATTAAAGTTAGAATTTGTAATTTTGAGATGCTTCCGAGCTCGGGTGGTATTTGACCTCTTAGGTCATTGTACCCCATATATAACTTTGTAAGTGAAGATCCATTCCCCAACCAACTTGGAATTCCCCCTGTAAGATTGTTCAATGTGACCCCAAAAACAGTGAGTTCTCTCTCAACTAAATACCGAAGTTCGTCAGGTATCCTCCCGTTGAGCCGATTGTGCTGCAAATAGAGATACTGCATACCTACACAAGATGACAAATTCCGTGGTATCTCCCCTCCGAGCTCATTGTTTAAGAGGGTTAAAGTCTTCAATCTGAACAACCTCCCAAACTCTTCTGGAATGTTGCCTCGGAGCTGATTCGCCTCTAGATTAATACGCCTCAAGAAGGTGAGATTCCCTATGTCCGGAGGTATTGTGCCAACGAGCTTTTGATTATCCAAGTCGAGGGCAGTGACTCTTCCCGCATGGCGACGACTGCAAGAAACTCCTGGCCAGTTGCAGTGACTAACAGACTCGTTCCAAGAACTCATGATCCCTTGAGGATCTTCAATCATCTTGTCCTTGAAGGCGAGCAATGCTACCCTGTCGGTTTCATTTCCGGGATAGGAAGCATAGGCAATACAAGTGTTGGAGTGAGTTTGATGTATAATGAGAATGAGGCTGATAAAAGCTGATACTAAATGCATTCTCAAGTTTAACAAAGTTGTTTCCATACTTGATCAGTTAAGACAGAGCAAGCAGAAAGACTAGATGATGGTGTTTTCTTAAGTTCTCCCTGCTAGCTAGAAGCTTGAGATTGACCGTTTAGATTTGGTCCACCCAAAGGCCACAATTAGGTCCACAAAGAAACTTGACTTTTCTTCAAGACCCATAAATTCAAATTAGGTTATCTTTTTACAATACTAATCGTGACAACCCAAATCCCATGTAATGCGTATGTTATTTTTGAAGATTTTCTAGGGCGTCCAGACAAGTAAACAACCGCAAAGCGAGCTTGGAACAAGAGTTTGTGCAACGTTTGATAAAAATACTATTAACTTTTGATCAAAGAGGAGTTAGAGAGCCCGTGATACTAATTTGAATAGCTAACTTAGAGTACAATGCTGCATTTCTTTTTTGCCACTGTCTACGGCCCCAAAATCCTTCGTTTTCATAATTTCTGACAACTTTTATGGCTAATTTTCAAGATTCCGAGGATTTTGCTACTGGATTCCTATTGCAAACACTTCCCGCCATGAAGACCGCATATGGAAAAATATTTATCACTGACAGTATTTTTAATAATAATCCTTTATTTTTAATGTCCATAGATAGAAACTTTCGTCCTGGAGAGAGAGAGGCTTCTCCAATAAAAAGATCATGGAAAATAATCTTAGAGCATAGAGCATGTTTGCTATTTGATTTGTTCGCGTTTGTTGGGCCACAATAATAAGATTATTAAGAAAATGATTGTATTGGAGCAAATCTGGAGGTATGCAAAATGAACTGAAGAAAGACCTTGAATTTTCTTTGGGGTTCCAAAGGCCCACAATTCAATCCCCAGGAAGCTCGAGAACCGGTGGACTTAGCAAGTCATGCGCTAGAAAACAAAAGAGCAAGTCTTGTTACGTAGAAGACCACATAACTTTGGGCTTAAATTCCACTACAGAAGAATCTCAACTTCGCATACAAGCGTTGACGAGGTCGATTCATGGTTGACTAGACTTATGGCCCGTGCTGCACGCGGGTGACGAAATGGACCTGTAATTCAGCATTACTCATCGGGGAAATTGCCGGACAACTATATGAAGTAAGTAGTCACCAAGTACAAACAAGAGGGTGATGACGGGGAAATCACACTTATGGCGGTCTAAGAGTATTTTTTTATCATGTGTCCTGATAAAGACATCCAAGAGTATTGACGGGGAAATTACACTTATGGCACCGGTAATGAAGTCGTCTCGTCTTAAAGATGAAGAATTTTCGCTTTGAAGTTTGAACCAGTTTGTCCAAGTAAGCCTGAAATATCGCCAAAGATAGTAGGATGTATTGCTTCGCTTCGGCTTGAGATGCTACCTATTCCCTAAGATATTTGTGAGAGACGGATGGAAGTGAAAATGAGAGGTAGAGATCTCTAATTTAGGAAAATATTTCCAAATAATTTATTTTTCGCGAAACAAACGGAGCCTATATTGAATATTATTGACCTAAATAAGAGTAGGAAAGAACACCTTTGAATTTTATAACATTTGACTCCCCAAAGAAAAATGTGAATTCAATATGTTGCAATCTTGGATTTTGTACGCCTTAGTTGGAATCCTTTATGCAGTGTTAGACACTATCCTTTTCTCACGGCAATGAGAAAACCTATTCTTCACAGGACAGCATCAGCATGCCCTGCCGTGGGTTAAACGGTGGCAAAGTTGTCGGGCCCAATCAGACGTTTGACATCAACTCAAACAATCCAACAGATGACGATCATTGTGCATCAGTGGTTCACGATAATAGTCAATCAATTGTCCCGATCGTAAATTGATTAGAGAATTTTCCATGCGAAAGGCCAAAGCTCGTGGCGCTGTGGAAAGAAATGGACATTGGGCCAAGTTCAAAGCAATGCGCATGATTTAGTTTCGAAACATTCCTTGACTATTGAAATTAAGTCATGATTGCGCCTAAATTAGTGGAGCGAATGGAATTATTTCCATGAACGATGAAGAAGAGGAGCATGGAGGACTATTTTTTTAATCTAAAGTTATGATCAAAGTTGAATATGAATTGGGTTGTACCCGTCAAGAGATTTCCAATGACAGCCAATATGCCCAAATCAAAAGCGGGATCTCAAGATATTGTAACTTTCACGACCGTGGGGTGTCGGAAATATTGATATTTCTCCCCATCTCAAGATAGTAATTGGGATGCAAAGATTGATTCAGAAATTTTATTTATAGAGTGATACAAGACTTTTTTATAATTTATTTGAGTACAAACTATTTATGTAACTATCTATCTTATAATTATTCGAAATTACTTTGAGAATTAATTATGTAGAAACATCCCCAACATTCTTTGGAAAAACAGAAATGGGAGGTGATGATGAGAAGACCAAGCAACTAAAACCATTCTCCTCGGCAAGCCAATCTTGATGGACGAACAGACGGAAGAAAACCACGGTTGAGCCGATTAATGTTAGAAAGCTAATATTGTATGCACCTTAATCTCGATCATCAAATCGTGCGGGTCCTATATAGTGGCCACACTACTCAATGGTTGAGATAAAGTTAGTTCACATGATCTTGATCTGTATAATTTTTTTTTCGAGAGATAAATACATCATGCAGACGACTCCGCGCTCTGTCCTATTTATTGTTTCCTTGGCACAATTGATCATAAGATGATTGGTTCATCTTGGCTCGAAGATGGCACGCGGAAGGACAAGGTCAAATTTGGATTGGTCACCTTTGGATTTGGACTAGATCGACTTAAATAACTCATTTTTTTTGGGTAAAAAGAAAGATTACATTCATTTATTAGAATAATAATCGAGATGTACATAGAAAGCTTCTAAGCCTAGCAAATCCCAAATAACTGTGGAATAAAGCAAATGCCGGAATGCAAATAACAAAGTGCAGGTTGTAGCTATAAACATACTATCATTCCTCAAGAATAAATCTGTCACCGTAATTATTCGGCGACTAATCATCAGATTCAGTAATAAGCACATGTCGAGATTCTTTACTTCATTTGCAATGATTTGCAGTGCGTGTCTATATTCAAAGTTCTCACCACCATCGCCATGTAGAAATATCAATATCAATACGACGAAAGAACACAAATTAACCAGTTCAGGATGTTGCAATCTTAGACTTTGTACGACTTAGTTGGAATCCTTTTATGCAGTGTAAGACCCTCTATCCATTTCTCACGGCAATGAGAAGACCTTATCTTTATAGGACAGTATCGTCATACCCTATCGTGGGCTAAGGGGGGGTGGGGGTGTTGGGCCCAATCAGACGGTTGACATCAACTCAGACAATCCATCGATGGTCGACGATGATTGTCCATCAATTTTTTTTTTTGGGTCGAAATTGTCAATCAAAATTTTCTTTTGGGTCTGAAATTGTCAACCAATTGACAGGCTCATAAAGTGATTAGACAATTTTTCCATGTGAAAGGCTAAGGTCGTGGCGCTGTGGAAAGAAATTGACATTGGGCCAAGTTCAAAGCAATGCGCAAATTTTCAATGTTTCAGTTTCAAAACGTTGCTTGATTATTGAAATTAAGTCATGATTGCGCCTAAAATAGAGGAACGAATGGAAATTTTTCCATGAATGATAAAGAAGAGGAGCATAGACGACTAACTTTTCTATCTAAAGTTTGATTAAAGTTGAATGAGAATCGGGTTGTACTCATCAAGAGATTTCCAATGATACCCAATTTGCCCAAATCAAAAAGCCGGATATCAAGCTATCATAACTTTCAACAACAATCGTCCAATCGTGGGATGTCGAAAATATTGATATTTCGTTCTATCTCAAAATAGTATTCGTGATGCAAAGATGAATTAAGAAATTGTATTTATTTATTTATTTTCCTTTCTTTTTTCTTTTTTTCTTTTCTTTCTCTTTCTTTTTTTTTCTTCCCTTCCATAGGCGATGCCCGACAACCGAACAAAGGTGAGGGCTAGCGAGCCTATGGCCAAACAAAGGTGAGGGCCGGCAAACCTATGGCCAATCGCCGAGGTCAATCGACTGGCTAGAGGAAGAAGGGAAGGAAAAAAAAAAAGAAAGAGAAAGAAAAGAAAAAATATAACAGAAAAGAAGAAATCAAAAAATCAAAAAAATATTAAAATTGTCAACGTTAGTGCCGGCCGCACCATGTAGGACGATGTTCATGTCATCGATTTTTTGACTAAAATTGACCGGATAGACTGAATTGACACAAATACAAAAGGTTTATGACTTAATTAGCAAAAAAATAAAAATGTTTAGGACTGAATTAGTATAATTGTAACAGGTTCAAAACTTTTTTGGTAATTCTCCCCTATATGTATCCATCTTTAGTAATCTCTCAAGCTCATTTGTTACTTTAATTAATCTTGAAAACAAAGTCAGGAACAAATTTGGTATAAGTCAATTACATTTTAAAATCTATGGATTCCATTAACCAACACAAGTCCCAATATAATTTTTGTGCTGTGATTGGTTCTCCCTACTACATCATCCACAAGTTAAGTTTATATAATATTTTCTCATCTTGAATGAAATACGAGTAAATCCATGAATAGGTGTAGCTGGGCATGAAATATATTTTCGGCGAGCCTAGGGAATAAATCTCCAATGTTCAAGCCCACTCACTAGGATCATTTGCAGGAGAAAATTTGATATTATATAAATCGTGCGTGTTTCAAGGTGAGGACTTTTGAATCTTACACCAAGTTCAAATCCATCTAAACCCTCATCGATCAAGTCTGTCCAATAGGCAAGAAGTAAATTAAAACTTGAATGAATAGCCCAAATATGAAATTATCTGCACCGATGGTGCCATATACCTAGTTCGTCCACATTATCTATATATGTTTTCGATTGCCTAGTTAATCTTGTTTTGAGAGTTTTGCATCATAGCCATATCGATGATGCGGCATGGGAAGCCAATTCTCGCTTTTCAACAATGAGATACCTACTAAGTTTTATAGTCTGAAATGGTCAATTTTCCATATTCTTCAATGATGCTCTACGTAATTTTAATAAACCTCCGCCTCCCATACGATATCTCAATTCATAAAAGGGACACATGCTTTATAGTAAAATCGTTAACATGCATTAAAATATGTATCGAAGTACTTGGCCCGATCGTCTAGTAGTTGGACCTTCTCATTGGACGGGCCACGGATCATCCCGGGCTTGCTCGGGCCCAAACCTTTAGAGGTCCTGCCCAGGCTTGAATGCTCAGGCCCAAGCCTGCCCAAGGGAAAAACATTGGGCCACCTTTTTATTTTTTTTAAATAAAAGAAGTATAAAAAAATGCGCTTTATTTTATTTTACTGCATTAGAAATTTGAGCTTATTTTATCCTATTATTTGTATTTATTATAAATGTTAAAGTAAAAATGATTAATAAAACGTAATCTATCAATATTTTAATAAATACATCGGCGCGCTAGCCTAGCCCTTAAGGCCATTTCTTGACACAGCTTGCCCACTAACATGATATTTGCAGATACTGATGGCACAAGATGTAAGAACAATCAGTAGCTAGAAATCGTTATCGACATTTTCTTGATGGACTTATTTTAGCTTGTAACTAAAGATGCAAGTGTCCGTGAGTTATAGCTTAGTTGAGGTACAATATGATGATTCGCCTGAACTTTCTCTGCCATAGGTGGAGGTGCTGGCGCACGTCGCCATTGGTGGGTTCGTTTCTCACTACGGTTGGAACTCCATTATAGAGAGCTTGTGTCATGGTGTGCCAAACATGACGTGACCCATATTCGCGGAGCAGCAGTTGCTTGTCCACGATGGTGAAGGAACTGGGATTAGTGGTGGCGTTGAGGCTAGATTCTGGAGGTACGGTGTCGGCGGCGATCTAGTGCCAGCGGAGGAGGTATGGAGGGCCGTTGGACACTTGATGGGGCGACGGCTGCACAACAACGGGGAAGAAGGTGACGGAAATGAGGGCTGCCGCGAGGAACGCCGTGTAGTAAGGCGGGTCTTCGTTTGATTCTATTGGAAGGTTGATTCAAGACACTGTCAAGAACATTGAATAAAAAACTCAAGAAAGAGTTAGCATTTGCCTTCAATTTTAACCGTCACGTATGTCACTTTGATCTTGCTCTGTCCTCGATTGGTTCTTGCCAACATGGAGTTGTGAGCTTCACATGACTAGACTAATGATCTGGTGAGCTTTTGTTTCAACTGATTTGATACAAGCGAGACTGCGAGTACGTCAGTTACTCTGCTTCCAGGAAGATGAATTTGCATTTAGCTGTTGTATTTCTTAAATTCCTTCTGAGGGGATGCATGACTTACAATGCATTGGATGATACAGTGAAATCAACCCGAGGAAAGAACCGGTAAGATTTTATTTTTCTCCTGAAGCAAGCGCTACTGTAGTTGAAAGAGAGGCTTTTATTTGGTCTTTAGGATATAGAGATAGCAAATCCTTTTGCCTCTCGCATGAGGAGAGAATTGTCCAAAAAGAAACCTATTGTACGAAAACCAGTTTAGTCTTAAACCTTTCAACTACGTTGGTTTAGTCTTAAATCTTTTGACGATTTGCCAATCTAGTCATAAACCTTTCTTTGTGTCAATATAGTCATAAACCTTTTGAAGATTTGTCAATTTAGTCATGAATCTGTTATTTGGATATTTGATCAGACAGATTATATTGACAAATCGTCAAAATGTTTAGGACTAAATTGGCACAATTGAAAGGTTTAGCATTGAATTAGTCGTTGTACAATATGTTTAGGACTTTTTGGACAATTATTCCCTCGCATACCTGTTGTGGTAGACACTAGAGTTGCATGTGACGGGTTTATAATTTTAGACTTTTTATGATAGGAAAATTAGGTTGGGAGCAAATGTGGCGCGGGTATAACCATTTGGGATTTTTTATGTTATTAACCTTTCTTTGTAACTTAGATGCAGGAAAGACTTATTAACATGTAATTTCTCTCCCTAATTTTTCTTTTTTCTTTTTATAACTTAGATGAAGGAAAGTCCTATGGTATTCACTTTTTTTGCGACTTAGATGCAGGAAAGGCTTACGAAAATTTAATTCTTCTCTCTGATTTGTCTTTTTTTTTTCTTTTTATAACTTAGATGTAGGAAAGTCTAATTTTCAGAAGTATTCAGCCTCACTTTTAAAATAGATATTTCAAAATAGAAATAATTATTGTAAAACATTTATTACCAAAAAATAAAGTTTGATCATGGTATATCTTCCTTCATGGAGTATAAACCTTTTTTTTTCATCTTGCTATCGATAGATATTGCAAAAGAGAATCTATACACATATGCATAAGAATTAAAATATAATCTTCATAATCATAAATCGTATATGTAAAAGCACAATAAATTTGCTAAAGTGACCATCAAAAACAATAAAATTAATGCGAAAACATGCCACGTGCTTCAACGGGTTGTTTATGACGCTAATCCAGCTGGGAGATCCTCTGAGACTGCACTATGCTAAAAAACAAAAGGGTAAACACGTGCTTGTAATTTCGATGTAATTAATGTCAAACTTCATGAAGCTTGAAAATGAGAACTCCCGATCTCTCGCGTGTCAGATTGTCAGGCATAGAAGATGTTGGATTATAGAGATTCTAGTCGTTGTATATCAAAATACTAACCTGCGTCAATTATTTAGTACTTCTATTAGTTAAATTTGGGCTTTACGTGAGTCCCAATAAAACTTCCGTCTCCCGCACGTTTGGTAGACTTAGGGAAAAAGTATTTATTCTTTTGAAGTGAATCGAATTATACATGTATAAAACAGGTGTCTTATTATGCTTGAGTAAAAACAACTCGGGCTTGAACTTATTTCGTATCTTTTCTTTAGTCGATTAATGATGTAACGTGCCAACAATTGGTTATGTGTCCCAAAAATATGATTATGCTTATTTCATGTTTACATGAATTAATACATTATTCTTGTGATTTTTTATTAGATAGCACGAATTAGCAACAAATTTCCATTATCAGATATGGTCTTGCCGTAAAATCTTATAATCTAAATGTACCTACAGTAATATGTAAGCTTTTCTTGTCTTTAGTCCAATCGATACAAAATCACGGCAACAAAATCTTATGACTACATCGTAGAAATGTCATTTATTTGGCATACTTGTAAGAAAAATGACGATATTTACAAGTTCCTATTCCGAATCCTATAATTCTTGTCTCTTATATTATCGATAGAGTTTAGCACTATAGTAGTCACCTGTTGGTTCTAAACAGGCAGATATTTCTTTCGGCCAAATAATGGTACCCGTCTTTCTCGATTGACAAAAAATATGATAAACGCACAAACATACCTAAAATCGATTTGGTGCAATCAAACTCCATTTGGCCTCAAGAACTATTCAGATAGATAAAATGAAGAATTGATGGATTTGGCCGATTACAAACGATAAAGAGAAAAGGAATCCCAAATGACACCTATAATCATCAATCTCGAATAATTAGTGAAATACTAAAAGCATTACTATCAAGCTCCAAGAAGTTGTTGACCCCCACCATTTGACTATTGCATGGGGGATCGGGATCGAATCCCACACGGTGATTAATTAAGGTCAATAAAGAAACCAGACACGACAGCCCAAACGATGTGGCGGTATCAAAGCTCGGCTCCACTCAGACCATTACTCAGTTCTGTTGCGGTTCGCACGGGACTGAGTTCGAGCGACCAAGTTCATTAGCGGCCCCTATCCTTAACGCTTTTCAAGTCATTGAAGGGGAGTGCACTAGCAGTCAACAGCACCACCACCTCTCCACACGTGCGCTTTGTGGCAGAGACACAACTACCATTCAACGTACGAGTAGATCTCTTCCGAGGAAATACCAAAGGATTGGGACTCTATCTTTCGACTCTCTTGACCACCAATCATCCCTCTCTCCCCCTCTCCTTCCTCTCTCCCTCTCGCTCTCGCCTTACGACAACCATGGAGGTCTCGTGGGAAGCGAGCGTCGCCGATTCGATCAACACCATCTACCTCCTCTTCTCGGCCTACCTGGTCTTCGTGATGCAGCTCGGCTTCGCCATGCTGTGCGCCGGCTCCGTCCGCGCCAAGAACGCCATGAACATCATGCTCACCAACGTGGTGGACGCCGTGGTCGGCAGCATCTCCTACTACCTCTTCGGCTTCGCCTTCGCGTTCGGGGAAGGGTCCAATTCCAACCCCTTCATCGGCACCTACAACTTCGCTCTCATGGACATTCCCAATAGCACTTACGACTACAGCTTCTTCCTGTACCAGTGGGCTTTTGCCATTGCGGTCGCCGGGATCACTAGCGGCTCCATAGCGGAGCGGACCCAATTCAGCGCGTACCTCGTGTTCTCCTTCTTCCTCACCGGGTTCGTGTACCCGATTGTGGTCCATTGGGTCTGGTCGTCGAGCGGGTGGCTCAGCGCGAGTTCGAGCGACTTGCTTTTCGGGTCGGGGGCTATTGATTTTGCAGGGAGTGGCGTGGTGCATTTGGTCGGAGGGATTGCTGGTCTCTGGGGCTCATTGATTGAAGGCCCGCGGGCCGGTAGGTTCGACGCGTTCGGCAAGGCCGTGCCAATGCGAGGACACAATGCGACCCTTGTGGTGCTCGGGACGTTCCTGTTGTGGTTCGGATGGTTCGGGTTCAACCCGGGCTCCTTCGATAAGGTCCTCGTGTCGTACCCCGGCACGTCCGACCAAGGTAATTGGACGGGGATCAGCCGCACAGCGGTCACGACCACGCTGGCAGGGTCCACTGCGGGGCTAGTGACCCTATTTGGTCGGCGCCTCTTGGTGGGCCACTGGGATGCGCTGGACGTGTGCAATGGCCTGCTCGGCGGTTTCGTCGCGATCACGTCCGGTTGCTCCGTGGTCGAACCGTGGGCCGCCATCATCTGCGGCTTCGTCTCTGCTTGGGTTCTGATTGGGCTCAACATCGCGGCGCTGAAGTTGAAATTCGACGACCCGCTGGAGGCGACCCAGCTGCACGGGGGGTGCGGCGCGTGGGGTTTGATATTCACGGGCCTGTTCGCGAAAGAGGAATTCGTGATCCAAGCCTACGACTCCGGAGAGACCGGGGTGTCGCGGCCGTACGGGCTTTTCATGGGAGGGGGATGGGCCTTGCTTGGAGCCCAGGTGGTCGAGGTTCTGGTGATTGTGGGCTGGGTGAGTGCGACCATGGGGCCTCTCTTCTATGCCCTTCACAAGCTCGAGATCCTGAGGATCTCAGTAGATGAAGAAATGGCGGGTCTCGACATCTCCAGCCATGGCGGCTACGCTTACACCGGTCACGCCGCCGAGGAAAGCCGCCCTCGCTTCTACGCCGACTACATGCGTCTTCAAGATCAGTCCTAGCGGATTACTGCGTCAAAAGACCCACTTGCGGCAAATGATTTGTAATTCTCCGTGCAGCTAGGCTGTTTTGATATGTCCACTTGGGCATTTCCAATCTCATTCAATTGGTCACGTGTTATTTTATGCCAAATTGTTTTGTGTTATAATCAAAGAGGAGGAAAAAGACACGTTTGGCGTCCAGGATTCTCAAATTCTTGGGACCCTTTATCACGTTCTTTCCACGATACCATTTGCCAAGGAATGATCTCTTTCTATCCCGTAAACAATCAAGCGTTATCTTAAGAGACTGACATCATACCAATTTTTCTTTCTAAACAATTAGATTCATGCTAAGAGACGCATCTGTCAGGTGTCCACCATTAGACAATTATGATAAAACGAACATTCCTGTAATGAACTCAACACACATTCGACTTCAGTAGAATACCATGTTTTTCCAGTATCCACAAGTTAGATTCAATGGAAAAGAAGCCGAAAAAGTAAACAAAGTAACCTGATTAGGCAGAACAAGATGCAATGCTTCAGAAAACTCCAGGGATTTCAAGAGTTTAACACCCATTGAAGTGACAATAGATTGACTTCAGCACTTGAAAAGATTATTTTAAATATCGGCTGGCTCTGTACATCAAAAGCCTATACAGTAGAACAATCGACTCACCTACAGTGAGTATCGTGGGGAAGAAAAACAGTGTCAGGAACGACCAGAGGCAAGTTATCAATGTACATGTACAGCCTCTTAGCATCCTCCTTCAGAATGGTGGGCAAATCAACGATATCGCGCTTTTCTGTGTAAATCCAGAGGTCTTCAGATTTGATTCTTTTGAGATTATCCCTGCAGAATGGACATGACTGAGATCGTGCGCGCCTGATCAAACACCCACAAACACATCATCAGTTTCTAGACAAATGCTGAAGAGCGAAGGTATGAAGTAATTGGCGAAGATGTAAACGGAACCAGACAACTAAAACCATCCACCGAACCATAAGAAACCGTTTTAACACGGGTCATGTACTTTAAGACGGCAACAACACCGTGCAAGAATTGTGAGCGAATCAACTAGTGCCTCTAGCTCAAGAATGAGTCGCGTGTAAATGATCCAGGATGCAGAACATTACCAATTCTGATAGCACCTTAAACACAAAGAATGACAGCAGTTAGGCAAGATAACCCTGCTGGTCGTCTCCAAGCAAATCCCGCACTCATCTTCTCTTTCTAAGTCAAGTTCACAGAACTTCCCCAAAAGCAGCTCTTCCTTTTTCCTATACCGGTCAGAACAGACTTGTCTCTGTTTCCTCTCTTCCAAATCTGTGATGCCTCTTTGAAGTTGCAACAGAGAAGGGAATATAATTGCTGCTTGTCAAAAGCAAAAATAGACAACGCATGGATGTTATTATCAGGAAAGGGAGATAAATTATTAGTGTATAAGCAACACAAAGAATAACCCAATTCCTTACCAAAAAAAAAAAAAAAGAATAACCCAATTCTAAGTATATGTGCGCACCATAAAAGTCTCTGATGCTTGCTTTCCTCTCATAAACAGACATAGTGGTCTTGCCATCTGCACAGTTCTGCATCAATCCACAGACTCAGAATAAGTCATTCTGTACATGAAACATTAGTAACTTAATCCATCCAAGAAGATAATGCAAACCGGTGCAGACACAATTGTATACAAGAACAAGAAAGAACTGACCCAACTGAAGATGGAAAGACAAGTACCATGTATATAAGAATTCTAAGCAGCCCAAGCGCACCAGCCAGGTGACAGTCAGTCCATTGGACAAGAAAAAGAAATAAGTGGGCAACCGGACTGTAAGATAATCTCATCTGAAGGTACGCTCCATTCTCCCTCGGATAGTCCAAGGCCCTGAGAAAATGGAAAAGAGTCAAACACACAGGTAGGTAGTGAAATCATCAAACAAACGCACCGAGAAAACATACATGTAAAATTCTGCCAGCCCATCACCACAAGCTTATTTTTAGAAACAGTAACCGATGAGAAAACTAGCAATGCAACAAAAACGCAAGGAGACCCTGGTCCTCGATATGGATGTACTCGAAGGTTAAGTACCAAACAAAGCGAAGACAGGCTCACAAGTACAATGAGGGCAGTCCAATCAGCAGTAACAAACCAAAATGCCGAAATGTTTATACTATCTGATGGTAACCCGGATCCAAATGCTAACATCAATCCCACTGTAAATAGAGAAGCTCCTCACCAACCTAGTAATCCTCGACTCGCATCGCAACAGCTTGATGGGAGATAAAATTCCATAGGCAAATCGTTTCAGGATTCTTGAGATATTTCAACAAAAGGAAAGGTTATGCAAGAGCCCACGAGACAGCAGCACGCCCACCCTACTAGCCGATTTCAGCTCCTTCCGTCCCAGCAGCGGCAATAGGAAAACGAAAGACGAAGTGATTGGACATGGCCGGAACACAGAACCACAGAAGCTCTAAAAGTAGTTTTGTTCATAACATACGAGGAAATGATTGCACAATTTAACTCAATTCAAACAAGGGTGGACGAGACCACCGCCTGAGAATGCACACAAACCATTTGGCGAGAACCCAACCACCCCCACCGCAGCCAAATTCAAGAAGCACACAGCGACAGACCCAAAAGAACCAAACACAGAGGGGACAAAACAAAACAGCTGGACTCCGACGACCACCGACTGATTTTCACGCATTCCATTCCATTCCCGGCAATCCGAAACGGAATGAAGCTAGACAACAGAGGCGGAGACGGAGAGAGAATTACAGGGTGTTGGCGTGCTGGATATCGGCTTCGAGGGCCTTGAGAGAATCCCTGAACGGCGACTTATTACTGCTCATGGCTCCCCGCTCTCTCCTCCTCCTCCTCCTCTTCCTCCTCCTCCTTCTTCTCCTCGGGAGGCGATGCTTTTCATCCGACGCGCCACAGATGACGACCGAGCTCTTTTTGTCCTTCCCTCTCTTTCCCGTCCCACTTTTCCCCTTCCTTTCCCCCGCACTTTCCCGGAAAAACAAGAGAGAAAAAGAAGAGATTGGGGGGGTGGGCCTTTTCTCGACGACGACGACGACGATACACGAGGTCGCGTCCCCCGGCGTACCGAAAAACCGCCACACACGCACGCTCACTCCCTCGCTGACTCCGGCTTCCGCTCCCGAGCTCCTCCTGAGTCCTGACTTCCCCTCGTTATAAAGTCGTCGCGACCCCAGGCGCGTCCAGACGTTTCCCTCCCCACCCCCCCACCGCACCGGCCGGAAAT
This sequence comes from Syzygium jambos, assembly GCA_031216235.1. Classification (NCBI taxonomy): domain Eukaryota; kingdom Viridiplantae; phylum Streptophyta; class Magnoliopsida; order Myrtales; family Myrtaceae; genus Syzygium; species Syzygium jambos. The sequence goes on along the minus strand of CM062229.1, from coordinate 23,114,472 downwards.
TACGGTTCTGCCCTCGTCGGGATAAGCAGCTCGCCCCGGATTAAATTCAATCATCTTATCCGGTGGGGCTGTAATCATTTAGATAAATCCACCGAGATGGTAGTTTCTATCTACTTTTAATGAAATATTTAAGTATGGATTCTCTTTGTTTTGGTTAATTAGCGCGGTGACACGTCATCGACGCGCTCCCGAGATTAAAGAAAAATTTCCCCCCGCCCCCTTCCCCTCCTCTTCGAAACCCCGTCGGGCCGAGATCCCCTGCTGCCACCTCCTCCTCCGTGGGCCCTGGGTTTCTCCGCCCTCCAATGAGATCCCGCCACGCGGACCGCCGGCGGGGCTGGCGTGGCGAGGTTGCGGCCCGTTGGATCTGACGCGACGGCTTGGTAGGCAGAGCGTGTGGGTGGGGTGGGGGAGAGGCTGAAAAACCAGCTGGCGCAGCATCCGGTTTTTGGTATACCGGCGGCCTCGTCAAGTCGTCCGATTCTTTCGACCCAAACAGAACAAAAACACAAGAAAAGGTCGGGCCATATTCTATTTCCTTTCCCTCGTTCTGATCCGCGGCCACGATAATCACTTGCTTACCCTAGCAAAAAAATCAGGAAAAATAAACTTCAATTTTACAATTTTCGAAATGAACGAGAAGTTAATATAAAAATATATAATATAATATAAGTACATTAGAAATTCTAAAACTTATTACGAAAGTGCGATTGATAACTAAAACTTTCAAAAAAGTGCGTTGAAAGTCTTAAAAACTTATTACAAATGTTAATTGAGTCCTCGAACTTTCAAAAAGTGCAAACAAATTATAAAACTTACCGAATTGGTCCAATCGGGTCATTCGATTGTACTTTCGTAATAAGTTTTTTTTTGGAGTCGATTGCCGCTTTGTGAAAGTTTCAAGGCTCGATTGCATCTTCACGACAAGTTTTAGAACTTCCAGCGCGCTTGTCCCAAAAAAAAAAAAAGAAAACAATGATAGTCAATCATGTAATTTTGTAAATTTAATTTCGGAAATCGATTTCCTCTTTCACTTTTCGCTTCGGCCGGGGGCCTAATTATATCCCAATTCCGCCTTTCGGAAATCACGGGAACTCGCTCGGGCCGCACGAGATTATGACGAGCCTCGAGCATTAACTTTCTTTATTGTTGGCTGGGTCACCCCCACAAAAAAGAAAAAAAAAAGAGGAGAACATTTCTTGATTAGCGACGTCTCATGCTCGATACCTTAGTTCGATGCCGCCTTTAATTAATCAGCTTCTATATATAATAAGGTTTCAAGGTGTGCCCAGCCTGAATTTGGATGAGGCTGATATCCATTGAGGGGGAGCACGGTGTCCCCACCGCACCAACTTGCAAAGAGAATTACAGATGGGCGGTGTTTTGTTCCGATCCTCGACTCGACTCGACTCCGACGATCATGATTCGCGCGCGGGGGGATGAATCGCATCTCAGGTCGCACGAATCACGACCCCACATTAAAAGATTTTACTCGCTCGGGTTGCGCGCCGTGAGCCATCGCCTCCAGGAACGCGTCGCTGTCAGCCCGCGTCCTTCGAGAGTACATCCTCCCGCGAGACAAGGACAAAAGCATCGGCGGTGTGGCCCGTGATACGTTCCTGGGTGGGTTGCGACATCCCCCTCGGTATCTTAATTATTAGCCCTTTGATATTTCCGATGCGCCCCTGACGTGGGCTCCTTTGGAAGCGATGAGATGGGTCCTAGAATTAGAAATAGGAAAGGGACAGGGTCAGTTGTCGGCATTTTTTTTTTTTGTTGGTCGGATCCGGATTCACCGATCAGGAGCCGACCCTGTTCACCCTAGAATCGGTCTCGAGTTGTCCCGGAAACCGATGGTATTATCTTTCTTTTTGTAAAAGAAAAATATTTTTTCTTTCTCAAAAAATTCCTAAATATATTGAAAGATACTCTAGTGTACGATGGAATTTCTAATCTCGGGAAAGATACGAAAGTAAAAGAAGAGATTACTTCTACAAATAATCTACACCTTTTGCCATTGCTGAATAAGGAAAATTTTATACTCTGAGCCAGTTCCGCCGGTTTGATCCAATTGGCCATTTTCCTCTCCGTAAATCAGGAATCGAGAACCGAACCTATTTCAGCAAGAACGATGACTGGGAACTGAGTCACCTATATATATATATACATATATCTATTGCACTTAGAAAATGACATTAAAATTATTCGTAAATCAATTTAAAAGCATCATCTAAGGAATAGACGAGAGACTGGGCAGTCCATGGATATCATATTTTTTACTGGACTTGATTAGACGAAATGACGCGGAGGTTACTTGTAAATCAATTTGAAAGCATCGTCCAAGGGCTTCATGAGAGAGAGAGAGGGGGGGAGATGGAGTGGGTGGAGATGGCCGATAATGACTGACGGCACTTGGCAATTGACGGCGGTGGCGATATCGATCATCAATGATTCAGATACTCTTTGTTCGGTGTCATGTTCAGTGAGGGAGGGGGCCAATCCTCTTGAGGATGGCCCAACCCAAGAAAGGAAAAATGCCCAGCTCCATCTCTAGGGCGAAAATCAGTTTGAGAGATCTGAATCAAAAAGTTCAAGGTCACTTCGGCTTGCGATAGGGAATCACTTTCCGAAAAGAGGTTTTGGCAAGTGGCAAGGTGATTGGAGAGTTTTATGTAGAGAATTTTCGGAAGACGCGCTGCATTTCCAAAGTCCTTCAAAGGCTCTTTGCTCGATACAAGTCCCACCTAATTTTGAGCTTTGAGCATTTTTCGGAATGCTGATGCTATTTTTTCTTTTCCCTTCTAACTTTGCCCCTCATTGAACTCTTGAAATTCCGAATTTATCCTTTCTTAGTGCACAACGGCAACGAGGTCAGATCTGATCGCCGGAGAGATGGCACCATATCACACTTTCAGTTGCTGAGCTTCAATTTTTATTTTTGTTTGAAAAATATAGCTAAAGTCTTTCACAAATTTAGTTTTTCCCAAACAACGTTTAAACCAAAAGTTGCTTCTCAATACATTCTTAATTACAATTTACTAAATACTATTTGCATTTCGGAAAAATCTTTGGACCTAAAGTCCTTGGCATTTCTCCCAAAGACTTTCCCCAAAAGCCATCCAAACAGAGCCCTTCTGCCTCCCACCTCCACAATTTAAATACTCGTACCTTGTCAAGGTAAGGGACCCTGGCATAAATGTTTGGATCATTGAGTTCGATTCCTTTTTATAAGTTTTCTTGCAAGTTCTTCGTTATAATTAATTTCTTTTATATTTGAAATTACTATAAGGAGATGACTATAATGACTTTCAAAAGATTAGAGGGCATATTGACAAAATTTTGAAACGTCAAGAGATAATTGGTAACCATGCAACCAATCTAGAGGGCAAAACGTAACTCTCACCGAGGAAGGACAATTTTGCCCTCAAGTTCTTGCCGGTGATGAGTCACGTGACATCACGTGATTGATTTTGAAGGGACAATGTGGCCGGAGTCAACATAGAGAGCACATTGAGATCGAGTGGAAAACATTCGGGAGCTTTACGCCAAAATTGCGATATTGGGAGGCAATTTGCAACAATCCTATAAACCTAGGGGCAAATAGTAATTCTCCTTTTCCTTTTGGTAGAAGTCTTCCCGCCCTCTTCGAGAAAAAAAATTATCTGAACCTCAGTTTGCATTGATCGAATCGATCACAATAGCTGATTATACAAATCTATGCAAGAATTTCTCTCTTTTTATATGCTATAGTTTGACAGTTCCCAACGACTCTGTGATCTCACCCTTAATCTACTTAGACAATTCAAATGTGCAAAAGACATCAGTCCCATCTTCGATAGCCAAGATTGAGTAGAGCAATTGATTTACATAGAAAATTCTTGACTTATTGACCCAAACATTGTGTGGAATTGAGTTGTGGCTAGAATCTCCTCTGATGCATGTCCCAGCTCGCCAACTTGAAGATTGCAATAAATGGAGTTGGTGGATTAGACTGGCTTCACATGCAATACCACCTTTTTGTTTTCATAGTTGATGCCAAAGATCAGCAGCTGGTTTGCATGGTTTGGCTGGTCCTGGGCCCATTTTGTTTCAAATGTCAACCATTTTTTTTGCTGGGGATGGGGCTGAAAACATGCTAACTTAATGTCACGATTACGATGATTAAAATCAAGCTCGACGGAGCGAGAGTTGCACGTTAACCTAACTCAGAATTAGAAAAAAATTAATGGAATCTTGTTTGGTTTCATTATAATCGTAAAGCATCTGGATAAGGAATAAGACATTAAGTCAGGCAATTGGACTTTCTCCGGAGCAGGTACTCTGCTCGGTAGCATTGACCCTTTCTTCATTCGCACTCCTCAAACAGAGATAAAGTCAACGACTCCCTACATTTGCTGCTTCTGCTTCTGCTTCTTTTTATTTTTATTTTTGCATTACGAATGAAAGTTGATTATCACACCTGCCTCTAGGGGGGAGCAAATGTCCAGGGTCAACCCTAGACCAACCTTGTACCGGCCCAACCCAATTGATCTTGATCCGATTTCCTGGTGGACCAGGTCAGTCTTTGGTCCTGGGATCGTTGGAACCCGTATTATGCAGATTGGTCCCCGATCTAGGGACTTTAGGGCTGATTCAACCCAGACCAACCTTCTATATATAAATATATAAATATAAATATATTTAATATTTTTCAAAGAACCCTAGGCTCCTCCCTATCTCTTTCTTATGGCGTTGAAAATAGAAACCCTATTGAGTGTCGCCTCTTTGCAAAGCTTTGTCTATTCTTGTAACTACCGTTGCTTCAGAATCGGCTTTTAGTACATCGGGTTGCGTGCTTGATGGCCTTCATAGTTCTTTTACTCCTAAAGTAGTAGAAGTTTTGATTTGCACTCAAACTTGGTTGAGAGCCACTCGTATGCCTATTAATGTTAAAGAGTGCATTAACAATGCCAAAAAATTTGAATTGTATGATTACAGCGGTTAAAATCAAGCTCTACGTGGCGTGAATTATACGTTAACCTAACTTAGAATTAGAAAAAAAAAAGGAATCTTGTTTGGTTCTAGTATAATAGTAAAGCATAAGGATAAGGAATGAGACATTATTAAGTCTGGCAATTGGGCTTCTCTGGAGCAGGCACTGTGCTCGGTAGCATCGACCATTTCTTTCTTCATTCACACTCATCAAGCAGAAATAAAGTCAACGATTCGCTACATGCTTCTTCTTCTTCTTCTTCTTATTTTTATTTTTGCATTTATGGATGAAAGTTGAGTATCACCTGCCTCCTATTGTCCAATGATAATCACCTGACTGAGTTCATCTTATGGGGAGGTCAAAGGTGCAAGGAAAACGAACGGCTCGCCACAGACGCGGCGCAGTGATTCTAGGATTCTGTCCTCTGCATTACACGAAGAAGGCCAACAAGTGAAGCACAACAAGCCAGGGGTTCGTACATTCTTGAGGAATAGAAAGCAAAACTTCCTCGAGAAATTGCAGGGTATGCAGGCCATTGACATGCACGAGCCTGTTACAACCGTGTATTCGATGCATGCAAGATCCAACTTACCAGCACATGAAGAGAATGAATTCCCAGATGTTCGCGGAGTCGGTCTGTTCATAATTATCGAGGAATATAACTAGGCGAACCCACTGTAAGGAACTTGAATGAGTTATACAGCCGCACGACGACATGCATCCGCGTCAACAATCAAATAAGCTATACATCAGTTGCTCGGGCATTGTAACTTGTAAGGTGGGTGACATATGAAACTAACTGCATAAACATGATGACACGGATCCAACGAGCGAGATCAATTGGATCAATCTCACCCCATCAAGGCTGTGAATATAAAGACAATCTCCTTATGATTAAGAACCCCTCACACCATATCGTCTCTACCTCTCTGCTGATAAGATAGCAAGGCTACTACGAACTCGTTTTTCCCGAAATTAGGCCAGAGTGCCTGAACAAAGAAAAGTTCGACGTATAAAAGGGTGGCACTTTGGCTATGAAAATTATTATATATCATGTTACTCAATACTATTGAGTGAGGGAGAGGTCAATCCTCAATACTATTGAGTGAGGGAGAGGTCAATCCTCTTAAGGGTGGCACTACCCAAGAAAAGGAAAATGCCCGAGTCAATCTTTGGTGTAAATCAATTTGAGACCTGTGAAAGGGTCAAGGTCTTTTTTGAGTTTCCTTTTGGTTTTTCGGTTATAATTAATCTCTTTGATTGCTATAAGGAGAAGATCGCAACGAATTTCCTAAGATTAGAACGGAAGATTGGAACAATTTCGAAATATCAATAGCTAATTGGCAACTATTTAACCAATCTAGGGGGGAAACTTGGAACAGTTTCGTAATATTAATAGCTAATTGGTAACTGTGTAACCAATCTAGAGGGCAAAATGTAATTCTCACTGTGGAAGGACGATTTCGCCTTCAAGTTCTTCCCGGTGATCCGTCACGTGACACCGCGTGATCGATTCTCAAGGGATGATGTGGCCGGAGTCATCACCGGGAGCTCATTGAAATCAGGTTGAAAAAAACATCGGGGGCCTTTATGCCATGATTGAGATATTGGGGGGCTAATTGCAAAGATCCTAAAAATTTGGGGACATGCAGTAATTTTCTCTTTTTTGGCAAAAGTCTTCTAGCCCTCTTCTAGAAAGACACGTATCTAGACCCGAGTTTCCGAATCAATCACAGTAGTTGATTATGTCCCTTCCATATTCAATCCACGGATGCAAATCTAAGCAAGGATTTTCCTCCTCTATGCACTATTTTTAGTCGCTTCGGGTCGACTCGTCGTCTTGCCCTCAATCTACTTAGATAATTCGGATGCATACATGACACTGGTCCCCTCTTAGATAATAAAGATTGAGTAGAGCAATTAATCTACTTAAACAATTCCCAACAATAAAAATACATCCGCTTGTGTCTCTAGATTAGACGCCAAAGATTTCCTTTCGATGTGGTGGCCGACGTTAAGATAAGACTAAAAAAAGCACGCTGGAAGACGCATGCCCCAGCTTGCCACTTCGAACATTGGATTTAATGAAAATGGTGGATTAAAGTGGCTTTTCACATGCTAAGAATCCTCTTTTGTTTACGTAGTTAACAAAATGCCAAAGATCGGCAAACTGGGTTTGCATAGTTTGGCTGGTCCCGGACCCATTTTGAATCCAATGTTTGTGGCTGAAAACATGCTTGCTTACGGTCACAATTACGGGTACTCTGCTTCGAAACACTGTCCCTTTTCTATTTTTTGATTTTTTCGCACCTTTGAATGAAAATTGAGTATTCATCTGCCTCCTATTGTCCAATGATAATCACCTGAGCGAGTTCATTGTATGGGGAGGTCAGAGGTGCAAGAAAGAATGGCATGGCTCCGGAAAATGTGCAGTGATTCTGGAATTCTATCCTCTGCATTACATGAAGCGAGCCCACAAGTGAAAGCACAATAAGCCAAGAGTCCATACATTCTTGACCAAGCAGAAGCAATACTTCCTCAAAAAATTGCTACAAGCCTTTTACAACTGTGCAGTTGATGACTACAACTTACAAGCATATGAAGAGGTTGTATTTCCAGATGTCCGCGGAGTCGGTGTATTCCTATTAATCGTGAAATATAACGAGGCGAATCCACTTTAAGAAACTTGGATGGGTTCCAAGTTATATGCCATGCATCCGTGTCTACAATGAAATAAGCTATGCATCAATTGCTCGGACTTTGTAAGGTGGGCGATAGTTTCACCTGATATATGAAACTTACCACCTAAACAAGAGGACACGGATTGAGAAGGGTGGATCAATTGGATCAATCTCTCCCCATCAAGGCTATGAATATGAAGATAATCTTTTTTATGATTAGGAAATCCGCGCTCCATATCGTCTCTGCCTCTGCTGATAAGAAAGCAAGGCTTCTATAAACTCTGCTTTCCCGAAATCAGGCCAGAGTGCCTGCACAAAGAAAAGCTCAGCGTAGGCTAACTGCCATAACATGAAGTTGCTGAGCCTAAGTTCACCGCTCGTGCGAATCAGTAAATCTGGGCAGGAAAATTCGCTGCAGCTCGTCTCTAGCTCCCGTTCTATTAGTCTCTCGCTGATTTCCTCCAACTCGAGATGACCATCTTTTACCTTGCGAGCAATAGTTTTGCATGCTTGCACTATGTCATGCTTCCCGCTGTAGCTCACTGCCACGATAAGTTGAAGTCTGGAGTTGTTTTTAGTCATCTCCTCTGCATCCGCAAATACTTTTTGCAATGACTTGGGAAGCTTCAAGGAATCTCCAATCATGCATATTTGAACTCCTTCCCTATAAGAAGGAGCTGAACTTAGTCGGAGCTCTGGTCCTAATTCCATAACTTAGTACTAACTAAAGGAAGTAATAAACTAGTATAAGCTCCTGCTAAGGAAAAAAGAGTCATACTGCGCCAGGCCAACATTATTATACAGGCAGCACGAAAATATCAAATTTATGGATGCTTGCCATCCAAAGCATCTATGCACATAAGCAGTGAAAATTTGCTAGCAATTAGAGAAAGAAACTCAACCTTTAGTTACTTAGCACAGCAACCATATACCCAAATTTGAGTCCCTTCCGAGGAAGCTCCAGAAAAGTGTGATAAGATCCATGTATTCTTTTTCAGTTGAATTCAAACATGAGCTTTTGGTATCAACGGTTATAGATGCACCACATGTGAGTGTGTCTGTGGGTGTTAATTTACCTTTCATGCATCAATTGCCATTTTGATTATGTCTGCAATTATATGACATTGCAGAAGCCTCTATCAAACTTCGGTAGCCCAAAAGTATCAAGCAGAATTAATTTTGAAAACCGCTCCGTCAGATTGTTGGATAAGAATCATGGACTCATAGACCCTTGTTTAATTCTCAACAAAGTCATATACCTTTCCAGAACTTTCTTCTACAGAATCTTAAGGGTTAGACCTGAAAAATAGTTTCATTGATCTAACTCCAATCCGAGTAAGGGAGAAGCTCAACATCACGATAGATATGTCTAAATCTTAACATATCAGATATCGTCAACGACAATGACTAGTCAACCAGAAGTCACCAGTGTATCATAGGCGATGAAATCATAATAAGGAATGAACATTTTGTTGGAAACTGATGCGGAAAAACAAATACAGAACGCAAGGATTTACGTGGTTCGATCACCAAGGTGATCTACGTCCACGGGCGAGGCAAGACAAGATTCCGCTACAATCAAAGAGAGTACAGTTTTCAAAAGTCGAAACAACGACAAAAGCTCACGGCTCACAAAACTCTCTGAAAACAAAAATTCTCTACATCAATGGGAAAACCTAGCCGCAGTATAAATAGTGCTCCCAAAAATTTTCCTTGGGGGCTATGCCCCCGAACCCTCCGAGACATTGGTTCGCTTGCTCCAGCTTGGGCGGTCCGCCATGGAGATTTGTTCGCTTGCTACGGGCTGGGCCTATCGACCCAACCCTCCGTGTCGCGAACCAAATCTCAATTTTCTCTCCACTTTCAAGTCGCACAAAAAATATGTCGAGTCGGGTCATGAACCGGACCGAATGCATAAAATTCAAGACATATTTAACACATTTCCTATCGAGCTGAAACGCCTTCATAAGACCCTGAATGAATGGAATTATAGCACAAACTGATGAAATGAAAAGCAGCCTAAAAAACCTGGTATTTCCATTTTCCTATTCATTCCCCACAAGTTATGTTACACTAGTTCAGAAAGAAACCCAAATCATCAATCCTGCTTCAAACGCCAAGAGGATCACGTGAACTTGTCACAAGTTCGTTTATGCCCATGCACCCAACTCCAAAGTCCTGTGCATTTTGATCTATTAGGAACCTTTAACAACAACAATAGGCCTTCCCTTCCGCGATGTCTGTACATTTCTAGCTTGTACTATTGTTCAAACGGACTGATTCTCGTGGTTTGTTATTTTCAGGAACAGCATCATCAAAGACTTCGATCACTTTCCCTCTCAGTTTGTCACAGCAATTAACAGCTACAATAGACCAAGTAAATTATCACACGACTCCAAGCATATGCAGAGTAGGTATGGAGAATCACAGCCATGAAGTGATGCGGGAGTTTCGACCTCTAACCTCATAAAATTCTCCAGCTCCATTTTAATCACTCTTTCGAATAATCCCATCAAAAGTTCAACCTCAGCCTGCACCCAAATGTCACATAAGCTTCGCACCAACAAGAAATGCTCAAAACAAGAGACTTGCCAAACAGAGAAACACCAATCAATCCATGACATTTCGCATTGACTTCACATTCCATGCTCATCGTCATTCCCATTACTAGTCAAGACCACTGACCTTTGGCCGAACCCAATTATCAGCCGAGAAGGCGAAGATGGTGAGGACTCCGATCCCCCACTCGCAACAGAGCTCGATGAGCTCCTTTAGCGACCTCACCCCCGCCTCGTGCCCCGCCAACGTCGGCAGCCCCCGCCGCCGGGCCCACCTGGCGTTTCCATCCATTATCACCGCGACGTGCCTCGGCATGGCGTGTCGCCGGAGCCCCGCCGGCAGGCCGCCCGAGTCGTCCGGAGAGCGCCCCGCGCCGCCCAGCTCCCACTCCCCTTCCCTGGGAGCGACGTCCGTGGCGGCGGCGGCCGCGGCAAAACTCCTGCCGAGCCTAGCGGAAGAGACTGAAGAGAAGTAGAGACCTCCTGCTCGCGCCCTGGTGGGCGCGGCGATCGGGGGCCTTCGCGCGACGGTGTCGAGGCGCTCCGACGGCGGAGGGGCGCGAAGAGAAAGCATTTACAGCGAGGGAAAGTTGGGATCTTTGGCTTGACGATAGGTGGGCGACGGCGTCCACAGGCTGAGGGGTCCCGTCTCGCCGCCGCAGAGGCCCGTTCGAACGGCGGCGGAAGAGAGCAGAGCAGAGAAGGCCGCGGCGGCCCGGCGGGAGTAGTAGCTCTTGGTGTGGGATGAGCTCTCGAGACGGGGAGGTCGCGTGTCGTCGTTTGGACAGCGGAGCGTGGTCGTTTCGGGGAGGATAAGGTCTGATCACGGAAAAGGGGCACGTCCTGAACTATTTTGGTTCACCATGCGGTGCAATTTCAAAATCACGTGCCGTCAAAATTGATTTTTATGGTAACGATCATCGTACCACGACATTATTTATTTTGCTGACCCTTTTTTTACACTTAAATTACGATGACTCCCTAATTTCGGTGATTAACATTTTAAGGATGGCATTTTGTAGTTCGTCCTAAAGTTAGGTGTATGATTATGATGAGTCGAAACATAAACTCGATCGACCTATCAGTTTATTTGTGCGATACACGACACGATAGTTGAATATGTGCAATTCACCTTATTGTAATTTGAAAGTCAAAACATATCCCAGAGAACCAATCTGGGATGGTCATGATAGGGTCGATATAATGTTTTTGGATGTCATCGAGGGCAAGCAAGCTAGGTTTCATGATGAACTAGTGATTCTTATATTTTAAAGTTGTCTCGTCCAGCGGTATCGTAAACTTTACTCTTAAAAGGATTTCCGGTATTTGAAATTGCACGTCGAAAACTTCTTTGCACTATATGCAAAAATTTAAAAAGTGAATTGGTATAGACCTAAAAAAAAATTTGGTTTTGAGAAATTCCGCAATTTCCTCGCGATTTTATTGTCAATCTGATTCACCGCCACCGTGCCCACCGTGCCCCGTCGTTCCAAAGAACACCATCCCCCTACCATGGCTATTGGCACGGAGTTAGCAAGGGCTTCTTCACTGAGTCCTGCTAGGATCCTGTGCTCGACGAAAGAGCTTCACAAGCAACATCGCCATACGACTTCAAAAAACTTGAAAACACTAAATACTAAAAGATTACGACTTCTTTCATTTAATTTTCTGATTAGATTATTATAGGTCCAGTATTGGTGTAAACAATTTTTCTACTCATTCGTTATTGGATAGATTTTCACGCGTACTTGTAGATTGTTACACGATCCAATCCATTCGCGTGTCGTCCATCCAACGAGGAATGCGTAAAAAAAGAGTTTACATTAGCAATGGACCTAGTAAAAATTCATTCTTATTCGCCTAGTAATCGAGAATAGCGCGCACACACGATACACGTGCATCGAATAAAGGTGATTATAGGGGGTTAATTTCTAGGTTGGGTTGGGTCCGAAAGTCGAGTTTTTTATATTACAGAAACCCTCCCATCATATATCGAGTTTATATATATTTTCGAGCTAGGCCCGGATCAAAGTCGGACGAGCAAGGCTTCTCGATGCAAGGGCATTGTCTAAGCCCCCATTTGCCTTTCGGGCGTCTCCGAACTAGGCAGGTGGAGCGAGCCACCCATCCATCGATCACCCCTAGTACCAAATAGAAGCAAAGAGCAATAATATCGATGGATTAAGATCATTCTAGTTCAAATTTCGTGCTTGTATGATGTCCTTAGATAACCCTCCTGACTTAAATTTTGGTCCCTCTCATATGTTTGTCTAATTACTCTTTCATTCTTGTGTGATTTTTCCAAGGGCGCTAATTTCTCAAAATTGTATCTTTACTTGATTCTGGTGAGATCACGGATATCAATTTACTGGATAGATTTATAGATAAAAGGTTTTTACAATTTTTTTTAAAATTAAAGTAGAGAATGGATTAAGAATTCTTTTCTTTGGTTGTAATATAAAATGTTATCGGAATGAATTAGATGAGAAATTTTTTTTAATGAGTTTTTATTTTATAATATACTTGCAATAACAACATAGCAGTTGATAATTCTCAAGTAAAATATAGAATTATCGATTGTTTAGCGTTAATCATATTGTTCACTTACCAGAAACTTCTTAACTGTATTTTGAAATAATTAATTATTGCTTAACGCGAATTATTATTTGATAAGTCCTTTTTTTTTAAACAAAGAAAAGTAAATGGTGATTCCTCCACTTCCATGGTAGAATGGCGAAAATATTTAACTAAAACTCCTAAACACTACAAATTATAGGTCTGGCAATTATACATATATTTATATAAATGTGCGTGTGAAAAATATTTTATACGGAATAAAATTACGAGTATGAACAATTAGGTAAACAAGAAATGCAAGCCGCCAAACAGACGGTCTTCTTCGTGTTATTTTATTCAGAAACGAGCGCGTAAGAAATGCAATTAAACCCTTAAATTTTACGGATATTATCTATACAAATTGTGCATTTCAATTAGTTTTAAGCTATTGATAAAAAAAAATTACATATCGCCTTTTCATATTGCTTTGCCTTTCCTTTTGCGCGCGTTTTAGATAGAACGCTCGGAAGAACAGGACAAAAAATTGGCGCGAGGCCCCGCGCAACCAACAAACCTTCCAGAACTTCGGCTGAGGCGTGGGGGAGGAGCGGAGGGGGAGGGGCATCTTCGTCTTTTCCCGCCCCAACCTCCTCCTCCTCCTTCGAAAGTTCCCGGGGCGATCATCTCGCTCTGGGCAGCTGGCAATTCTGTTGTGATCACATCCACGGAAGATCTCCCCCTCCCCTACAACCCCCTCCGACCTTCCGTATTCCACACGCAGAACCACGCAGAGAGAGAGAGAGAGAGAGAGAGAGAGAGAGAGAGAGAGGCCGGCCAGCCAGCCATGGCGGCGTCGAACGGGAGCGAGTTCTTCGAGGTGGAGGTGGAGGGCGGCGGCGAGGCGCTCGCGCGGCCGTCGAACGCGGAGTCGGTGGAGGAGGACGAGAGCGAGCTGCTGTGGGCTGCGATCGAGCGCCTCCCCTCGCAGAAGCGGCCCAACATGGCCCTGCTCAGGCGGACGCCGTCGGAGCAGGGCGGCGGCGGCGGCGAGGAGGCGCGGCGGTGGGCGGAGACGATCGACGTGCGGAAGCTGGACCGCCTCAACCGGGAGCTCGTCGTGCGGAAGGCCCTGGCCACGAACGACCAGGACAACTACCGCCTCCTCTCCGCCGTGAAGGAGCGCCTCGACCGGTAAAGCAGCGTCCGGCATTTTCATTACGTCCGTTGTTCTCTCGCTAGACGTGCCCCATTCGATCTCTGGATCGACTGGCGTTTTGCCTGTTGGCGATTGTTTCTTTTATTTTATTTTTTTTGGTCGAAGCGCGTTGGCCATATTGATCGTCTCCTTTTTTGGCGATAAAGGTGCACGAGTAGTCCGTGGCCTTCTTTTGCGGACGTTGAACCTGTGCACGCGACACTAACAGATCCGTGTGCGAGTGATCTCGCTCGGTATTTGGATTCCTGAATCCATGATCTTCTCTGATTTTCCTCTTCTGATCTGTTAGGGTCGGCTTGGAGGTGCCGCAGGTCGAAGTAAGGTTCGAGAACGTGAACATCGAAGCCAATGTGCAAACCGGCTCGAGAGCTTTGCCTACGTTGGTGAATTACACTCGTGACATGATCGAGGTCGTCACTGTTTTCTTTCTCATATTCGATCATGCCATGAATTTGCTTTTCTTTCTTCTTCTTTTTTTTCTTTTTTGGATACATCGCTCAAGAGGCATGTCATTACGTGCATTAACAATCTGCCATGTGGGTGATGCATCGCAGTATGTTCTAACTAGGTTGAGGATATTTCGACCGAGGAGGCAGTCGCTTACAATCTTGAAGAACATCAGCGGAGTTATCAAGCCCGGAAGGTAACGAAAATAGTGCTACTCTATATACACTTGAAAGCAATGTGCTAGTAAGAGTTTTTGCTACTCGAGTGAGAAGGTGCTCCCATCTCGTTCATCCAAAATTATTTGTGAGCTATCATGTTATCTGTGTTCTTTGCTTAAAGCCTCATGTGCTATCTTTTTAGAATGAGTTCGTCATGAAGCAAATAACTTTTTTTTCTTTTAAGTCAACTTACCGAAATAAAATTGGCAATGAATATCTCAAATGTAAGATTATTACATGCAAAAATATATTTGAGAGTGCTTATAATTACTCAATTTGTATTCTATATCAACTAATATGAACATCCGAGCGTCGGTTTAGTATTCTTCACATTACTCTTATGCATTGACACGAAACTTGAAAAGGCTTAAACACGGACACAATGACGTCATAATTATTAACAACTCGTCCCCGAACAAAATAGAGTAAGACACTTACTGGTTTTTCGGATGGTATATGAATCCATATGTTCTGGCAGATGTAATAATCCCCACTTAACGAGCTTCTCTTCGGGGAATAATATTCTTTTGTCAACGGGTTCGTCCTCGTAGCTAGTAGACTCGCCAAACTAGGCACTATTCGCGACTGGATCATCATCAGCTCTCGTTATACATCTAATAATAGGTTACATGGGTAATTATGTAATGCATCACGTAATTTGGCTACATGCATTTAAACAGAAACGTCCGAGCATTTATTCTCAGTGTGCTGGGTTGGACAAACCCGTTACATGGTAGCATGTGTCGTGTTCACCCGCGAGCAAATCCATTCATTTATTTCTCTATTGGGCGTCGTCTGCAGGATGACGTTGCTTCTAGGGCCCCCAAGTTCTGGAAAATCCACGTTGCTTTTGGCTCTGGCAGGGAAACTCGATGCCAATTTGAAGGTAAGAACTTTATTCTTTTGCTAGAATTTTTCGAAGTAAGAACTTGCCAAAAATCATCCGGGAGGCATCTCATATGACTAATTTCCGTATAAAGTTACCTTCCTTACCCGTCCCTTTCTGGGCGGTAGCCCACGTTGGTTATTGAGAACTGTCAAAGCATGCTTTCTCATCATCAATAGCGGTAGTTTTTTCTCCTTTTTCTTTCCTAAAATGTAATAGCTCGAGCTAACGGAATCATTACTTACATATACAGTCAATCACCCATAAGAATGACCTACCATTAGTAAAATGTCCTTGCCATATACTTACGTTCAGATGCATTTAACATAGATGTACCAACACGGTGGAATGGAATTTACTTACATTTGACTTCGAGAGAGCTGTTTTACGGTAACGTTTTTAGCCCATGAAATTCTATCATCTTGTTTATTTCCTGGTAAATTAGAGGGTCGGATCTTGCATCTCCAAATAAGACCTTGCCTCTGGGCCAAGCGTCCAATGGTTTGGACGACATTACTTTAGCCAGTCTGGATGACTTCATTTATTCACCATAGTACCTTAAAATTCGTTTGTCCTACTACCCTTCTTGAAAAGTTATTCCAAATGTAGCATTTTCTAATTTATAGAAGCTTTAGCATTAGACTAGAACTTCTAGACATAAAAAAAATGGCAGTTTCATATTTTGTTTAGAGAAGTAAAAGACTCTATTCCTTAATGAGCAGTGACAATATAAACATTTAATCTTACTTGAGGTTTCTGTCAAAGAAAAATCCCATAATTGCGATAAAATCATCATATTTCTACTCTATAGAATAAGGTGCATGCTGCTATGATAAATGATAATGAATTTAGCCAAGTACCCCTCCATGGGCTTAACCATTGTTAAACTTGACTACCTCACAAGAAGTTAGCCCTAATAACAAATGAGTGGGGCAATCATACTGCGATGATAAATGATAATGAATTTTAGGAGAAGTTACACGAAGAACGCGTCTTTTTACACAAGCCTCGGTACAAAACCTCCTACGGTGCTAAAAGTGATACGATTTCTTTGCAATCTGTTATTAAAAGACCTAACAACTATAGTGTCTTGATAGATCCCCTGATTGCATGTCTACTTTTGTTCCAGAAAAGTGGTAACATCACCTATAATGGGAAGAAGCTCAGCGATTTCTGCGTTCAAAGGACTTCTGCCTATATAAGCCAAACAGATAATCATATTGCCGAGTTAACTGTTCGAGAAACCTTTGATTTTGCTGCAAGATGTCAAGGTGCAAGTGAAGGTTTTGCAGGTACTTTCGCTTCAAAGCTTTCGGTCATCTTATTGTGAGTTTTTACTATGGACGTGGAATTTACTTTTGTTTCTGTTTATTTTTTATTTTTTGGGGTCGAAATACTTTTGTTTCTGTTTAAGTGTGACAAAAATCATGCATTTTGGACTCGAAATAGATTCAGGCAGGTTCTACTCTGAAAATATTTGCTCTTTTGCAAGTTTGAGTCACTTGATAGGATATGCCTGTGACGTCCTGATTGGTCCACCGTGCAACTCGTTTAGCGTTAGTTGGCACTTGGCACCATGTTGAAATTGGTTCCTGATCATCCAACGATTACGGAGTGTGCCCCTAAAATCTCCCTTCCACGGTCAACATGGCACTTGAATCCACATGATTTTTGCTCTTTCTAGTCATCTTTTCTCTACTAGAGAACTAAACACATCCTTTGGGTAGCCACCGACTTATTTCTTTTGGCACGAGTACATTTGTGAAACTAATTTCATTAACTGGAGTTCTACCATCATTAGATGATGTACGTATCAAAGGGCTTCTCTTTTATCTTTTATCTACTATCCCATTTCACAATTTTAGGTGAAATGGGTGTTGCTGCAATCTGCCCATTGATATCGGCAGAATCCTGTTAAATTTAGTTGAAAGCTGGTAGAGAGTGGATGTAGGATCTTTTCATGAAGTCTCAAGTCAGAGTTCTTTAATCTCTCCTAACTATACTCTGTAAGAGGCGCTCAAGAAATATATCAGCACATTTGGTTGCAATGACTACCTTCGTCAAGTCTTTTTGAATTGTGACTGCAGAATATATGAAAGATTTGGCCCGTTTAGAGAAAGAAAAGAGTATACGTCCAAGTCCAGAGATTGATGCCTTTATGAAGGTATATACTTTGATGTCCGTGAGTACGTTGCTTGCTAGCACAATTCTCGACTTCTGTCCCAATAATCTCGGATTGCATATCAACTGCGTAGGCATCATCCGTTGGTGGTAAAAGACATAGCGTTTCGACAGAATATGTTTTGAAAGTGCTTGGTCTTGATGTTTGTGCGGACACCTTCGTCGGGAATGATATGCTCAGGGGAGTCTCAGGTGGCCAAAGAAAAAGAGTCACTACGGGTATATTCTCCCTCCGTGCTTATATATCATACATTGTGCCATGCTGATAGAAATTCACGTACTTAATTTTTTTTATGTGGAGGCTGTGCTAGCCTTGCTCAAAATGCAAAAGGAACTAACTAAAATTATATTGATAAACTGTTACCCAGTATTTGTAAAGGCATATAGGTGAGCTTGTTCACTTGAACATTAAGTGCAAAAGCAGGTATCACTTGGACTTGATTTTGGTCTTGGAAGTGGCTCTCCAACAAACTCAATTCAGTGAACTGCATCTATTCATGTTAATCTCATTTTCATTTCTTTCGAGGGTAAAATTTTTCAAAAAATGTTTGAAATGAAGTTAGCATGGCCCTTGCAAACCAAAGGAGCAACTTTGAAGACTAGCGCTCAAAAGAATCGACACTGATTTTTTCGTACACATCTCTGGATCGAAATGAATAGAGAATGGTACCCAGAAAATATTGAAAGAAAGTGTTGCGATGATCAATAAGATATTGAAAATTAATGTTGCAATGGTCACAAGTTTTGTAAAGGTCTCGATGGTCCCTAGGGATTCTATATTTCTTACGGACCTTCGCTATCCCTCTTTATTCTCTCTCTCTAGAAATTTAAAGGCACTTCTACACATTGCAGTAAGAACTCCTTTTCTTTTCATTGACTCTTTGTCAGCTCCTAATAAGCCACAAGTTACATTAACTTACTCTTCAAATTTACAACTGGCAAAAGTTTTGAAAAATTTCCCAAACGACCTTATGATATTCATGAACCAAGCATGCTTGGAGGAAGACGGAAATTTTGAAATAGTAAAAATATCTTATGTGATTTTCAAGGAAATGAAAATAAAACAAAATTTCAAATAAGGGTTTGAAGGGGGGCCGTTTTCTCAAAAAAGGGTTCAGAGTGAACATTGTTTCAAATATGTCCATGAAGTGACCAACTTAACTCAAATATTGCCCCAAGTTCACTAGTCGGCGAGACCGTGCAATTCATGTGAATCTTTTGTGAGATCCACAGGCCATCTAGTAAGGTTTGGCTCTTATTTGAGATTAAGTTGGACCCTTGACCTATATGTTTGGCATAAAATAAATTCATCGACCAAATTAATGCTTGTTGTGTCTCTAATGCAGGAGAGATGATCGTTGGACCTAGGAAGACTTTATTTATGGATGAAATATCCACAGGGCTAGATAGCTCTACGACGTACCAAATCGTTAAATGTGTTAGGAATTTCGTTCATTTAATGGATGCAACTGTCCTAATGGCTCTTCTTCAGCCTGCACCGGAGACATTTGACTTGTTTGATGACTTGGTGCTACTGTCAGAAGGACATGTTGTGTATCAAGGACCTCGGTCGGACGTGCTAGAATTTTTCGACTCATTAGGTTTTCGTTTGCCACCACGTAAGGGAATTGCGGATTTTCTCCAAGAGGTACTTCCCATGATAACATTACTTTCTTGTCTTCCTAGACTTTCACTAACTTTTCTTATCACCAGGTCACTTCGAGAAAGGATCAAGCTCAGTATTGGGCGGATCCATCTAGACCATACCAGTTTCTACCTGTCTCCCAAATTGCAGAAGCATTTAAAAAGTCCAGATTTGGTAGCTCTGTCGAGTCTGTCCTTGCGGCTTCAAATGTTCAATCCAACAGCCGTCCTAATGCTTTGTCCAAAACGAATTTTGCTGTCTCAAGATGGGAGCTGTTCAAAACATGCTTTGCCCGGGAAGTGCTGCTTATCAGCAGACATCGCTTTCTGTATATTTTTAGGACCTGTCAGGTATAGCTGTATTTTGAGTACACAGTTCTCACCACTGTTATTGTAACTTCAACTGCTTTAGGTCTATGAGATAGTTCACTCATTCATGTCATGTGAACTATAACATGAGGTCTCAGTATCACTCCATTATCCAAAATTATTGTGCTACAACTCTGGTGCTTTCGTCTTTACTCTCCCTGAATTTAAGCGCAATATTTATCTGGAACTTGTAAACAATTATCTCTGTGGTTTATGTCAGTTATATTTTCACTCTTTCTTTTTCATATATTAAAGGTTGCTTGTGTTGGACTGGTAACCTGCACAATTTTCTTACGGACAAGACTACACCCCACCGATGAGACAAATGGGAACCTCTACCTATCCTGTCTTTTCTTTGGGCTAATACACATGATGTTTAATGGATTTTCTGAGCTACCGATAACAATATCTCGGCTACCTGTATTCTACAAGCAAAGGGATAATTTCTTCTATCCAGCATGGGCATGGTCTATTTCCAGCTGGATTCTACGTGTCCCTTACTCTATTATCGAGGCCGTTGTGTGGTCTTGTGTAGTATACTACACTGTTGGATTTGCTCCTGGCGCTGGGAGGCATGTTTTTCCACTCAATGTTCTTCTAGTAGGTTCTCCTAATACTGCAAATTTTTCTCACAGCTATTTTTTTTTTATTGTTTCAGGTTTTTCAGGTTTATGCTATTGCTCTTTGCAGTGCACCAAATGGCATTGGGTCTCTTTCGTATGATGGCTTCAATAGCTCGGGACATGGTCATTGCAAATACATTTGGGTCTGCTGCCTTGCTAGTTATATTCTTACTGGGTGGATTTATTATTCCAAAATGTAAGTTCGGTCCTTCTTTTACAAGAAAAGCGTGCCTTGGATGGCATGAAGCAAGTAGAATGTCATTGGATTACTGATTTTGTGGCACTTCTTTCAGCCATGATCAAGCCGTGGTGGGTCTGGGGTTTCTGGTTGTCCCCACTATCCTATGGGCAACGCGCTATCTCAGTTAACGAATTTACTGCCACAAGATGGACGGAGGTATGTTACTTGAGGGTGCTGTTCACAAGTTCTTTGTCTCAATATTAAAATCCTCATGACAACTGTTAATCCACAGAAATCTACCCATGGGAACAATTCAGTTGGCTACAACGTACTTCAGTCACATAGCTTACCATCTAGTGGTCATTGGTATTGGCTTGGAGTTGGGGTTTTATTGCTTTATGCACTGCTCTTCAACAATATTGTGACTTTAGCGTTGGCTTACCTAAATCGTAAGTCGGTTAATCTTTCCATTGCCATCTATGAAAATTCGGGAATGACTTGGTCGCTATCTAGGCATCTTCTTGGGGTACTTTCAAGATCTAGCTAGTATGTGCTTAATGAGGATATTCCTTTTCCTTTTCCAGCTATCATAACAGCGCAGAGTGTGATTCCCGTGGATGAAACTGAAGAAAATTCCAGCCAGGGCATTGGTTAGTAAAAGTATATTATCTTCATAACAGAGGGATGCGTATTGTGTTTTGATGAATTCTCCTTATCTTCCCTCATCAATGTTGTACTGTACTTTGGTATAGTAATGTTGCCAAACCTGTGTGCAGGGGACAGTACACAATCAAAATCAAATCCAACGTCCCCTGGGGAGGGTAACAAGAAGGGCATGATTCTTCCATTTCAGCCATTAACAATGACTTTCCATGATGTCAATTACTTTGTTGATATGCCAAAGGTGTGATTTCAAATGCATTAATTCTTTTTAGGTAATTTTGAATGCTTTAATTTCAGTCCAGTTTCTACGTGATAAAGTGTAATGCGGTAAAACATATCACTAAAAATTGACAGGCTATGCGTTCACAAGGGATACCAGAAAGTAAACTGCAGCTTTTGTCGAAAGTTAGTGGAGTATTCTCTCCAGGAGTACTCACTGCATTGGTTGGGTCGAGTGGAGCTGGTAAGACTACTTTAATGGATGTTCTTGCTGGAAGGAAAACAGGCGGATATATTGAAGGTGAAATCAGGATATCAGGTCACTTAAAACAGCAGCATACTTTTGCTAGAGTTTCTGGGTATGTAGAACAAAATGATATACATTCTCCCCAAGTGACAGTCGAGGAGTCTCTCTGGTTTTCTGCCAGTCTCCGCCTCCCAAAAGAAGTTAGCAAAGAAAAAAAACGGGTGAATATCCAGAGATTGAGTTTATAGATTTAAAAACGATCGTTGGATCGAGTTTGTCTCATTGTTGACAAGATCTCTTGTGTTGCAGGAGTTTGTCGAAGAGGTAATGAAATTAGTTGAGCTTGATTCGCTTAGGCATGCTCTGGTTGGTCTACCAGGTAGCTCAGGTTTATCAACGGAACAAAGGAAACGGTTAACCATTGCAGTTGAGCTAGTTGCAAATCCTTCTATTATCTTTATGGATGAACCTACTTCTGGTCTTGATGCCCGAGCAGCAGCTATTGTGATGAGAACTGTTCGTAATACTGTTGACACAGGAAGAACTGTGGTTTGTACGATTCACCAGCCAAGTATTGACATATTTGAAGCATTCGATGAGGTTAGAAGGACGAACAATTATTTGCCCTATTCAACACTATTTTAATGTGCCAGATCTTTACATTGGTGTAGCTTCTTCTTTTATTTCATCACAGTTGCTTCTCATGAAACGTGGAGGATGTGTAATATATGGAGGCAAGCTTGGAACAAATTCACAGATCCTAATAGACTATTTTCAGGTAAAGTTTTTTGTCTTGCTCCTTATGGTTCATTTTCCATCTACCTGTATGTTGAAGTATATTCTATAATGTTTATATATGAGGTTTCAGTGGGACCTTGTCTCCTCCCTCCACCTAATAGCTTAAGGTTTTAGGTTGGTGGTATAAAGCAAGTTCTCACATCCTTTCCCCATTTAATATTGGATACTGTGTATGGATTTTCATTAAAGTTATCCCACATTGCTTGTTTACGGGATTGATATAAGCCTTTTGTTCATCTAGTCTTATCCTACCTATTAGTTTAACCTTTTGGAGTTTGACTTTCTAATATGGTAGAGCTGCATTTTGTCCAAGGTTAATTTAGCGTGTGTGACCCCCATCCATTAATTCCATGTTTTTAGTCACTTGTCTTTGAGGTTTATGCGAGTCTTATATTCATGCAGTCTCCCTCCACCTTAGCTTAGTATTTTAGGTAGGATTTCCTAATAGTTTCTTATTTAAATGATTCCCCATTCTTCTATTCCATGAGTGAGACAATTATTCTGCAATCCTTTGTCATGACTTGTGCGTGATAGGGTGAGTCGATGTGTATTCAACATCGCTTAAGTATGGGGTTTCAGCGGGAATTGGTGTACATATATTTTTTTTCCATCTAATAATTTAAACTTTTGGGTTGAATTTTACAACAGTTTCGAATGCTGAAATTTTTGGGTTTGCCGTTGCTCTCTTCTTGTTAATTTCTAGCAGCAGCTGCTTCATGCAGTGTTAGATAGTTGGTTTGTGCTTTTAATTGTTTTCCCTAGCCCAAAACAGTTCTTTTTCTTGAACAGAGGGGCTCAGAGAAGGGGAGTGGGGCTAAATGGGGTAATGTACTATGTTTGATGTGATGCTAAGGTTTCAGTCAACTAGACAGATTGCCTAATGGCTGTTAAATCTCGTTATCCACAGATGAGTCAAATGGGGTAATGTACTATGTTTGATGTGATGCTAAGGTTTCAGTCAACATTCTATTCCTTGATGCAGGGCATCAATGGAATTACTCCAATCCCAAGTGGTTATAATCCTGCAACTTGGATGCTTGAGGTTACTACACCGGCAGCTGAACAGAAGATTGGTGCTGATTTTGCAGATATTTACAGAAATTCGGATAAGTTCAGGTAATCTAATTTGACGTCGCTTTAGCTATGTGGGCAGAAATTTGTGGCCGACGTTCGTCCCACATTTTTTCAGTTTATCTCCTCCTTCCACAATTATCGATTGCTAACTGTTCTCCATTTTGTTCCAGGGAGGTGGAAGCTACAATTGAACGCTTAAGTGTCCCACCTGCTGGCTCAAAGCCTTTAAAATTTGACACCATGTATTCACAGGACCAACTCTCTCAATTTTTTATTTGTCTTTGGAAACAAAATCTTGTCTACTGGAGAAGTCCACAGTATAATGCAGTGAGGATTTTTTTCACTACATTAAGCGCACTGATATTTGGCTCTGTGTTTTGGGATATCGGCTCAAAGAGGTAAAATCTACATGGACTTCTCAAGGCCAGTCTTATTTTCTTGTCTTAGGATGCTTTCGGGAAAGACATTAACTTTTGCGATAGATTATTAATTAATAAAATAACTTTCTGTGTATCAAGTCCTGCCCTCTAATGCTGACGGATCCTAAGAAAACAGAAGTTAAGTAAGATTGTTGTCCTTCAGAATGAAGATACATTAGCTGGGAACTGTCCAGATAAGAAATAAAAACCTTCTACCATGGAAGCACAAAAATTTGTTGTTCTTTTGGATGTGCCTTTTGGTGGTCAGAACCCAAGATGTTTGGCAGCTTTCATCTTAATGAAGTTGACAAAAAAGTAGATTTAGGTTTGTTGCTTGGCTTTGGATAACAATTTCTCATTTGGCATCACTAATATTTTTGCATTTTGGTCGTCAAAATTCAAATGCTGGAATTTCATTTACCATATGTCAGTTCAGAAATGTGTTCTTTGTATATGCAATTTGCTTGCTCTGGACTCAACTACAGAAATCTAAGATGCATGTGGCCATGTTCTGGATTAATGAAAACTGAGTCTCTATTTGCGTCTGAACTAATTGATTAAATGGTGGTGAACTATTCTGACAAACAAGATGAGAACACATCGTGGAATTTAGAAATTCAAGATGAGTCGTCCAGGTGGAATTCAGCTTTTCTTGATTCTTCTGTCTCTAGTAGTCTAGTCTAATTCTTGAATCCAATACTACCACAAGAGCTCCTGTCTTTTTTGTTAAATATAGACATATTTCTAGCAGTGTCCTCTAAATATATCGTAAAACACATTTCAAACTAAACATTATGCAGAGAGTCACCTCAAGACCTTTTCATGGTTATGGGAGCTCTATATGCATCATGCTTGTTTCTTGGTGTCAACAATGCCTCTTCTGTACAACCAATTGTTTCCATAGAGAGGACGGTGTTCTATCGAGAGAAAGCAGCTGGAATGTACTCCCCATTGTCCTATGCCGCAGCCCAGGTAAGTTTTTGATGCTGAAAGAGGTTGATTTATAAAAATTAGTGAGTGGAAAATATTAACTTTAACTTCTTTTGTCCAGGGCCTCGTGGAGATTCCGTACGTGGCTGTGCAAACCATAATATATGGAGTCATCACATATTTCATGGTTAACTTCGAGAGGACAGCAAGTGAGAAACTTCTGATCTTCTAGAATTTTCTAATCTACTTTGAGCCTGAAAATTAGTGGTTAACCCACCAGCACTTTTTGTTGCAGGAAAGTTCTTGCTTTTTCTTGTGTTCATGTTTCTTACCTTCACCTACTTTACCTTTTACGGCATGATGGCTGTTGGTCTCACTCCTTCACAGCATTTGGCAGCTGTCATATCTTCAGCCTTTTACTCTCTATGGAATCTTCTGTCAGGATTTCTTATCCCAAAACCGGTGAGTTAACTATGTCCTGTCGGAAACTCCTTACATATGTTGTCTCTCTGATTTCTGATTTTGGGTTGATTGCGATGCCGTCCATGGTGCATTTCTTGCCAGTTATTAGGAAACAACTCTAGAATGAACATGACGAAACCTTTAGATTAACCTGATGAGTGATGGAGTAGACTGGAACGAGCACGCCATTATCTTTTTTGGTTTACTGCAAAGACTAGTATTGAAGCACCCATGAGAATTGCTCTCTCTCTCTCTCTCTCTCTCTCTCTCTCTCTGCATATGATGAGACAAGGTTGATCCTGTCACTTTCTGAATTAGCATTCGATGCCATTAGTAGCATAGACTGTACTGGTAAGATAAGGGATTAAAAGATGCTCCTAAGAATATGTTCATGCAGCAAATTGAAATCTGGGTACCTATTGATGAAAAGTAAATCTGGATTTCAATCTCACTTACATTTGGATGTGAGGTCTGACACTGGAGCACTTACTTCCTCACTGCTGGAAGGAGAGTGCTTCGTCCTATCCTAAGAAATTAAGTTGCCGAGTTTTAGCGATCCAGTTTGTGCACTAATTGCAGAATATCCCGGGTTGGTGGATATGGTTCTACTACATCTGCCCAGTTGCATGGACGCTTCGTGGCGTCATCTCCTCTCAGCTTGGGGATGTGGACACTCAGATTGTTGGACCTTCTTTCAAGGGCAGTGTGAAAGAGTATCTGGAGGTTAGTCTTGGCTATGGCGGCGGCATGATTGGAGTGTCAGTGGCCGTGCTTGTTGGCTTCAACCTTTTCTTCTTTGCTGTCTTTGCCTTCTCCACCAAAGTCCTCAACTTCCAGAGAAGATGAAATGGGAAAGTAATTACGAGCAGAATGGAGAGTCCTTTCGTGAAAGCCATGATACTCTGGCTTTCTTGACACCTTTACAATAGTAGCCTCCGTTTTGCTGTTTGTCCTGCCTCGTTACGCATGCTATGCTTTACTTCCGGAGGCAACACATCCATGCAGCAATTTCTTAATGCTGTATGACACTATTATTAGCTTGGAATCCATTTGTAGATCATTCTTGATCTGGTTGTAATATCTAAAACACATGATCCTGCTTGCTCTTGTTCTGTTAAACTGGTTTCAGAGAGAGCTATCGGTGAAGTAATTTTTAGCTAAGCTTTCTCTAGGATTTTCAAAGTATAGCTGCTGATTTCTGTAAAGGATAGTGCTCCTGATTTAGACAATATGATACAAGATACTCATATTAACCCATTGATCTGCTGCTCTCATTTGGTCCTCCTGCACATAATAGATAACGACTCCTTGCTTTTAAAGATGAAAATTATTGAAATCGGCCATCTGTGCAATTGTTTTTCGCTCTTGATCACTGCAGAGAGGTTAGAGGATGATATGGCCCTGTGAGAGGTTTGCATTGCCACGAGGCCACACCAGAATGAATTTTTGAGGGACATCTCTCGACTGCGTGTCGAGAGAAACAAGTAAACGATAACGAGATAACATTTATAAAACATCTGCTAGCTCTGGCAGGGCAACAAGTGCAACTTACATAGAGTTCGTAGTTCAGAGTATACAGGCTATACATAATCAAAGATATCCGAGGTTTGTTCAGCTTTAAATCACTTCATTCCTGAGGTAGCTTGCTCGACTTTTGTGAGCTCGTCCTCGTGCTATTCCGCCCAGCGTCTGACTTGTCCGAAGGTCTTTCACCATCAAAATGGGCACAACCTTCTAAAGGTGCTTCAGATGAGGATGGTTTAGATGCCAACTGAATTTTCCTGGTGGCAAATCTATGTAAGGCTGCAAGTATGGTTCACTAGTATACTAAAGTACACCAATCTCCAATTACAAAGCGGCAAACAGCTATTCAGTGTATATCAGGAATCCATAAAGGCCTTTTTTCTCAGTATTAGGTTAAGTTGAGGGATCGAACTTGATTTTCATTAGCTTCATACTTCAGATAGGAACGGAGGGGATGAGGACAAGGTGCCGCAGAAAAAAAAGCATGCAGCGATGATGACGTAGCTTAGACACAGAGCCAACCCTTTCATGTAATGCGAAGTTCCATCCTGCAGATGAAAGTGTAGAATACATGTTACTCCACTATCTCTGAAAGCAGGGACACTAACAGCAGTCAATTGATTATCTGTAGAAGATACCAGAGTACAAGCATGACAAACCTGTAGAGCAAAGGCCGTGATTATTATCGCAAAGGCAATCGAAACAGTTTCGAGGAGATCAAAATCTAGGTCCATATGACCACCCATAATCCAAGAAATTTCAACGCATAAAGGAATCTGCAATTTTTGTTTCCAACAAAATTCCACATAAATACCAAGTGTGCCATGGCGTTGATTTCCATTTAATTGTTCAGACTTACCAGAAATATAGAAATTTGAGTCGTCGATCCTATAGCTACACCCAAGGAAATGTCCTGAGCAAAAGGTCAGAAGCGAACGAGTCAGCCACACGTGATGCACACTCCAAGCAAAGATGAAACAGTGACCTTCGTCCATATTACCAACTCGTTCTTGAGAGCGAATATGACAGAGGCAGCATGTTCTGCAGCGTTACCCACAATTGGCAAAACAATAATGCTGATGAAGCTGATCGAAATGCCCCAAGAACTTGATGCCGCCTAGAAGGTGGTCCGGAAATTGAGTTGCAGTAGTTGAGGTTAGGAAACACATTTGCTCGCTTCACCAAAAATTTCGCGAGGGCTTGAGACTTATTCTTTTAAATTAGGATTCATTGCTAAGACGGTATTCCATTAGCCCAAGAAAAGATAGCAATATAGACACACTGTGATTAGCTTTAAACATATTGAATTAACTCTAAAAGGAGCTATACTTGGTAGTGTTGTCTTAAGAGATTACCATACCTCAATTGTACCAACGACATACTCGGACAACAATGCCATGATCGTCGTCATAACAATCAGCCAGCCAAATGCACTCCAGAATCCTATTGCTGCCTTTCCTTCATTCCCCTCGTCCTCCTGCTCATTGCCAAAAAAAAGTGAAATAAGTAGATAGAATAAAAGCGGGGGGGGGGGGGGGGGGGGGGGGGGGGGGGGTGGGGTGTGGGGGAGGGGGGTGTCTTTATTTGTCAAGGAATGGTGTGTGTCCTATTCAACTGCACCTGATCTTGGGACTCAAACAATTGCCTGTGCGTTTTCAACTGGAAAATTATGTAGGCGACGTATGCTAAAAGCATAATCATGCTACTGGCTCTTGAGAATCGAACGCTTTGATGTGCCCAATAATCAGATCCGCGCCCACCGCCATATCTAAATAACGAAGGCAACATCTGACACAGTAGTCCCAACAGTAGAAGCATCAAGTTGATGTCAGCTTGTTTCTGTAGGAGGTGATCAACAATTAGTCATCAATAACCGATAGTTGCAATTGGAAAGGGAACCACTTGCAACACTTAAAAGACATATGCTAATCACTGTTGGATCCATGAAGCACCAAGTTTCATGATGTCATGCGCTTGTGTCAAGAAACCAACAATGACTGAGTGAACTTAACATAATCCTTCTTCACCCAAAAAAAAAAAAACTTAACATAATCCAATACGCGATCGGTCTTGTTTAGTCGAGTTTAATTACTCTGTCAAAAGTTTGATCCTTGGAGAGGTTGGCCAATCCTCCACTGATGAGAGAGGTCCCGAGAACGAGGAGGAGGTTGGAGAGGATCGAACCCAGGAGCGAGTACTTCAGTACTTGTACTTTGTTCTGCCTTAGGGCGAATATGGCTATTATAAGCTCTGTTGCATTCCCACACGTTGCATTCATAAGCCCTCCAACTGCGAAATGGGAGAAGGAAAATCAAATTCACTCTAAACTATGAAACAAACACAGTTGTTTCCTCAGTAATCAGTTAACCATTTGGCCGGGCGAAATCTGAAATGTTACACTTTCAACAAGTGATTCCGTAATCAGAAAACATGCCTGTCCGCTGGTAGGTGGTCTAAATTCAGAAACATAAACATGTCTTGATTTAAAGACCACAATACACGCAGAAAGAAACTTTTCGACAGTGTGAATATATTCAATAAAATGTTTCCAGGAATTCATTTACCTGTCGGACCAGTGAAGTATGCAATTTGCCTAGCTCACAAACGCAAGGAACCCAGACAGGAGAAAAAAAGGAGAGAGAGTTAATTAGCCAAACTGTTATATTGTAAAAGAGTAAACCATTAGGGTTGTAGCTGCATACTCGGTCAAGAAGCTGATACGTTCGGCGAGTGGGGTGAGCCCCAGCAAACTCAAGACGAAGATCCATGCCTTTTGTATAGCCAGCAAAATCACGATCATCATCAATACTCAAAGCCAACATTAAATTGCTCTTATGTTAAGAAAAACATTTATCATCTAGGAAAGGAACAATGTTCGCTAAACCACTAATATTTGATCCATGTGCGGTAGGCATTTATATTTTACTACTCACTCTTCCAAAGTCGAAAAAATTCGCGATAATCGCTAAGGGAATTGCTGGGAAGAGCAAAGCAAGTTTTGTGCCCGAGATAACTTGTAGGTCATTCAGGACTTGTCTCAACACCGGCAAGCGACCGCCCGAATCAAGCAGCTTTCGATAGGAATCCTTGGGAAGAACTGAAGAAGAACGAGGAGGAGGAGGAGGAGGAGGAGGAGAAATGGTGCGCCACGTTTGTGGTATGACGATCGTAATCTCATTGTCCTCGCATCCATCGCCGTTTTCGAAGTCCAGACCCTCATCCTGTTGAAAAGAATCCATGGCGGTCTGTAGATTCACTACGGAGCACACAAGTTTCAAGTGATAAAGCTTGTGCGAGAGAAAACAAGCAAACTTGTGTTTTTTTTCTCTGCTGTGTATGACCGTACGGAGGTTATATATACAAGACTAGGGCATGCAACCAGACCGGGTTTACCTGGAAACCGGACCGGCGCACTCGAAAAATCAGGTCTAGGAACCGGTTCCATTTTTTGGGATCTGGTTATAACCGGTTCGATTTCTGGTTCCAAGTAAAAACTAACCCAAACCATTTTTAGAATCGGTTTTGAGATAATGTAATACAAAGTAAAAACCCTAGATCGCGTTACCCTATCCGGTTACCCAATCTATCTCTCACGATTTCTCTCTTCTCTCTTCGCGACCTCCTTTGTCACTCACGATTTCTCTCTTCGCAAGCGCCTCCTCAGTTGCCGTAAGAACGCAACCCAGCTCGTCGCCTGCCTGCGTGTTGAAGAGGGCTAAGGTTCGGTCATCTCAGCGTCCGTACCATGCTTGTGTTTTTTCGCCTTTTTGGTTCGCCGATTAGGTAGATCTTTTACTTTAAATTGTTTCAATACTACCTATATTATTTTGCTGGAAAAAAATGAAACCGGAAAAAGGAACAAAAAAAATAGGTTCTCGGGTAGACCCTGAAACCAAACCGGAAAAATAGAGTCGGTTCCAAAACAGGGTCCAGAAAAAACAAGGTAGGTTTCAGGTTCCAAAAATTGAAAACCGGTTATAACAGGGTTGGTTTCAAGGTTCAGGTCTAGACCCAATTCATCCTGGAACCGATCACCCCTATATAAGACGATAGGAAAGAGAACCTTGTATAGACTCGTTCTACAAGTACACCGAGGGTATAATCACGATACAGGAAGTGTGTCGGATAATTGTAAGTTACACGAGATACGTGACGTGGGTTTGAATACCAGTTTGACTTGGATCATCATGCGCATCGACATATTGTACCTTCGAGAGCAGCTTCCTTGAAATTTCCATGATGTTTTCTTTTTTGGCAGTTATACGTTCAGTTGCTTCTCTCTTTAGCATGAGTTGGACGTGCAGGTTGAGTGCGAAGGCGTTTGCTTTCTGGGATTTGGACAGCGTGAGTTGGGGACTTGGCAATGGCAGTAAATGAAGCTCGCCACCTTTGCATGAGATTGCTTTCTGTTGCTTTTTGCGTTGACAGGCATTCATTAGAAGCATGAAGACAGAAGTAAGAGAGAGCAGAAACTGGAAAAGCTCAGAGGAAGCCAGTCACCATCGGCTCATAATTTAAGACTGACGGAGTCATCACCGTTCACCTACCTACTTCCCTTGCGAGCATTAACACTGCTTGGGAGGATATACTTTGGTGCATGGCATGCATGTGATCTGCAACCATAGCCTTTGGTTTCGACCGGGCTTGTGCACGGTTCACGTTCACCAAATGCACGCAACAATGGCTTTTGGGAAGGAGAGGATGGTTGTACGTAGACCTGATTACGGGCCTGAAGCCCGAACTCTCGAGTACAAGGAAGGGTCGGCCCGACCCGGTTGAGAGCCCGAATCGGGCCTGTCCATCTCACATAATTTTGTTATATATTTGTTTTCTTCGTGATGGGTGAGCCTGACTAAGTAAGTGATCAAGTTGTTGTGATTGGATTATAATGACATCATATTGAAAATTCGTAAAACAAAAAATAGACGAGAAAGTATCAATTATCTTTGTTTTTCCCAAAACAAGAGAGCTAAGAGAGAACCATAATTTACCTTTAGCAATTTCGGTCTAAATGGAGAAGTTTGTGCATTATATTATGGAGATAGGAAAAATAATAGAAAGTAAACCGTTATTTATATTTTGGCAAAAGCCACCAAAAACTCTAAACTATGTCCACCGTGATATATTTACCATAAAATTTTTTATGTGACACCAAAACCCAAAACTTGTACATGTGTGACACATTTACCCTCATTTAAAGTTCTGTCGATAAAACCTATTAAAAATCTGTATACATTGACGCTAAAAAGCAAACATTATTGACATGACATCTATTGTTTTGACTGAAAATCATTTAACGAAACATTTACGAAGGGTAAGTATATCACGTAGATACAAGTTTGGGGGGGGGGTTTTTTATGTTAAAAAAAAGTATAGGGTAACTCATTCAAAGTTCTGTCGATAAAACCTATTAAAAATCTGCATACATTGACGCTAAAAAGCAAACATTTTTTACATGACATGTGACATTCCGAAATTTCCGCTAATTGGAGTTTATAAAATAACTGGATTTTATGAAATGTGCTCGTAGTAAATTCTCGCCCGGAACTGATCATTCCTGGGAATGCTAACCATTAGGGAAAGGCTAATAGGGGAATTAAATTCGCGCGACTAAAGAAAATTCGATCGTGAATGGATTTCGACCATTAAATCGCGTAAGTGATATTTTGAGCCACTGTTGGCCGATCCAAGGATAGTTAGGGGTCAATTCGCCACAGTCCTAATAGTGGATCGCGGGTGATTCCGTTGGACCACGAAACGACTTGACGAATAATTCCGAAATTATACCGAACGATCGTACCCCTAGGATCAAGTTATTGATCTTCGCGATTTTAACGACAATCGAGGTCATCACGCACCGGATGGACTTGCACATGACTCGATTTAGTATCAGTCATGAGTTGATTCTGCGAATTTCCCCAGCAAGCCGCCCGTTAGCTCGAGAAACGCTCGAGTTGCGTTTAATAGAATTTAATTATGGAATTTTGCCCAAATTGGACACCGGAAAATTAGGAAGTCACGTCGGAACATTAGGATGACGTTGCACGTGTCACGTGTGAATTTTTGGTACGCTCGAATCCTTCGGAAAAATTCAATTTGGACAAGAAACGGAGAATTGGACCGTTTTACCCTTCAGAATTATTAAAGGGTATGTTTTAAGGGTAAAGGGCATTTTAGTCATTTTGCGGTTTGGGTCCAAATGCACTATTTAAGTCAAAATTGGTCTTCCTTCTCCCATTCTTCTCCTCTTTGCCGTGAAGAACACCTTTCCCCTTTTCTTTTTTTTTTCTTCTTCTTGGCCGTGAGCTCCACCGCCGCTCGCCGCCGCTTGCCACCACCATTCGGACCGCCCCCAAGCCACCACCACCAGCCGCCGTCCCTCTCTTCCTCTCCCTTTTTCCCTCTTTCTCACGCGAGGCAAGACCCACGTGCAAGCCACGTCGTCGCCGTCTAAGCCGATCGCTGCCACCCGAGAGTTGTACGTCGTCGCCGTCGTCCCTGATTAAGGGCCGCCGCTCCCCGTTCTAGCCGATTAAGTCTAGAACTTGGTAAGTCATACTCTAACCCCGATTTAGGATTTTGGGTATCGCCGAACAATTTGATTTTTGGGTGAAATTGGACTTGTGTGGGTGCGAAATGTTGGGGTTTTAGACCGGGAATGTATGGCGGGCCTTGAGGAATTAATTTGGAATTTTTGGAGGACGATTTGAGAGAATTTTAAGCTAAGAATCACTGTTCAGGAGCTGTGATTCACTGTTCACGAGGCTGTGATGCTTGGTTCGGGACGCAAGATGGATTTTTAGAACCGGTATTTAATGGCGAGAAAGTCTCGTGAAGGACCGGAATCGATTTGATGTCGTTTGGTTAGAGAAAAATAACAATTTCTATGTTTCTAGAACGCGGGTAAGTCGCGCCTAAACCTAATTTAGGACTTCGGGTATCGACGGAAAATTTCGGACGAAACCAGTATGGAATTAGGTGCGGAATGGCATGAATAGGGAGAGGAAATTTTATGGCGGGCCGTAGAAATTAATTCGCGTATTATTTATTAGAAATTCAGAAAATTGGGCTACGAATTTACTGTTCACAAGCCTCGAAACACTGTTCACAAGCTGTGAATTACTATTCACGGGGCTGTGAGGGTCCGATCGAGGCGCGGGTTGAATTTTTGGAACCTAGAAATTATGGCGAGAAAGTTCCGTGAAAGACCGGATTTGATTTGACATTGTTTGGTGGGAGAAAAATAGCAATTTCCGTATTTTATGTGCATGTGAGATATAATTGAGTTGGGATGGTGAAATTAATTGTGCAATTATGCAATTGGTGGATTGAATTATATTTGCAGTGTGCACGCATGGGCCAAAATGAATTAATTGTGATATTGGCCATATGGAATGCTTTGTGAGCATAATAATCACGTGTGAAATGCTGCGTGCACGGGCCACGTGTGACAGGCCAGTTGAGTGGCAAGTGTGTGTTGCTCGTGTGAATTAAATGAGAAATTTTGTGTGGATTGGGAAAGTGAGATTGTGGAAAGTGTGCCGTCCTGAGGCGTATACGTTTACGCGGAACGATGCCCGGTATTACCCGAAGACTGTCAGCCTGAGGCGTGAATTTCTACGCGGGTTGTGCAGTAGGTGGTAGATGTTGAGCCTGAGGCGTGTACGTTTACGTGGGCAAGAAACATGGCCTGAGGCGTGTACTTCAACGCGGGCCGGAAATGATGTGATGAGTGGTCGCAGTGTACCTGAGGCGTGTACGTTTACGCGGGTCACTGGCGAGTGATGTAAGAAGTGTTGTGGAAAGTGGTCGCAGTGTACCTGAGGCGTGTACGTTTACGCGGGTCACTGGCGAGTGATGTGAGAAGTGTTGTGGAAAGTGGTCGCAATGTACCTGAGGCGTGTACGTTTACGCGGGTCACTAGCGAGTGATGTGGGAAGTGTTGTGGAAAGAGGCCGCAGTGTACCTGAGGCGTGTACGTGTACGCGGGTCACTGGCGAGGAATGTGGATGGAATAGTGTGAGAATGAAAGGAGTGTGTGACATGAAAATTTTGCACGCTCGTGATTGTATTAAATTGTTTGTTGTGTGATTATGTGGCATGTGTGTATGTTTGTGTGTTTTGTGAAATTGTCTGGAGGTACATGATAGCCTAGGTTGGGTTTAGGGGTGAACTTACTGAGAAGTGTTCTCACGGTTGTTTTCAACCAAACAATTTCAGAACCCCGACAGGACCCATGAATCCTCCGCCACCGCCATCAGTACGTTTTGGGGTACCAGTGCACTTCAAATTAGATGTGGCAGAATTTCCTATGCCAGATAATGTTACATGGATTAGACACACAACCACAGTGTTCGTAGAAGTAGGCTTACCGCTTTTCGAGGAGCATCGATTTACTGCTTGGTTTTTCCTGGATGCTGATGGGGATGAGTTCGGGCTAGTCAGAGGTTTTGACGTTCCCTTTGAGCTAGTAGGAGATTGGGACCCGATGGCCGTACCCCCGA
Source organism: Syzygium jambos (assembly GCA_031216235.1). Classification (NCBI taxonomy): domain Eukaryota; kingdom Viridiplantae; phylum Streptophyta; class Magnoliopsida; order Myrtales; family Myrtaceae; genus Syzygium; species Syzygium jambos. Next base: position 23,079,100 of record CM062229.1, on the reverse strand, counting down.
TGGACGGAGAATTGACTAGTGTGGATATTAGCTTAGCTCAGTCGGGTTTGCAATCAGCGGCCGCAGCTCAGGGATCTTCGGAGGCCGAGTACGAACCCGAACCTGAGGCGTCGCAAGCTGAGGACGATCCTATGGACATAGATTTAGAACCAATACCTGAGGAGGAACATGAGGAAGAGGAACCGGAGGAAGCAGAGGACGAGGCTGAACCTGAAGTAGAACCTGAAGTGGGACTTGAGGAGGAACCTGATGACCCCGAGGAGCCCGATGAGGAGGCTGGTTACGCACAACCGTTTGCGCAATACATGGATCCTAATTATGTGCCTGAATTTAATTTTTTCGACTTTCTGGCTGAGGAGTATTAGAACGCAGCTCCAGCTGAGTCGGGTGACATCAATCACCCAATTGTGATTGAAGCAGAGTCAGAGCCTTCGGAGGAGCAGTCTACTCATGAGAGTTCGAAATCAGAAAATGAGGAGTCAGACTCGGAATGGACTCCTAGCAAGGGGCGTTAGGGGTTAACTTAGGGTTTCTTAATAGGTTTTGGGAAGTAACATTTTTGGGATAGAAAGTCAGGCCATCGATCTTTTTGGTATATCGATGTTTTGTATCACAGGGTGCAAGTATGTGGTGGTGGTGAAGTCTGACGGTTATAAGTTGTGAATATTTTACAAGTTGGAATGTAAATAGTTGTTCATTCTCTCTGATTTTATCCCCAGTTTTTAATTGTCCGGGTTTAATTGTTGTAACCCGCTGTGGTAGTAAATCTTTGATGGAGTTTTGAGGTCAGCGACATTCCTGGGACGTCGCTTGAATCGACCAGAGGCGGGTGTCGCGTGGCCGTTGGGGTTCGGGACGTGACATGACATCTATTGTTTTGACTGAAAATCATTTAACGAAACATTTACGAAGGGTAAGTATATCACATAGATACAAGTTTGGGGGTTTTTTATGTTACAAAAAAAGTATAGGGTAAATGCATCACTGTATCCATAATTTAGAGTTTTTTATTTCATAAAAAAAGTTTAAGATAAATGTGTCACTGTTAACACATTTAGGTTTTTTGTGTCACAAAATATGGCACCCACGCACCATGTTAGCACTATTTGCTTTTCAGTGTCCATGTAGGCAAATTTTAAACGATTCTCATTGATAGAATTTTAATGGAGGGTAGATGTGTCACATGGGTACAAGTTTAGGATTTTTGGTGTCATAGAAAAAAGTTTAAGATAAATGTATCACAGTGAACATAATTTAGGATTTTCGGTAGCTTTTGCCCAAGACTAATTTATACTGAGGCACCTCAAATGAGTGAATCGAGTTGAGTTTTGGTTGGGTCGAAAATGATTTGACTCAAATTGATCAATTTTTATGCGATGCAATATTAGCGACTCGTACTTGACTCGACCTTACCTTACCTAAGTTCCAAATCCTTACTATTTCTCCTTTTAAATATGGAAAATAGCATAATGAAAAAGGCTAATCAATCAAACCCAAATTAAACACGAAAAAAATTAGCTAATAAAAGATAATAAAAAAATCGACGAACTGAATTATTAGTGCACATCTCTTGGCTCTAGAGATTTGATATAATTTTGTCTATAAAAGGGTGTTCTGCTTTTACTTATTTTACAAAATGATCCTTTAATGCACATAAGAAAATTAAAAGGATCGTTTTTGTTTCCCTATTTAAGAAAGCATACCTAAACCTTATTTGACAAAATAACATAAAATATGAAAAAGTCAAAAAGAAAAAACGAATCATCATCGTCTTGCTTTAGATCTCCCATTGAACACCTGAACCTCACTCTCGGCGATTGAAGCGTCATCATTGCTAGCGAATCGTTGTTGTGGCTAAGCCAAGCCATCATCTGTTAGCCAAACCATCACCTCGATCTCTGAAATTGGTCTGCACGAGCACGTTTGAGTGCGTTTGTTCGTTGTGCATGTGTATCGTGCTCAAGCGCAACATGTTCCAACAAGGTCACAAGCTCGACCTCTCGATATCGCACTTGAGCACTAAACTTATTGTGAGGTGACCAGCTCAAACCAAGGACGAAATTTCAACCACATCATTTGGTAATTCTTTTATCCAAACCCACAACTAATGTTCTAGAATAAACCACAAAGAACTCATATTTTCTATATCCCTAACATTATAAGTGCTATAACTTTCGTACAGCATTTTCTTAAGTGTTATAATTTTTGTTTCACTACTTGAATATCGTGACTTTTAAATAAACATTTACTTAAATACCATAACTTTCAATCGATCACTGCGATGCAATAACTTATTAAAAATGTATATCAAGTACTAAAAATTCGACGTGACATAATACCAGTGGTGTATGTTTTTACAAAAATTACAACATTCAAGTGATCAAAACAAAATTTATGCCACTCAAATGAACGTTGTACATAAATTATGACATAAATATGATCGAAAAAAAATTATGACATTAAAATGAACACCGTACGAAAATAATGACACTTGTGCTGTCCTAATCCTTACTTGTTGATAGCACTGAGGGGATAAATATGACCGGGGGAGAGGACGTGGAAAGCCGGGTCATGAAAGGGGGCTGCAATAAAAACGGGTTCCAGATAGGTACATGCTTAATTCATGAAGACCCTAATGTAATTAGACATTTATTTATCGAGACAATTTGATTCTGTTTTTAACTTTCAAGACGGTCCATTTATAACCTCCCCGTGAAATGTCAACCCATCAATTATAGATTTAAAAACGGGCTTTTGGACCCATTTTGCGACCTCCGATCTCCTCTTTCTTAACTCCTAAGCAAACAAGAAAAACTCCAGCCAATTCGGAGGATTGAGGTTCTTCCATGGACGACTGGGCCGCAGCATCCACGGTGCGCAAACCTAAAGTATGATTTGACACCCTCCGCAGAAGGAAAAGGACAAAGAAAGAAAAGACCTTTCCTTCCTCCTCCTCGCCTTTCCTTTCCTCTTCCTTTCCACGCATTCATTCATCTGACCACTTGAGAAAAATCGAATCTTTCCCACCTTTTTTTTTTGCCCCTTTTCCGTTGTCTCTTTCCTTCCGGGGCCAACCGAACATTGAGGAATTCACAGGTTTCTTGGTTTCTTCCTCCTGTCCGAAAAGAATGTGACTTAACCCTGTCGTCGCTCGAGCCTGCCCCCACCCCCCACAAATCGAAATCCCGCCGCTCAAATCCGCGTCCCTTGGATTGTCGCCTTCTGGATCGAAATTGCTGCACACCCACATCGGAAAGATCTTCCCTTTTCGCGTGTTCTTCTAGACAATGAATCAGAAGACCAAGAAGAGGAAGAAGAGGAAGCAGAGGCATCATGGGTCGGAAGCCCCGAGGCCGGTCGCCGCCGCCGCTGGGCCCGGCGATGCGCGGCCGGCGCCGGCGGGAGACGACGAAGAGACCCGGATCATCATCAGCGCCTTAGTCGAAGCTTTCGGTTCGATTTCGGTTGACGAGGCGGCTGCGGCATTTAGGGAAGCTGATGGCAACCCTAATCGAGCCGTCGAGATTCTGCGGGTTGGTCTGTTGGACGGTGCGGAGGAGCCGTCCACGAGCTCGAATTCGAGCGGGGCATCGGCCTCGGAGTCGGGGTTTGCTTCGAGCTCCGTCTCCGGTTCGAGCGAGGGATATGTGGAGGCTAATTTTATGCAGGACGCGCTGAGTGAGAAGCGGGTCAGGGGTAATAAGGCGAAGAAACTGGTGGCCGCGACGGGGACGGTGTCTACTGTCCTGGGGAAGGAGTATCTGAAGGTCAGTTCAGCGAGAGATTCGGCTCGGTCGAGTGGATTTTTGAATGGGGGGATTGTTTATGGTAAAGAGGAGGAGACGGAGCAATTTCTTTGCGCAATGCTTGGAGAAGAAAGCGAGCTGAGCTTGGCCGTTGTGAGAGATGTGCTCTGTAAGCGACTTTGCGAGCATTTGTGCAGTTACTTTTGTGTTTTGAGGTGTGAAAGTCCGATAACATGTTCTGTCATTGAGTTGTGGTTTCTGATTAGCTCATGGGGTTGTCAGCTCCCTAAAGACTAAACAAATGAATTTTTATGGAGGGGAGTTAGGAAGTACAAATGAAATTGTAACTAGGAAGTGATTAGTTTCCCTAGCTTATGGTGATTGAACGGTAGAGTTATATGATTACGAATTGATATGAAACAACTGGCTGTAGACCATGTCGATGCTGATTGGTATGGCACAGTTGGGAAACAGTTACTTTTGCAATTTTATGGAGAGTTTAAAGGAGGAGAATTTATTTCTGGTCTTGATAACTGAGTTTTGGCTGAGATGGGTAAGCAAAGAGAAGATCTGATCAGTAATGTTGTATGCGTCCCTTTAAATATCGATGCGTTTAGATTATATTTAGCTGGTTCAGTTTCTTCATCATCTCTATCACTAAAAGTACTTTATTGGTCAAATCAAGTGCAGAGATTAGACATGCCTTTTTTAACTAAAAATAAGCTAATCTAACCCAAATTCATACTATAATGAGAACATGGGACCAGAAATTAAAGTCATGTTTATCATTCATGTTTTAGGTCACAATTAGTGGTTGCAGACAAGGTACATCCATTATAGCCGTAGCCACATCACGGCCAGTAGCCCCTGCCTCCTTGACATTTGCAACGCAACTTGTTTGTGTTCCGAAGTTTATAAATCATATCATCTTTCTTTGTCAAATTCAAGTCTACATCAAGCTGGTGATGGCACCTTTTAGACTTTTTGACTCTGTTGTGTCTATTAAGCTGTTGTGCCCCTATCTTTGATATCCTTCTTATGTTCTGGGCTTAACGGGTGCTTTTGATCACCGTGAATTGAGATGGGACTATATGTTTGGATTATTTTAACATTCCTTTTATATGCATGAAGATTATTGTTGTATGTCTACTTTTGACTTTAAAATTTTTTTCTTTTCAGGTCAGTGTGGATACAATGCTGGGAAGGTATTGTGAACAATTTGATTGAAATAACATATATGATGTCCTTTCTTGCTTCTTAGTTATATATATATATATATATATCTGTTTTCTTGTTGGTCTGTCAACCGCAACATTCAGATTTATGTTGATATTCATGCAGAACTTGGTCTTCATTTATTTTATTTATAAGGATATTCATTTAATCTGCTTCACGAATAAATATGCTCGATTGAGTCCTAAAACTTGTTGTGAAAAGTGCGATGGAGTCCTAAAACTTTCAAAAAGTGCAATCAAATTTTAAAACTTGTTAAATTGGTGCAATCAAGTCCTTTCATTAACACTGTTAGTTTGGCTAATAGAAAATATTGAAGTGGCATTTTTTATTATTTTCTCTCTCCTATGTGGCATTTATTATTATTATTTTTCCAAATCTTACTTAAGTTGATTAAAAAAATAAAAAGGGTAAATAAAAAACCCAAATTGAAAAAGAAAGAAAGAACGATAGGACCCTTGCCGGTGAAGTGCAATTAAGTACTATAATTTTCAAAAAGTGCAATCAAGTTCTTCCGTTAACACCATCAATTTGGTTAACAAGAAATATTGACATTTTTTTATTATTTTCTCTCTCCTACATGGCCTTAAAGTACGGCAAGGCCGCATCGGTAAATTGCTACATGTATAAATATGCTCGATGAAACAATATATTCTGGTTTTCTTTGGTAATCCTCTCGGACTTGGATGTCATCTTTGTTAGACGCACCCATGTGCTCATCTGTCTGGTAGTGGGAGCTTTGTCTGGTGGTGGGACCCTTTTCTGAGATTCTATAGTTCTCGATACCCTGTTGTTTCATTCGCTTAGGGCACCAAGTAACTAATATCTTCAGACATTTGGTACTGATGTCTGCTTGTCTCGTTGGTGTTTGTCAGGCTTTGGATGTATTACTCGATCTCTCTGCTTCCTCATGTGAGCAGTCAAGGAACTGTATAAACTTGGTTACTGATGTAGAAAGTAGAGAAGATACAAGATCTTCCTTAGAATGCAGTGAAAATGTGAGCAATGTTATTTTTGCTTTTATGTCGTTTATAGGTCGAAATCTTTATTGCTCCTCTTTTTCTCCCTGGATATTTTTTTGATGGAAATGTTTGTTTTGTGCTTTATGTGAATGCAGCTTGTTCTAAATTTTCAGCTGATCACTTTTATTTGTAGTGGATTACTCTTGGTGCTTGTCCTCCTCACTTCTATTTACTGAATACAAATGCTTCTCATGCACTGTGTGGCAATTCTGCTTTGCTGTTGTATCCTGTCTTTTCTCTGTAACTTAGGTTATGCAGGCAGAGTGGGGTGTAACTTTTCCTATATAGAGCTCTAAGTATTAGATTTTGATGCTATAATATTTTGGCCCAACTTTTGGTGGACTTATTTTGGCAAAGGCCAATGTATACATATGGATGCATAGTTCCTCTCGCTCATATTTACATTCGTGCTTTGATTCAAAGGATCTTAACCTCTGGAGAAACTAAGAATTATCTGATGAGCTTTTGAATAAGCAAGCTTTTTGCTGATATGCTTTGTTTACATTTTGCTGTAAATCTTCTTTAGCCTTTTCTGTTGTCTTACTTTGTCAAATCTATCCAATCTCTCAATTTTTTTTGCTTTCTTATCTACAGTATAAAAGTAACTGTTAATATCTCCCTACAGTATGCAGATAGGTTATCTGATTGCACTTCCCAATCATATGAAAGTGAGCCTCATGAGAATCCGTGGTTCATAAGCAGTGAGTGCAGGTATTACTTATCTTTGGGATATACCAAACTTTGCATGTTCCTCTTTTACTTTCACATCACGGAATTTAAGTGGTCATTTCAGCAACAATCTTCTGGACTAATGATTGAATGTTGTTAGATAAATTATGAACTTGAGGTAAGTATGTTGTGCAGAAGGTATTAAGAGTGTGCAATTCAGAAAATGATTTTTTTGCTTAACTTATTCCCTCATAAATGTGGCTACTTCCTCGAGAAATTTTATAATGATTGGTGATAATGATAAACCACTTCGTAGGTGAATTAAATCGGATTCTGGTGACAAATCTCCATGTTGATTAACCTTCGAGATGAAATAAATCTTGTAGATCTAGAAATATGATCTATAATGGGTGATTTGGGATTCCAGATAGTATGCTGGGGAATACATTCGCTCCTTATGCCTCTTGAAGGCTGTAAATTTCACAAGTGAGTGTGGTAACCAAGTGGCGAGGGCAGCTACTGTCTTTCCATGTTGTCACGAGTTCAACTGCGTGCAAGACAGTACTTCACAATGGGTTGCCAGTTGGGCTACAAAGATGAGTTCAGCTTCAGATTCTCAAAGTCTTAACTCTGGGGACCCTTCTAGGGTCAAGACTCTGTGGGCATCTGCTATGGCTCAAAGTGGATATTTTCCAGGGGGTATGAGACTCCTATAGTAACACTTAAGGAGGGTTGGTCCTATTGATTGCTCTTTTCCTTACTTTTTTTGGATCTCCGAGTTGCATCATGTCACTTATCTTAACTATTCCATGTTCCTCTTGACTTACATTGATAAACCACATCAAGCATGAGCGTCATTTATAGTTCAAAATATTTGTTCATATGTTTTCTTTAGTTCCTTAGTTTTCTTGTAAAGCATACTAATGTGATGTCGCTACTGAAAAATTTGATTGATGCTTCGTTCTATTAGTTCCACGTGAATCTTATCAAATCTGCATCCTCATGGGATTCTCCCTTGGATAATTTCCTTCAGTTGGTCATTTATGTTCCTAAATGTGTTTGTTATGGTTGTAGGAATCATTTTGACGTTCCTTCTGGTAGATCTATTGAATCTAATGTTTCTCAAGAAGTGTTGGAATGCCTTTACAAGATATCAAAAAGCCCCCAACATGAACCAAGAACTATGAACTGGAGGCATGTAGCAAAGAAGATGAACACCTTTGGAAATGAGCTTGAATCTCATAATGAAACTATTGGTATTTTTCTACTTTATATCTGCCTAATTTGGGAAGAAAACCATTTCTTTTTGCTTGATTGGCATCTCTTAATGTTGTCAAAACTTGAGGATGAGTTTTGGCTAGTCCAATATCATGACTATTGCCTGAGAATATTAACAGTTATTAGGCTGATTGGCAATTGCATACGTTGTCACGTCCAAAAGTGAAAATGGTTTTGGGCCAGTTTCATGTGATTAGTCTTGGTTCAACAATTTGAGTGGATTAAAATCTCTTCAATGGCTCATGCAGACCAAAGAAGGTGAGGGCTTGTTTGTTTACACTTGAGCAAAAGCAAAAAAACACATTTTTAGTTTCCATAAATTTTAAACTCGAGTGTTATGAAAGTTTTGGTTAGTTTTGGATTTAAATAAATTTCAAAGTTGCATGGGCCGCAAGACTTAGATTAAGCAAAAAGAAGTAAAAGCCAAAAAATAGACAGCCTGCGTATATTTGCAGCTGACCGAGAATAACTTGTGAGACCCAAACCAAAAATAATGTCATTGCTCAAGTTCATAACTATATACTTCTAGCCAATGAAGAATCTGATCTTAAGGAAATGATATAAAGAAAACCTCAAGTACTTCAAAGAATCATCGGATGAGCCATTTTAATTGTGGCCCTATCTTCATAATCGTCGTGTAGTTCTTTCAGTCATTGCTCTTTTGTGTCATCTTGGTTGAAGTAGCCAAGGAAAATTAAAGATGAGAAATGTATGTAAGCCATATTTACTTTCATATCTATGGAATTGTAGCCAGAGGGGATGAATACACTGTTCTCAGGAAAGATGCTGAACGACACTGGGAGTCGATGAAATCCTCTTATCAAAAGGTAAGATGCTACCTTTACTTTGATCTTTGCTGGCTATAAGAATCTCTGTGATGATTTACAGGGTGATTCGTACTGAATGGACTGATGAGCGGTCACATATTTGTAGGCTGCAGTTGCTTATTCTACAGGGGCAAAGGGGTATGCCGCCGTCCTTTCTGAGGAGGTGTGTGTCTTTAGTTTAGAATGGTTTATGCTAACAGAATCTGTACTTTCTTTGTTTCAGAACTCTACTTGTATATCTTAGCCATTTAATCATTGAAATGAAATGCTGAGAAAGTGCTACTGTTTTTAGCTTGAATTTTAATGGCATTTTATTTGTTTTTGTGGTTTGAGGTGATAGGCATTTCGGAGGATGGGAATGTTATACTAGACTGCTAATTGTTTAAAACCTACTCGTACTCATGTTATTTGTTGTAAAATTTAAGTTCGTGAGCTGCCCATAGGTCTGTTGAGGGCATTTGCGTGGCAAATGGGTAGGTATGGGGAGGTGTGGATGGGTTTTATGTGGTTAGACCCAAATATTCCATTTAACTTATATTTACCCATTTTCATGCAAATAAAAGTTGCACGATGCATACCTAACTCAACCATAACTGAACCATACTCACTCAAATAACTAACATGTGTGGATTTCTTATGCTTTAAAGAAACTATTTTCCAAGGATATGGGTGCTGGGACCCGGGTTTCGCCAGCACAACCTGCTGTCCAGCCCCAGATCCGAACAGGCCCTCCTGGGCCCGGCTTTGGCAGTGCCCCAAGTCAGGCCCTGAGGTCCCGGGCCCAGCTAGCAACGACTTAGGGTCCAGCTGTTAAGGACTTGGTTATTGCGAGTGATTTGGACCAGGAGGGTGCAAACATTGGGGAGTCAGGTCCAGCCCTGGGGACTCATATAGTTTGCATATAATGGGCGTTTTAATTCTTGATAAATTTTTGCCTTACCCATGTCTACATTGTATATGAGTTAGAAAATGAGTCTCTGGTTCATAGTGCCACTTCTAGTTGAAGGTAGGAACTTGAATCCTAGTTTAGATTTTTTAACTATCTGTACCCTTGGAGTGCGACAACCTTGGAGGTTTTACCACCCCCTTTGCAGATGTGGATCATGGGTCAACGGGGTGAATGTTCTATCAGAACTTGGAACCCAAGGCACACAAAATTCATAGCACCTAACCATGCTCACCTAATCGTTATGCTTATTTGCTGGTTCTTTGTTCGATTAATAAAGTGCATTATCCATCCGCCAGAAAAGATAATGGATAATTGACAAGAGAGTTTCAGGTCATGCAAGAAAGGTCTTGGTGGTAATGGAGTGATCCAATGAAAGATTTTTAAAATTTTTCAGCATTTTGATTGAAAATTTTGGAAGAACTGTGATGTAATGGAATAAGTGGTTCCCACAGCCAAATAATGCACCATGTGTAACATTCATTATGAGGACTTAGGCTCAAGAAGAGAAGAATTGAAAATGGAATCCTTAAGTTTAAGTTGGAGAGATGCAGTAGAAAAAAGGTGGATGCCAATACGCACAGTGTAACTTAATCGAAGGTAGTTATAGTTTGATGCTAATTGAATGGACAGGTACTTGATATGACTTTTCATCTTTCTCTAATTGTGAGTTCAAAACCTAGTGTTCAGAAGATCTTGAAGAGAACACTTTGATACTTTCCCTTAGTTTTTATGTATTTTGTGTAAACTTAGAAATAGTTTGCAGAAGTATTTGCTTCTACGTTGTTCTATTGCTTCCAGTTGTTTCTTTAATCTGAATGAATGATCAAAGTTTCATATTGGAATCTTTTAGGGGAAGAAGTACTCTAAAATGGGTCGACAGGCAGAAGAGAGGGCAAGCCAGGAGATATTTAGAGCTAGGTCAGTGTGTCGTGCATGATTTTATGTATCAGATTTAATTTTGTCCTCTGAAATTTCTGTGTGGACACTGGTGCACATAATCCGCAGAAACAAGAACATAGAGAATGTGATAACAATCGATTTGCATGGGCAACATGTCAAACAAGCAATGAGGCTCTTGAAATTTCACCTGCTATTGCCCTGTAAGAGATTACTCATTCCTGGATGTCTACATTTCTCTGCCTTAATTTCAATCTTTCGTGAAAACTTTTGATTATCGATTGGTTGGCTGGGTATGCCTGGCTTGTTTTTGCAACAATTCTGAGAATTTCTCGTACTGTTTTTGGTTCTTCTTAGCTATACAGAAACTCAAGGTAATAACAGGCTGTGGGTCGCATGGTGTGGGCAAGTCAAAGCTGAAACAGTCGGTATGAGTTAACTTCTGACTTGAATGAACTGTTCCTTTTTCTGTGTTGATCTAGAATTGGTGATCTTTATTGTTCAATAACATTGACTTACAAACGTCCCTGATGTGCCTCTTCATTCTCAAATTAGACTGCACAGGTTGTAATAAACCTGGGTACCCACATGCAAGAATTGTTAGGACGTGAACTGTTGAAGAGAAAAAATAGAGAAATGGAAAACCTTTTCTAAATTAGAAAGGGAAAAACCACGGTGTCGCACTAGGCCATTTCTTCGCTATCAGTATCAGTGTTAGAGTTACAAGTTTCAAGGTTACAACTACAAAAGATATTACCAAAATATATAATAGGAGTCTAAGGCATACAGATATGATGAAAATTACATGTATGCCATAGCAGCCGTAAATAGCTCTATTCTCTTCTTTAGCTTGAAAATTACATGTATGCCATTAGCAAGAAAAGCTCTCAGCTTTAATATTACTTTCCTCTATCAGACTCTACAACTCCATCGAGAATGCTGTTGGAAAGTTAACGAAAGCTTAAGCAAGTGAATTGATTAGAAGTGTGCTTGTCTATCTGGCATATTTCTAATAATTGTCTGGTGGCAGATAGTACAGGTAATTACCTTAAGTCGGTGGGGCTGAGGTGGTGCTATTGACATGTATTGGTATAAGCTTTTGAAGAGTGCCAAGTAGCTTTGCTTGATTAGCCGAAATTAGGCTGATATAATCTCTCTGTTCCTCTTCTAAAATCATTAATAACTTATTGGGAAAACGGGAAATTTGGATTGACACCTTAAATAATGCTGTACCAAGGATTGTATTTTCTTTCATTCCAGATTGAAGGAAGCTTCCTCCGACCATGCCTCTGATTGGTGGATATGTGGGTAATGTCCATGTTTTGTAATCCACCAATCAGAAGACTGGTTGGAGGAAAGGGGTGGAGGAAAACACAGAAGAAGCTTAAAACTGCCCAACTTCCTGTTGTTTTAATTCAGTTTACTGATGTTGGTAAAGTTAATATTAGTTGATGTCTAGACTGATTTTGATTGGGATGGGGCTCTTTCTTATTTTAGATCCGTGTGAAGACAATATTATTTGCCACGTGTAGGTTGTTAGACTCATAGAAAGGGAAGGTATTGAATGGAGCGAGGAGAACCAAGGAATGGTGGTCATCAAACTTGATCAACGCAGAAATTTCAGCTTTGTAGATGCTGATAGCGACAGCGATTAAGCAAAATTTGCAGGCAAAACTGATCGCAGAACAGAAAGCTGGTTTTTGCATTCGTAACTGATCCAGGAGAATCTGAGTCAGCTGTATAAAATACGATAGAATTACTTTTCTGACCGTGTCCTCACGTGGGTTGATGTCAGATGTTTTAGTCAGTCAGTGTTGATGTAGCTTGTAAGTTACGTTGCAGGTCCTCTTGCTGAAGCAGAAATCCTCTTGTAATCACTATGCAGCGTAGAGTAGAGAGATGAAATTAGCAGCTTTATTCAAAATAAGGTGCAGACTTTAACTCATCTTCTGATATATTTATTGTGTATAACTAATGTAACCAGATTTAACTTGAGATTTGTGATATGGTTATGGTATCGCCGATGGAATCGGACCAAGTCCACCTATCTCGGGATATTGGTGAGCCAAAATCTGTTCTGCTCTTCAGATTGCAAGGTCAGTCAAGAGATGGTAATGGTGAGTTTACTGCTGGGCAAATCGCTGAATGCCTCTGCTGTTTGATCATTGAGTAGAGACAGTAACCAAGTGTTGTAGTGACTTAATAGGTATTTAAGAGCAATCCACCTCTTTTTATATCCATTTTGCTACATTATGCCGTAATTTTCGCGTGTTTCGATAGTCAGATGATTTTTATTAAAGCACTGATTACATGTAACACGAAATGGAGAAAACACTACCCCCGTCATTTTCCAATTCGTTATCATCTCAAAAATTTCAGCGCTAAAAACTTATGTTTTTGGAAGCCACACCCCGTCCATGGAAATGGAAAAATTCATGCGCATGCGGATATTTTAATATTCACTTTGTTCTGGCCGAGGTTGTTTACGAATGAGTTCACTTTGTTCCGTCCGAGGTTACTTTCCAGATATTTTGTCCTTTTCGAATATTTTGGTATTTTACGGTCCGTCGAAAATATCTTAGCACCCAATTAAATCATTAATCAATGACCATTATGTTAGTCATGGGATGAAATATTATATGTTCCCGATGTGATCCCATCAGAAGATCAATGTTAAACAATGCGATCCGACCTACCCCTCTACTCTCTCTCTCTATCCCATATATTTACATATGTAACCCTGTGAGGTACGATATGCACAAATGCGTACGGCACGACCAACTTCACAAGACTTGCAGAACTAGCTTTTATCGCGCCGAAAGAATTACGAAATTATTGTGCAGATAGTCCTAAATTTTGGCTTATAGTGTAATGTCGTTTCTTAATTTTTAATTTAAGTAATATGGTCTCTAAACATTTAGTTATATTTAATTTAGTCTTTAGATTAAAAGAAGATATTCGATATTATTTTTTTATCTATTCAATTTCAGGAATAATAATTAACATTTAAATATCTTTACATCGCATGGACCCACGCTCACCTTTAGTGCAAGTCGGTTTAGCTACAAACGTTGTACCGGCACCAGTCACCGGCGGTCACGGTCGCACGTTTCGGCACCCGATACAAAAGGCTCGCTCTTACGTCATTAGAAATTTCGTGAGTTGACAGAGATGTGCATTGCCATGATTCCACTTACAGTCATGCATGCATCGATGCGCGCGTGAAATCGGTCCGGCCGCCGTCATCCATGGAGGAATCCGCCGTCGCTAAGCCTCGGAGAACCACCACCAACGCCAACGCCGACAGCACCGCCACCGCCACCGCCACCACCGTCGCCACCGCGGATCGCCCGGCGCCGGAGCCCGGTGGCGGGGAGGATGCCGGCCCGGAGGGCGAGGGATGCGACGTCGAGGTCTGGGAGATGCTGAGCGCGAGCTTCAGGCAAGTGCAGTCCGCGCTAGACCGGAACCTGGCGCTGATCTCGCAGGTCAACGAGAATCACCAGTCCAAGTCCAAGGTTCCCGACAACCTCGCGAATAACGTCGCGCTGATCCGCGAGATCAATGGGAACATCTCGAGGGTGCTTTCGACGTACTCGGATTTGTCGGTCAATTTCTCCGGCGTCGTGTGTCAACGCCGTGCCTTGCAGAACGGTGCCGGCGGAAGGAACGGCGGAAAGCTGGAGAGCTCGGGGGCCTGATCGCATCCATCGATTGAGCGATGATGGTTTATCAGTAATATCAATCACTTTAAGCTTGTGCTTCTTGAGCTTTGATCGAATTTCAGTACTCTCTTGGTCAACTAAGGTGGCCTTGGCTCGTTTCTAGCTGTGTCTGGTCTTGCGAAAGTAAGTCTTAGATGTTCGGCTGTTCGTGTCGGTGAGTAGTACTGTCTTTCAATTGGAGCCAGCTCTGTCGTGGTCAATCGTGAACTTGGTACTCATGTGTTGCGTTTGTTATGCTTCTTTTATATTGTAACGACGCTGGCTGCCGGACTGCTTCTCTTCATTACTAGCCCCGCACCGCCGAGATATGAAGGTACTTATGCTCTATTGGGTAGCCTGCTTTTTGTTTTCCTGTTTTTAAATTCAAAGCCAATATATTAAGATCTTCATATGAGTGGGAAAAGGAGTTGGTGTACATCGTATTTGAAATCGTGATAATTGGAGAAGATTGAGTTCTAGAATGTTATTAGGAATGTCAGGGCCGAGAAGCTGCCAGACAATCATATGGTGTGTTTGGATAGGAACTATTTTTTTATTTTTTGCATCTATCAGCTCTATGTCAACCTTATTTTCTTGCTGTGATATTTTGTAAATGTTCGCTTAACTGTAGTCACAAGGGCCATGAAAAAGAGCTTTTGAGGGATAGTCTGCATTTGCTTTGCCGAAGAACATAAGCAGGGGGAGATGTTCAAATTGCTGTGCTTATTCATCTTTGCTTTGTAGAGTCAGTTTTTCCATGGCTCTTGACGACTTGAAAAGCAGAAGCTTCAGAAAATCCTCTGAATGAATGTTTTTGCATGGTAGCCTAAGTATGATAGTGTTCTGTTTTTGGTGCGCTCTGGTTTGTCCATGCCACTAGGTTCAAGATTGGAAGTTCTGCAAAAGCTCCAACAATCAATTTGAGAGGTAAAAGTGCTTCGGGCTGCTGCTTTTGGTATACTTTCATCGATGATGTGTGTCTTATTTAAATCTAAATTTATAGCGAATTATATTGATGTTTATTGAACTTGAATGAAGTTAGTGGCAGCTAGAAGGATCCTTTTATGTTAAATGCTTAGAAACCCTTCTGCCATCAGGGTATGTTAGAGAGATGGATCGATTTAATTTTAGATGTAATCATGCAATGAGCTTTTGTATGACTCTGTGGATGCTGTGGTTGGTAATAATTGAAGTTTTATGGTTTTGAAATCGAGTTGGATGTACTGAGGTGGGTTTAGATAATGGCTTATTTGCTGATCGCTTGTCATAACGTGAAGAAGTTCCAGGAGTACAAAATTCTCTGTGAATTGGCAACTAAAGTAAGTTTCCATCGAAATTACTCTTGTACAGAATAGTGAATTGTTAGAATGCGGTAACTTACTTCATACCCTAAATATTTCTGTCGATATGTTGTGTGAGCTTAATGTTGCTGGTATCCTGTGGAAGTTGGAATGATGGTGACATTATTGTGTTCTCTAAAAAGGATTGATGCTGGTAAGATGTATAATATACACGACAAGGTTTAATGTTTTCACTCCAGCTTTCTGACTATCAAATGCTATCATCCACTATCATCTGTCGAGGCTGACTATAGAGAAGTGACTCAATATAGGGGAGGTCCAGACGGTGCCTCAGTTGTGACAGGGTATATGTTGGGGTAGCCATTGAGTGCAGTAGGAAGAATTCATAATTGTCATTCGGTTTTAATCAACCACAGTGGTGATGCCAGTTATGGCTGAAAAAGTGGCTGCTTGCTGCTTGCTCTTACGTTGTCGACGGTTTTGAAGCAGAATTCGTCAGGGAGATCACAGTTCATTTTCCTTGTGCATTTTCAGTTGCCCTGGCATCAGGTATATGGATTGTGCCTGTTGATCCATTTCGATCCGTTACCATGAGTTGCATTTCAGCAGTGGGAATGAGGTCGAGCAGATCTAGAGTGCGTTCTCATTCATAGAAAGACTTGTGAGATGAGATTCCATCCTCCTTTGTCCTTCTTGTTTGTCATTAGCACATTTCAATTGGTTTAAACTTTCCTTCTTGGTGAAGATATCTGTTTCTGCACATCCTATCAATGTACTACCATCGAGATCACTTGCTCTGTGTTTGCGGTCTCTTTAACGTCTTCATCGGAGAGTAAATCCTATCTTCTTGTGATTGGATGATGCATAAGTTGTGTCGGGATTCAAGCATTCACTTCTTGGTGCACCATGTACTCATGTTGTTATTGGTTTCATATCTGTGACAGTGCTTCGCAATTATGCTTTAGGGACTCTCGGGCTGTGATGCTAGATATGCTTCTCTGGAAGCTTGAAGTGGCCAAACAGTTGCATAGACCAAGACTTAGTCGTTTCATTTCAGGCAATAGTGCTAAAATTCGAACACTCGCATTCGTGAATTTTTTTGCAATTAGATCTTGATTAGGTTTCTTACCCGTAGGGGGGCCCGAGAGATCACTAATTCATTCGCTTATTTGCAATTAGATCTTGATTAGGTTTCTTATTTCTGTGTTTCTCCTAGCATTGAAGTAAAATCCCTAGCTTCTAGTATAGACAACCATCCTGGAGAGGAATAGTATGCCCCACCCATGGAAAATGACAAGTGGCAACTGGGTTTAACTTTAGGCTTTTGGTTGGGCAAAAGTATACTAGAAGTGCCACAACTTGTGTATGGCGATCACTTTGGTGCTATAACTTTTTTTCAGATCACTTTGGTGCCAATTTTTTTGAAAAGCGATCATTTTAGTGCCAATGCTGACGTGGCTTACCGGCAATCTGATGTGGCGCTGACACGGCTGGCCGGAGAGGTCTAGTTAGCATTAAAAACCAAAAATGAAGTTGTTTAGTCCGCTGACGTGTACTTTTAAAAAAAAATTAAATTAATTTAATTTAATTAAAAGAAAAAGAAGAAGAAGAAGAAGAAGCCTATAGCAGTGGCGAGGGCTCCCTCACCGCTGCTGCCGCCAACCCACCATCGCCGGGAAGGGCTGGCAGTGGTGGGCACAGTGGTCGGCGAGGGTTGCCGGGCCGACGACCCTCGCCCACCACCGTGCCCACCACCGCCGGTGGTGGCGGTTTGGTGGCAGTGGCAGTGGTTAGGGGTGTGCAACCGAACTGGATTTACCCGGGAACCGGATCAGCCCACCCGGAAAACAGGTCCGGAACCGGTTCTATATTTTTGGAACCGGTTGGAACCAGTCCGATTTTCGGGTCTAGGTAAAAACCCACCCGGACCGATTTTTGGAACCGGTTTGAAGTTACTGTAAAAATAGTAAAAACCCTAAATCAGACTCTCAATTCTGAGCCTCACTTTTCAGTCTCGAGTCTTGACTCTCTTCTTGTCCTTCTCAGTAAAAACCCACCCGCAAGAGCTCGTCGCCAGAACTGCTCACCGCTCGTCGCCACGGCTTGGCTCGTCACCGCGGCTGCTCACCGCTCGTTGCCCACAGGGTGCTCGCCGCTTGTCGCCCATGGGGTGCTCGCCGCTCGTCGCCGCGGCTTGGCTCGTTGCCACGGCTGCTCGCCGCTCGTCGCCGCGGGGTGCTCGCCGCTCGTCGCCGCGGTTTATAGTCTTATGCTTGCAATTTCGCAATGCTGTTGCTCAATACACCCAGCGAGAGCTGAGTTCAAGAAAAGTTCTAATTTTTTGCGCAAAGCAAGTCCCTTTTTCATGTTAATGAAAAGTAGAAAGGATCTGTGATGTGGTCGAGTTCAAACCTCAGGAACCCGCATTCTCCCTTCCTTATGATGAAGACTTGAAATCTTTTATCTTCAAACTGAAAGATGACATCTTTTAGCGTTTGCCCGTGGCATAAAGTCGACGTTTGTAGATAGGCAACACTTGCGTTTTACATTTTCCTCACAGTAGACATGTACGCTTGAGGGGAGTAGCTGTTGGAGGATGCAGTCTGAAAGTTGAAGTCAACTTTTCAGATTTCCTGCTTATTGTTTGAGCCATTGTTCCTTCATCCTGATTATCTATTTTGTTTTACTCTTGCTATGATGTGAGAAAAGTTAAGATAGATAAGAAAAGATTATTGAAGCTGGAGTTTTGATTATGGGTATTTCCTTAGCTTGATTGCCTGTTTAGCGCGATATCAAACATAACTTCTGCAAACAGTACAAGTTGTGTTGTGAGCAAATTACCAGGTCAAGTTTCAAATGGTTGACTTAATTTTTGAAGATCTTTGGAATAACTAATTCTTCTCATGCAATCGTCTTAGTGGTAAGCTAAATGAGATGTAATTAGGTCGCTCTGTGCCACTTGGTTTTGGACATCCGCATGATTTTGGAAATAAAATAAGAGTTAATCATTTTTCTTGTGCCCATTTACTGTTTTTCATTTGCTGCTATGATTAAACAAGGGTAATAATGAAGTCATTCAAACTTGATACTGGTCATCATTAATAAATTCATACTTTAAGCTTGGATGGAATTGTAATATGAAGCAGATTATGTTATGGTTAATGTGGATGTCCATATAGCTGTAGAGTTCTTAGCACATGTCAATCTCAGCGAGCGGATCTTCTCTTTTTTTACTTTGTCAGGATGCTGATGAAAGTGAGGAGCCCACGCAGTCCACTAGTGCAATTGCTCATGGTGAGGACTTTGCTGTTCTAATGACATCATTATTATATCTTTTGATAGTTTTTCGAAATTTTGAGCTTGGTTATACCATGCCCATGGTGGTTGATTGGTGTATATAATTTTTCTGAATAGTTATTTTTGTTGAGAGGGTGGAATAATTATTGGCATTGATGCTTATATTGCATCACTGAAGTGGCTTACTGCCAAATTTTGTGCGCTTGTGAACCTTAGAGCATCTTATGCTTTTACCTTATCTTTAACACTGTCGATTTGATGTTGGAGGACAAATGCGATCTACTTTGGAACCTCTTTGTGGATTGTTTATTTTGCTTCAAATTTCTATAACCAGGAAAAGAAAAAAAAAACAGGTTATTAGGTAGACCCTCAAACCGGACCGGAAAAACAGGGTAGGTTCCAAGACAGGGTCGAGGGAAAACAGGGTAGGTTCCAGGTTCCAAAAAATGAGAACCGGTTATAATAGGGTAGGTTCCAGGTTCCAGGTCTGGACCCTATCTACCCTGGAACCGATCACCCCTAGTAGTGGTGGGTTGGCAGCAGCGGCGAGGGAGCCCTCGCCGCTGCTGCAAACTTTTTTTTTTAATTTTTATTATTTTTCTAAAAATTAAAAAATTCGAAAAAAAACTACCTAATTTTCACTTGTACAAGTCAGATTATTTTTTTTTAATATAAATGTCAGGTCAGCTTTTTGGTCGGAGTCACTAAAATGATCTATTTTCCTCCGACTTGACATCAAAGTGATCACCGTACACAAATTGTGATACTTCTGACGTATATTTGCCCTTTTGGTTGCGACCTATTGGTTTTGACTCTGGCATCTTCTTAGCTTTGATTTCTATGAGATTTTTATAGTCAAAATTTACAGCGTCAAATCAAAGCATCATCATGATCACTTAAGAAGCAGCACAGGCGTTGGAGGCAAGTAATGTTAGTAATCTATTGTTTTGTGTTCTTTAATCACCTGCACATGACGAATTTGGTGTAAACAAAAACAAGCATGTCACATTCCACTCCTCGATTTGAAACAAGAATCTACATGCTTTCGAGGATGGCTTGTTGCCTTGCACCGAGCCTCCCAAAAGAAGCACGTGATGGTCTCGCTCGCCTTTCGACTTCGGCTCCCCGTGCCAGCCTTTACCGTCGAGCCAGTCGTCTCTTTTAAGTCCTTTCTCACAGGGTCCTCCTCTATCATGGCCGTGGTGAATTTCTTTCACTCAACATTACTGGCAAAATTTCTTTTATAGATTAGAGATAATGTAGACCCGCTCAGCAAAACTCTTCCTTTTGCAGAAATTATTCATGTGGGCAAACCTCCTTTTTAAGTTCACTAAACTGATTGTGCCAACTGTTATTTCACCTCTACGACAAATATACTATATTAATGTATTTAGTTGGCACTCCCTGTAATTATTAAATCAAGATGCGCATCGTGAACAGCAAATTTAAATCTATGAATTGTGAATCGAGAAATCTAATTGAATCGTAAAATTCGATAGAGTAACTAAAATTAGTATTTTGTATCAAAGACACTAAGACAGTTGTGAATCTATAAAGACTGTTAAAACGTATAAAACTTTGGGTAAGAATTATGATTTAGGAAAAAGAAAATCTCAATTCTTTGTTACTATGATGATCATAAGAAGATGTAATTTCTTGGTGTACTCATTTCATTCACCATTGCATCATATAGTCCAAAATTTGCTTTTGATTATTACGTAACTATCAAAATATGATGTACGTGGTAAAAATACATCATTCGTCAGGTAAAACATATAGAAAATCGCATCGATAAATGCATGTACTTACAATTCAGGAGATTGGCAATTCACTTAATATGCAAAATCTTGAATCTAAAACATACAACATGGATCGAGAATCGCACGATTCTAATAATTATTGTGGACCCTATAGTCACGTGGAACATCATTGTCACGTGATAGTATAGTGGCCCATGCCAATCTGTCCAGAAGTCAATCCTCAAAACCCACTCCGGTCTTGTTCCGATGGTAGCACCACCATCCTATCAGTCAAAATTAGTGACGTGCCTTCTCGAGAACCTGCCAATTATGTCTTCACTAAAGACATGCTGGCAGTTTATCACATTAGAGCACAATGATTGGATGCAAATATTATTGATGTATACTTATGCTAGATATATATATATATATATCTATCAATTCGCTATATCTTTAAATATACATATATATTAGTTATATATTATTTTTAATAAATTACGGGTGAGGCTGCTTGCGGCTTGCCATATAAGAACAAATGAGGAAAGATTGGTTTTAGGGAAGGTTATATGGCATTCTCACTTGATGTGACCATGCATTATTTAACTCTCTCTTTCTTTCCCCTTAAATAATCTAGCGGCATGCGCCCGAGATTTGGTTACTTAGGGTGCGAATGGTAACCATTCTGCTTCAGAAATCAAATTCTTGCCAGAAATTGATTTCTGGAATTCTTGCTAGAAATTGATTTTTGGAGGAGAAATCTGTTTGGTAAAACATGACTAATTCTGATATAGAAATTGATTTTTGGAACAGAAATCTGTTTTGATTTTTTGATTTTTTTTGCACCTAAAAAAATTTAAATTTTACTCAAAGTGGGTGGCCACAGGTATTATAAGCCATTCTGTAAAGTTTTGAAATTTTTGATTTTTTTAATTTTTTTGGGCACCTAAAAAAATTTAAATTTCACTCAAAGTGGGTGGCCCACAGGTATTCTAAGCCATTTTATGAAATTTTAAATTTTTTTATTTTTTTGGGCACCTCAAAAATTTAAATTTTACTCAAAGTGGGTGGCTACAGGTATTCTAAGCCATTATGTGAAGTTTTGAAGTTTTTTATTTTTTTATTTTTTTGGCACCTCAAAAAATTTAAATTTCACTCAAAGTGGGTGGCCACTGGTATTTTAAGCCATTTTGTGAAGTTTTGAAAATTTTTATTATTTTATTATTTTTCTTTTTTTTGGGCACCTAAAAAAATTTAAATTTTACTCAAAGTAGGTGGCCGCAGGTATTTTAAGCCATTTTGTGAAGTTTTGAAATTTTTGATTTTTTTGGACACCTCAAAAAATTTAAATTTCACTCAAAGTGGGTGGCCACATGTGTTTTAAATTATTTTGTGAAATTTTGAAATTTGGTGAATTTTTTAAAAAAAATCAAAAAAATTAGAAATTTCAAAACTTCACAAAATAGCTTAAAACACATGTGGCCACCCATTTTGAGTGAAATTTAAATTTTTTGAGGTGTCCAAAAAAATTAAAAATTTTAAAACTTCACAAAATGGCTTAAAATACCTATGGCCACCTACTTTGAGTGAAATTTAAATTTTTTGAGGTGCCCAAAAAAATTAATAATAAAATAAAAATTTTAAAAACTTTACAAAATGCCTTAGAATACCTATGGCCACCTACTTTGAGTGAAATTTAAATTTTTTGAGGTGCCCAAAAAAATTTAAAAAAATAAAAAATTTCAAAACTTTACAAAATGCCTTAGAATACCTGTAGCCACCCACTTTAAGTAAAATTTAAATCTTTTGAGGTGCCTCAAAAATTTTTAAAAAAAATAAAAAATTTAAAATTCACAAAATGGCTTAGAATGCGTGTGGCCACCCACTTTAAGTGAGATTTAAATGTTTTTAGGTGTCCAAAGAAATTAAAAAAAATCAAAAATTTCAAAACTTTGCAGAATGGCTTATAATACCTGTGGCCACCCACTTTGAGTAAAATTTAAATTTTTTTAGGTGCAAAAAAAAATCAACAAATCAAAATAAATTTCTATTCCAGAAATCAATTTCTGGAGCAGAATTAATCGTATTTTACCAAACAAATTTCTCCTCCAGAAATCAATTTCTGGCAAGAATTCCAGAAATCAATTTATGGCAATAATTTGATTTCTGGAGCAGAATGATTACCATTCGCACCCTTAGGAGCTGACTTGCAAACCCCGCAAGGAAGTTTGAGTTTTAGGAGTGTACAAGTGGCACTGATCCGTGATAGTTTGCGTATAGTATGTGGAATTTGAATGAATGACGTCTGGCTCCTTACCTGGAAATCCTCAACGTCTCTATCAACTGCAGTATTTTACTTGAAATGCAACACCAAACACATAAAAAAAAATATCAATCTTCGCCTGTACTTTGAATTCATAGCATCACTTAAAGGCACAAAAATTATTTATGTCCAACCTTGCAAAAGTAACGTATCTGATCTTCGAGAATATTTACATTCTATCTATATCTATATTTACTTCATGATTACAATTATTTGCAATTGCCCCCACTCCCCCCTCCCCTCAACCCCAAATATTTTTTTTTAATAATTCCACTATAGAAAGGCTTAACATAACAAGTCCAATGCAAGGAGTGAGGCGGGGTAGTAAAGTAGCTTCCGGTTGTGACCAACCTAACTAATAACATGTCCAAGTCACTTCAATAATCATGTCAATGTGGTATATAGCTCATTCGAATGGAATGGTTATCCTGCCGTATGTTTAATAGCATTTTCGAGAGGGCCATTCCTATTTGAATTTGTCTATATTCCTACGGAATCACCGCTCCATCTATTTGTTATCACACGATCGAAATGCTCCTTTAAGAGTTACGTCATGATCTCATTTGGTACGAACATCGAGTCCCATGACATTTCATCGAACAGATGAACATCTATTACTCAAAACTCAACAAAAGACGCAGACGTTTCACGTTATATTTACACCTTTTGATGACGGCCTCGCGTGCTCATTAGCGCAATTCTCCGTCACATCATGGCGAGACAACTTTGAACGTAAACGGGCGGACGACCAATAAGATTACTTCGTCGTACCGACGAACCAGTTGTTTTTTCAGGACATCCACAACGAACTAACTACCCGTCGCCGAGACAACTACCATTCCTGCGACCTGCCAAGAAACAGAGTGCCACCGAGTGGGACTGCTTGGTGAGGCTCCCCAGCGCACCCCCACCACCGCCAACACCACCTCCACCACCACCGCCATCGCCCCCCTGCATCATCAATGGCTGGTTCCGTCCACGACCCTCCAAGGTATTCCCCCAAGCCCCCAACCCATGAACCCGAGCATTGCTCTTCTTCTTCTTCCTCTTCTTCTTCTTCGTTCTCCATTCCTCTCTCTCAGACGTAGCAGCAACCGCTGAGCGCCTCCGGATCACAGGCCAAATCGACCACCCTCCCTCTGTTCTCAGCTCATAAGGTTTCTTGTTTCGCCGAATGGAGGATGCGTCGAATCACGAGCCGGGCGAACCCGCGGCTTCTTCTTCCTCATCCTCTTCGGTCGCGGCCGAAAGCCCACCGCCTTCCGCCCCGTCGACTTCGCGGGTCGAGGGCGAGGGCGTCGACGGCGATGAGATCGAAGACGTGCATCTCCACCACCTCTACCTCCGCCGCCACGACCGGCGGCGGCAGTGGTTGCGACGGCCTCCTCGTGTGTCGTATCGGGTCAACTTCACCTTTTCCAATGTGGCCTCTTCAGAGATGAGAGACGATGTCTGGTCCTGCCTCGTAGTTCTCGTTGTCTTCTGGTTCTTCGGTCCGTTTTCCTTTTCCTTCACTCTCGACTGCATAATTGTATATAATCTCGTTGTCTCCCCAGCATGTTCTTTGAAACGATGATTGGAATTAATTCGACAATGTCTAGCGCCTATCGATAGTTCTTGCGTTCGAAGCTTTGCTCTTTTCTGTTCTATCATGTGTTCAATTCCGTGATTCGAGAAGATTAGGTTGATACAGTTAGTTTTCGCCAGCAAGAGCTCTTGTTTTGGTCCTTGATATGATATTCTGATTATTCGTTAGTACCAGAAGATACAGTAATTCATTTTCTCCCGTGCGTGTTCTTCAATGCTAGGAGCGAACTAATTCGGAAAAGCCTAGTGACTCGTATACGATCAAAGCTTGCATTTTTTTTTCTCCAATTGTATTTACTTCCAAGATTCGAGTGCATCCAGTCGATAGCTTGCAAGAGCATAAGCTTGTATTGACTTTACGCTTTGTATGGCTTGAGTGGTGCTTGTTCAAGCACAGAACTGATCGACTCGTTTTGGTTTTCTCCTCCTACTTGTCACCAGCAGCATCTATGACTTTGATTCTTGGGTTGTATGGATCTATAAATTTAGAGTTGGGGCCAAATTGCTCTCGGCTTATACAGACTAATCCTATATTTGTGCAGTCCATTAAGGTGATGAGTCGCTTTTCATTTCTTTCTCTTGAGTTTTGATAGTTTGGCTGCCTGAAGGGCTGTTTGTGTTCTCTAGTGACCTTGTTAACTTCTTGAACAGGTCGAGGAATTAGATGAATCAAAACCTGGTCCCATGCTGTATGGTTATTCCAAACCTCCACTCCTCAATGTCGAAACAACCTGGACAGAAACACATAATGTATCTATAGCAGCCAACTTTCACAAGGCATGATATCATCTACTAAATTGTTGATCTTCTCCTTGGTACCTCATCTTGTTGCCCTCATCTTCCATTTGAGTGCTGCCAACGTTCTGATCAGTGTATTTAACTGATTGTCTTGCAGGAGTGGATACACTTCCTGAATGAAGGATCAAAAGTACATGTCTCCTACAGTGTAAAATCTCCGTTGCCTGTATCCCTAGTGATTGCCAGAGGTAACTTCAAGTTTCTGTTGGAACTAAATCCGACAAATAGGGCAATTTCTACTAAAAGTTTCCTGTTTCAGTTGGAGCATTTTTTTTCTGACTCTATCTACTTGAGGCTTTTATTTGCAGGCGACTGCTTACATTTTTTGATT
The DNA here is from genome assembly GCA_031216235.1 of Syzygium jambos. Lineage (NCBI taxonomy): Eukaryota > Viridiplantae > Streptophyta > Magnoliopsida > Myrtales > Myrtaceae > Syzygium > Syzygium jambos. The sequence continues at coordinate 23,053,402 of CM062229.1, read as the reverse complement.
GATCATCTTATCCGATAATTGGTTACACAGCTACTTGCATGGTCTGAGAAAATGTGTTCTTCTTTTTGACTAGGATGATCTTTTCCTGGTTAAAACCTAGTTCCTTTATCAAATGCTATCCTTTATCGTTTCTTTGGCAACTGCAACGTTAATGCCTGAAATTGTGGCCTGACATAATGCATCTGCAATTTTTTGTGCTAGTGAATGCCACTACTGGTTTATGAGTCGAAGTGGATCAGTTTGTTTTCAGTTTCTTCTTTTCTGTACCACCCTGACCTAAAATTTCTATAAAATTTGCAGGCAGGGACAGCCTTGTTGAGTGGATTGAGGATCCATCTTATCCAAATACAACACTATCTTGGAATATAATATATGGTAAAATTTCTAATCTAAGAGACTCCTCTGACCACTTGTTCAGATAGGCTTTGCTGATATTATATCACTATGCAGGGATGGGCACAGTCCAGCAAGAATTTTCTACATCTTCTAGTTATTATATTGCCGTTGGTAACTTAAATTCAGAGGAGGTGAAGGTAACATTACTGATTATGCATGTCTGACATTCTAGCAGAATCAACTGTAAAAACTTATCTTAAATCACGTAGTATCTGGAAAAAGGAAAAAGGAAAAAGAAGGATGTAGATATACATCAATTAGTGAGCATGAGATGGTTACTGTTAGGAAGTTACTTGACTGGAAGTTTAGCCAGTAAGCTTTATGACTGGGATTATATCTTGTGTAAGAAATTCGAAACTATTTTTTTCTTGCGCCAAGAAGCAGAATTTAAATGAGCATGTCTAATGAGATATTCAAGGAAACTTGATATTGCCTAGATTGAAGGACTTACTTACTAGAAGAGGCCTATCGATGTACTCAAAATACGGCTTTCTTAAACAAGGATAGTTTCTAGGCCAAGGCAAACCCCGTGTGTTGAGCTACATATCTCTAAATGAAATATCATCCCGTGTTTTGGAACATAGTAGTTAATGCGCACAAAATTTTATGACTATTTAGTGCTTGACTTAGTAAACTACAAAGAGGCGGTTTCATGGTGTAACAGATTTTAGCAGAGGATGCTCCTCATCATCTTGCAAAACAGAGCGGTTAACATGATAAATGGTTCTATGCTTTTCTAGATGATTGAATGAAGAAGGCATGCATTTTACATTTATCTAACATAACTATTTCCTTGTCATGCATTTGCTGACATATTTGGGTGATAAACTAATGTACCTATCTGTTTTCACAGGTAGAGTTGAAGTTCACTGTAAATGCTTTTCTCTATGATACAAGCCAGGCGTATTATAGATGCTCCCTTGGAAACCTCTCATGTAGCTTGAAGCTCTTTCTTCTGAGGGAAAATGCCGCTGTTCTGAGTTCTCCAGGATTTAAAGAGGTACAGAAGCTGTAACCATAGGAACTCCCTGCTTGTCAATCTTTACTTTTTACATATGGAATTTTGTGACTTTATAATCAGGGTTCCCCTGACAACAATTGGTACATCAAAGTTTCCTATGGTCCACGGTGGATCACTTATTTTGTTGGATCAGGTTCTCCTTCCTTCTTTCTCATCAATTTACCTGTAATTTCGTGGGTATGGTCACGCTTATGTTGATGCTTTTCTTCTTGTAGGTGTTATGACCATTCTCCTACTGTTAGCATTCCGACTTTGTAACATGTTCCAATTTAGCAGTGGAGAAAGTACAGGACTTCAACCGGGACAGATGGAAACTGAACGGGCACCATTGCTTTCTCCTAAGGAGGATGACCTATCAAGCTGTGGTTCATCTTATGATTCCGTATCGCATGATGAGGAGGATTTGGAAGAGCAGCTTGCAGTCACTTCTCTTGAAGGAAAGCCATTTGGTGAAGGAGAAAATCACAGCAACCCCCGCGGTCTCTGTGTCATTTGTTTTGATGCCCCCAGGGATTGCTTCTTCCTTCCCTGTGGACACTGTGCTGCATGCTATGCATGCGGATCAAGGTAGACATATCTCACTACTAATGGCAGTTAATTGTTTTAGAGGCTCACACGTTACTACTTGTTGATGTATGGGAAGGAACATGATCGTCTTCCCATTGCTAACAAGTACCCATGCGATTGTGACACTAGCTGTCCAATTTATAACTTTTTATGTGCTTTCTATGCATCATGATATGGGAGTCCTTTTCAAGATCTTTAGATGTTTACTGACCTTTTATTTCTTCAGGATTGCGGAGGAAGATGGTTCTTGCCCCATCTGTCGTAGGAAAATGAAAAAGGTTCGAAAGATTTTCACCGTTTGAGCAGACTTCAAGCTTTGTGCAGGCGGGCACTTTCAGTTCAGTGGTTCACAGCCATGTGCTTCAGATTAACATGTAAATTCTTCTGATACGTACTTGTATAAAGTTTGAAGCAGTGATCGAAATAGTCTTTTGTGCGTGGCAGTCATTATCTGGGCTTTGTTCAAAATGACCAATAATTTAGATTGGTTAGCAACATATGCGGCCCTTCACTGGAGAGAAGAATGCAGTTTGGCATTCTGTGGTCAAAAGAGAAATGATTCTAAACTTTTTAATTTATAACTAAAGATGCACGTTCTCTTTACAACTCAAAGTCGGGGATTACTATCGTATGTGCGCTTATTTCCTAAAATACGGCTATTCCCCTGCTCATTGACGCAAGAGAAGGATAATAGATGAGTCTGGGCATTTTCCATTTCTTCTTATACACACCGAGTATAAAGCAGGTTATCAGCCAAGTGCTTTGTCAACGGTTTATTTGTTCGAAACCTTAATCTGATCTCAAATTCTTCAGTTTTGCTGATATGGATTTGATAGTTAACACGACGCTCGAGAGACGTTTGCCAGTCTCTGTTTGAGATCGTGAAGGTAGGTAAACAAACCAATGCAGACGAACTTTTATCGATGCTGAGATTTCTTTTAACGCCATTCACTGGTCGCTGCTTGAGATTGCTGTCTGATGTTCCTTAGTTGGAAGATCTAAAGTGGAACAAAATTTACTCGTATCCAAAAGTGCATGATGGCACGCGAAGCAGGTTCCATCTGCAGGCAAGCCCAACAGCTCGTGGCCATCATCCTTTGCAGCCGCATCATATTAATAATAAGAAGAAACATCTCTGGCTCCTCCTCAGACGGTAACTAGGTGGTTCCTATCATTGGGAACAGACTAATGAATGCCCTAAGTCATGCCTAACGATAACATTGCTGATAGAGGATCGATGATGAGTGAACCTATTAAACGTCGCTCCATAGACATCATGAGCTCATGTGACGATCACGAACACCATCACATATTGTTACTTGAAAATCGAAATCGCTCTCGTGCTTCATTTAGTTCAAAACTGTCTTTAAGTACTGTTTCCGAAATGCAAAAGTTGCTTCATTGTGTTGCTAACATGGACGCAGCGATGCTCAATTTGGACAAACGAAATACAAGTGTGAGAGAGAGAGAGAGAGACTAAGTGACGCCACCCAGCCATCCTCAATCGATGGTCACCGACCATCGTTTGCCACCGGCAAGTATTCTAAAACCCCAATCATAGCTGCAGTTAGGGCGCTGAAGCCTTGATCATGACAGCAATTTTCGTGCCTGACACTCGCACGCCTCTGTTGGTGGCCGGACATGGTCACGCCGCTCTCTGTGCCTGAAAATGAGAGTCACCTCATAAGTGGCAAGCAAGCCCGAGAGGAGAGAAGGAGTGGCGCCTGAGTGTCCTAGCTTTGACAAAATGTAGAGTGATTTTTTTTTTAAACGGACCATTTTGAACATTTTCCCTAATTAGAAACTGTGATCAGTGATTCCGCAAAATCCGTCATCGACAAATGATCGGGAGATGAATAATGAATCTTCTAGGAAAAGTGGACGCAATTGTTTCCAAACAAATGAAAACAAATAGGCAAATGGAAATATTATGTGCAAAAATATAAGGGGAAACATAAAAAATAGAGGAAATCGAAGCAGATTATGTATCAGAACTCAATCTGAAAATGGTCCTAGAAGGAGGTTGTTGGCCTTTTCTCGTACTGAAACTCTCTCTGTTACTGACGAACGAGGTCGAAACTGAAGCAAAAACCGTCGCTCTCAGTCTCCGACAGCCTCGACAACCATCTATCAATACCCTCTCCTCCTTCCTTTTCACTGTCACGACTTCGCGACTCTGCCCCCACCATCTCCGCCATCTCTCTCATCTCTTCCTCTTGGTCATCTTGTCATTTGTCACTGCTGTCGCTCGCTCCCTTTCTTCTTCCAACCTCCGGGATTGTCCTCTCTCTTCTTCGAGTTCACGATCGGACCGAGTCTCTCCTTCAATCGTTGTCGAGCAAGTAATATCTTCTTCTTTTTTTCTTTGGTTTCTCTTTTCGCTTTCTCTGATTTTGAAGGAAAAAGTATCAGAAAAATCCTAAACCTTTTGTATTTATACTAATTTAGTCATAAACCTTTTTTGTGCCAATTCAATCATAAATCTTTTATTTTGTGTCAATTTAGTCCTTCCAACTAATTTTGCTGACATAGACGTCGGCGGAGCGATGACGTGGACAATTTTTAACATATTTTCAAAAAAAGATTTCTTTATCTTTCTTCTACCGCCAGTTGGTCGCTGGTCCGGTGACCGGCTGGAGGCCGACGAGCCCCGTTGGCCAATGGTGAGGCTCGCCTCGCCCAGCCCAGCTTGAGGCACGACCTCGCCGGATTTGGCGAGGTTGAGCCTCCCCCATGGCCGGCAAGGCTCGACTCTCGCCAGATCTAGCGAGGGCGAGCCTCGTCTAGCCCAGCACAAGGCTTGAGCCCTCACTAGATGGTTGTAAGGGCGGCCTTGAGCTAGGCTGGGCAAGGGACAACCTTGCCGAATCTAGCGAGATGTCAGGCCTTCCCCATGGCCGGCAAGGCTCGACCATCACCAGATTCAGCAAGGGCAAGCCTCGTCCAGCCCAACGCAAGGCCGCCCTCGCGGCCATCCAGCGAGGGTCGAGCCTCGCCGCCCTCGCCAGTGGTTGGCGGGGCGGGGCTTGCCAGAGGCGGGCAACCGACTAGAGGAAGAAGAAAGATAAAGAAAATAAAAATAAAAAAATTCGAAAAATATTATTAAAAGTTATCCACGTCATCTCTGGTGGTGCCATGTAAGCCGGCCGACATCCAAGTTAGCAAAATCCGGCCAAAATTAGCTAGAAAGACTAAATTGGCACAAAGATAAAAAAGTTTAGGACTGAATTGGCATAAAAAAAAGTTTATGACTAAATTGACACAAATGCAAAAGGTTTAGGACTTTTCTGACATTTTTCCCTTGATTTCGGGTTTTTGAATTTGATGCGGCTCGATTGATTTAGTGGTTGTGAAACAGGCTCTTTCCCATGTTCGATCCCTTAAACTTTGAAGGCCATCCGCCTGAACTTAGAGACTCGTGTGGTACGCGGACTAGTAGGAGGATTACATGAATTCAGACTTATCCGACTAAAGTCGAGTTCCATTTCATGAAAAGAAAAAAAGAATTCGACGCGGATTTTCCCGGTTAATTGGCGTGGAGGTCCATGAACTTGATTCTGATTATTTCAACTTGCTTCGAATTACAATATGGATCATGGTCCGTCCCGGTACCTTGACAAAGCTAAGAAAGCATGTGTAATACACGGATGACTTTTAGGTCCAAGCTCGTTGATAAACTAGGATTTGATACTAGTGTTTAGTGGTTTTGGACCTATCTAACCTCAAAAGCTAGCTTGAACATTGAGGTTTTTCTTCACTAGTATAATTGATCACCAACTTCTTTCACAATCGATATGGGATAAACCCCAACGCTTCGAATTACAACATGGTTTGTCCCAATGTCTCCTCAATACTGTGGAAGCATGTGCAGTACATGTTTGGCCTAAGTTAATTAGTTTGTTGTTATGGTTGAAGATTCTGTTGGGTGATTTTAGGCATCTTTTACCTCAAAAACTAGCTCGTGAGACTTTCGCTCACATTTAAAAGGAGACCACCCACCCCTTCTATAAGGGATGTGGGATAACCCTAATAATCTTTCCCTCATATATCCAGTCTTGGTTCAGAACGGCAATAACCCGTATCTCCCACGTGAGTATTGTGTCTAAATTTGTTGGTAACCTAAACTCTCATACCAGTGTTGGGTGATATTGGGCATATCTTACCCTCAAAAACTAGCTCAAAGGATGAGCTTTTTCCTCATATTTAATTTGACCACCAACACAGCCCCAACAGATTTGATTGTGAAGAAGAGCAATGGAATGTTTTCCTAAAGGTGAAAGATGAAGTATCGCATACGTTGCGTAAACATGTGCACCTTAATTTATCGGCTTTCGGCTAAATACCAACCAAGCTTATAGTTATTGCGAGGAGATGCACCGCTGCAAAGTGCGCATCTTCTGCTCATCTACTGCATCGAAATGTCGATGCAAGTGCCTGAATACCCTCGACGTAATATCCGACACGTATAGCTGATTGCTATGGAAGCAGCCTCGGGAAAGAGGTACTAATTTCGGTTGGACGCATCTCCTTCGCTCTTACTCTTTCCAACTCTTGCGCAGTTGTACTGGGTATGATTTACTTAAAGCCTTTCGGTCGCGCTCTTGCTATACCTGTACCACAATGCCGCGTTGCATGTACATTAGCGTTCGACAACGTCGTATTTCCAATTCAAAGCCAGTGCTGAGAAGTGCTTGCTTTGCTCGACTTAAGCCACATCCTCACTTTGCACAGCCACACAAATCAATGACATCCCTCGGGCAACTTACCCGTGTAAAATGCCTCGAGAGTACAAATGCGAGCCAAGGCGTGCCGACTTTTAGGGATATCTTCGACAGGCAATTCGGTTTGTCAAGCAGGAGTTCGGACAAGGAAAACAATTAGGAAAGCCGTAGCAGCGATCAAGACCCTTTCCCTGTATCGATGCACTCTCACTATCGGAGGTCGTTGGGGACCCAAACACGTCCCACAAAGCGCCATATGCAAAAAGCTTTCAGATCCATTCATTACACTCAGGAGGAGCTGGACCCTCCTCTTCTTTGACTGGTGACTCTCATTTACGCCTTTAGCATCCGTCCTTGGACGTACGTTTCGGTCCAAACATGTCGATGCATGCATGGACATGGGCGAGGTACCACCATACATGCAGCCCGGTACGTCCTACCTGCATCGTCCGACGTACTGCCGGTTTGTCCAAATTCCCCTCTTCTTTTCTGCGACAAGTAATTAAGTCGGTGGGTGCAAAAAACAACAGAGAGCAAAAATCGCAAAATAAATAAACAAATAAATGAAATTATGTGCATATTCCTCTACAGTCATAACCCTAGCTCTCAAAAATTTATCTGCCGGTACTGCGGACAAGACTGTTCGGTGTCAACAGCGACTTATATTATAATTTGACGCCTAGAATTAAATTAAGTTAGTTAGAATAAGGGACGTGCTAAATCTTTAATCAAAGATAATCACTCATACATTATGAGTTAGGAGAGAGAGAAGATTCTAGTAGTTTTTCAGATTGGCAGACCTAGAGGAGGGTTGTGGTGGCCCTACTCGGTTCTTTATTTTTTATTTTTCTGTATTTGACCAAGCCCTTTCCCCATAGGTTGAATTGCCCTTAGTATTGACCATATAATACATGCAATCTTTTTTATATTGTGAATTTCATTGCCTCCCAAAAATGATAGCGAAGGATGATCGCTACCTAATGTTAGTAGTTATAATGAATTTTATGACCTCATGCACGCGACAATAATCATTATGCTTATTTTTCTGTGAACTTTATAACTCGACATTAGTTTCTATTTGTTGTTGGACAAACCGACTTAGCTATTTAATTTTATCATTCGAAAAATAACGAAGAGAATGGTAATAAGAAGCGGCGATGATATGAGGAGTTGATGAAGAGAATGTTACGCAGCCATAAGAGGTAAGTGACACTTTACTGTTTTACCGTTTGTTGTGTAAGTTGTAAGCAATACAAATAGGCCATGAATTATGATCCAGTGTGCAATGTGGTCTCTGAACTTTTCATTTGTTCAATATGATCCATGAACTATAACTCAATGTGCAATGTCATCCTTGAATTTTTAATTTATTCAATGTGATCCCTAGATTTTTTGTGCATATTCAAGTTAGTCTCTGGATTATATGAAAATATTTAATGCTGTCACTCTATTAATTCAAGTTCAAAGATAACATTGGTCATTTTCATATAGTTAAGGGACCGAATTGAACTTGTATCAAAAGTTCACGGACCACTTTGAACAAATGAAAGTTTAGAGATCACATTGCATATTACACTAAAATTCAGGGATTATATTGAATAAATTAAAATTTCAGGAACTACATTGAATCAAAGTTCATGGACAATTCCTTACCAAAAAAAAAAAGTTCATGGACAATTTACATTGTTTTCCGTCTTATTTTAAAAGTATAATGGGGAGGGACCTAGAAGTGAGACCAGCCGCTCTTTTAGTTACAATTATTAGATATTAGATTAGACATATAACCTCCCCCCGAACATTCCTCCCCAAAAATAGTTTGGACATTCAAATAATCAATTTTGACGATTACATAAGATGAGCTGTTTTTGTCTCTCTTGCCCATGTAGCGTACTAAATCAAGAACCGAGGCTAATCGCAGAGCTTCATTCGGAACTTGAACAGTAGATACATAATGACATAATCACCATACATCATCTAGCTTTTGGCCAATAACGAGTTGGACCAGTATGAAAGAAATCTTTAAAATGGGGCTCTTTTTTTAAAGGAAATTACAGTACATAAACCGCCGGTGTAATTGAAAACATTGAAGAAGCGGTCTCATCCACCTGCATAAAAGCTATATAATTTATCTTGTTTTATTGGTTTCAAACGCCGGCTAATTTCCTAAAAGACTCCCAATTTTAGTTCTAATATTAATTATGATCCCGAACTTTTTTTTTATCTCAAAAAAATGCTCAGTTTTCATTCTAATCCCAAATTTGCCAATGCATCCAGAATCTATAAATTACCCTGGTCATTTATTGTGCTTGAAGACACTATCCTTCAGTCGTCCATTATTGTACTTTCAAAAACGCACATGGACTTTATCGGCAAGATAGACAAATCTCGAATCTGATTTTCACCGAAAGTATACGTGTATAGATGTTTAGGGTAAAATATATATTATGCGTGTTGAAAAGCCAACTACTAAATCTTAAGTTACAAAGTTCGTGTAACATATATCTTATTCAGTGTACAACATGATCGTATTGTTTAAGTAGTCGTATACCACTTGCCATACCACTTATTCATTGTTCAATATATATCTTATTCAGTGTTCGATATGGTCGATCCTATGTACCAATCATGTGTTTAGCATTAGTTGAGAAAAAAAGGCCTTTTGTTACTTGAACTAGTGCATGTTTGGTACGCCTTTTTCGCAGCGGTTACAGCTGCGAAAGCAGGCGTTGATCGATGAAGTTTCTATAAGGTCTTAGCAAGTACCCCGTAACCGTAGACAATTACGGTAGCTTAAAATAGTTTTCCGGAAGTTGTGCTCACCCAGTTTCAAGGTGCTGTAACTTTAAAACATGTAATTCTAAACACAAATTACAGCACAGATGCAGCACAGCGCAGTCACAGCTTAATCATAGCTATACCAAACTTGACACAAAATATTCATATGCCATCAACATAAAGAAGCCGAAGTGTGGACAAGAATCGAACAAGTGCAAGACAAAGGGGTTAGATTCATGATAGCATTATTATAAGCAGCATCATTCGAGCTTCCAACAACTCTAATTTCCAATGCAAAAAGTCCACCCGGATTAGATGCAGAAACATCATTTGTGACGAAGAAGAACACTATCATATGCTCTCCACGGTCCACAAACAACCAAATTAAAGAAATAACCACAAGAAGGAAGCTTCAAAAGGGGATCATGGACATTGCAGAACATCACGATTCACGAGCAGAGCCGAAATTCTATTATAAAACCCGAATTTTTTGGTGGGTTTGGAATATATTTCCATATAAACAAAGAAGGAACTCAACAAGATGCAAAGATTATAAATAACAACAAGATGCAAGAAAACGGAAGCAAAGGGTTGGCCACTGGTCGCTTTCACACCGCGGTGGGTGGTCTTCCCCAAAAAAAAATTTAAATGAATAAATTTTAAAGAATCTAGAAATTTGAGGGAAGCAATCGCACGGTTTGGATTTTGCTTCCAATCTGATGCTAATGGAATTGTTTCTTTAATCTGCGTATGTCGTTATCGCAGAAGCAATGCCATCATATTAGTACACAGCATTATTCTAGCAGGGCAAGAAATGTAGGGCAGGCAGAGAGAGAGAGAGAGAAAGTGTGTGTGGCTAGATGAATTATATACTGTCGTGGGGTCGACAGGTGAAAGAATAAATTACACTATAATCGTGGGACGAACGCAATCGAATTCTCCCGCATGTCGATTCATCTAGTAAATTATTTTTCACGCCGTCGACGGCGGCGGGGCTGATGAGAACCCCGTGAGTTAAAATCGCGAAAATCGGAACGGCGAGGGTAAACAGCTAATAAGATTTCTTTCATATGATTATTATTGTTGTTGCCGATGTTGTTGTTTTCATTTGTGATCCAAAAGTTCGAAATCTAGAGATGGAGATGGGGAGAAGAAGAAGAAGGGGGTGCACCTGGGACTGAAACAGATGAATGCGCACGTGCGGTATCATCAGGGGGGAGCCCAGGCTCTTGACAAGCAAAGCAGGGGACCATCAGCACCGCAGTAGCACTCGGATCCATAGAGGTTTCTTCCTCGTTTTGTCTCTGCTTCCGAAGCTTTTTCGTTCTGAAGAGTGTCGGAAAAGACTACAAGTCTACCAGAGTAGTTTCCCGGAAAACGAGCGGAACGACAAGCGACGCAGCAGAGACATGCGAAGAAAGAAGATGAAGATGAAGATGAAGACGTACCGTGTCGACGGCGAGCGGAAGAAGGTGGGCGAGATTTCGATTCGTCTCTGCGGGTTGAATGTAATAATCGACTCGTAATTACAATTACAGAGATTATCGCTCTTAAAAATGGCGGCCATGGAGGAAAAAAGGAGAAAGAAAAAGCGGAGACAAAGAGAAAGAGAAGACGCTGAACGTGGCGAGATATGTGCCGGTGCTAGCTCGGGGCGGTGGTGGGTCCAACATTACCGCCGCCGCCGCCGGTAGTTTCTCCTCCGCCGCCGCCGCCGCCGCTGACAACGTCGCCGGAGCCAGAACCTTCCCCGGCGGTGCTGCTGCCACCGACGTCGGCAGACGCCGGGGTCCGCTTCCGCTTCTTCTTCTCGTAGGGGATGCCGCGGGCCTTGGCCTGGCCCTCCCGGACCTCGCGGAGGTAAATCCGGACGGCCTTGGCGCCGAAGGGGTTGGACTCGGGCCGCCCGCCGTTCTCCTCGTAGGCGGCCCGGAGCCGGCCGATGAGCGCGTCGAGGCTGCCCCACGCCTGCTTGAGCGGGCACGCGCAGGGGGCGGGTGGGTTCGGATGCCCGAAGTAGGGGCAGCCCGAGGCGTGCACCTTGGTCTTCCCGAACTGGTCCAGGTACTTGAGGAACTCGATGACGTGGGCGCCGCTGCACCGGGCCAGCGTCAGCGGCGGCTTGTGGTTCCTCAGGTACTGCAGGAACGTGTTCCAGTCCCTCCGCTTCTGCGACTCGTACCGGCTCGGCGGCGCCGGCGGGGCCGCCGTCGACGGGTCCTCGGCGCCCTGCTGCTGCTGCTGCGGCGGCGGCGGCTCGGGTGGCCCGGCACCCGAAGCAGAATCCATAGCGCGCGGTGATCAGAATCAGGATCGAGTTTGATCCTCTTCTTCTCCTTGGGCTCGAGGGGTGATCGAGAAAGGCGACCCGACCCAGTAGTTTGAACGCCTCCTTGCTTTTGATCGGCGACTTGGAGTGGCTGCTTCGCAAGGTGTGACAGAAGAAGCTATGGAGGGGCGCTCTCGGGGAGGATCTATTCACGAGAAAGTGAAGTGATTTTTCTTTTCTCGAGAGGGAGAGAGGGGGAGAGGGAGGGGTGATGGGACGTGAAAAGGAGACGTGTAAGATGAAGTGAACGAAGGGGACGGGCCAGAAATTGTGATGGAGGGAGGGAGCATTGGCGCAATATAAGAAAAATAGGATCGCCATCTTCATCGTTTCACACGGCGGCCCCCACGGCGGACACGACTTTGCTTACTATTCACTACTTGGCGGCCCCCGCCACTCCCCCGTTTTTTCTTCTATTCGTACCCCTCAGCCCCCCACCCTCACGCGCCACGACCCTCGGCCACGGCTTTCTTTTTCCTTCTTTTGGACGCCGCTTTTCTCCGGGATTAGCATACGAGAAAATGACACAAATAGTTAATGAACTTTGACTCAATGTATAATTTGATCTCTAAATATTTAATTTATTCAATGTAGTTTGTGAACTTTGACTCGATGTTCAATATAGTTCTCGAACTTTTAATTTGTTCAATGTGGTCCATGAATTTTATAAAAATGTTCAATGTTGTCCTTCCATTAATTCAAGTTTAAGGGCTATATTGTATACTTTCATATGGTTCAGGGATTATATTAAACATGTACAAAAAATTTAGGGACCTCATTAAATAAATTAAAAGTTTTAGAACCACATTGAATACTTGACTACAGTTCATAGACCATAATTGCATATTAAACCAAAGTTCAGGGACTATTTGTGTCATTATCCTTTAACATATTTACTGAACTGAATTTGGATCGCTATAAATGATGGGTTTCCTAGTATGTCCGCTAGATTTGACGGTCTAGATTTACTTTAGTACATTGATTCGGTTCACCTTGAGCGGAACTATTTTTTTGAGTGCACCGGGTTCATGTGAATTTTTTTTTTTTTTGGGTGAAGAGGTTCATGTGAATTTGACGAGTCATAATCGTTAAATTATATGGGTTTCACATAAAGCTTATTAAGATAAATGGTTGTGGTGCAATGAAGTGCATATAAACCGATGCACCATGCTAATTATTCCATCAAAAGAAGTACTTCGATGAATCAACTTTTAAGTATTGTTGTGTACACCCAATCGACATAAGCTCCTTGCGATATAGCCATTGAACTGCGCAAGTACTCAATAGGGTACACCAAATTCAAGAGTTTCGATATGTGTACTCGTAAGTATAACCCAATTCATCTCACGATTTAAAAAAAAAAATCTATGAAAGATGGACATGTCAATCTCTCTCACACCGAGGGCGCGCGAGCTTGCAGAAGATCTCTCCCACACAAAGGTTGCAACGTAAGCCCTACGCCGTATGTGTTCATGTTGCCGCGACCAAACTAACAATGCTGTTGGAGATAAATGATAAGCAAAAGGCCGAGGTGGCTAAGATGAGGAGGAGAGCGGAGGTGAGCTAAGATTTTTTCACAGTAGACGAAAGATGGACACACTGCACGCATATAGCGACTCAAAAAATGGCGACGGGAGATGGGCAGGGAAAAACCATAACACAACCTCTTTCCCGAAGTTCCGAACCCTAAAGTGCATTCTCTAAGAGCAGCACAACAAGCTAAGTAATCACAACTACATAGAAGACCATTCGCATTATTTTTAACATAAGAGCAAGTAAAGCACTGTTCATTTGTTACAGCACTGTGATCTACTCCATCTTTACGATACAGGAAGATCACACTACATAAGAATGGGCGGATGACAAGCCAATGAGTTTGAACGATGCGTTGCGCGTGGTCGAGCGGCAAAGCAGCGGGCGCTTGGCATCCCAAGATGGTCGTGAACAGTTAAGGCAATAAATGGGGTCTTGCTGAAGTCAAACACATCTTTAAAACTGGCTACTCTGCATAAGATCTATCTCCCTCTGCGTTGCTCATCGCCTCGTTTTGCTTTGTTGCTGGGGTAAAATCTTATGGTGGTGGTGTCGCTGTCTCCCTCCTGAGTGCACAAAAAGCTTTTGCCCCCCTTATCTTGTCACCGGCACGTGTCCAGTCCCAGAAAGACAGATAGAGAGAGAGAGAGAGAGAATGGTCTTTGTCTGGATTCACTTCAGTCAAACGTCAAGTCACCCCCCATAGTTATTGCCACCCACCTCGTCGCAACCTTCACCTGAAAACTGAATTAACCACTGACTTGGGATTCTCATCCGAAGAAGCAAAGCCTGCAGATTTTACTGCGCCTTTGTTTTTCCCAGAACAAAACGGCATCGTGATGCGAACGGAGCCCGTGCATGTGAATGCGCACGTGGTCAGGGAGAATTAATTACCTTCCTAATTTGGAATATGGCCATTCCATATAGCACCCATAGCTTCGCGAGGTATAAGGGAAAAAAATGCATCACATCGAGAATTTAATATAATGTGAAGGGATTAATATATATCGATAGGATTATAACTCATTTGTTTGAACTTTTAAGTGGAGATGAGTTCAACTGAATATATTAACGAACTGTGAATTTACCTTACTCTTGGTGATATTTTCGAGTTAAAATATTAAGCTTCCGCTGTATTCAGCCGACAAGTGATATCAGAGCCGATGATTGATTGGTGACCCATTCCTAATGTATATTGGTATCTCGTGAATATCTCAAAAAAGGAAAATCTTGGATGTGACTACCTAATCGAGGTGGCAAATGGTATCTCTCGGCTTTCTACCAAGCTTGGCTGAGTCAAGCCGATTGAGGTGAAGTCTGAAAGGTACATATTATCCTCACCAATGTTCTATTAAACTTGACTTGGCCAAGGTGTAAGTTCTCAAGTTGAAATAAAGTTGGTGCACAAGTATACGTAAATTAAGAGGGAATGGACTTAACACCGGTGAATCACAAATGAAGGGAAATTTGTTATAGTGCACTTATAGAAGTGTTAGGTAAAAGAAATCCAACATCGGATATATATTGTAATATGAAGCAATTAAGATATATATATTTATTAGAAGCTCATTCACTTAAGCTTTTGAATGTAAGCAGAATCAAGCCAATGTGTTGATGACCTTAGACTTAAACTCCATCTTAGTGATCACCTTGGATGAAAGTATCAAGTTCATGTTGCATCAATTCAACTATCTTCGTAGCGGTAGCAAACGCGACGGATCCGGCATTGAGAGAGGCAGGGAGAGATGAGAGGGCAAAGAAAGAGGATCAAAATGTCAGGTCTTTGTCGTGAGGACACCTGTATGTCATTTGTTAGGATTTTATCGTCTAGAATAAATTTACATGTGCATGATCCGAGAAAAAACCAATGACAGCCATGTCTTCGAAAATTAGAGTTAATGCTATAATTCTACAGCAGAAAAAACCCTTTTCTTAGACCGAAATCAATACGTGACGCGCTTCAATCCAATGTCTAGTTTGACAGGAGCTAGCTAGCAACGTTGTTCGACCCAATGAGATAGTTTGGATCATGAGTTTGTCAATAAAAATGGGGATGTCCATCGAGATATGTTGCTTCTCTAGTACTTTGATGGCCAATACATGAGGGGTTTTTAGGACAACCACGCCAATAATACATAGCCGTCCACATATGACCATCTAATCATGAGGAAGTCATTGTGTAGACTTAGTCCGATAGACCCGCTAATCACAAGATAAGGGATCGTTGGACCCACATTGGATACTTCCTCGAAATCCACGTTCTTACGTAGATTTTGTACTATCATCGACTCTGTTCGCTGCATCACTTATTAATTTAGGCCCTCGCAATTTTTTTCTCCAACCACCTAATCTATGTACCAAGTTGCATGTCAATTTTCGAATGGAAGAACCTACTAAAAATACATGGGCACGAGAACAATCAATTTCTTTTCCCTATTTCTATAATGTAACACAGAGCGCTTTTAAAGGGTGGAAGGAAAAGCAACGTACAGGTAAAAGAATAATGAAGGTCCAGCTATTGTTTCATAATCTATGGGCAGGGCACGAGCGTAGATGTTCAGCAACCGTGAAACTCAAGGATTATCCTGTAAGTCCCATAATTCAATTTAGTCTAGACCATTGATTCAGAACACTTCACATACAATTTGTGAGAATTGAATAGGTGACCTCCGGTTTATCAACCGAAAATTCCCTGACACTTTTAACAGAATCTCGTCCACTCGAAGATATGATTGAAGAGTTTCCCACAGCGCAGAAATAACCGAAGCAGGAGAAGCGTGATGCAGATCATTCCTATTCAAGGAGAGACCTCAATGGTCCATCAGCCCTCCACAATCCTAATCATCATACCCTAATTGATTGATGCAATCAGTCCAACCAGACCGACTTGAAGTGACCCTTTAGATCATAAGCCACCTCTTGATGGTTTTAAAAGCAAAAGCCCGTTGGTGACTACATGCACATTTGTCAGAAATTTTTTTAGATGAGCCCAATACATTACGAACCACCAATGTTAGTGATTCTCACGTGGAATTTACATGATAAAAGAGTTAGGACATATTTGGCTCGAATACATCCGGTACATCTAAGAACGTCTTGAAATATAACACCGACCGGAGTCCCACCGACCGGAGTGCCACGTAATTCCCCATATTCCATTTGGAGCTCCTTTTTTGGTCACTTACGAGACCAGGATTTGCGGGCGCGTCAGCATTATTATGTACTGCCGTTTAGCATTCTTTCACTTCAGCGGATGGAGATGGAGTGCCGACAAGCACCGTGTAAAAGTTTTAGGTCCTTGGGGGGGATTAGATCCTTTTATATGCTAATTGGTTAATCATGACCACCAATTGCATCTATTTCTTCTTTGTTTTTTTTTGGGTGTGGAGCCGCTAGAGCTGTGCAATTTATGATTATGATTAGCTTTGAAATATCACGAGATTAGAACATACAATCGAACCCTAAATCGAAAAGTTGCTCGATTGATGGTTTTGTTTCCTCTACAGGGATGTAACATTAGCTTTGAGGCTTGTCATCATCGCCATCTAGATGTCAACAAAGGCGGCGAGGTGAGACGAAGCAAGGCCAGGTGTGGGCGCGAGAGAGAGATGGCAATCATATAGCACAACTATGGTTATTTTCGATGCGCTATATACTTTATACAACCTAGTAACACCATATGGAAACATTATAAAGATGTACATCCTATGCTTTCAAGCCACAAAAAACGTGCATACTTAACTTGTTAGTAAATTGGATGATCATGTGATACCATATTACACTCAAGAAAGTGATTCATATATTATTTGCGCAACGTACATTTATTTATTTTTTTACTATCAATCACTCAAGCACTTTCACTATTAGCTGATTTTTTATTTTTAAATTTCTTGCGCCCATTAGACACCTTATCGTCGGGATAATTATTCAAAAAGTTCTAAACATATTGTATGGCAGCCAATTCAGTTTTAAACTTTTTCATTTTGCCAATTTAGTCCCAAACCTTTAAATAATTTGTCAATGTGGTCCTTCCGGCCAAGTTGAAGTTTAAGACTGAATTGACCACCATATAAACAAGTTTAGAACTTTTCGTACAATCTCTCCCCCCCCCCCCACCATCTGTCATGAGGAGTCCTCACTCGCTTGGATTGACGACAGATCGCAGTGATCTTATTGCAACAATCTGAACTGCAACCTACTAGGACACCACCATAATTGTGGCCATCAATCTACTAAGCACCACCATTATTCTACTAATCAATTTGGAAAAACGACAATTATTGGGCTTTAAAAAGAGAAGAATTATTTTAGAGAGAGAGAGAGAGAGAGAGAGAGAGAGAGAGAGAGAGAGAGAGAGTGTGTGTGTGTGTGTGTGTGTGAGGGAATATGGTGGTTACATCGTACGGTTTGTGCAATCCCTTTGCAATTGTTAATTGTTGAATTGTCGACGGAAAACAAAGTCGCATCCAATGCGGCCACGGTGAATTCGGACGAAAGTGGTCAGTTCCACGTCCCCACATCTTCCCCCACACCCCCCTTTTTATTTACTATTTAAACACAAAAGGCTGATGATGCGTATTTCATTTTGGCATTGTCCCCACCAGCAGGACGATTCCCTCTCGTCGCTCGTCAAAAGCAAATCGAGCTCCATCTAGGGTAGGAGGAGCCCTGAACAAAACAAAAAGGGGTAGGAGGAGTAGCTTATGCTATTCTTGTTATTGAGATAGTCGCGTATCGATGAATTGGTGCAGTGTATGGCAGTTAATATTATCCTAATTGATCCATCCATAACTTATCGGTTTAAACTTTTGAGTGAATGTGAGTCTAACCGGGTATGTTGATGGGTTCTGATCTCCTCAAATGAAGGTATCGGTTTAAAATTCGAAAAGTTAGAATCACGTGTAAATGTTAGATATATATGTTTAACAGTGAGAGTTAGTTAGCTCGTGCCTAAGATGGAGCTAGACATAAGTTCCTAAAATGAGATTCTACTGGCTGAACTCTCAAGGGATGGACTATATATCCTCGCGGGGGGATTTCAAAATTCACCCTCGCTAATTGCACGCTCTTGTCAATATGAATTTCTACATTTTAATATTGACAATTTGCGCCTTTAATAAACGAAAGACTCAGATGAAAGTTCTCATGAATCCATCCGCCGCGCGTAAACCGAACCCTTTCCCCACCACCTTTCCTCTCTTCTCTCTCTTCTCTCTAGCCCCCCACCCCACCCCCTCTCTCTCTCTCTCTCATCCCGCTTTTGCCTCTTTCTGTAAATCGCTATCGATAGATGTCACATCTAGATGCATCAAATGGGTAGGTTCAGTTGCGTTTGGGTTGGGACGAAAATTTTCTAACCCAAATTAATCTATTTAACCAATTTTGACCCAATTCTATACAATGCAAATTAGGTAGTACATACCAGACCCAACCCATATTGCTACAACAGTTCCATATTTGACTCAATTTAGGAAAATTCATACCCAAACTGATATGAGAGTGTGGAGTGAGCGAGCGCGAGATCGAGCAAGAGAGAAAGAAAATAAAGAGAGAATCATAAAAGTGGATTGAGTATAAGTACGTTGTGAACTCATTTAATACTCATATTATTTTGGATTTTACCTTCTAAACTCATTTATGACCCATTTATTGAACATAATTAACCCTTATAATAACTCGGCCTATTAAAAATATGGGTTAAAAAATAGGCCTATGACCTAATTTGACAGGTCTAGTCACACCCACCATTCAAACCACTACCTAGAGCCGCACACAATGTTGCCCTGGCCTCCCCTCTCTTTCCGGCAGGTCGATGAGCCTCTCTTCCGCTCCTTTTTTCTCCATCTTTCTGGAAACGCAAGCATCGCCGTGGCCATCACAACCTCGAACCAAGGCCGCAGCAGTTTCGAGCTCGATTCTCAATAAACCTTGACGCTATAACAGTCTCCTCCTAATCTAGAAATGGCGGTTCCTCCATAGCCACCGTAGCGAGCAGCTGCCTGATCGGGAGTCGTAAGGAATGGAGACGGAGCAGTAGCACCATCATAATTTGGGGGCGAGGGGTGGCGAGGAGGCCGCGGGCAATGCCGGGGGACCCTTTTCGTTAGGGGTGAGTTCACAAAAGCGAGAGGAGGAAATCTTAGATGAAAAAATAACGATCCTGTAAATAAAACCAAACACTGATCCACGTCCAATGTAATTTGATGCATATTCGCAAAAGCGAGGACGCAAATAAGAGGTTTCGAAAATCGAGGATGCAAATCGAGATGCGCATAAAAGTGACAACGACGTTTGAAGATTTGCCCTTCTGCTTTATTCTAACGTGTCGATTTGGATTTGCTTTAAACGGCTATGCCAACATCTTTTGTTGCCCCCTTTGCCAGCAATTATTAAGAATCGGTCCGGGCCATGTAAAAAGACGAATAACGTCGGTGGAATGCGCCCGAGATAGCTATATCTTTAATCGTTTTCTAAAGACAAATTAATTTCTTAATGGGGGGCAAAAGCAAGAAGAAAAGATTACTTTGTTGCTCAATCATAGGGCCTTGCCTTGCTCGGCGTATTTCTTTCAACGAAAGCGAAGATCACCACCGCGCTCCCGTCCTATGATGGCTGCGCAACAAAGTCAAAAATAGCTGTCTTCGAAGATGTAACCTGTTCCTCGATCTTGTACTGGGGACGAAATACGAAAGCGAGGTTTCATACTCCCATTCGCTGATCCAGATAATGCAGGATATGAAGCCGCGAAAGCGACCGCGATCTTCTAGAATTCTTGGTCAGTCAGTCGAGTCTCTTTCCCTTGCTCCAGATAAGGAGTCCGTCCAGTCCGTCGGGGTTCGAACCGAGACGGTGTGGATGTACCTAATAAGACATGCCCATGCGCCGGTTCAAAATAGTTGATGGCCTTGAGGTGTGTTTCGGGATCATAGGCGGGCCTAGAGGAGGGCGGGTGACTGGCGACCGTTCATCAGATGCACTAGCCATTGCCGGGAGCCGGACCGATACCCGGTTAGACATGCGAGTCCATATGGGTCGTCGCTTCTTAGGACATCGATCGGCCTTGACGTGGTCAGATGCCAAAGGCGGGCCTTTTTGTGGACATTCTGTTTGGTACCGGGTTAAGTAGCCCGACCCGATGTCCGCATCACGGAA
Source organism: Syzygium jambos (assembly GCA_031216235.1). NCBI lineage: Eukaryota > Viridiplantae > Streptophyta > Magnoliopsida > Myrtales > Myrtaceae > Syzygium > Syzygium jambos. The sequence continues at coordinate 23,032,908 of CM062229.1, read as the reverse complement.
TTTTGTGGCCTTTATGGGCCAGGCCCATTAGTGCAATGAACTTCTCGGGCTCCCTAAGGTCGGCCCAAGCCACACTACACCCCGAAGTGGAGTTCGATTTTCAGGAGAAAATTGACTAGAGGCAACGAAATGGGAAGAAAGGGCAAAATGGAGCCGCAAATAATTAAATCGCATTCCCAAACAAAATGGGTGACACACCAATACAAAATTATAAGAAAGCCCAATAAATCTAAAAGTGGAAAAGATTCGTATTAACGATATCTCTAAGAGATTCTCACGTTCAAAATACAGAATACACGTTTTATTTCTAGGCAAAAGGGTGGGAATACGACTTGCGCTCGGTATTATCTTTAGACGTTACTATAGTGATCTTACATGCACCGCAAAATGTTTGATTGGAATTGTAATTACTCCACACCGACCCCAGCCCAAAACTTCGAGATCGGCGAGTCCGTCACTGCGACCTTACCGAGATTTACACATCTCACTAAGGAAAGCGAGTTTATTGTCACTCGATCGCTCTAGTGAGTAGGGGATACAAGGGGGGGCGAGGAAAGGAAACCTAAATGGAATAAGGAACACGATGGAAAGCCGGGTTGGGGAGGGTGACGTAGGACCAGCTCCAGCATGACGTCACGAGGGAATTTCATCCACAGCCGAGAGGTCCAATATGGGGAGGGGGGCCAGGATGACTGTAACGTGGAAATTTCTTTTCCAATTAGCCCAAGAAATTGAGAGAGAGAGAGAGAAGGGGGGGACACGTGTCAGCAGAGCGGGGCCTCTGACTCGGCATCAGTGTGGGCCGGGCTGTGACGTCCAACGTTGGACCGGGCTAGACAAGACTCGAGGGCCCACCTTCAAGGCCGCCCTCGCGAAGGTGGGCCGCTCACTGCCCCGGAACGACACCGACGGGTTGTCATTTTGCGTTCCGAAGTCCCCTTAGCGCCCAATCGCGACGAGTACGCCTGAAATTGAATGGGTTCTTCTTCCTTCTCCTTTTTTTAACGGGGAGGAGTGATTTCGGGAGCAACAAATTCAAATTGTACTACTGCGGACCCCCAAGCTTTCCCATCTCGAACGGTCTTCCTCGCGCCCGCGCGCGACTTATCTCTAAAATGGAACATAGAGCCCTCGGAATCATGTGAAGTGATATCGTGCTCCGATGAAAAGATGGATTGAACATTTTTGCTGAAGTGCTTAAACGCTCGGCCGATCTTGACAAAGCTCAAATTAAAAGTGCTCGCGATCGAATGATTGCTTCTTCTTTTATTTTCTCGTTAAAAAAAATGAAGAAAAATCGTAACAAAATCAGATAGAGAGGGCAAGGGCGTGTGTGATGGGTCGGGGCAACGGGTGCCCCTGTACCGTCCGCGCTAGCGAGGGCCGATGATCCTCGAAAAGCTATTCTCCCCTCAGAGGCTACTCTTCTTTTGGTTTCTTTAATTTACTTCTCTTAAAATTCCGTCGATGTGATTACACGAACCAATGCATACCGAGCCTCCCGACAGACCCAAATTGCCGTGTTAGCTTTAAGAATTGATTGGTTCGAACTAGAGAGCACAGGACCTAATTTGACCGGAACCAAGGGGCGCAGATCGAATCGGACATAGCTCGGGAACTTACGGACCGGCTCAAACGCCGCCGCCCCGTTGCGATTTGCGAACTAGAAGGGGGGTGGTTTGGTTGCCATGCCACTTGCCGTAGACATTTCTGGCGATTGGACCGCCGGGCGGCGGGGGGCCCCCCCGGGGGGGGATTCAGGATGCCCTCGGTTCGACCCCGCGTCCTCGCCGCCCCACCCCCCCACCGGGGTGGGCAATTTCGTAAATACCCTCTCTAGCTCGCCGGGATCAACGGCGGATGATTGCCTCCCTGCTCTGCATGCGGTGGGGGCAGACCGCGTCTTACTTTGAGGAGGAGGGGGGCGGGACCCACCACCCCGGACGTCCCATCCCCGTCGTCAATTCCCTGATTAATAAGTGCCTTTTCCCCCAAAAACACTAATCATATTTCTCTTCTTCTTTCTTCTCGCGACGATAATGCCTGACGGGGTATTGTTATTTTAATCGGTCATTATCGAATGTCCTTCTCCTCGATTATACATACCCAAAAAAAAAATCAATATAAAAGCAGATATACATATATATATATATATATATATATATCTGCGCTACCTATTTCAATGAAGGGGAACTCCAGCTTCTTAAAAACGACTAATATCGCGAAAAATTCTAAATTGTTATTCCTATGATAAATTTATCATAAATTTATTTCTTGACCACAAAAAAGGTTTGCATGTAATAAATTTATCCCGAATTAATTTTTCGACCACCGAAAGCCCCAAACTGACATACTTATGACAAATTTACCCTCCGTCGGTTTCTGTTAAATTTGATTAATACCTCAAAAAATCGCAAACCGGTACACATGTGACAAATGAGGATAAAACCCAAAACTAGTTTATCCACCAACTGTGGTGTATCGTTTAACAAAGCAATTTAATAGTAAAATTTAACTAAAACTAACATAGGGTAAATTTGTCACATGTGTATCAGTTTAGAGTTTTTCGTGATATTAACCATTTAAGAAATTATAATCTGTTTTTTTCCCACAAAAAATATCCTCGGTTAATTTTTTTTGGCAAAAGCCACTAAAAACCCTAAATTATGTCTATCATGACACATTTACCCTAAACATTTTTCCTTGATACGAAAACTTGTGTGACACATTTACCCTATGTCAAAATTTTGTCAATGAGATTCTTTAAAAATTTGCCTACATTGACGCAACATGGCGCCCACGTGAATTATGTGAAATAAAAACAAAAAATAAATGAACGGAACCTTGACAAAGAGTAAATGTGTCACATAAGTACGAGTTTAAAGTTTTTTATGTTACGAAAAAAAGTTTGAGGTAAATGTGTCAGTGAGTATAGTTTGAAATTTTTTGTGACTTTTTCCCTATTTTTTTTGTAAATATTTTACCGTTGGACCCATGCATAATTTATAACTTTATTTTTTCTCCCATCCATCTCAGTTTTAATATTGGAATCTTGCCTATCTTTTTTAACAATCGAAAATAAAATTAAATCCAAAAATATTTTCTCTTTCCACGTATATGCATACGATTTTTTTTCATATCATGTCATTAATTACTTTACATCAATTAATAATTCAAGTTTCTCATAATAAGATGATTTGACAATGTTTTAAATGTCAATTTTCTTGCATACACGCGATAGCCCAATTCTCTAAAAAACCCCCAACTTTAGCCTTTGTTCCAATTATATCCCAAACTTTTTTTTGTCTCATAAAAAATCAAAAACTTTTACTTTTTGTCCCAAATCTACCCAGTTAACTTTTCGTCCAATTTTTAATATTAATTTTTATTTTTTTGATTTTTTCTTTTCTTTTTCCTTTCCTTTTCTTTTTTTTTTTGTTTCACCTTCAACCTCCGCCCGGTCGCTGGTCCAGCGACCGGCCAGAGGTGGGGGCCGATCTGGCGAGGTCGGCCCTGCCGGCGACCGGCGAGGTTGGCCTCGCCCAGCAACGGTGAGGCTGACCTCGCCAGATCGGCCCCAGCCTCTAGCCGGTCGCCGAACCGGCGACCAGTCGGAGGTTAAAGGTGAAACAAAAAAAAAAGAAAAGGAAAGGAAAAAGAAAATAAAAGAAAAAATAAAAAAAATTGAAAAAATAAAAAATAATATTAAAAAATTGGACGAAAAGTTAACTGGGTAGATTTGGGACAAAAGTAAAAGTTTGGGAGTTTTTTTATGAGATAAAAAAAAGTTTGGGATATAATTGGGACAAAGGTTAAAGTTGAGGGTTTTTTAGGGAATTGGGCCTACACACGATGTATGCACACTTTCGCAAGCAAGCTTTTTTATCATAAAGTGGAAGGTATCCGATCCAATAAGTATATTCAATTCATATTATCTAATGCGAAAATGGTTAGGTGTGCTATGGTATATTGAAATATATTGTCGAGTGATTAAAAATTCCCCCCTCTCACATGATGCCTTCACCCCAACAATTTTACAAGGCACAGTCAATTATTTTTTAAGAAAGGATTCAACTGAATTTAATAGGCATGGTACTCCCCTTCTAGAATATAATATAAAAATTCAGGAGAAAAAAATAATTATAAACTAAAGGGAAACGGGACCAGTAGTTAGAATTTGGAGGTCCTACTGGGGCTTCTGTCGCCGGACGAGCCTCACAATATCTAGACGGTACGAAGTTGCATGTGGTATTAATTTAATCTTTCTCTTTTAGAGTCTGCTTATTTTACGAAATATAAATAATTTAAAAAAAATTCCTAAAAATGAATGATCATATCATTTAGAATAAACTAGCGAAAAATGTTTTCATTCTAGATGTTTTAGTGGACAATACAAATACTTTTTGTTAATTTATCTCAATAAACGATGCAAGTGATCGATTTTAAGGATATGTTTTCCAAAACGTGGGTAAAGAAATGCGGATAGAGTCATAGAGTGTTGTTTACAATGATTATGCTTATGTTCAGTCTATATACTAAAATGGAATGTAAACATATTTATATTACTTTACTTTTAGGTTTTAGCCTAAAAAATATAAAGTGAGAAACAAAAAATATAATGGAGTAAAAATGGAGGTGACTAAACAGAAGGCGAAGAAACCTTTTTTTCTTTTTCTTTTTGTGTTGTTTTTAAATTGAAGCCATGGGGAAATTAAGGGGAAAAAAAATGGAACTCTCTTTTTAATTTCTTTTTCCTCTCTTTGCTTATTTTTCAACCTCTCACCTTTTTCCAAATAAAGGAGGGACCAATTTCAATAATCTCGAACGATTCCTAAAAAAGGCAAAACATACCGTGTATTTTTCTCAAGTTAACATGACGTACATTGCAGCGGGAATTTCTCCTGGGAGTTTGATTACCTTTACGATTACAAATGTCCCGTTATTTCGGTAATCACATCGAGCTCTCTTCATGGATATCGAAAACACCTTCAATCCGTGCTTGAAATCGAAAGCGCTTATTCCGTTCGATCAAGTAGCAGATGTCACAGTTTGGGTCGGACCCGATTGCGAAAACATCGCCTCGGAATTTACGATCGACTCCGAGAGCCAACATCTTAAAGCCAAGCGGCCTCGAAGTGCAGCTTTTAGACTCTTCTTGAAGGCGACTTGACTGTTGACCAACCTCACATTCGCTGTCAAGTCGTCGCCGAGTAGCTCTCGCCATCCGTCAGATGTTTTCGGATTGGATCAACGAATCAAACCCGACATCTCTCTCTCTCTCTCTCTCTCTCTCGGGCTTGCTCTCGAATGCCATTATTGTTCGGTCCCCGCATGTAAGCTCCGGCATCATCGTGCCCGAAGATCCCCCCATTGTTCACGACAAGACAACCTCGCTTGTCTGTCCGCGGCGGAAATTTTCACGGTACGATCCGAATCCGGAGCACCACCACCTCCTTCTTTCCCCCATCGGCGTGTATAAAAGGGCTTTCAACACTCTCACATGCGTCGCTCTCGCGAGCATCGCACGCCCGTCCAGTCACACCCCCACCAGCCCCTTCGATAAAAACACCGCCGCCACCTCCTCCGGAGGAAGGGAGGAAGGAAGCCGACGATCCGCCGCCGCCGCCGTTTTCTCTTCCCGGCTTCGTTCTTCTGAACCGGGGTCGATGGGAGTCCGAGACCCAGAAAGGAAAAACGATTCTTTTGATGTTACGTGCCAGCAAACGGGCGCCTCTCTGTTGTCGTGAACTTGGGTAGTGAAAACAAGATTCAGAGAGAGAGAGAGAGAGTTCCTGGGTCACTCGCGCTCGGGGACTCTCTGTGAGTCAGGATCTCGACCCGACCCGAGTCCGATGGCAGCCGCCCTGGAGTGCTGGTCGGGCCGGGCCAGCACGGACGAGGACATGGTGGAGCAGGTCCTGATGCGGACCCACGACCGGTCCGAGGGGTCGCCGGAGGCGGCGGCGTCCTCGTCCTCGGGACCGGCGAGGGAGCAGCCGTCGTCGGCGTCGTCGTCGTCGGTCATGCAGAAGAAGCTGCAGAGGCTGAGCCGGAACGTGTCGGAGGCCATCGCGTCTCTGAAGAACTCGCTGAATCTGGACTCGTCGCGCGACGCGCCGCCGCATCCCTCCAAGATCGACGGATGCCGGAGGATGGTGTGGGGGAGCGTCGTGAGGAGCTTGACCCAGCTGTATCCGGGGAGCCAGTTGCCCGAGAAGCTCGTCTCCAACATTCGCAAGCATTACGATGCTTTGCCTCTCAGGTTTGATTTGATCCCGAAGCTGCTCTCGACTCATTTGAATGTTCCTTGCTCTGCTTATCTTTTGTAGGGCACTGTTTTCGTGTTTTGTTTCTTGATGCGATGTGTTGTGGCTGGGTGATTCTTTGGGCAGTTATGCGCAAGCAGGGTTTGATATGAAGGATGTGTTTCTCCATATTAAATTGATGGAGCAGGCTTCGGGGGATGATCGTCCCGCGATTCTTATCCAAGAAGTGTCGCAGGATGAGGTCCAGGGGTCAGTTTTTAAGCTCACATTTGCCTGCAACTCGTTAATCTCATGGTCGGCGATGTCAGGGGCACTCGACAATGCCTCCATTTGCTGCAAGAAGATACAGATCTTTGAGAAGAAGGGGTTTACACTAGGGATTGTTCTTCTGTTAGTGCAAGCAGAGCAAGAAAGGATGTTCAAGACCCGAATCGAGAATGCCCTGAAGCTGGCCATGAAGAAGCATAGACCCACCTCTGTGAAGCTGGCTTTTGGGCTATGTGGTTGTCAAGAAGAGAGCACAAACGGTAAAGAACTAGGACAGGTCGAAGATGACGTGGGGGAGCTGAATTATCAAAATGGTAGTGAGAATCTGTATCCAAAGGTTCAGCTTCAGATGCCCCTTCCCACATCATCATATGTCGTTTCGGTTGATGAGTGGCAGACCATACAGTCGGGCGGGGACGAGATTGCGAAATGGCTTCTGAACTCGGACAATCTTGAATTCGTCGATCAGACTGGCCCGAGTTCTTTCAAGGGGGTTTATAAGGGCAGGAGAGTGGGGATTGAGAAGCTCAAGGGTTGTGATAAGGGGAACTCTTATGAGTTCGAGCTCAGAAAAGATCTTTTGGAGCTAATGACTTGTGGGCATAAAAATGTTCTGCAATTTATCGGTGTCTGCATAGATGAAAGTCATGGGCTATGCATTGTGACGAAGTTGATGGAAGGTGGATCTCTTCATGACTTGATGCTTAAAAGCAAGAAGCTTCAAATCAGGGAGATTGTCAGAATCGCAATTGATGTGGTAGAAGGAATCAAGTTTATGAACGAACATGGCGTCACATATAGAGACCTCAATACACAGAGAATTTTGCTTGACCGCCATGGGAATGCCTGCTTGGGGGATATGGGCATTGTTGCTGCTTGTAAGAGTGTTGGTGAAGCAATGGATTATGAAACCGATGGTTACCGGTGGCTGGCTCCTGAGGTTTGTATTCTGCTGCATTATTTTGTTCACTCCTGATTCGCACTTGAATAATATGCTGTGCACGTTTTCCATTTTAACAAACACTATACTCATCAAGCACGGCCTTAGCTGTTAGGTTGGTGTTCGACACCGATAAATTCCCAACACATTCGAAATTGGATCAAGCCCAGTTTATATGTTGCTATTTCCTCACCAACAGATATTACTGCATATCTCCACTACCTTTGTTAGTCCACGTGTAGATAGCTCATGGCGGAGAACTGTCCAATCTTTAACTCGATAAAATTTTTCCATGTGTACGATTGAAGTTTTGAAGTATCAGTCGGAATATTTTCTCGGCAGTTGTATTCATTCGATCACACGTCGTTTGCCTTTCGATTGTCCAATCTTCTTTAAACATACTAAATCTCATTACAAACCTTTTGGATGTAAATTGTTTAACCTAAAGTCAACTATCGCTGATTGGATTGCCCTGTTGCCTGCTTTCCAGTTGTCATTTTACCATACCGTGTAAAATTCATACTCCGTACCGCTTGTTCATTCAATCTAGCATGTCTTTCGGGAGAAATATTCTATGCTTTATTTCGCTCTCTTTTCCTTGTCGCCATTGTGCAAGTTACTCAACCAGATTCCATGCACACAGGCTACACTTTACGAGGTTGTTCACTCCATGCTTCCCAAAAGGGACTTTAGTCATTATTATGACATCATTCAATGAGCATGCCTTCCATGGCTTTCATTATTGCCTTTGCTTTTGCTTTTACTGTTAATATAATTGTCTACCGTTGCCTAAGCAATTCTATGCCTTTCACTAAATCCCATCACCTCCTGGCCATGACCTTAGAAGGCGTAGTGGGGACTCGGCAGCTATGATTTGAACTAGGTGCATTAGTGGAGCCCCCAGTGATGGCGCTTTTGTTCTCTTCCTAATGAGCTGCATTTTAGTGACCTTTTCGGCAGAGCCGTGTCATAGGGATCCAGCATCGATGGTACGACATTATCCATTATTAAGTCACGGTGCTCTAGATCGCCTCTTTCTATTTGGTAGAACTAGTCCAGTTCGTTAGATATGATTCAGCTCTTACCTGATTCTGGACTCATGGAAGTTCAATAATTTTCAATACATCTTCCCTCTCACTGATTGCTTGCAAGGATGGACAGTTTGAGCGGAACTACGGTAAAATAATGAGCATTGTCTCTAAAGAAACAAGCTGCAAGCTGCTTTTTGTGAACTGCAAAATGAAAAGAGAGATGTTTAAAGTGCAGATCTATTTGACAAAATTAAATGAGATACGCAATAACTTTGGTTTTGGTTTTGACAGATAATTGCAGGTGATCCCGAAAGTGTGAGTGAGACATGGATGAGTAACGTTTACAGTTTCGGAATGGTAATGTGGGAGATGGTGACTGGGGAGGCAGCTTATGCTGCTTATTCTCCAGTTCAGGCAGCGGTGGGGATTGCCGCTTGCGGACTCAGGCCGGAGATTCCAAAGGACTGCCCGCAATTCCTGAGAAATCTGATGACGAAATGCTGGAACAACAGTCCTTCGAAACGCCCTCAGTTTTCCGAGATTGTCTCGCTTTTGATGCACCACATCAACAATGGCAACGACAACAGGTAACCCTTTGTTGCGCATCTTGATTTCTCATTCGTAGAAACTAGTTGTATCCAAAAATGCACCCATGTTCGCCGGGTGCTAATTACGCACAAAGCTGTAGATGCTCCAAACTGGAATATGAGGAATGAAAAAGATCTCAAGTCTTTTTACCTTACCACCTCGTTATCCACTTCCTCGCTTCTTGTGAAGCTAAAAAGGAAGAATCTCTCATCATCTTCGTGAAACCATCGTCACAATGCAATGTTACCTACGCCCCATTACACGACTACACATTGACTGCAACTAAGATGTGAGTGATGGGGAATTACTTTTATCCAGTGCGCGGATCCGACCGGTGGTCGTTCGGTGAACTTTTGGTCGATTGGTGAGAAAAAGGAAAGGCATAAAAAAGGAGCAAAAGATGGGAAGGATGGGGCACGACGGGCTTCGAGTGCTGCAAGGACTAAAACGACTTTGCTGTTCGATTTGTGGGTTGCTCATGGGGTCCCTCTTTGGTTGTATGTCTGCCTCTCCGGACGGTGAAAAGTCATTCGACATGTGTTTTCTTTTCAAAGCCCTACCTTAGTGTTCATATTTAGGGCCGTTTAGTAACGTTTCTGTTTCTTTATTCTTTTATTTCCCGGGATAGAAAAAGACCAGAAATCCGTTTAGTAACATTAATTAGTTTTTTTTTCCCCAAAACAGAAAAGGAGTCAAGGAATAGATTTGAAACAGATATAAGAAGTAAAAAAAATTTGCTTTTCTATTTTTGGAACAAAAAGAGAAAATATAGAGAAACAATATCAACTCTCTTTCTTTCACAAGATATTCTCATACTGACTCCTAAATTCCAAATCCTAAACCCTAAAATCATAAACCTTAACCTTCAAACCATAAATCCAAAAACCTTAAATCTCAATACTCAAACCCTAAAACCTATAACACTAAAATCAAAAATATGAAACCCTAAAATCCAAATCCCTAAACCTTCTAAACCTCAAATCCTAAATCCTAAAATCCGAAACCCGAAACTCGAAACACGAAACCCTAAAACTCCAAACCCGGAACCCTAAAACTTAAATTTTAAAATTGTAATTCTAAACCCTAAATCCTAAAACGCAAAACCGCAAAACCCTGAATCCTAATCCATAAACCCCAAAACCCTAAACCCTATACCATAAATCCCAAACCCCAATATCCAAAACCCAAATACCTAAAATCCTAAACCCCAAACCCTAAACTTAAATCCAAAATCCCAAACTCGAAACCCAAAACTCAAAAACCTAAACCCCAAACTTAAAACCTAAAATCCAAAACCCCAAACCCTAAACCTCAAAACCGAAATCCTAAAACTCTAACCCCAAATCCTAAAATCCTACACCCTAAATTGCAATTTTCTCGTCTATCACCTGGTATTTGCTTTGTAAATAAGGAGTAATTTCTTTATAATTGTATTAAGGTTATTCAATTCTATATCATAATATATTATTATTTTATTTCTAGTCTAATTTTATCCAAACATGAATTGTTAAGTCCCCTAAATTGCAATTTCCTCGACCACCATAAGGTATTTGCTTTATCTATAAGGAGTAATTTTCTTTATAATTGTATTAAGATCATCAAATTCTATATCATAATATATTCTTATTCTGTTTCTAGTCCAATTTTATCTAAACGTAAATCGTTAAGTCTCCAATGATAATTTTATAATTAAATGAAAAAAATTAGGAGTAGAAATTTTTAGTGTTCTACCAAACGCATTTCTGTTTTTTTTTACTCTAAGAATAGAAATTTTGAGTAGTTACTAAACGCGTTTTTTTCTCAGAAACTCATCTAAGGAATAGAAATAAAAAAAATTATTTCTGAACAGAAATTATTCCTGAGAACAGAAACATTACTAAATAGAACCTTAGGATCATAAGCTTTTCTTTTTTTCTTAGGACAGAGATTTGCTTTGTGAGCTAAGCAGAGTCTCGTATGTGATTTGGACCGTTAGATCGAAAAGGTAAAAAGAAATTTCAACCAACAGATGATTATGATAAATCAGTAGCTGCGGCAAGGGAAAGTGCTAACTATAAAATTGTCAATGTTACTATTCATTCATAAATAGTTCGGCGTATACTAATAATTACTCGTTAGGGTCAATAGGATATTCAACCTAACGAGATTATCATTTGGTCCATGTTCAATTTGTCCTCACGTGTCGCACATTGTGGTACGATTCAACCCCGTAACATGATGACCATTATAGTCGCACATGGTTTACACATTGAAGTTAGAAGGATCTAGTCGTCTTGATTCTCTCTCCCATTTTTTTTCCACGAAACTGTCATGGTAGTATAGGTCATTAATGGGTTGGCTTTAGTTTTGAAGATAAGTTTAAATGGGTCTTAAATGGATTGCCTATTAACTTAATGGATCTTAAATGGATATCAAATGAGTCATAAATTGATGGGTTATCTAACAAGCTTAACTTGTCATTTTTAATTTTTTTTATTATATTTTTCTTTTTCTTTTTCTTTTCTTGCTTTTTCCTTTTATTCTTCCTTTGGCAGTGGCCGGCCATAGGCGAGGGATGAGCTTGCCAACCTCTGTCGAGACTCGAGCTCGAGCTCGCCAAATTGGCGAAGCTTGAAGTTTGCTCGAGGTTGGCGACGCCTCAGCCTCACCAGATCGGCAAAGCTCGAGCTTTGCTAGCCTCCAGCGAGCTCATCCTTCATTTATGGCAGTCATTGGCGAAGGAAGAAGAAAAAAGAAAAAAGAAATAATAAAAAATATGATTTTTTTAATAAAAAATTATTTAAAGGAGTACACGGAGGAAATCAAATCATATATGTTACACCAAATAGCAGAAAATATTTTCAAGTTTATTTTCAAGTTTTAGCAAAAAATCGCAAAATATTGTGATTTTTCGCGAAACAAATGGAATCTCAATTTTTAAGATAATATATATTAATTGTCCACTAAATTTGTATTGCTAAAACATTTTCATGCAATACAATTTTTTTCAAAAAAATTATAAGAAACAAGCTTTCCTATATTTGGTTAAATAGGTTGGTCGGGTACGGGTTGGGTATGGATCGAAAAATTTACATCGTAATAAATGGGTCATAAACAGGTTAAATGAGTTAATATGGGTCAGACCATTTATGATTCAACCCGCCCGTTTGACACCCCTAAGGGGGCGCCTCCGACGGTAACTAGCTTGTAGCATTCCGCCCTGCGATTTCGCCCATCATCGGGTTTTTGTGCCTCCTTGTCGTCAAACTGGGCTAATTGCTGAGGCAATGCGGTCATCACGGAACTTATCAAGCAACTTGGATGAGTTCTGCCAGTCGCAATCTAGATTGAACTTGGATAATAGAAGATGGTCGTCGTCGTTGCGGTTTTTCATTGCGATGCTCAGAGCGCAATTAAATCGTGTAGCGTCCCGAAGTGATGTGCCAATGAGGATCGATCGAGGAATCGTGAAACGAGAGAGGGAGGGGGCCAATTTTAGAGGGACTCTTCTCCTATACCCAACGGTCATTGGCTTTCACTTTTTTTTTTTTTTTGGGGCCTAATGGTCACTGGGACTGTTCAATTCTTGGGGGCGTTTGAGCCCCAAAAAAAGAAATCAAGCCTAGGTTGGCCCATTAAGGCCCATAGTCTGACTTAGCCCAGGCCCAGCCGTGCTAGGGTATGGGCCAGGCCCAGGCATCACGACTGCGGCTGTGCTCGGGCAAGCGTGGCCCATTGACCGCCCCTAGCCCCGACCAAACTGCCCGTATACATCGGTCGGTTTTGGGCGGGATCATGCGGTAGAGATGCCGTGTTCCGAGAGCACCTAAAATTTTCTTCGATCAGGGCTGGACAAGTGATGATGGGGGTCAACCTGATCGTGAGAAAGTGCAAGGCCACTGTGGGTTCGATGGGCCTTGCTGTGAACTTGCTTTCGAACTCTACTATGGCCCAACAAAAGTTGTCATTTCCTTTCCTCTAGGACTAGGGCATACACCTCTCTGTAATGGAGCCATGATATTCATCTTACCTCTGGATCGAATCGCCCGCGACCGTCGCGAAATCGAAATTGCAGGACCGCCGGGCGATTTTGGCTCCAATGATGCTCCCGTTGCATCTCGCATCTCGTGCTACCCGTTGACCCCGCTCCGCGCACGAGAGGATAGCGCCGTTGATTCAGACACGGGAACGTGATTAGCATTCGTATATGCCGTGTCACTTACTCCGCTCGAGCACATTGTCACGAGATAGCTCCTATCTAGTGAAGAGCATGGTACGAAAGTTGGAGATGTCCTGGCTTGTTAATCTAATTGGGGACTCGTGCAATGGGTTCACAACTGACATCAAGGGGCCAATTTTCATCAAATCACTTATGATCAGCTCTTTTTACTAGTCAAATGCCCGATCTCATGAGCTTCCAAGTAATCTAATTCGCTCGTAATTATATTCATTTTGATTCTAAAACAATTTCACAGAGCTTGAAGCACAAGTTGAGGGTCATATGATTTATTGCAGAGGAAGAACTTCCGATTAACCGAAAAAAGAAGCTTAGCTAAGATCAGGTAAAATGCTCGATAATGGAAGACTACAACCTTTAAAACCATCTAATTTACCCGTAGATGCTTTTCTTGATCTTTCCGCAATCCTCCTCGTTTTCACTTTATTCTAACCCGGTGGCTTTGGCATTGAATCTAGGGAAAAGAGAGAATATGTTGCTTTTGCTAGAAATTGCTTTGGTGGGGGGAGAGATGCCCCGCCTTATCTCCTATTATCTAGATGAACCCACCGGCACTCGGGGAAACGGCTCTCTAGGGCCCCACTCGTGTGGGGACCCAACTTGGTGTCCAAAGCATCGTTTCTTTGCTTAGGCCGCTGTCAATTGAAAAAGATGGATTTCGAGTTAGCAAAAGCAATTGCGTTTATTATGATCTTACGTCCCTCTTTATATCGCGTCTTTTTTTTTTGTCAGCCAGGTGTATTACTAAACTTCAAAGCTTTTTCTACATAGAGCTTGGTGGACCCTTAATAAGCCCACCCAAGAAAACCCCATAAACTCATAAGTCCGTCCCCCATGTCTAGAGGAAGGGAGTTTTGAACTTCACACCTCTCCATTTTCCATGTGAGAATAGTGGCCACTGATAATGGTGTTAAAATCACGTGGACCGATATCATCCGATCAATGATTCAGATGAATTCGGTCTATGTGATATACAGATGGACCTCGAGAAATGAAACTTCGTGTGTATTCTCGACGGATTCACATTCGAAGAGATGATGTCTCGTTTGTCAAGTCGCGCTGTAAATCCCCTTTGGTGATCGATTAAAGCCAATAGGAAATTTTCCTTAGGGAGGAAGAAACGCCCGCATTTCAAATTCCGTCGGTAGAATCGGCACGAGACCGATAATTATCAAATTCCGTCCCGAGAATGTAATAAATTTCCAAATTTGAATCGCTACAATGGTCGAATATACTCGCGAGTTGCCATGCGGCGCTCCAATAATCTTCTAATTCAATAGTAATATCGCGCAATTAAACAAACAGACTGTATCTCCCGTACTAATTACACGACAAAGTATATCAAGTTCGAATTTACGCACCATGATCATATCCCAATTAATATCATGCTTTGAAATCCAATAAAAAAATAAACGAAAAAATAAACTCTTTTTTTTTTTTTGGGTCGGAGAAAAGATGAACTCTTTAAAAAGAGCGCGTGAATGCCAAATAGCAACGTCGCAAATGGAAAATTTTTTTCGCAAAACCGTTGCCGGGGTCGAGAATCCGATCAAAGGAAGCCCGACCCGATTCCGGCGCCGCGGGCATCCCGAAATCGGGTTCCCAAAACGTCGTCGACTTCGGCATTCCGAGATGACCCTGTCAGGCGTCAGCCCCTCCGCCACGTCACCCGAGAAAAACCTGTCAGCAGCGGAGCAGAGAAGAGACGAGAAGAGAAGAGAAGAGAAGAGACGAGAAGAGCGCTCAAGAACAAAATCAAAAACCACCACCGCATCCTCCTCCTCGCTGTTCATATAGAAGAGACGGTACAACCACCATCGTCTCTCTTCTCTCTCCTCTCTCTCCATTCTTCTCGAAGATTCCATTCTTCCTCCTCCGTTCCTCCGTCCTCAACGCCGTCACCGGTACGTCTCCCCCCCCCCTCGCTCGCTCTAAGATTAATCCCCGCTGCTTCAATCGCGATCGCTCTCTGCCTCGCGCTTCGCTTCGGCCGTCGAGGATCGGAATCCGTCATGCCCAGGCTCAGCTCGACGGTGGCCAGGCTGTGCTTCGCGGCGGTCCTGGCGCCGATCCTGCTTGGCCTAGCTCTCGAGCGCGCCTGCGATTTCCGCTTCCATCGCGTGCGAGTCTTTGTGTCTTCAGAGTCGTGGTCGCTGTCGTTGACGGTGTGCGTCGGGTTTTGTGGCCTGTTCACCAGCTTGCTGCACTTTATGCTTCCTAGAAAGCGAGCGGGCGAGGGCGAAGGCGAAGGAGCGGTCGTCGGAGGCGGAGGAGCGGAGGCAGTCGACGGCAGCGGCGGCGGCGGCGGCGGCGGCGCTCCGTCCTCGGACGTCTCCATCCCCAAGAAGAGCCGCTTCGGACCTCCCGACCTGACGGCGGCGGAGAACAGCAAGAGCAACGTCAACGGCGTTAGCGGCGGCGGCGGCAGCGAGCGAGCGAGCGGCAGCAGCAGCACCAGCAGGGAGGCGCCGATCATGGCTCTGGGGGACTCGATGCCGACGGATATCGACGAGGATCTGCACAGCCGGCAGCTCGCGGTGTACGGACGCGAGACTATGCGGCGGCTCTTCGCTTCCAATGTCCTGGTCTCAGGGATGCAAGGCCTCGGCGTCGAGATTGGTATGTATGTATGACCTGAACCAGATAGTTACCGTCCTTTTATAGCGTGTGTGTGATTCTACTGAATTCAGCATTTCGTTATCTACTATTTAAGGCCGCATCCGGTAATTGTGATGCTTGAAGTGTTTTTGTCTCATTCTGGACCATTAGTTTCAGCGTTATCAGTCATCGCCTTACTATTTTTTGTAATGCATATTTATGCTTGCATCTGCTCTCATTTTCTACCTCTTTCTTCTCTGCAGCATATTGGAATTTCTGGAGAATTAGCCCTGTAGATTACAAATTAACAGTAACTTCTACTTCGACATCACTGTTTTGTCGCTTGTTCTGCTTTTGGTGAATGTTCGATTCCTTGTCCTTTCACCGAGGTTTACATTCTGAACAGCTTCAAGTGTAGAAGGTCCATAGAAAACTCCAAATTCTGTTTGGCCAAAGCAAGAGAAAAGGATGAATTTGGTTCTGTATGAGAACAATCTGACTTGCTTCTTTTGAAATTTCATTGAGGCATCTTTTATTACAGCGGTTGTTGGTAGTGTGACCTACTAACCGTGTTATCTTTGCCCGTAGAGTATGCCTCCATTTGACTGCATCTTAAGTATGCTACGGCTTGGTCATTCCATCCCGGTCTTATTGTTTGTTAGTGTTGCATGGTAATGTGATACGTATAGTCGAGCTGGACATGAATTTTGTTTCTTAAACTTAACTTTCACTCATGCAGCAAAGAATCTTGTTCTTGCTGGTGTCAAGTCAGTGACCTTACATGACGAAGGTGTGGTGGAACTGTGGGATTTGTCAGGCAATTTTCTCTTTTCAGAAACTGATGTTGGTAAAAACAGGGCACTTGCCTCAGTACAGAAACTGCAAGAGCTCAATAACGCAGTGGTTGTCACTACTCTTTCAACAAAACTGACAAAAGAGCGTCTTTCTGACTTCCAGGTAATCTACATGTCTCTTTGGTTGAAATTTTTTCCCTGAAAAGGATGTTACTTGGCCATTTTTTTGCGATGATTGCGACTTATTTTATCAAGCTCTCAGGATGATTGCCCATGGTGAGGGTGTAGTTATGAATCATGAAATATACTGAAATCCCTGGTTTCTGAAAAGTCAATTCTTTTTTCTCTAAAAAGTTTACTTGGCCATTTGTTTGCTATGACTGCGATTTATTTTATCAAGCTGTCACGATGACTGTACATGGTCAGGGTAGAATTACGAACTATAAAAAAATATTCGAACCCATGGTTTCTGAGATTTTTCTTTGCAACCAATCCTAAACATGGATCAAGGAGAAATGAGCATGCTAGGCTATTGATGGTTGGAGCTGCTTAGTAGTCATACCTGACAATTAGATTAGTTATATCCATTGTGCTAATATTAAAATGAGCTCCATCGAGGTAAGAAGAGGTTATTTTTAGCCAACCTTACTAGCAAGGAATTGGTGGTTTCCTTGTTATTATCGAGGGGCTACGAGTTTAGGCAACGCTTCAATAATTTATTAGGTCAACTTAAGCATTGCTGTCTCCTTCAATGAGTATAATTCTTCGCAAGAGTGTTGATAGTGTCTTAAAGCAAAAAAGTGAGCATCTTATTGTAACACTACCACAAGTAGTTTGTGTAATTCACTGGTACTTACTATCAGTAACATCTGATGTAGTAACGTTTAATTGGGATCACATGAAGTAACAACAACTTAAGCTTTATGCAACTGTGGTTGACAATATAATCCCGTTAAACCATTGTGCTCAATCAAGCTCTAAATGCTCCATCTCTTTCCTTATCGTCATGTCCTTCTTCACCTTTCATGCCTCTTCTAAATTACGTCTCCATCTCCTGACCATCTGTCTAAAGGAGCATCCGAAGGTCTTCGTCAAACACAACCAAACAATTCAAATGAGCTTCACTCGTTTGATTCTCGATTGTATCACATACCATACAAATAAAACCCTATCGTTCTGTTCATAGAAGATAGGTAGATGGAAGATTGGTGATTAAAAAGTGAGCATCTTTTGTGTTATGGCTTTTCTCTTCTTTCTAAGGGCTTTTGCTCTCGAGAGATATCGATAGAACCTGAAATCGATACTAGGACATACAGAACTAGTCTGTGTAGTTGATTTTGGAATGCAATAGATGGAAGATTGGTGATACAAAAGTAAGAGTCGTTTTTATCGTAACTTTTCTATTCTCTCTAGACGCCTTTGTCCTTGAGAAGGTTCAATAGAGCCTGAAATTGATACTCGGACATTAATAACTGGTCTCTGTAGTTTACCCAATAAATTGTCTGAGGTGCTTGGGGGTTATTTTGGAAAGTACTTTTTGCCTTCAAAAATCTACAACAGAGAGATTGAAGGTTTCAAAATACATGTTTTTGTAACTTCTCCTGTTCTAGGCTTCTAGCCTCTAGCTTCAAAATATAAAAGTTTCTCTATGTTTTTTTGTTAGTTTTAGGGTACAAGAACGTTTAGCGATGAAGAAATAAGTTGAGTAATAATAAATCATGTGCAAAACACTTGATTTATTAATCATTACAACACTTTGAGAAATCTCCCGGTTGTAGCTATGGTTACAACGCACTATAGCACAAGAAAATGCAAAAGTTGTGTGTATAGTTCCAAGGACCAGGAAATACAGCCATGCCAAACAGATACAATGTTTTAAGTTCTGATGTATTACCCTCTGTTGTTGAATAACTTATCTGCTTTGCATTTTGTGAAGGCTTGGGAAGTCCATGTATAGATTGTAAGTTATATTGCTAACTGACCGGTGAAGAAGTGTACTCCTGATAATATATCAGATGGCCTGTGTGATTTGTTGCTGAGGACATGATATTTGCAGTCTTTGTAGAGATGTTCCCTAGTTTCTTGAATATTTACTTTAGTTGGTGGATTGAAGAAAAAAGGGGCTTAGGACTTAATGCACTTGTTCTATTGAATTTTGATGTGAGCTTGTTTCATGGTCATTACTTCTTGTAAATTGATAGTTTAAGGGTTTGAAGACGTGTGATGCATGTTGTGACATAGAATGGGGGAGCAATTTTTTTCCTTGCTTGCTCTTTTTATGAGGAGATGAAGTTAATAGGGGACTCCACTTTTACCGTGCCTCAATTTACAATTTAAAGGTGTCTTCATTTCCTAATTGAACTTCCAGCAAAGAACTCACTCCGTCAATGTGAGTGGGTACTTGGGATTGAAAAAATGAATTCTACTCCACTTTTGGAGAGAGATAGAGGACTCATGGAGGTCAACCTAACTGGGCAACCATACTCTAGTTTGCTCACTAGACTTCAATTTATTCAGATAGGACCATTCATTTTATTGGTGAAATAGATACATCAGTCTGCAATTCAACATGAACCTTTTCTTAAACCTTTGCTCAGTTTTTATCTGCATGTCTGATAAATTGATCGGACAACATCGAGTTGTACTTATGCACATGGATGATTAGCGCAGATTCAACGGAAGGGAAAGTTGTTTGAACTGCTGTATTTAAATTGCTCGGCATATGTGTGGCTGATGGGGGCCTTGCGTTATCTTTTTCTCTGGAGTCTGATGAGAACATTGATGATATTATTCAATTTGATTGGCCCCTCTACCTTTATTTATTTGCAGATTTTTAGATTTATGCCCTGTGTTCTCTCTATTCTCGAGATAAATCCCTGCGATAAACTGCTGTTGATTCTTATTAAAACAAAGTTTAGGGGAGTGACAATTCAGACAAACTGATAATGCCTAGCAAAACACCTGGGGATACTGAGTAGACCATTGTAGAATTTGAAAACTATAGCATGCAATGTGAATGTAATTTGTAATTGATGAAAGCTAATGTGTCTGTTTTATTTGTGGGTGATGTAGGTTGTTGTATTTACAGATATTGATCTTCAGAAAGCCATCGAGTTCGATGATTATTGCCATACTCATCAACCTCCTATCTCTTTCATAAAAGCTGAAGTTAGAGGCCTTTTTGGCTCTGTTTTCTGTGATTTTGGACCAGAGTTCACAGTCTTTGATGTTGACGGAGAGGAACCACACACAGGCATAATTGCATCCATCAGCAATGACAATCCTGCCCTAGTGTCATGTGTAGATGATGAAAGGCTTGAATTTCAAGATGGTGACCTTGTTGTATTCTCTGAAGTTCATGGAATGACTGAATTGAATGATGGAAAGCCAAGGAAGATCAAGAGTGCCAGGCCTTATTCTTTTATTCTCGAGGAAGATACCACGAATTATGGAGCTTATGAGAAAGGTGGCATAGTAACCCAAGTGAAACTGCCTAAAGTACTGAAGTTTAAGCCCCTTAAAGAAGCTATAAAAGATCCCGGCGATTTTCTCTTGAGTGACTTTTCCAAGTTTGATCGTCCTCCTCTCCTCCATTTGGCATTTCAAGCTCTTGATAAGTTTGTGTCAGAGTTTGGGCGTTACCCTGTCACTGGCTCAGAAGAGGATGCTCAGAGGCTTATAACTGTTGCCAGCAGTATAAATGAGAGCTTGGGAGATGGGAAATTGGAAGATATCAATCCAAAACTTCTGCAGCACTTTGCTTTTGGTTCTAGGGCAGTTTTAAATCCAATGGCTGCCATGTTTGGGGGAATTGTGGGTCAGGAGGTTGTAAAGGCATGTTCAGGGAAGTTCCAGCCACTCTTTCAGGTAAAGCCTTCTCACTCGCTGCATGAATCTGTGAATTAAAAATTTGTGCTCTTGCTTCCCTTTCTGTTGAATGGTTCCTGAATGATCATATTATGAGCTTCATTTCATTAAGGTGATTGAGTTTTTATGAGTTCATTTCCCATGAAAATACAGTCCATTTTCTGGAAGTCCATATTTATGGACCTTTCAGATTTTTACCAATTTGATAAGTGCGTTTTTTCCCTTTTAACACACAGACAGTATTAGTGGATTTGGCTATTGTCAAGATGCAGAAGTCTGACTACTCATTGCCATGATTGCTCTTTTAACCTTTGCAGTTTTTCTACTTTGATTCGGTGGAATCATTGCCAACGGAACCACTGGATCTTGATGATCTTAAACCTCGGAATAGCCGATATGATGCACAGGTTTCTGTGTTTGGGTCCAAGCTGCAAAAGAAAATGGCAGATGCTAAAGTTTTTCTAGTAGGATCTGGTGCGTTGGGTTGTGAATTCCTAAAGAATATTGCCCTCATGGGCGTTTCATGTGGCAAGCATGGGAAGCTGACGGTCACCGATGATGATGTAATTGAGAAGAGCAATCTCAGCCGACAGTTCCTGTTTCGTGATTGGAATATTGGACAGGCCAAATCTACTGTTGCTGCCTCAGCTGCAACATCAATAAATCCTCGCCTTAATGTTGAAGCTCTGCAGAATCGTGTTGGGCCAGAAACAGAGAATGTTTTTGATGACACTTTCTGGGAAAATCTGAGTGTTGTGATCAATGCACTAGACAATGTCAATGCTAGGCTTTATGTTGACCAAAGGTGCTTATATTTCCAGAAACCACTTCTCGAGTCGGGAACGCTTGGTGCCAAATGCAACACTCAAATGGTTATTCCTCATCTCACTGAAAATTATGGTGCCTCAAGAGACCCTCCAGAGAAACAAGCACCAATGTGCACTGTGCACTCTTTTCCACATAATATTGACCATTGTCTGACCTGGGCTCGATCCGAGTTTGAGGGTTTGCTTGAGAAGACTCCAGCTGAAGTGAATGCTTATTTGGTTAACCCAGTGGAGTATAAAAAGGCAATGATCAATGCTGGCGATGCACAGGCGAGGGACACTTTGGAACATGTACTTGAGTGCCTTGACAAGGAAAGATGCAAGACATTTGAAGATTGCATCTCCTGGGCTCGTCTGAAGTACTCTTTTTTCACATTCATCGCGATCGTTTTTCATACCAATACCTAGAAAGCTTACATTAGGTTTGTGACTGACCTGTGGCTTCTTCTGTACCAGGTTTGAAGATTATTTCACTAATCGCATGAAGCAGTTGATATATACATTTCCTGAAAATGCTTTAACCAGCACTGGAGCTCCTTTCTGGTCTGCACCTAAGCGTTTCCCTCGTCCACTTGAGTTCTCGGTCTCTGATCCTGGGCACCTTCATTTTGTTATGGCGGCATCGATACTGAGAGCAGAGACCTTTGGGATCCGAGTTCCTGACTGGGCTAAAAACCCTAAGAAAGCGGCTGAAGCTGTTGATGAAGTGATAGTTCCCGGCTTTCAGCCAAAGGAAAATGCAAATATCGTGACGGATGAGAAGGCGACCAGTGTCTCTGTGGCATCTATTGACGACGCTGCGGTTATTAATGACCTTATTACGAGATTAGAGCACTGCCGCACGAACCTTCCTCCAGGTTTTAGAATGAAACCCATACAGTTTGAGAAGGTGCGTAGGAGTCACTCTTTTCATATGCGTGCCGTTTTATTTGGTTAAACTCCTATACTTGGAATGGTTCTATGAATTTGATGATTTCTTTCATGTATTTACTTTCCTTTTAGTCAAAGCCCTCAACAGATATTGCACTTTCTGTCATGTACAGGATGATGATACAAACTATCACATGGACCTGATAGCGGCATTAGCCAACATGAGGGCTAGGAACTACAGCATTCCAGAAGTGGACAAGCTTAAAGCAAAGTTTATTGCTGGACGAATCATCCCAGCCATTGCAACTGCGACTGCAATGGCCACTGGCCTCGTCTGTCTGGAGCTGTACAAGGTTATCGATGGAGGGCACAAGTTGGAAGACTACCGCAACACTTTTGCAAACTTGGCACTTCCACTGTTCTCCATGGCTGAGCCGGTCCCACCCAAAGCCGTGAAACACCGTGATATGACCTGGACTGTTTGGGATAGGTGGATCGTCGAGAACAACCCGACTTTGAGGGAGCTTATGCAGTGGCTTGAAGATAGGGGCCTTAGTGCCTATAGCATTTCTTGCGGAAGTTGCTTGCTGTACAATAGTATGTTCCCTAGGCACCAGGAGCGAATGGACAGGAAAGTTGCGGATCTGGCTAAAGAAGTAGCAAAGTTGGAAGTCCCTCCGTACCGTCGCCATGTGGATGTCGTAGTGGCGTGTGAGGACGACGGGGGCAATGACATTGATATCCCTCAAATATCGATTTACTTCCGTTAGGCTTTGTTCTATCCTCATCATGTCCTAGGGCGGTCCGAGGGCGGCTTTGACTTGCTTTAAAAATTTTTCTGGTCGAGTATACGGGGTGTTCCCCAAAATATTTTAGGGTATGACAAGAGTAAGTCGCATACATTTAATACTGATATGAACCATTCGAGCACAATGTCGATGTTGCGTCATTTGCCAGTCTTGGCGCTTGCTGTTTTTTTAGTGGTATTTTCCCCCTGAACCGGGATGTTGCTCGATACCCAGCTTAAATCTGGGTTCGAAAGGCAGTATGTCAGAAGCTGCATATCCAATGCGCACTATTTGCCTGGTCCGATTTGTGAAATGCTTTAAGGGCAGGAAACGGGCAAGGCCGAAGACCAGCTGATGCTACAGGAGTGGCAGGATTCAGTTCGATCGTGGATTTTCTACGTGGGGAAGTGATGAGAATCGAATCCTTTTAATGGAATACGATGCTTTTATTTGGGGGTGCATCATGGAATGGAGGAGTCTCTTCTGTTCCAGGTTCCCACCCGGGCGGAGAGCATGTGGTTTTTGAAGCTTTAATCCTCCTCCACCGCTTTTTAGACTCCTCCACTCTCCTTCTGGTACACTGAGGCACGTGGCCCTTTTCAGAATCCACTCGACACAGTTATCTCCTTCAAAGCTTTTGAAGGCTTTCGCTTTACTTTTTGCGTGAGTTCACTCATGCCGGACTGTCAAGAAAACAAAAAACATCCCTCGACAGTAGTAATTAGCGGTCCCCACCCGTCCCAACCATTTCACGTTGTGGCCTTTTCGCCTCCTCTCACCGCTCTGGTGCGGTTCGACCGCCCTGTGTGCGAACGTGGAGAGGTCTCTTCAAATTGCTCGTGGAGATGCCTGCGTCGTTGTGCACGCCAAACTCCGAGAGGGTATGAAAACATTTACGTGCCGACCGCCCCCATCTCCGAATCTCGCATGCCCCCCCTCCTGTGAATGTGTCGGACTCTCGATTTCCATCGCGAGAGGGATGTCTTCCCGTCCTAAGAACCTCGTGCTGAACCGTACGTGGGGATGAAGTTGCTTATATGGAGATGAGGTAGGGCCAGTTACATGCCAGCGGTTCACGATCCTATTTTTCACCTTCTTTTTAAGTAGCAAATGGGAAAAATTATTTCAAGATTAATCTTCCACCTTCGAAAATGCGACCGCTAATTCTGCCGCTAGGACCAAGGCATCCCCGATCGCAGTAGCAGCTAGCAGTACAGTACTCTACATCTTGCAAGGAAATAATGATACGGACATTCAACCGGGTTGTTAAAGTAAAAAAAATAGAAAGAAAAGACAAAAGAACAGGGCAAAATTGACCTTTGATTTTGGAAGCGAATTAGGACCACTGATCTATAATTAGGCGCGATCATCCCATCCATCACATTAACCTCTCATCTTCCTTTATTCCCCCCAACTATCCATTTTAATAACCTCAATTTAAGATAAATTTTTTTAAAAAAATCAAATGGAAAAAATAAATAAAGAGAAAAGAAGAGAGAAAAAGCAATTTTAACCCCGACCCTTCCCCCCTCTCTCTCTCTCTCTCTCTCTCTCAACTACCTTAACCAACCTCTCCAAAAATCTGCACCATTCTCTCCCTCCCTCCATTCCTCCGCATGCCTTCCCTTCAAGCAACCAAAACTTTCATCAATCTCTCCCCCTCTAACTAGCTCCACCTCCCCGACCACCTCGTCCAATTCCGTTCCGGGGAAGATCCGTAAAGAGGGAGAGTAAGAAAAAAATAGGAAAGATTCTACCTCCGCCCTCGATGTGGCGGCCGTGGGCCAAATCGACGGTCAAAGCTCGCGGCCCCACATCCTCACCGTCGTCCTCCTCCTCCTCCTCCGGCATCTTCTCGCGCACCACCTTCAAGGACATCCAAGCCCTCTGCGCCGAGCCTTCCTCCCCTCTTCTCTCCCCCCGGAACCGCCCCATCCTCCTCCGTCCCACCTTCGCCGCCACCTCTTCTCTCCTTCGCTCCCGCTCCGTCCCCCCGCCCGAACCCAAACCCGAGCCGGAGCCCGAACCCGAACCCGAACACGTCAAGGCGCAGCCCGCCCAGCCCTGTCCGCCCGTCCCCATCCCCGGGGCCGCCGACGGCAACCGCATTGTCGTCTACTTCACCAGCCTGCGCGTGGTGAGGTCGACCTTCGAGGACTGCAAGGCCGTCCGATCCATCCTGCGCGGCTTCTGCGTCAGGATCGACGAGCGGGACCTGTCGATGGACTCCGGCTTCCTGGCGGAGCTCCAGGGGATCCTCGGCCACGGCGGCGGCGGCGGGCGGGGGAAGCTGGCGCTGCCGCGGGTGTTCATCGGCGGCCGGTACGTCGGCGGCGCCGAGGAGATACGGCAGCTGCACGAGATCGGGGAGCTGAAGAAGCTGGTGGAGGGCGCGCCGCCGGCGGAGCCCGGCGTCTGCGGCGCCTGCGGCGGGTACCGGTTCGTCCTGTGCGGGGAGTGCGACGGCAGCCACAAGCTCTACGCCGAGAAGACCGGATTCCGGAGCTGCACGGCCTGCAACGAGAACGGCCTCGTCAAGTGCCCCTCTTGTACATCCGCGCCGCTCTAATTATCCGGCGCCGTTCTACTAAATCAAAATCGATCATACAATGGCGTGACGACATCGACATGCTGACGGCCATCACAAGCACTACGTGAACGCATTTGATGTGATTGGGTTATCTTAATACCATCGTGCGCTGCTAATTGTAAGTTTTCTTTTGTTTGGACCCCCTCCTGTTTTAGATTTGATCTTCCATTAGCTTTTCTAATTGCTGAGAAAATTTTTCCTTTTCTTCTTTTTGCTCATAATTAATGGGGAAACAAGCATTGGCCCAATAAATAACTGGGAAGCATAAGCATGGTACCCCATTGGGTCATTTACCATATGGAGGGGATGGTGGGATGAGCAAAAGTCAAGCTGACTTTTTGACCCTTTTGGTTTTAGTGTCCGTTCCTTTTTCTTATTGTCCTGTATGGGGAAAGTAGTGACAACCTGTGACGGGAGAGGTAGGACTACAACATGCCATGTTCTTCGTTTCCTCATGGCCTTGTAACATATGTAATAGCGATCGATGTTATGAGATTTTCCAGGGCTGTGAAGTTTCCTGTGGCTCGCTTTCGATAGATGCACATCTTTCGATCTTGTTGTTGTTGCTGTTGTTTCGGTCGTCGAATGTCGACCCCCTTCGAATTCGTCGACAGAAAATCCACGGGTGCCCTGAAAACCGAGTTGGTCTAATTGGGGTAGTTGTTCCCTGAGTTGAAAACTACTCCGGTTGTGCAGATTCGGAATGACTCTTCGATGACGGAGAGATATTGTTGCTTCGATCAAGGAGAGACATTGTTGCTTAATGTGTTAGATGGGTTTTGTGAAAGAGAGAGTAAATATAAACAAATCACACCAGATGATGAGTTGGGTGGAAATGACATGAGATAAGCGACAGATTCAGTAGAAGATGGGATCAGCATCAAATTGGCTGGAATCTATGTGAACTTGTCACCTAGAAGAACAGGAACCATCACTTGCACCGTTTGATCTGATCTTTCTTTTTCAGATCGTGAGTAGAACAAAAAAAAATAAAGAGTGGCTAAAGCACGTCAACATTGAACGGAAGAGGATAACTATATGTTGATGGGGAGAGCTGAACCGACCGATAGTAATGTCATCTCACCAATGACTATGGTATGGATAGGTTTCCCAAATGGAAAGCACCTATGCAGCCGAACTTGGCATTTGACCTACCTTGCGTTCACTTCCTTCATTATGACTTCATAAAGAACGCCTTGACGAAGATGCCAAACTAGCTGCTTTGAATCAAAGAACTGCAACAACACATAGCTATTTCTATCTACAAATTCCTACCAAGTCGCTCAGCACCGCATTCGCCGCTTTATCCTTTGTTTTCGCCAGCCACCGGTACAACACTGGCCACACTCTCGTCGCCCACAGACCGTTGCCATCACCACGGCGTTGACTGTGTCTTTCCCTCCCTATATTTATCTAAATGATTGTGGTTTCATCAAAGATGATCAAGCCATTCGACCTTGGCTTAATCATCATTGATGATCCCAGATGAAGCCGAAGAGACACCGGGAGTCGGTTCAGCTATTCGAACTTGGCTTCGTCATCATCGACAGACGCAGATGAAGGTAGAGAGACACCATAGCCAAGGGAGGAAGGAGAGAGAGAGAGAGAGCGGCTAATACCCTAAGAGAAGCGCAGATGGTAAGTGATTCGCTTCCGCTATACTATGAGAAAAGCCAACATAACCTCCGAGGGAACACTTTAACAGAATACGCGAAAAAACATGTTCTTCGGAAAGTCAATTTCTGCAAATATATTTGCTAGGTGCCACAATTATTTGACAAGGTTCTTCCAGCTCCCTCTGATCTTTGTTATGTAACTTAAGCTCCTCGCTGCAGTTACAAACAGGGCATAAACTCTTCCCTTCTGGCTAAAACCCTCCTCAGGGTTACAACCAATGCCTCCAACCAGTAGCAAACAAACTAACGTTTTGCATGTAGGAATGTATGATCCTTTATGGGGCACCCAATTAGCCACGCCGCGCATGTTGGACCGGCCTTAAAAAGCCGCATATGTATGACATGACAGTGATAAACAAGTCGAGAATGCGTTGGCATGGCACTTAAGCTTTCTCCTCGTAAGTGTAGAGTCTGCCTTTCTTGCCACTTACCATGGATGCATCAGAAACCATTCAACTATCAGCAAGGTTAGACCAAAGCCATGAAGTACAGCAACCTGTAACATTGATATCTCGCTCAACAGTCGAACAAGATAAAATTAAGTTCGTTCACGGTTCATTTGCTATGCTGGTCCCTTGTGTATATATATTCTTAGTGAATGCATAAGTTAAAATACCGCAACAGAATCAAGTGAGACGATTTTTCCGTGGAAAGTTACAGAATTTTGAGACTACTTATGTTTATACACAAGGAATGGAAGAGGAAAGCCTCTATCTAAAAGAGAGAAACATGTATTGGAACTGGATGTACTATTTGAATGAGAAAAATAATCTTATGACGGTAATCAAAATCACAGTCCCGTTCCACTTCTCATCCGGTCGATTCTTGATCCATGCCGGTGGGACCATCATCTGCAGGAGTTAACATTTGTGCAGCACTCTATCCAGCGGGCCTTTACATTTGCCATTCCTTTTCTCTTTGTTCATTCTCTGACTATACCTTCTCACGGACATGGCAAGTTTGCAGCTCCAAGTTGAGTGAATCGCAATTCCAGTGTATCTATCTGTTTTCTTGTCCCTGAGAGACCTTCCTCACAAAATTCAACAATTGAATTTTACTTACCAGAAGCTTTTGTATCAAATCAGTCATTTCTTTTGTTCAGTTACTCTGCCTTGTGCTCGATGATAGAGGTCAAGCGTCTCCAGATGGTTTGGATCCATGCAGAGAGCTGCCTCACAGTCCTGGAGAGCAGAGCTGAAATCTCCCATTGACTCAAAAAATGCTGCTCGAAGATGAAGCATTTGCAAGTCGGGCTTGAATGCTATGGCTCTAGTAAGCTCTTCAACAGCTTCCACTTCTTTCTGGTCATCCATTAGTACTGGTAAAAGAGACATCGTGAAAACAGGCAAAAGTTCAGAACATAAACGAAAGTATTGGAAAGTAAATAGATGTCAGGAATGAATTGAAATAGGGGAATAACAACAGAGAGGTACCATAGAATGTTTGATTACATCCATCAATTGCATACCAATCTCTCTCTCTGTCTCTCTCTCTCTCTAAAAGCACACTGATTGGAAATATAAGCGTAGCAACCTCTCTCTCTCTCTCTCTCTCTTTCCTATAGTACCTTTCCCTTTGCTTCTCTTTGCTGAATTCTTCATTGTGACGTATCACACAAAAGACAGAACTTCTTTAACCGCATCAACAATGAAGTGGCCAAAAACTTCAATTTAATTTGCTCACCAGTAACATTTGGCAATAATTTGCACATAATGACTATCTTCAAGTAAAGATCCGTAGTGAGTACTGGCAGTGGACTAAATACGAAATAAGACTCAGGCTCAGTTCATTTTAAGAGCCTGATTAGAATGACAGCAGACATTTAAGTACATTGAAACAATTTACACGAGTAGGTGAGACCTAATCTATCAGACCAAAAGTAGACTATCCCTTTCCATTAGAGTAAACAGCACATTCAAAGCAAACATTCGAGGCCATGGAAAATACCTGCTGCCCTGTATCTGTATGGATAGGTCCTCAGTGGATCCAACCGGGTAGCCATATTAAGATCATGTTGTGCCATGTCACGGTCACAATATTCTGACCGTTTTTCATATGCTGATGCCTTATAGTGTGCCTTATCTATAAGCTGGGTCATTTCATCATATGCAGCTTTCCTTTGACCTTTCAGATGATATAAACGTGCCAACCCTTGATGAGCTCTTGTATGCTTAATGTCAAGAGCATTCGTGTAGCAAGTGGCAGCCAATTCAAGTTTGCCACAATCCACATAAATACTTGCTAAATTATTTGATGCCTGCAACAAATTCGAGCCAAACAATCAAAAAAGTTTTCCAAGCAATATAGCCAAGGGTGAGACTGTAGTATTTATAACACTCACTTGTCCCTTCCTCAGACCATCTGAAGGACATCCAAGAGCTTCCTCCAGAAGTCGGATAACATAAGAGGAGGCTTCTGAATCCAAGCTTGTGTCTGCCAGGACGTAAGCTTTAAGGAAGAAAGCTTCAAATGATCTTTGAATAGTAATAGACTTCTCAGCCCTCAAGAGAGCTTCTTCACGATTGCCCGTGTCATATAATATCCATCCTTCATATACCAATCTTTCATGCTCAGAGCTAGAATTATTTCGAGCCAATCTCAAGCTCCTCATTGCAGCCTTTTGACTATTCAACCTGCAATAATTATGAAAGCCGTGAATTCTACATCCCTCCAGCTTCTATACGAGCATTAAACAACAGCGTGAAGTATAAAAGTGCCCGCTAGACGTTTCTTTTGCCGTAACTCTAGATGTCACAGA
Organism: Syzygium jambos; assembly: GCA_031216235.1. Classification (NCBI taxonomy): domain Eukaryota; kingdom Viridiplantae; phylum Streptophyta; class Magnoliopsida; order Myrtales; family Myrtaceae; genus Syzygium; species Syzygium jambos. The sequence goes on along the minus strand of CM062229.1, from coordinate 23,002,832 downwards.
CAATAGCGGCTAAAAGAGTACACTTGGCCTTGAAAAAACAAAAATAAAAAACTGGAAAACATGCAATAGCTTTCTACTTATTAAATTGCACAAATGGTCACTCTGGAGAGGAATATCGTTTTGCTAATGGGGAGTATGAAGTTCAACAGAAATCATTACCCAAATTCAAAGGCTAGGCCTTCTCACTCAAAGTGCAATAATGCCAATAACACTCATGATAATAATATACGGTGTAGTTTAAAAGGAAGTGAAAAAGAAGAGATGTGTACCGCAAGAGGAGAAGAGACTGCCGAAACCAGAGGAGACTCCTTTTAGGTTCAATATCTAGCATCTGATGTATGACAGCCAAAGAGCCTATGTCATCAACAGAAGACCACCGCTCGTAAAGTTGCATCCAGCATTCAGCCTGGCTTGTTTGCTGAACCTGATGGCTGAGTAAATCTACCAATTGGCCTCCACTAACCTTTGCGTTGAACATCTTGTAATTAGGTTCCAAAGTTAAAAGAGCCCTAACATCTCTCATCGCACTTCCATAATCTTCAAGTGCAATGAAGAACCAAGCACGTAACTCAAGGCAGTCAGGTAAGAACCTAAACCCGATAATTTTGTCAATCTCTAACACCGCTGCTTTAATCTGCTTCTCCTCCACCTTTATCAGAGCTCTGTACTTATAGGGAAATGAGAGCATAGGGTCCAGTCCAGTCGCACTAATCACATCCAACAATTTCTCCCTCCCCACACCATAGAGAGATCGTTCCTGATACATCCAACCAACCATTGTGTTTTCGGAGATGAGAGAGTCGATCATCTTATAAGCTGAATATTGTTGGCCTTGCTTATACTTTGCTCTCGCAATACCAGCTATTGAATAAACATGACCATATTCAGATGCTGCCTCGAAATAATGCTCCGCACCACTATAAATTTTTCTCTCGAGCATCACACAACCCAATTGGTGCAGCGAAAGTGCCTTCTGCCACCTTTCAGTAGAACACTCCTTCAGCCTCTCCAATAACATCACAGTGATGTTGGATACCATACTCTCCTCCATAGCCACTTGGCTCAAGAAATAGTACAGCAAGAATGAAGCATGTCCTGCTTGGGACAGTCTATCTCTACCCTCGGAGCTACATAAAATCTTCATCACACCCGGGTTACGTAGTGACCTCGGGAGCTCACTGAGCAACACCTGCAAACAAGATGCTACGAGAAGATAGGAGGTCTCCTCTAAACCATACTCGATGAGAATCAAGGCATCATCGAGGTTGCTAACATGTGAAGCTAAATAAGCATCACATGCCAATTTCATCTCCTCGCAACAGAATTTATTTGAGAAAGAAAGTAGCTCCAAAACAATCTCAGGACCAAACATGGCCAACCTTTTGGTCCTGCTATATATTTCGACAGCCCGCAATCCCTCAGCAGAGATCCCATTGAGAGAGAAATTAATCTTTGCCTCTTTAGATTCTGCAAAATGACCATATAGCATGGCCGTGAATGGAAGGGATAAAGCTGCAAATTTACTTCTAACACAGTGGACCTCCTCATCACCAACACAAAATAGAACATCTTCCTCCTCTTCCTCTACGCTAAAATTCTCATCCCCATCGAGCGCTTGCACATTGTTCAGCGCATTCGTTTTCTCATAATACTGACAAGAGCAGATTGAGCTAGAACCACAATCACACATCAAATTGGACTCTGGACATTCAGACATCCTGTCCCCACCTTGAATGGGATGGAAACCCACTAGCTCATCCTCTCTCCTCTCGAACCGCAGCCACGCGTCGAGCACGACCTCGGCGTGCACATCGGTCGCGCCTAGCCGCGCAGCCCGCAGGCACCGCCGGAGCAGCTTCGTGTCGCCGAGGCCCCGCAGCATCGAGTACTGCTCGACGCACAGCGACGCCTTCTCCGACGGAGAGCACCCCTCGAGCCGGCGGTACACGTCGGCCAAGGCCTCCACGAAATCAACCGGCTTGAGGTAAGGCTCGATCGGGGGCTCGATGAGGTCAACCGTGGGGAGTCCATAGGCGAGGAGGAGAGATTGCGCCAAAGAAGCAGGCTGCGCCGGTTTCGGCTTCGACCCAATGAACTTGAGGAAGTGCCCGTTCAGCTTGCCGCCCCCGCCGCCCCCTCCTCCTCCGGCGGCGGAGGCATCGCCGGCGGCGGCGGGGTGAGCGGGGTCGGGAGGGTTGATGGCGTGGACCTGGGTGCTCTTGAACCGATCGACGAGCTTAGCGAAGCGCATGTCGCACCGACGGGAGACCAGATTCGGACGGCACCCGGCTCAGCAGGAGGAGCTCCGGACCAGCAGGAGGGGTGAGCTCGGAGCGCTCATTTTTGCACCCTGAGAAGAGCAGCACCTGCCGCTGCAGACAACTTTAGCCGCGGGACTTCGCGCTCCCTCTCTCTCTCTCTCTCTCTCGCTCGCTCTCGCGCTTGCTGCTGCTCTTCTCTTGCTCGGTGAAAATGGCGAGGGAATGCGAGTGGAGAGAGAGAGAGATAGAGAGAGAGAGTGACGCCGGAGACAGAGGAGACGGTGGAGTTGATGATTAGTTCCGCTAGCTCCTCCTCCGCCTCCTCCGGTTCGGTTCGACGGGTTCGGTCCGACCACCTCGGCCCCTCTCTCACGCAAGATGTGGGCCCCCACCCGGTCTCTTCCTCCGATGATTTGCGTCGGTCAACTGCTCCCGTTTCTATACGTGCGTGTATTTCTTCTTTTCTTTTTCTTTCTTTTTTCTTTGTGGGAAGATTTATAGAATATCTTGGCATCACAAGTTAATTAAAAGATTAGTTCAAATGAGAAAGCGGTCTCGAATATTATCCGATTCCAACGTTCGAGAAATACATGGAACCTCGACTCTGAAATTGCTTACCGTCTGAGGTTTTTTTTTTTTTCTTTTTTTTGTTGGAGCTAACTCGTCCGGTCCCTTTATCTTTCTCGTTCAGAGCTCTCTGCAGAGCGCGTCGCGCGCGCGTGTTTGATGGTTCTCTCGAAATTATATAAGGGCAACGTTCACTGAACATGGAGAGGAACGAGTGCGCGGGATAAAATGCTGAAAGCTGAGAAGAATTGGAATTTGAAGTAGTTGTAAGGAGAGGCGAATTGATCGAGTTTTATCCGAAAAGCTCTCCCGAGAAGGCTTGATTGGTTGCTCGAGAAAGTTTTTCATGTTTTTGGAACGCGGTGAATTTAATTATCTGTGTCGCAATCAGCATCTTCTAGCAGAGAGACACTTCTTAAATCTATCCCTTTATGGATAGTATAGTTTAGCGAAAGAAATTACAAGTCAAGTACGTGCTCTCTTTAGACTTGATATACTTATTCATCATTACGATCACCATTGTCTTTATTTTGCTGGACGGTCTATTCTATTTCTTCCTAATCAACAAAATAAACAAAAAAAATTGAATCGCCACAACTGCCTTTCACCAAGCTAGACTTCATATTCAAAATAATAACATTACGTATACGGCGATCGGATCAGAGGAACGAAAATGCCGTGTCCCGAGAAAGCTTCGGAATCTCTTGTAAAACGATGTTGATACAAAAATGTGCACATAACTGATCAAGATACGTTATCTCGAACGAGACTATCTTGCGTCCGACCCCAAGGAAAAAAAAAACAAAAAAAAAAAACGAGACTATCTACAAAGCACCCTTGTGGCTTGTGGATTAGCTCCACCACATAGCAGACCGGTCCGATACTTCATAATTATAAATTTACAAGATTAATCAGATGGTTTAGGCGTCCTAGTCGCTGGCGGGACCCACCAAAATAATTTGCCGGCGACGAAACGACAATTTGAGATCCATTTATGAATTCCAAGTTGGCTGTTCTGGCAATGCATATGTTAAATCTGACATACACGATAAGCTTTTCCACTGCTCCGAAGCATATGCACATGATGGGACGTGGAGCAAAATAATCATACATAATATAAAAATGCAAATAAATAAATAAATTACACTCAATGTCGCCTTAAGCTCGGACGTGAGCACCCGGCAATATTTATTTCCCCCTCCCACCAAATTATTGACAAGTCTTATACTGTCTTCTTCTTTTTTTTTTTTAATTGGACCGTCGTCTCATTGATTGGATAATTAAATGGATTCATCTAATTTTGGGGAAAGTATTATAGGGGGTATAATTGTGCGTGTGTACCACCGTACAACTTGCAAAAGGCAGGCTAGGGACAAAAGCCCGCCCGCAATCACGTGTCCATAGCCCAGATGAGAATTCGACTGGGAACACCGTAGGTACAATTAATTTTTAAAAATTGCACCTATATGATAAGTTAGGTTAGGGAACACGTATAATTGGCATGTTGGGTTACAAAGACATATCCAACCTTGTACATCTTGTACCTTGTACCCGTAGAAATTTACACCTAATTTGCCCTCTTTGGGTTGGACATTTTGTATTTTGAGAGAATCATTAGTATCTTTGCTGCGAAAATGAGTAAAAGACAATTTGAATGAGTGAATAGGAATGAGATCTCTCGATAAAATTGTCCAAAAAGTTATGAAACTTATTGCACTTTTGAAAAATTGGTCATAAACTTTTTTATTGTGCCAATTGAATTTTAAATCTTTTTATGTTTTGCCAGTTGAGCCTATCCAGCTAGTTTTTAGCTAGAAATCGTTAACGTGGACGTCGACCATCTCATGTGGCACGGCTGATGCTAACGCTAACATGGATAATATTTAATAATATTTTCAAAATTTCAATTTTTTTATTTTCCTTTTTTTTTCTTTTCTTCTCTTTCCCTTATTTACTTTTTATTTTACTTTTCTATTCTTTCCTTTATTATTTGTTCCCTCTGCCGGTCTCAAGCGAGGGCAGCCTTCACTAGATCGAGCAAGGGCGGCCCTTGCCTGAGGCCGACAACCTTGCCTAGCCATCAATGAGGCTTAATGATGGCCGGCGGAGGGAAAAAGAAAAAAGGAAAAAAAAAGAGAAAAGGAAAAGAAAAAGAAAACAAGTAAAGAAGGAAATGAAGAAAAATAGGACAAAAAATTCGAAAAAATTGTTAAAATATTATTAAAATTATCAACGTCGGTGTCGGTAATACCATGTATGACGGCCAGCATCCACCGATTTCTGGTAAAAATTGGCTAGATGAACTCAATTCACAAAACGTAAAAATATTTATGACTAAATCGATAAAAATGCGATAAATTTAGAACTTTTAAGATAATTTCTCTCTCTAGTGTACTAGTGGGACGTAATCATGCTTCCCGACGACAGCTAACTATTGCTACCGCCTTCATTGTCGCCGACATCAATGTTTGCCGATTGCCCCGACAACACCATCTCTCCCTGTTTTGAAAGTAGCTTTTTTCACTATATGTTTGGGCTTTTAAACTCTTTTTTTTTTTCCCATCCTTAGCCTAATTTAAATATATAACAAATTTCTCAAGTCAACCTTGATGTTCTGCCGAGAGCGCTTTGGGGTAAGTGCATTTTCCCAAAATTCTTAATTTAATTTAAGGTGTATTTGCTCAAAACAAATGACACTTGGATAATTGGATTTTGATTCTTTTTTTTGCAAAGCATCTTCGAAGGAAGAAAAAAGAAAAAAGAAAAAAAATGAGGTAGTAGGGCTATTGGGGACTCATCAAGCCTCGCCCGAACAAGTGGTTAGAGGCGAGCATCGACAAATCTTGCGCGATCTTCGGCGACTCAAGCCTCAACTTGAGACAGATCCGCGATCCTCTAGATCTTGTTTGAGATAGGTCCACGACCATCGATCCTTGAACTTCAGTGATACTCAATCATTGACTCTTTGTGAGCGTTGACTAGAGATCGTCGACCTAGATATGGAGAGAGAGAGAGAGAGAGAGAGAGAGAGAGAGAGAGAGAGAGAGAGAGAGAGAGCGAGAGAGGATGAACGGTGGATTGGGGGGTAAGACAGGAAAACAGAAATATTATCGAGGGCAAAGTTTGAAAAGCAAAAAATTGATTAACCCACGAGGTGGCGTTTCGAAGATGCTAAAAGTTAATATTGGGCCGGAGTTGCATTGGGTTAACGGATTTTGGAAATGCTCAATTTTGGCTCAAGAGCCTTTGAGATTGTGTTACCAAACACCTCGGTCTCGGCACAAGAGTATCTTGTGTTCGAAAAGATTGCGGAAATGCCTCTCAACCAAACGCACCCTAAAGTCACCCTAAAGTGTATTAACGACAAGAGCATTTGATTTTTACATATCGTGTAAGTTAAACAATTCAACTGCGCAGATAGAAAATTTCGATTGAGCAGCCGGAATGACAAAGAATGGAATCACGAAGAATTCTACTATTGGGCTCTCTTGTACAACTGGTCACAGAGGCCCACGGGTTCGAGCCATGAAAGCACACGTGGCCCTTCACCCAAACTCGATCACCACGCCCCTCGTTCATTGTAGACAAACGTGGTTGATATATAAACGAGGAAATTCTAACTAAATAATAACTTAAATAGTTGAAGCTCATGCCGTCGAACCAATAATTCTAGACAACAATCAACCGGTCGAGGATATGAAATGGAGACTCCTATTTACGA